>OY728151.1:1164765524-1165390524 GCA_963277665.1 Viscum album | reverse complement strand
AATTGACTAGTCTTGGGTTGATTCAAAGATATAACCTCTTAGAGATTGGATATTTAGAGGAGCATTATTTTAAGTACCAACACAAATACAAAAATAGGATAACATATTGGCATTTAGATGATAGTTATTTTATAATCTACATAAAAAAATTAATGATAGTTATTTAGATAATCAATGTTAAATGCATTTTACCAATGGGTTTTAATGCTTCTTATCTACTCATTGCTCTTGAAAGAATGCCCAAGCTAAATTTTTCTATATCTACTGTGTGAAGGTTCAAATCAAGTTATTCTACACTAGTAACAATTATCACCAACCTTGATTGGTTTAATTATTCTATATTCATTATACTGAATTTACTTTGTGGTGTAATGTTTTATCGAGTTCTAATCCTTCAAATCACACATGGTTGTGCCTCCATCAAAAGGTAATGTATTGGTTATGCTAACTAAGTTAAAAAATTAGTTCATAGGTTCTAATTTATCCCTAAATAAATGTACGTGTTTGGGTTGGGCCTTCAAGTATGAAAAAGGTAAGTTGGTTTGTTTTGGTTGTTGGGTATGATAGAAGAATATTATAAAGAGTTTTCAATATCCTTCACCATGATAAGATGTTATACTCCATGATTAAAAGTCAACAATGGAATGAAGTTGCGTACTTACACTATAGTATATGATATGGTTTATATTTTCTGTCATCTACCACTACTGATTGGGGTGCGGGGTAAGGCATAAAAGGAAACTGAGAAAAATCACTAAACAACTCAACCACACTAGAAATTCCAAAGGATTTTAGTAGAATGACAACAATGTAGAGTAGGGTAGGATGAAAGTTAGAGTGGGGGACTATTGCAGTATACCGGTACTCGTAACATTGATAGAACTTCACCACCCATCCATACAATAATTGAAATGGACCACTGAGGTGATGTGGGTATCATCATTACTGTATTTTTCATAATAGTTCATAGATACGAGCAAGGGTGGGAACAACCAAGTTGATGGGATATCCCTTTTCTAAGGTGACCACCATCATTAAAGTATAGATTCAGACACTAGTTGTTATTCTCATATTCTTACCATTGTAATTCTCAGCCAATTATTTTATATTAATGCTTGGTATATGATATGGTTTACATTTTCAAAATGTCTCTAAATTTCAATAAATCTTTGTAGATTTATTACAAAAAATCACAACTCGTTATGAATTAACCCAAACACTTTTGGGAATTAATTATTATTATCTATTAGATTTCATATAAACTCTTTTTACTATAATCAATCCACATTCTTGGAAATTATGTATAACTATTCGTGAATTTTTATAATTTAAAACATTTATGAATTCCCTAAACCATAATTTTAATATATTTATTATGTTTTTTTATTAACTTGTTATTTATGATTACTTAATATCTTATGAAACAATACATATAATGTTAAGTCATTTTGAAGATTATTTATTTATTGTATGTTTATCTGCCTCAGAATGGATAGATACTAGATGCACAACATTGATAGGATCACTGCTGAATTTCTGAAGGAGGTACAATATTTTTTGGACTTTGCATTCACTAATGATTCAGCTAGTGGATTGATTCGATGCCCGGGTTTTGATTGGGTTGGAAGAACTTGGTTAACTCATGAGGAAGTGAGTTACCATATCACTAAAATTGGTTTCCAGAAAAATTATCATCTGTGGTATCACAATGGAGAAAAATCTCAAGTGCTGAATGACATCGATTCAGCAGAAAAGATTGGTATGAAAATTATTATTTCTGATTGGTTTCCTTTTGTTTCTGAAGCTAGCTCCTCATGTAGACAAGTGAAAGAGGAAATGAATACTAGAACATAGTTTTCATCTATTAATCATGATGATGACGTTGAGAGTGTTAGAAAGCTGATGGAAGATGCAAATACCCTAGTATATCAAGCATGTGAAAAAATGAGCAAACTTGAGTTTTTAATGTTATTATATCCTGGGAAAACAATGTATGGATTTAGTAATACTACGGTCGACTATATCCTTACATTTATTGAGGATTTACTACCTGATGATGCATGTATTCTAGAAAATGATTTCATGGAATCAAAGTTGGGTGACAAATTTGGATTTTCATCTAGTAAGATTCACTCTTGTCTCAAATACTGTTGTTTGTTCTGGAAGGAGAATGCAGACTTGAGTCAGTGCAAACAGTGTGGCACATCAAGGTGGAAGACTAATAAATACAGATCTCAATCTTGCATACCACAGAATATGATTTGGAAATTCCCTTTAATTCCCAGGCTTCAAAAAATTTAATGTCAGATCAAATGGCAAAGAATATGAGATGGCATGAAGATGAATGAAATAAGGATGACAATGAAATAATGCATCCTGCACATGGGTTGGCTTGGAAGAAATTTGATAGTTTACATTCTGATTTTGTAGCTGACCCATAAAATGTTTTATTGGGATTATTCGGTGATGGTATCTAACCATTTCACCAAATGCATACTTCACATAGTATTTTGCCTGTTTTCATTCACATTTATAACTTTCCTTCATGGATGTGTATGAAGAATCCATTCAATATCTTGAGTATATTGATATCTGGACCCAGTGATCCTTGAAATGATATTGATATATACTTTCAGCCATTAATAGAGGAGTTAAATGAGATTTGGATTGTTGGTGCACCAGCATATGATGCATTCAGAAAGGTGTACTTTATGTTTCGTGCAGCTTTATTATGGACGATAAATGATTTTACGGCCTACGGAATGATGTCTGGTTAGAGTACTAAAGGGAAAATATCCTGTCCTATTTGTATGAAAAATACACATTTCCAAAGATTAATGTTTCAATGAACTTTCACCTTCATAGGGAATCAATGTTTTCTACCAATGAATCATCCATATAGGAAGAATCAGAGATAGTTCAATAATTCCATCGAGATAGATGAGACACCTCAACAAATTTTAGGGACTGATATTCTTTAATAACTTGATGATTTGAAATATGTTCTTGAAAAAATTCAATAAAATATCAGAAAGCGAAAGCATGCTAATTCGAATTCAAATAGAAATTGGAGAATAAAAAGCATATTATTTATGTTTCTGTATTGGTCATCGAATTTATTACGTCATTGTTTAGATGTAATGCATACGATAAAAACATTTGTGAGATGTTACTTGCTGCTACATTAAATATCAAAGGGAAAATAAAAGACGATTTGCGGTGTCATCGTGATTTGATGGATTGGGGTATAAGAGCAAGACTTCATCCTGAGTTAATTGGTCAAAATAAGTGGAATGTTCATGTTGCCTGTTATTTGATGAAAAATGTGGAGAAAAAAAATTTCTTCAGGTCTTGGACTGTTTGAGGGTTCCAGATGGTTATTCAAGTAATATTTCGAATAGGGTGAATACACAAGATGTGAAACTGAAATCTCTTAAAACCCATGATTACCATGTCTTGTTACATGAGTTGATTCACATTTACATTCTCCATTTACTTTCACATAATGTTAGAGTTGCGGTGATTAAGTTATGTCAATTTTATAGAGATCTTTGTGCCAAAAGATTGAACATAACTATTGTTGAAAAAATTGCAGAGAGATGCACCGATTATTCTTTGTGACTTGGAGAAAATTTTCCCACCGGATTTTTTCACATGTATGTTACATTTGACTGTGCATCTTCCCACGTAAGTTCTCTTTGGTGGCCCTCTTTCGAGTCGGTGGATGTATCCTACTGAAAGAATTATGTTTACATTGAAATCTTATGTAAGAAATAAATATCATCCTAAAGGCTCTATTGTGAAATTCTATTTAGCACAAGAATGCATGAATTTATGTTCATCGTACATGTATAACGTCAATACGAGGTCTAACCGACAAATGAGAACTGAAGATGTGCAATATGATCCCATTGAGCCTACATTTCCTTCACTTCCCCAAACAGGGGGGATATCTGGATCGTACTCATTGTGAACATTAAGCAGGGAAGAGTGGGAAATCGCACATCGCATAGTATTATTCAACTGTGGTGTGCTTGATGATTACATAAAGTCAGTAAACTAATAAATATGAATTTCTTTCATTGTGTGTTTTCATTATATCTACTGACATTTTAATGCTTTCATATTTGTAGAGAACATTTATAAATTATAAAAAAGAGACATCACTCTCTATCTATTAAGAGGAAGGAACTGTTGCACAACAATGAATTTACTGCCTGGTTAAAGTAAAAGGTAATAGATTTCTTTTTCTTCTTCTTATAACATAATCAAATTTCTCTGATTAATATTCTATGTTGGTATCTTTTAGGTTTTAACTCAACCAATGATTGAAGTATCAGATGAAATAAAAGAATTTTCCTTTAGTCTAAACGATGTGGTACGTGATTTTAAGTCAATGGTTGTCAATGGATTTAAATTTTTTATAAATAGTTGTGCAAAAAATGGCAACACACCATGACGGTGTCATGATAAGCGCCACAACAGATTGTTATGTGAGTGCATCAGAGTGGTAGCCTTGATCAAAAAATATATCAAATTACGGTGTTGTTGAAAGAATCATTTTATTATATTACTATGCGCATGGTCATGTTGTAATGATGAAATGCAAGTGGTTTGATTCAATGACACAACAAGGAATGAATATTGATAACTGTGGATTTAGAGTGATTGATAAGAACCGCCAGCTTCATACCGATGCACCTTGTATTCTTGCGTCACAAGCTAAACATGTGTTTTATGTAAGTGACCCGTTACAACCACAATTTGGTGTTATTATTGATGTTATTCCTAGAAATATTTTTGATGAAGGTATAGATGACAATGATGTTGTGGATGAACCTGTCAGTATTTATTCGAATGTTGCATTTGATGATATGGATTATGCAATTGTTAGAACAGATTGTGAACCATAAATTGCCACAGACCCCACATAGAGTTGACACATTTCTAAGTATTTACCTGATATTATCGCAATGTTGCATGTTTTTTTGAACATCCATACATGATTTAAAAATAACTAGTATATTTTGTACCATTATAGAATATAATACTATTAATAGCCTCACCAATTTATGTTTAACCACTTCTCTAGTAAATCTTTAACATAGAAAAGTCTTGATATTTTATCAATATAAATATCACACATGAAAATGTATCTCAATGTTTTATGATACAATTGTATTATTTAACATCTTTCATTATTTCTATTTACTTGAGAATTTTATTTAAAATTTCCAGGTCAAAATGTCTAATTATGATGATACTAGAAGGAGTAGAAGAATAACAAGAAACGAACAACGTAGGTCTCCTCTTGGAAACATTGTAAGTAAAATTATGTTTGTACATTATGGTCTTTCATATTATTTATCTTGTTATCATTCGTTTTATTTTATCATCTATATTATTTTATTCTATATTGTCAAGGAGACGCTTGGATTATGCCACTGAGGATGATATTGTGGCGGGGGGTACTGATTCTATAGGTCTGGCTACTACTACACCGCTTGAGACACCAGGAGGCCATCCTCCCATTATGCCACCTCCATATTATCCATACCCACCTTTTTCGTATCCCTTTTTTCCCGCACCCACATAGGATGGTTGTTCTCAGACTCCCATCCCTCATTTTCCATTCCCACCATCCATTGTACAGGGTACTGTGCCCCCATATATCCCACCACCATATCCATATCCATATCCACCCTCATCTGTACAGGGTTATCCATCGGGTTTTCTGTCTCCATCAGTACACTGTGCATCTACTATACATAGTACTCCTGTAGATATATCAGCCACCATGGAGGCTTCCCCCCCTCCAGACGTAGCACTTCAGGGGTCAGCAGATCCCCCATATACTGGTATTTGTTTCAACATTACTGTTTCTGAGTAATGATAATTTCATATTTATTATTTTCATTTATTTTTTGTTTCATGATTAGCTCTAGCCTCTACTAGACGACGAGTCCACACAAAAAATGCACGAGGTTTGGAATCGTCACACATGAATCATAGATGATTACAATGAGGATAATGCTATAATTAATAAAAATGGCACAAAATGTAAAAGTTTTATGGGAACACTTTCTAGATACATCAATATCATTCCGGTTCAACCGATAAGTTGGAAGGCAGCTGGACATCAAATAAAGAAAAAATCATGGGAATAGATTTGGGTAAGTTATGTTAATCACCTTTTATATATATATAAATTTATAATATTTTCTTAACAAATATTATGTCCATTGTAGCTTTGATATAATTTTCCTGATGGACAAAATGCAAAGGCTGTAACGATAATGGATTTAGGTGAAATCTGGTGAGCCTACATGTATGATTTATATCTTGGTTTGAAAAAGAGAGTTGGTACGGAGCTTGAAGACGTATCGGTGATTCAAGATTGCCCAATATCATGATATAAAGAGATGATCAGCTATTGGAAGAGTCCAGCATTTAAAGAGTTTGTTAAATATATATATATATATTCATTTATTTATTTGGAAACTATTTTAAATTACTTGTTTTATTTATGTTAATGAATCTATATAATTATTTGTTTATAGGATAAATAAAATAGAAATAAAACAAAATAAGAGTGAAATGAAACACATTTATACTCGTGGACACACTTCATTACCAGATCATGAGCAGACACATGTAATTTAACTTTTAAAATATTTATCTTTGTTTAGTAAAATTTTTTTAACTTCAAATTTTGATTGATTTATTTTTTTCCCAAAAATGGCATCGAATATCGAATATCGACGGTCACGTTCCTTGCTCAACTTTTTTTGTACAAGCTGGAAAAATAAACATGGTATTGTGCCAAATACCGACACCAAGAAGGCGATTGTATGTATATTTTAATTTCTTATATTTTTACTGAATTTAATTCCTTATATTATTTTATCATTTTAATTTATGTTATATATGAATCAACATAATGCTTTAGAGGCATTGGAATAAAAATAACCTGACAATTTGGGCTCAAAAGATCATCTATATCAGGTATTAGAAGATGAACATAATGCTAGAGTGCGTTTTCGACCTTGGAAGAAGATTGTACCATCTCGAAACTTGTATACTAACGTTTTTTCAAGTATGGGTTCTGGTTTTGTCACAGTGGAACAAATGAATTCTGTAATCAAATAAGCAAGTAAAAAATAAGAATAGGCAATAACTGTAAATATGATGAAATTTAAGTCTTCCCTTTCTTCTACACTTCCACCAGAATCAGCTGCAACGGTTGATGAATTTTTGATGTCGATGAGTTTTGCTAATGTAGATTATTTTATCGGAGCCAGAGCCAAACCTAGTTCAGGACCCGGTGCTGGTGCAGGTTCATATGAAAATGATGATAATGATGTTGGCGGTGTGAGAGGTGGTGATGATGTTTCTGTAGGAGGTGTGGATGAGGGTTATCATGATTATGATGATACTGATATTGAGACTCACTTTTGATGTAAATTGTATTTTTGGATTGGTAATGTATGATGAGTTCTATGTTTCTGATTACACATCTTTTTTGATCAATATCATTAATATTTACCATATCTTATTGGGAATGAGAATGACTACTATAATGTTGTTCAAGAAGGAAATCGTAGAATACGCTTTGCAACCAACAATGTTAGAATAAGGAATTCTAGACATAAATTCAACATCAACTTCAGCGGTAGGTGATGGATTCAAGGACAATTTAAAATGTTGTTCAAGCAGGAAATTAACAGGACTGAGAGATTCCAACATTTACCTATTTATAAATTTTAAAACATAGGAATGATAAGATAGATAAAGTAGTTTTTTCATTCTATCCCTAATGATCCCTAATGATTTAAACACATGGTATTTTTTTATCTACACCTAATTCATTCATTTAAAACATAATTTTCAATTGGGATTTAACAATAGAGGTCATATATACGTATTTTAAAATTATGAGCATGTCATCAATATAAAATAGTAGGTAAATGATGTAGGTTTTAGTTGAGTTTAAATAAAAGAATACATTATAATGAATGTTAATGAACATGTCACCTAGAAAAAAATGAATCAAAATTGAAGCACCACATCCATGAGGATTGTTTCAGGCTAGACCATGATTTATTTAAATGGCATACTTTCTTTGGTTTGAACTCAGCAGGATAATCTTCAATAGGTATCATATAAATCTTTTCATACAAATCACCATTTTGGAAATCAGGTTTAACAACTAACTGCTCTATATGAAAGTCATTATAAATTTAAAAATCTATTAAAAGATGAATGAAATAAATCTTATGAAAAAAGGGGAAATAATTCATCATAATAAATTCCCTCTCTTTGAAGGATTCCCTTGGAAACATGCCTAGATTTTTCTTTTATTTACTTCCCATAGTGTTGTCCTCATTTCTTTCAAAGATCCATTTATAACCAATTAATTTGGAATTAGTTGGTATGTTACAAACATCCCATGTATGTTTCTTATTTATCTATTACATTTCTTCATTCATCAGAAATACCTACTTATTTGAGTATTTTTCTTATATAGCCTACCTATGTGATTGAGGTTCATCATTAATAAGATTTGAGGCCATATAAAAAGGCATATGAAGCCACAACATATTAGTAGAATCAGGTAGGAGGTCTGGGGACTCTCATTTTCCTATCATAGGTCAATTAATGATCGTTATGAGTAGTATAATTTTTAGAATCTAAATCTGATCTAGAGCTATACATAGAATTAGTGGCATCAGTGGGCTAAGGAGGTGGTGGAATAGGCTAAGCCTCATCATAAAAATGATATGAGGGCTCATGTTCCACATCCTTATCATGGACTGGATCATTATTGTCAGGGGTGGAAGTTTTGGTCTATAGAAAACTGAATGAACTCTATAGAAAGATATTCAAGACCATTATCTATTCTTCGGTCTTAATAATCTTTATAGTGTGATTTTACATTGAATATATTTAGGTTTAAATGGTTTGGAATGCATGATATTCTTTTTATTATCGAAATCCAAACATTCTTCGAGATTTTAGTTATGAGGATGATGAAATTGGATCCTCCATCACAAGAACTAGTCCTGGATATCCCCCACAAATTTGAGTTTATGTATTCAAGTGGGCTGGAAGAATTGAAATAAGACCTATTGAAACTCACCCTCTCGGATTTTCCCATCACACAATCTCTAGAAAATGAATGATTTATAGTTGTGATGTTACTCAATAGCCCTTGGTTTTTTTGTTCCTATAATACTTTGGAGCTGAAATTACCTATCTTATATGCTATTGTATATATAATGTTTCATTAAAGGATGAGGACCCGCCATACATTAAGTAAGGTGATATGGATTTATTATCTAACTCTATAATAATGGATCATATTCCCTTAACCTTCCACCTATTATTTTTTCCTAAGAATACATCTACTTCTCTATTTTTTTACCAGCTCTAAAAATGACTCTCTCTATTGGAAACTATGAAAAGAACAACTAGAGTCTAGTACCCACTATTGATTGAGTGTATAAATGGACACATTAAAGATTTAAACAAATGTCATAGCCTGAATCAACCAGAAAATACAGGTTATTGGGCTTTTTGGATTCTAACTCACGCATGAGTTTCCTACTCTCAGGCTTAATGTGCCCAGGTTTACCATGGTGAAAACATATTACTTTTCTATCCCTAGAGCTTTTCCTAGAGTTGGGTTATTTATTAATCTTATTTTTTTCCCTACTGAATTTTTTTTCTTACCTTTATTTTATTGTCTCCCCCTTGTGAAAAATTGTTATCCTCACCTCTTATTTTTGTCCTAGAATGCAATTCATTAGATATATGGGCTGTTGTGATATCATCTAATGTTAAATAGACACAACCATACATAATGGTCATAAAAAGTGTTCTATATCTATTTTCAAGAGCGATTAATATGATCATTTCTGGATCCTCATCATCTATATAAACATTAATATTTTCTAAATCTAACATGAATTTATTACCCGCATCTAAATGGGTTTTTATAGATGTACTGGGATTCATTTTGAATGTCAATAAATAGTATTTCTTGTAATTTTTTCCTATAAATGAGGAAATCATGTATAATTTTTCATGTTTAGGACAAACTCCCATAGTGGTAGAATCATAAGAAAATTCTATAAGGTCCTTATAAACAATGTAATGTAATAGGAATTAATGTGGCATAACATGTATACATGGGGAAAATTCCTGGTATTCATCAGTGGTCTGGTCAGTTTCATTAATAGTCGCAATGGGTTTCAAAGGCCCATATAGGAAATCAATGAAACCTTGTTTTATTTGCAAGGATATCATTTAGGTGGGTGTTCTGGGGTAGGGGGAGGGGTGTTTACTTGTTGAGGGGCGGAAGGGAGAGGGGTTGTGCAGGTGGAGGGGCAGGGGAGGGGGCAGGTGGGGGGCATGGGGCATGGGGTGTGTAGGTGGGGGGGGGGGGGGTAGGGTTGTGATGGGGCATGGGGAGGGGTGTGTATAGGTGGGGGGAGGGGGAAGGTGCGGGGGCAGGGGGAAGGGGGTGTGCAGGTGGGGGGCATGGGAGGGGGCAGGGGGTGTGCAGGTTGGGGCCGGGGGCAGGGAGAGGGGGTAGGGGTTGTGTAGGTGGGGGGAAGGGGGTGTTCTGGGCAGTGGGAGGGGTATGTGCAGGTGGGGGGGGGGGGGGGGGGCAGGTGGGGGTAGGGGAGGGGTGTGCATGTGGGGGGGGGGAGAGGGGCAGGGAGAGGTGGTAGGGGGTACAGGTGGGGGGAAGGGGGTGTTCAGGTGGGGGTAGGGGGCAGGGAGAGGGGGCAGGGGGGTGTGTAGGTGGGGGGGGGGGGGGCAGGGGGTATCGAGAGGGGGCCGGGGTGTGCAGGTGGGGGGGGGGGGCATGGGGCAGGGAGAAATTGTCATTTTTTTCCTTAATTGTTTCTCCCAAATACAATCTAAACAATTGTTTTTTTCTTCGATCTTAATAATTTTATTCTATAAATGATTTTAAATTCATGGAAACATTGATTTTATTTATATCCTATGTTGTATTTATATTCCTATATATATTGTTTTTTCAAAATAATGAATGTATTTCTAACCATGCTTTCGTTCTCTCTATGCTTCAAAACACTTGTGGAATATACTATGGTGGACGTGTTTATTTTCTGATGGAATGGTGAGTTTGGTGTTTATATAGATTCAAATTTTTTAATAGGTTTATATTTTTTTCACCTTTGTTCATATTTTTTCAATACTGTCATTTTTCCATATAGAATCGTGTTTTTTTATTCTTATAGTATACTATTTTATAAAATTTTCAGAGTAATTTTTTTCTAATTGAGACCAATTTAATATATAGGTTCATATTTTTTTTCTTCTTACAGTATACTGTATCAATATTATTTTGCAGTGATTTTGATTAAGTGGTTCTAGATACATGCCTGTATTTCATTTTTTGGAGAATTTGTAGGATCTTAATCGGGTTTTTATTAATATTTTCTTGCACTGTAAAGGATTTAATATGATTTCCTTAAGTTATATCGATGGGTTTTGATGATCAATTTTGTTGGTTGTGCCACTATTTTTGAATCTTATTCTTCAGAATATTTAAGGCAACATCAAGTTCATAGAAAGTGTTTTCATGTTTAAAGGGTTGGAGCTATGAGTATATGAATATTTTTAGTGATATGCAGAGATCTATTCAAGAAGAAGAAGATCCATTGACCTAGAAAACTCTTCCTACCATAGAATCAGTGTAGGTGCGCCAATGTCCAGGACTAGAAAAATATCTTCAATTTTTAATTGAAACAGTGTCTCAATGCAGGCTCATTAATAGAAAAGTAATGGTATTGTTTTCTTTTTATAGATTCTAATGTGTGGATTCTTTTGATTTCAGGAGTTTGGTTCACATCAGAAACCATGTATTTTTAAAGGAAGGTATCGGTTCGATAATCATGTTCTTCTTGAATTTTACTTGACAGTAATTGAATTTTCCTACAATGGAAAGGTTGGGTTGTTTTGTTTTTTTTCTGTGCACTAATGTTCAATTTCTATTGTTTTTTTAGCAAGCAAGGTTTTTATTTTTCATCATCAATGTCAATGCCTTAGTTTCAACATATATAAATCAAGATATGTGAAGAAGGAGTTCTATCCTCATTTAATGATTTTTTTTCATTATATACATGATAAAATGTTTACAATTATTTATTTTTTTCTAATTTTTTTCTCGGTGCATGTGAATATAGAAACATGAATTGGAAATGAAGGCAAGTTAATTGTCCCTAAATCTTGAATTTATCCTCCCTTCCATGCAACATATGAATTCATGTGATTTTTTTCACTATTTACTCGAATATATATTGTTTTTTATGCACTGAAAACCTTCGTAAAATAGCCTACATGTCCAGATCTCCGCACCAGGTGTGTTTTCCTAAAATTGTGGAATTAACCTCCCTTTCGTTCGTCATTTTTTATTTTCATTTACACATTGTATGAATACATGTAGTTTTTCCTTCAATTCTGGAGTTAACCTCCCTCCCATTCATTCTACATATGAATGCACATAATTTATTTCACTATTGACTCCACTGTGTATTGTTTTTTAATTGAATTTTTTAAATTCATACAGTACATTATTATTATAAAAAACATAATTTATGCATACTCCTTTAACATGTTTCTAATTAATAATAAATCCTTACCTTTAATAATATGAACACATTTGAGATTATGTCTACAGAATTCCATTGTTTTTATATTATAACTATTATCTTACTGTTTATGACATTAGTTTATTCTTCTTTAATTACATATCAATTTTCCATTTATGTGTTTTAATTGCTGGTGGGGGAAGGTTCTAAGCGTGGGGGAGGGGGATGGTAGGGGATGGGGCTGGGCAGGGTGGTGGAGGAGGTGGGATGGGGAGGTATTGAGAAGGGGTGGAAGGAGAAGCATGGGAGGGGACAAGCTGGGCATGGGGGAGGGGAGGGGGGAGGGGGAGGTGCTAGTAAGTGGTGGGAGATTATTATGGTTAGGGGGAGGGGAGGGGCTAGGAAAGGGGGTGTAAAGGGGAGGGGAGCAACTAGGAATGGGGGAGGGGAGGGGTGGGGGAGAGAGCAGGGCCTGCGGAGAAGTGGGTATGGGGATGGTGGGGATGTTGCTGGGAAAGGGAGAGGGTCCGGGTGGGGATGTGTCTAGGAAGGGGAGAGGGTCCTGGTAGGGGATGGTGCTAGGCAGGGGGGTGTAAAGGGGAGGGGAGCGGCTAGGCACGAGGTAGGGCAGGGGGGAGGACAGGGCCTGTGGAGAAGTGGGGAGGGGGCTGGTGGGGATGTGGCTAAGCAGGGGAGAGGGTCCTCATGGGGGATGGTGGTGGGCATGGGGGAGGGGTGGGGGAGGGGGCTAGTGTGTGTGGTTAGTTTAGTTTTTTTTTCACACCAATTTTGAGGGCATTGACATGTTCATCCATCTTCAATTCTGCCCAACGAGGATTTTTTTTAAACTAGAATGTGGTTATAATTGTTACTAGAATGTTATTATATTGACATTATGATTTAGACATGTGTAATGTTTTTGAATCAACTTTCTAGTTATTACGTTGGTGACTGAAATATAAGGATGATCAACCATCATCTGAATGTGGTGACTGTTATATATAGGTTTTTTTTATCATTGTTAGTTAAAGTTAATCACATAACCATTATTTTATGATTCCCTAATTTTAACTTCTCTATGCAGGTTCAATATCAACGTTGGGTGGGGGTGTATTCCAAGGAACTCCATATAGATATTCAAAGTACGTTCTTATATAATTCAATGCATTACATTTGAATTGAATCAATGGATGGTTTATGTGAATGACATTACACAACACATGAAGATTGTCTATCTTATACTTATGATTTTATGAGTACAATAAAAAAATGCTATGAGGTTATTAGTGACATTCTCTAATGCATATTTCATAATTGATAGAATTCATTGTAGTGTGTTATTGTTATTAAAAGGTAACAAGTTATAAACTATTCATTAGTTTCTGCATGATTCCACTAGATTGCAACTGATGTGATTTAATGGATGGATGGGTACTTTTGGTTAAGCTGGTTTGTCATTTCCTTCATTTTTACCTATTACTAGAGTTGTGTATTATGTCTTTTTTCTTGGTGCTTTGTGCTCCTACAATTAAAACTACTTTAGTTAAATTTTAGATTTTTCAGTTTATGTTCCAAATGAGGCTAATTGAGATTCTGTTGAGATTCAAATGGCAGAATGTTTTGGTTTTTTTAATTTTCAAGATCATTTTCCCTATATCCGTTTGCATGGTCATGTGATTTTTCAAGCATACTAGAGGAAGAAAGTGGTTCTATTGTGTATGTATGATATCTAAAAATGTTTCCTCATTTGTAACTTGTTTCTACAAACATGTGCAAGTACCATATTACTACCAACCAGCAACCACCAATACTTGTCTACTACAGCGCCACAAGAACCCAATTTTGGATGTTTTTTACTACCAAAATTTATTGAATTTAGTTTCATTCCAAAGGGGACACCATATACTATTACAGTATTGTATTACTGCAATAGGTTTCACCCAACTCTTTGCTAAAGAAACAATGTATCCAAACAATTCGTTTTTGTTTCCATGTGTTCCTTTGAAAATCAACTCTGAAGGAATTGTTGTTTCGGTTTTAATGTTTCACTATTTATATTACTTATTCATAATTTATATAAACTATTATGTTTTATAAATAGTAATCTATATTTAATAATAATAATAATTTTATAGTTTCGTGCATCGCACGGGCGGAGTACTAGTTATAATTTAATGTGGATGGATCATGTATTAGAGGGGAGATAAGGGGAGGCGGGTTTGTTTAGAACAATAGGGGATTAGGATTAAAATTGAATGTGGATGGATCGTGTATTTTGGGGGAGATGAGGGGAGGTGGGTTGGTTTAAAACAATAGGGGCTTGGTGATTCTGTGTTTCAATTCCTTTTACTGAATGGGTACCTCCATTGGGGAGTGCGATGAATACATGCCTTATGTTGTGTAATATTTTTCAATGAGGAGATTGGAGAAGTAGAATCCGACTCAATTGTGTTGGTTCGGCTATTTCCGAAAAAGGTGGTGGTTCCATGGGATTTGGATTACCTTGTATGGGGGGTGCAGGTGCAGGGTGGGGGCGGTCTAGGGGGAGGGGGTGTGCAGTGAGGAGGGTACAGGGGGTGGGGCAGGGGAGGTGTGCAGGTGTAGGGGGTGGGGGGTGCTGGTGCTGTCCTCCCAAAAGCCAGCATGGTTCACAGTGCATATTTTTTAATGCATTGTAAATCCCTATAGCCACGGTTTTAAACTGTATCTATAAACCTTTAGCCATGGTTTAAGACCGCGGCTATAGGGATTTAGCCACAGTAACTGTGGTATTTATTGGCATCTATATAGCTGACTCTATAGCCACGGTTTGAACCGTGGATCTAGGTATATAGCCACGGTTTCAAACCATGGCTATAGGATCAGCCCTATAGCCATGCCAATACTAGCCCCAGTTCATGAAACCGTGGAAATAACATATAGCCATGGTTTTTGGGCCTATAGCCATGATTTAGAACCGTGGATGTAGCCTAAATTTCTAGTAGTGGAAATACCTTCCATGTTTTAGGGAATTACACCATTGGTTCTAGTCTCTAGCCGCTGGCCTGTGGAAGGAGGGCTTGGGGTAGTTACGATGCGGGCCTTGGGGGATGGGTCATGACAAATTGATATTAGAGGAGTCGGTTCTACCACAGAACATAGAACTCTAAGATTACTTTTATGTGAAGAAATAGTGTGAAGGGTACTAATTGTGGTTTTTAGTTCAGGTATTCTAGTGTTGGTGCGGGTGGAGATGTATCCATACACCAGGACCCTGACTTCTGATTTCTGACTCAGGGCACAAAAACACTAATTGTGTGTGTGTTGTAAAATTTTTTCTTTAAGTCAGCTCAAACCAGGTCAGCTTACCTTGTATAGCCTTTTGACCGTGTTACATATATTTCGTTCAGGATGCCTCCCCATGTATGACCAGCTAGAGCCTCTAGAGTTGTACGTTCTGATAGCCCACCGAGCGACGAGGCCTCATTACAGGGCCATATTCCAGTAGAGGCACCAGCGGTACTACTCCCTTTTGGGCCACTGATGCCACCAGCCCCAGTAGCAGATGATGCACACCACTTGAGTGCATTGCATGAGTTCCACTGCCAGAGGCCACCCAGGTTCTGGGGAGAGACGAACCCACATGCGGCTAAGGATTAACTGGAGGCTGTGGTGAGAGTCTTTAGGATAGTAGGGACACCAACAGACTTTATGGTGATCCTTACTGCCAGCCTCCTTCAAGTTGCAACATGAATATGGTGGAGCTTGATGCTTCAGATGAATAACAAAGCGACACTTCTATGGGAAGACTTCAGGAGCCTGTTTCGGGAAGAGATTGTACTAGCCACCCTTCAAGTGGTGCAGATACATGAGCTACTACATCTACAGTAGGGTAGCATGATGGTGGTGCAGTACTCAGCGAGGTTCACCGACCTCTCGCACTACTCCACTGATATGGTATGCGAACCAGTCTCTAGGGCCCAGACCATTAAGTAGGGACTCAAGAAAGAGATCAGAGCTTCAGTTATCTCTCACAGCATCCCAACACAGATAGGGGTGTTGGAGCGAGCCCTCATAGTAGAGAGTTTCCTTACTGAACAGTCTCCAGCAGTGAGACCCACCACTAGCCAACATGCAGCAGAGTCTTCTGCAGCTGGTATTAGAAAAATGATGTAGATGTCCAGGAGGAAATGACCTATAGGTGGTCGAACACATGACTCATGATTGGTAGTGCAGTGAACCCAGATTGGAGACAGAGCCAGACCTGTCAGGTAGTGTTACTCATGCGGCAGATAGGGTGACATGGCTCGTGACTGTCAGACCTGCCGCACGGACGATCAGATGTCAGTTGAAGGGACCTCACAGGTAGAAGTAGAGGTTCGATCAAGGTGGCCCTCATGGTGGGGGTGGATGTGGCAGAGGATCTAGCCGTGCAGCTGGCGGTGTACGACGTTACGAGGAGTTTCCACCACCTCCACCAGGAGCTCCACCACGAACCCAGGGAGCAGTTGGACAGGGAAGAGCACAACTTTAGGCAGCTGAGGCGTATGATCATGGCACTGCAGAGATGATTCGAGGTACGATATGTGTCTACTCCACCTTAGCTATAGTTCTTATAGACACAAGTTTCAATCACTCTTTCATTTCCACTACCCTCGTTCGGAGATCTTATATTCCAAAGGATCCATTAGTTTGATCCTTACGGTTAGAGAATCTAACGGGAGCTGATTTGATGATCACACACTAGTTACGGCAGTGCGATCTTACTCTAGGAGGCATGGGAATCAGCTTGGATCTCCTAGTAGCGGCATCAAGGCCTTAAGACGCCATCTAGGGTATGGACTAGTTATCTACAGTCCATTCTTAGATTGACTATATTAGGCGAAAAGTGAAGTGTTTCTGCACAGATGGGACCAGGTTTACCTTCACCAGCAAGAAGGGAACCTTCGCAGCATTGGAAGAACATAATTTGAGGAAGGTGAACCAAATCACTCCCTAGTTGGCTTTCCTTACCCACGGAGTAGTTGATGTGGAGAGTCCTACTTATCCTATAGTGGTGGACCAGTACTCGGATGCTTTCCCTGATGCTGTTCAAGGACTACCTCCTCATAGAGAGGTGGACTTATACATTGACCTGTACCTCGGTATGACACCAATATCTACTCCAGCATATCGGATGTCTCCTACTAAGCTTCGTGAGCTACGGTTACAGCTGGAGGACTTGCAGGGAGAAAGATTTATCCAGCTCAATGTTTCTCCTTGGGCAGCTCCGATTTTGGTCGCCAAGAATCCAAATGGGAGCTTTTGGATCTGTGTCGACTACTGTCGCCTGAACCAGGTGACTATGAAGAACAAGTACCCACCCCCGAGGTTTGATGACCTCTTTCATTAGCTCAAGGGAGCACAATGGTTCTCAAAGATAGACCTCAGATCAGGCTAACAGCTGCTCAAAGTTCGAGACGAGGATGTGTAGAATACGACCCTCAGGTTTTGTTATGGAAACTATGAGTTATTGGTTATTCCCTTCGGCATAACCAATGATCTAGCAGTGTTCATGAGTCTGATGAACATGATCTTCCATCCATACATCGATCGCTTTGTTTTAGTCCTCATCTATGACATACTCATCTAATAGACTATTGAGGAGGAGCATGCTTACCATTTGCAGGTAGTACTGGACACACTCCGAGAGAACCAGCTTTATGGTAAGCTCTCAAAGTACTAGTTTTGGATTTGAGAGGTTCACTTTTTAGGACACGTCATCTCGGAGGCTTGAGTTGCAGTGGATTGAGAAAAGATCAAGGCTGTACTTGTGTGGGAGCCACCCAAGAGTGTGACGGATGTATGGAGTTTCCTGGGATTGGATGGCTACTACCATAGATTCATTTTAAACTTCTCCAGAGTTGAAACACCAATTTTACCCTTGACAATGATGGGTAAACCCTTCATGTGGTCGGAGATATGCCAGTAGAGCTTTCAGGAGCTGAGGAAAAGGGTGACTATTTCCCCCATCTTGAGGATCCCATAGGAAGGCATATGGTACTTAGTATACTACAATAGATTAGGGACCAGACTCAGGTTTGTCATGATGTAGGAGTGATCAATGATCACATATGGTTCTCGGGAGCTGAGATGGAATGAGAATAAATACGCTTCCCATGACATGGAGTTAGATGCAATGGTCTTTTCCTTGAAGACATGACATCACTATATTATGGGGGAACGTTTTACCGTGTAATCTAATCACAAGTGTCTCATGTATATCTTCTCTTAGAAGGAACTGAATCTGAGACAATGAAATTTTCTTGAGTTCCTCTAGGACTATGACTTCGAGATAGTCTATACTCTTGTGAAGGGAAACACAGTAGCAGATGTGCTCAGCAGGAGATCAGGCATTCAACTGCTAGGAGAGGCAACAAAGCAGCTGGCCGCGTTGCAGATATCCTTTGTGGATAGGGTTGGAGCAGCCTATCTATAGTCTCTTACAGTCACTCCCCCACTTCTTCAGAGAGTCAGGGAGGTGTAGCTTGGGGATGCTGACTGCGAGACGCGACGTGCGCAGATATCCATAGGGCAGGAAACTAACAGATTTTCAGAAGGTGGGGAGCATGTCATCCTCTTTAGAGGATGTACCATGGTATGATTTTCACTTCAGGAGGAGGTGTTGAGGGAGTTCCACACTTCCTATCTAGTAGTACATCTAGGAGTGGCGAATATGTACCAGGACCATAGATGATAGCATTGGTGTCTAGGTATGAAGAAGGCAGTAGCAGAGTTTGTCTCACAGTGCCTCACTTGTCAGCAAGTGAAGGCAGAGCACCAGGTACCAGCAGGCTTGGTTCAGCCCTTAGAGGTCCCTGAGTGGAAGTGGGATGGTATATCCATGGACTTTTTGACCAGTCACCCACATACATCCCTGGTTCATGACTCGATGTGGGTGATCGTCGACCGACTCACCAAGTCAGCCCACTTCCTACTGATTAGAGAGTAGGGCTCAGTTGAGAGCTTGAGATGCCTCTATGTTTAGGAGATATTACGTTTTCATGGATTACCTTCTTCTATTGTCTCCGACTGTGACACACACTTTAATTCCAATCTATGGAAGGGGATACATGAAGCTTTAGGGGCATAACTTCACTTGAGCACCGTCTTTCATCCTCAAACTGATGGTCCGACCAAGACGACCATCCAGAACCTCGAGGACTTGCCTCATGCTTGTGTCCTCTACTTCGGTTGGAGTTGGGAGGACCACTTTCGTTTGGTTGTGTTTTCATACAACAACAGTTATCACTCCACCATTGGTATGTCACCTTTTGAGGCCTTGTATGGCCGACCTTGCATATCACCACTGTGCTGGACAGACCCAGGAGAGTTAGTACTAGTGGGAGTAGAGATGGTACGAGCTACCACAGAGAAGGTGCAGATCATCCAGGAGCAGATGAAGACTGCACAGAGCAGGCAGAAGTCTTATGTTGATAGGTGATAGTGACATTTTGAGTTCCAGGATGGTGACCACATCTTCCTATAGGTCTCACCTCATCTTGGCCTACAGAGATTTGGCCGAGGTGGAAAGTTATCTCTAAGGATCATCAAACCGTTCCAGGTTCTCAGAAGAGTAGGCGAGGTGGCTTACCACCTAGATCTTCCACCTCAGTTGCACCGGGTGCACGAAGTCTTCCACGTATTCCAGCTGAGGAGATACGTGCACGACCCTTCCTACATCATCAACCACAAAGATATGGACATCGATGACAGGGTTACTTTCACGGAGGTTCCTAAAGAGATTGAGGATCGACAAGAGCAGGTCCTGCGTGGACGGTCGATTCTTCTGGAACGCGTTCGCTGGCAGCACAAAAACCTCCAAGGGAGCACATGGGAGCATGAGGCTCAGATGAGTGCTCAGTAACATCTTTTGTTCCCTTAGTTCGAGTTATAGCTTATGGGGACGTAGAGCTCTTAGGTGGGGAGAATGTAAAGACCCCGAATTCCATGTAATGTTTTTTAAAATACATGGGAATTTTACGAGTCCACAGTTTCTGACGGCGCTTGATTCCAAGGTCCAGTGTGCCTGTAATCAATATCTTAATTTTTGTCCGGGTACGTTTAGTAAACGTACAAACAGATTTTTAAAACTTTTGAACGAGTACTCGGAATTGAAATCGGAATGCGCAGTTGAACTCACAGTGTCAGTTTTCGCATCAGAAGACATTCACCTCAATAGTAGATGATCAGTTATGAGAGTTGGTTTTTGGGTTTCACGTGGATTAATAAAATAAAACAAGTGACAACTTATTTTATTTTTGTTGAAACCACACCATGTGGTAAAGTTGGTTCAAATCTCCACATGGGAGTTGGTGGTTGGACTACCACACCCTAACCTCCAATGGGAGGATAATTGGGGTGGGGACCACCCGAGCAGTATATCCTCCAGGGAGAGGTTATGACATGGGGTCTACACAGGGCTTAACCCACCCATTTAGTGGGAGGGGAGGAAATATCTCAACTCTTCCTCATTAATGAGGGAGAGCCTCTTGGTCTCAAACCCCCTCTTAATGGAGAAGGATAAAACCTCCTCAAAACCACTAATTAATTGAAGGAATCTCCTTGACCCTCTTCATGTTTAATTAGGTGGGGACCCCCAGGCCTTTAACCTCTACAAAACTCCCCAAATTTAATATGCCAACCTCTCGCGAAATTAATTTGGTGGAGCCTCTTCTATCTTTTTGAATTTCGAATAATTTTTCCGATGACATGAACTTAATTAAGTGGGGACCACTTAATTAATTCACACCAACAGGCATAATAGATTAAAATCTATTATTTTGGCACGTTTATTCACTCTTTAGTGGATATCCTGGGAAAATAGAATCCTCCAACGAAGAACACGAAGACGCCGACGATGATGCTTCTTCCTCAGCTTCTTCCTCGGGACCCCCTTCTGATGTGGGGCCTCTTAGAGAACCCTTCTTCCTTCCTTTTGGTCCTCAACGAACCGACACATTATCTTAGAAGTGAAAGAATTCAGTGAGCAGTGACAATATCGTCTTCCCCCGCGATGAACGGACACCCGATAATTAAAAATGTAGGGTTGTGTTCTATGTTGTTTAATTCTTTATCCCCTCATGTTGAATCAAATTCATGAGCCACTTGCTATCATTCTTACGTGGAGGGTTCAGACCGAATGAACATTTCCAGACCCCTCTACATCCTTTGTGGTTTCGAAACCTGGAGACGATGACGATGTAACGATAGCAAGGAAATGAGCCGACTATGACGAAGACGATGAATAATGGATGCGGAACACGCGGCCTCCGCGACCCGTGCCACCGGCTAACCGGCGCCCAACCCGTCTACCCACGCACTATCCAGTGCACACTCAGCTAAAGCCATGTCCTTCCTGGCCTGCTAGCACACTGCCTGCACACCCCGTGTGCTGCTGGTGCATCCCGCGCCAGCCCGGCCTACCCCGCGCCCTCCCAGCACCCCAGCCGCCTGCCCGGCGTCCCACAGGGGGCCTGCCCAGGGCCCCCGTTCCCAGGCCGCCCTGCCTGGTGCATCCCAGCATGCTGCCCGCACGTCCTGACGCCCTGCACGCGTGCCTTGACGCCCTTCCCGACGCCCCCGCTCCCATCCGCGGCCTTCCCAGCGCACCCACGACCTGCTCGCGCCTCTGCGGCCTGCCTGCACCCCGTGTGGCTTGTCACTGGCCTCTAGTGCTGAGCTACCTGAGCCGCGCCTCTCGCGGTGTCGGCTGAACCTGCCACTGGCCTTCGGGTCGAGTCGCCCACGTGGTGACTTTCGGCCCGAATTGTCGACATAGTCAGCTGGGTTTGGCCCAGCGGACTTGGTCGAACTGAGTAGATTGACCCGCCTAACAGGCTGGGTCAGACCCAGCAAGTTAGTCCGGGTCGACCCAAACCAGGTTGACCCAGACTGGGTGGGGCCACGTCTGTCCAACTGGGTCGAACCTGACCCTGGCCCATACCGCTCCCTTTACTTTCTCAGGCCATATCTTTGGCATTAGATGACCGTTTGAAGAACCGTTAGTGGCACTGAAATTCTTGGAGCATAGTCGTCCCTTTGAGTATACCCCACTATAGTTCATGGTATTTTGGATTTATAGCCTGGTTGGATCGTACACGAATCCAACTGGTCACCTGGGTTTAGAAAGCTAATAACTAACATAACGGGCATCTGAATGACGTGCCATCAGTTTGTTTTAGACCCCTATGTCATGGAGGCCCTTTGATATACTTCTTTGTGGGAATTCGTGAAACCTGGATTATTGACTTGTAGCTCGTCAAGCAGACCCTCCCGAAGACGAGCGAGTAGAGTACAGAGACCTAGTAGTTGGCTTAGACCCGATGACTGCTTGACTGATTCGATTCTGAGTGACTCGACTAGCCTAGTGGGGGGCAATACTATGTGAGGCGGCAGACCCAAGGAGGAGGAGCACCACCGTGTGAGGTGGAAGACCCGTGATACTCGATAGGAGGAGTACCTATGTAGGTTATTAGGGGGATAACTACTGTGTGAGATGGCAGAACCCAGGTGGGAAGCATCTTCGTGTGACGTAGCTTTCCCACAATACACTACCGGAGGAGTACCTCAACAGTCTGAGGTTAGTGAGTAGCACCTCAAAGTTGTTATAGGGCCACTTTACTAGACATAGGTGGAGTTCTCCAGCATCAATGGTTTCGATAATGAAAATCTTTGTTTGAGATTAGTCCTTGATCTTTGTATTTTCCTCATTATTGAGATGGGTTACTTGATAACTTAGGTATATGTATGGGAATATACCTAAGTAATTGTTATCCAGGGAAATAATACCTTGTGGTTGATTCGTGTTGGATTTAGTGAGACCCTGAGGGTCTCGGGGTCCCTATTGAGTATCGTTATACTCACCCCAGCACGGGCTGTGCTCGCACCTCGTTGTGTTGGCTGCAGACGATAGACAATGCTGATAAAGGCCAAGAGTGCCAGGACTAGACGGTACCCAGAGGAGGACCTTATGACGTATCGGTACATGGTGGAGTCTGACAGACGTGGAGTTTTGAGGAGGCCATATGTACCTACCCTTTAGGTAGGAACCTTGGAGGGTGATCCAGGAGCTGCTTTCACCTTCTAACTGTTTGTCCCTTTTTAGTTGTACTTCCATTCCATTGTATTTTTACTTTATAGTTGGGCTTGTATTCTGTCCCCCTATACTTTTAGTACACTTTTTATACTACTTTTACTTAGTATTTTCTTCCACTTGTACTCTGGTTGTGTGTGTATACTATTTATAAAGCCAATGCCTTCCCAGTTTTAGGGAATTACGCCTTTGGTGCTAGTCGCCAGCCCCTGGCCTATGGGAGGTGGGCTTGGGGTAGTCACGATGTGGGCCCCGGGGGATGGTTCATGATAGATTAGATCCCTATTATTAATGGAAAATTTTCATAGACTGACCCTTTCCTCTATTTTATCTTGATTTGATGAATAATGAGAAATGCATCCATTTTTTATAACCATCCTAGGAGATGAAATGTCAAAATTAGAGAATGAGGGATATGTATAACATTAAAAAACATCATTAAAGTTATTATCTACACTAATGTAACAAAAATATCATTCTTATAAGGCTTGGGGTCACACTTGTTTAAAATTACTCTCTTCCAGCAGAAATCTCAAATTGCAAGAAATGTTTCTCACAATGATGTTATTTTTATGATTATTTTACTAGGAGTGATAATCATACTCAATTTATTATTCTTATTGTTATACCATATAAAACAAATTCTATAAATACTATATATATCTCATAAAGGATATAAATATATCATTATTCCAAATCATTAAAGGCAGTAATGAAAAATGAAGGACATTAGTACACGAGGTGGTAATATTATGTACAAACGAATTCTTTTTTCATAACCTATTCGATATAAGTGTGTCATGTTTTATGATATACCCCAAACATACCAACATATAATTATACTTAAAATTATATGGTTTTTGTATAATTATTGTATAATAATAATTTAATGGGGAAGAGAAGGGAACAAAATAATAAAGTCTTTTATAAGATCATTACCTCTTCTTTGTGTATCCTTCATAAGATTTCAGTAAAAAAATGGATTGTTTTAATTAAAAAATAATGATTATATAATGAATAAAGGGATGTTGGAGAGAAATTTTGGAGGATATTGTTTGATGTAGAGGCCATGAGAGGTGTGAAAAAGTAGGAGAGTGGGTTCCTTTTAATAGGTGAGGAGTAGTGAAATTATTATAAATACTCAAATGTATTTAGTATTCAATGATCTCACATAAATCATGTGGCTCCAGAAATGAATAATAATCGAGGGTAGGTATTTTTTGGTCTATTAATACCTCCAAAACATTTAAAATAATTTCATTTATATATTTTTCTTCCTTAAATTCTATGTCTCACTATTTTTAAAATATTTGATTTTCAATAAGGTAACTAGGTTTCATAACTTTGTAATTTTTCATTTAAAAATAAATTAAACTGATAATTATTAGAATATTTAAATAAAATATGTATTTAAATTATTTATAATTTCTAAAATAAAAAACCCGTGAGTGTTGGAAATTAATTTTAATAGTAGTCCAATTAATGTTTAAAAATAGTTCTTTAACCCTAACTGAATAAACAATGTTTTTACTGTTAAGGTGTCAGTGGGTTAATTATAAATGAAAAATTGGTCCATAAATAGGCCATATTTGATATTTATTAACATTATAATATAAATATTTGTATAATATAATTTATAATAATTTTTATCCATTAAAAAAAATTTCATTTATTGTAAATTAACATTATTGAAAATTTTGAAGTTATTTATTTAATTTGAATTAAAAATAGAAATAAAGGTACATAAATTTAATATTTAATGTTAAGACCTATGAATCATGACATATTCATCTAAAAAAATGGAATTGGAAAATAATGAACTCAATTTACCTCACTTCTAATATGTTTACTATCATATATTTTGTTTTATTACTAACTAAATAATTAAGGTGTTGTTGTGTGTTATGAATTTTATATAAGTAACTAATCTCTAAAAAGTAAAGGTAGATTATTATTATAACCATAAATCATTAATATTTGAAAATAATATGTATAAGTAAACCAATGTTGTTTTTGTCACTATCAAAAATCATTACGAATATTTAAGGAATGTACGGTTCCCCTTTTTATATTTTACTTTACTTCACTTATAATATACCTAAATTTCAGGGAATAATTTATAAATAACTCATAAAATATAGAATTATATTTCAATGGTCTGTATATGTAACACCCCAAGATTTTATAGTGTGTTATTTCTTCAAAATAATTCAATAACTTTCACTACACGCAACACCAAGTTCAATCGCACCATGACTTACCAAACAATCTGTTCAAAAGAGGTTATGAATAGTGTTAACTAAATTTTAAACTTTATATAATCCTTATAATTTTAGAATCCATATTATGAGTTTCTTAGACATAATGTAAGAACAAATTCATTTTCAGTATTGCACTTTTACCAAATTTTAATAGTGAACCCTTTTTAGATACTATATTTTAAACGTTTTGACTAAATGGGGACATCAAAAATTTAAAATGAAACATCCGAATCTTCCACGGTACGCTAGCGTGTGTTGTACGCAGCACCGAGTTCTAACACACCGTAACCAATCAAACTGGCCGTTATGAATAGTAATACCTACTTTTAGAAATTATATATATTTTATATTTTAATATGGACTTCATTTTTGGATTCTGAATATCGAATTTAGCCTAAGGTGAAATTTTGGTACTTTTCAGATAACTTTCATATTTTGATGAATAGTGAAAATTACTAAATTTTAATTAAAAACAACTTTTTTAATCAAAATAATTAATAGTGATAAATTGTGAATTTGAGTGGTTTTAAAGTATATTTATAATATATTTTTACCATTTAATATAATGTTGGTCATTGGACATAATTTTACAATTAAACCGAACATAAACAAGTGTCAATCTTTTGATAGTTATTATCTCTTAAAAACACGCTTTTTGTTTTTACAGCGGGAATTAATTTTAAATTAATTTCTGCCACTTCTGTGTTTGGAATTTAGTAAAATGGATTCCATATTTGGAATCAGGTTGTTCAAATTGTGTAAATAGGTAACTTTTATTTTTAGACATTTTGAATAATTACTGCGGTAAATATTTTATTTACCATGGTTAAGGGTAAATCCGGTAAATAAGGGTAAAAAAATAATATTATAATAATACTAAATTACCCTAAAACGTGTCTTAACCCTATTGGTTGATACATGGTCGACCATGGGCATCTTGGGGTCTATTTTGTGACCCCATGGATCCACTTGTAAGTGATAATGACACTTTATTTTAATTAAGTTAAAATGAATACAAAAATGACACAAGTATATATCTTTTAGAAAAACAATTTTTACATAGGGTTATATATGTTGGATTTTATATTATAAATATTCATTAGAAATATAAAAAAATATCCTACATAATTATATTTTATTTATAATTTTTAGACATTAAATAATTTATTTTATTTATGACACAATGATGATGCAGTAATTACTATAATAGTCAAAAATTAAAATAATTGATATTATAAATACCCAAATAAATATAATATGAAACTTTTAATGAATTAAACTAATTTTCTAGGATAATTTGATATATTAGGATTGATTTAATTGACTTTGTTAGAAGTAATCAATCTGTTATGAGTTTCAAAAAAATCAACTATTGAATAGTGTCAAAATTGACATAAAAGAGTTCTTAAAAAAAATATTATATTATTAATTGATATTAAATTTCTAAAAATCCAAGGTTCGGCCAAGAGACTTATATCATGATAGGTTCATCATTAATGGACCACTTTGGGGTCTCTTGGATGTATATAGTAAGTTTATTAACCATATTATATAAAAATACAAAGAGACATTGTAAAAGTGAAACTAATTAACTTAGAGTTAATACTTAAAGATAAGGTTAATATAAGTACCCAAACCTGTCTAAATTCTATTGGTTGAGTGGTTCTCGACCTATCCCCACCTTAAACTTTGAATAGTCAACTTTGGAGCCATTTTAAACCGAATATGAATAAATTATAAACTAATATCTCTAGCTTTTCCAAAGGTTCCCCTCACCCCTCTTATAAAAGGACACTCCTCCTTCTCATTTTCTCACACCTTCAAAGCCCTTTGGATCTGCCAAAACCTGCCCAAATACTCTCCCAACTTCCCTCACTACAACCTATGGGCATTATTATGATCAGAAATCCAACTTAAAGAGCCCTTTTGATCAAATCAAAAGGAAGAACCCGAAGAAGAGGTAATGATTTCACCACCCTTCTCCAAGTTCATTTCTTCTTCCACTTCTTCTTCCTTTGTTCTTACCATTATAAAATAATAACTCCAGTATATCACATATAATATGATGTTATTATAAATATGGTACAACCATATTCAGTATTCTATCCACCCTTTTAATAACATGTCACCATACGTGCGTACGTACGGCTTACCGTCTCCACGTCATGGTGTAATTGTTATTCAATATAATATTATTTGGATGGGTATAATAATGATGTGTAACTCATGTAAATAATAAATATAACATGTTAATGATTCTGTATATATGATATAACATCCATTTATATATTATTTTAATATCAAAAGAATGATATTGTCGCTCGTGCGTACGTACGGACTACCGTCTCCACGAATGCGATGAGATTCATTCTCCATCGTATCCATTCAAGTATAATTATCATTTGATGATTTAAAAATGATGTTTAAAGACTTGATATCATTCTGGATATGAATAATATACAACCTATCCTTCCCAAACATGTCTTACATAACAAAACATACAAAAGAAAACAAGTAAGTTAACACCCGAAACAACGATAATACTAAGATATTATTATCAAATCAATATTAAAAGATCATATATGATATCATATTAATGTATATGATTCTTGTATAATTTAATAACAATTATTTCACCATTATACAGGAGGTTAACCTACCCCAACCAAGGAAAAGTACAAGGTAAGGTATTTTCTTATCTCACATTCAATTCCGTGAGATTTCCATTATTCGCCACTAAATTATTGAAAGTGGTGTATTGTGTACTGGCATTTGATATATATATTATCATGATTATCTTTATATTCATGTTATTCTGTAAATAATTTGGTGGTTATTAACTTTTGGCCATACGACTCAGTTGATTAACGGGGTAAGGGGTTTTCATCTCACTCCTTATTCCCGTGAGATTCATGCCATATTGCCACCATCACATTTTGTGTGGTGTGTGTACTGCCCATAATTATATTCTTTGTGTAATACACCTTAATTTATGTGTATTTACATATTCATTGTCTGATACCTCTTTCATTGGTTGTATGTTTCATAAGTTACCAAATTGGTAAGGGTTTATTTCACAATCTCTTCATTATCCGAGGTTGTTTATATGTAATAATCTACTGGGATTTCTTTATCATCCACCTCTATGTTTCTTTGAAATGTATTTCAAAACATTTTTTTTATTTACAAGAATATGGGTTAAAGTCATTTATACCCTTGTTTGACTTTTTATAAGAGGTTTATAAAGGAATCTTTCTGTCGTTTTCAAAACAAGGTCCTTTTTAACCTTTTCGACAGAATTAAGGTAAGAATGTTTTTTTAACTTATACAGCGGGTGCGGCTATTTTCTGCTATTATAAAATCTTCAAAGCTTTCCTTACAAGATTATAAGAATATTTT
Source organism: Viscum album (assembly GCA_963277665.1). Classification (NCBI taxonomy): domain Eukaryota; kingdom Viridiplantae; phylum Streptophyta; class Magnoliopsida; order Santalales; family Viscaceae; genus Viscum; species Viscum album. The sequence goes on along the minus strand of OY728151.1, from coordinate 1,165,361,125 downwards.
CAAAGAAAATGTTTTATTTTATATGGATCTTAAATGATTTCACAATAAAAGTAGACATTTCTTTAAAAAGAATTTTGATTTCATCTATGTCAACATCCTTTGATGGATTTTAAGATTATTTGAAGTTGATTTATTATGATACAAAATTTCTATATTGTTTTGAAGGTTTTGTGATATGTTTGACCGTGGATGTGCTATTTTTTATACCATTCATAGTTTATGGTGAAAGTATTGAAATTTTGTATGCTAGTTCCAATAAGAATGCTTATGTTATATTTCAACCTTTACTTCATATGAATGTGTTGGACAAGTATGTTCCAGGTTGGGGACTGGTTAAAGTAAGCCCTCCAGGTTGGGGACTGGTTAAAGTAAGCCCTCCAGGTTGGGGACTGGTAAAAGTAAGCCCTCCAGGTTAGGGACTGGTAAAAGTAAGCCCTCCGGTTTGGTCTCCGGTTATTAGAGGCACTACGGGTTGGTGTCCGGTTATTAGAGGCACTCCGGGTTGGTGTCCGGTGATTATAGGCACTCCGGGTTGGGTTCCGGTTACAGTTAGCCCCAAGGTCTTGGGACGAGGCCTTGAAAAGAAATTAAAGTTTAGCATTATGAATTCCATCATTATGAAAGTGGTTATTGATATTTCATGTGATTATTCGATTAGTAGAATATCCATGTGAATAAGTAAATGGAATTATTTCATTTTATTTATGCCATACCATGTTGAAGTTAAAGTTTAAAAGGCTTTTGTTTTAGTTATACATTGCCTTAAATGTTTATTCTTATTTATGAAAGTTTCCGCTATATTGTTATCCTTACTGGGAATTCGAGATCACCCCTTTTCTATGTTTTATTTCTCCCAGGAAGTGAAGAAGTAAATTATGAATGACCTGCAGGGATATTATGTGGGGATATGAGTGTGGATTATGGAGAAAATATGTTGTTGTAGTAGTTTTTCATTTTATGATCTAATGTAAGACATATGAATATATCTAGTGTTTCCAAGGCTACTAAACCAATCGATCTTTCGAGATTTGATCTTTCTTGTGATCATGACAATGTTATGTAATAATGCACCGACTCTGGGTAACTAGGGTCGGGCGTTATAGTTGGTATCAGAGGAAGTTTAGTACAAACCTTGGAAGCTAGATTTAGATAAACTCTGATTAGAGAACGTAGACCTAAGATGAACTTTGAGGATTAGTATAGAAGAACTTCCTAGAATTTTGGTATTGTAGAGATTTTGTGAGTTTTCCGAGCAATACATCCTTGTCTGTATACGAGCAGGTAGAGGCAGCTCTGGCACAGATGTACCTAGGGGTAAAACCCGAAAACACTGCTTTGAGCTAGACTCGAACGGGAACTGGTGCACGACAATGGGACTTGCTGCACTCTTGGTTACGACACTCCCGGGGGATATGCTTAGGATAACTCTCATTTTCATTACAAATCATTATGAAGGGTTTATGAGTATATACATCCTCAAAGGAGAAATTTTTATGATTATGGATTATATCCATAAATAGTTCAATTTATGTTAAGTGTTTTATAAGTATGGGATTATGTATTTTGATTCATAAACTGATCTAGTGTATGCCATTGTTTAGAAATGGCGCCCAGTAGAAGGAATGAGAACTCCAGAAATGCACATGATTCAAAGAGAAGGAAGGATCATTTCTTTCATGGTCTTAAGCTAGAATTTATAAGAGAAATAGTCTCCCATGTATTATCATCATATGAAGAAATAATATCATGTGTTGATAAGATAAGTAAAGAGTTTACTGAGTCCTATGGATTTTAAAGGAAGCAAGAGAAGAAAAGGATGGAAGAGAGAAAGATGGATAAAGGTAAGAGGGAAAAGAAGAATTTTCCCATATGTGGTAACTGTGGAAAGAAACACCCTGGAACTTGCCTGAAAGGAATGGGAGTTTGTTATAAGTGTGGTGGAAAAGGGCACAAAGTACATGACTGCAAGGGTAAGAAAATGGTTTCAAATGTACAATGCTTCATTTGCAAGGAGTTTGGACACTATGCGAACCTATGTCCCAGTCATCAGAATATGCCGCAAATGATGTTATTGGATAATAATCAAGTTATGATACTACCACAGATGAAGAGGAATGATTAGAGTTCTTATGTTGATTATGTCAATTGAGTGTTGTATCAACAGTGTACTTGTTATAATAATTATGGAGTATATAAGGATTGTACTGCAGTACTATTTCATTAAGGACTTGAGATTTTGTGGAACAAAGAAAAGTGACTCAATAGAAGGTTAAATTTTTGGAAAATATATGGTTATGATAAAGATAAACCATAATATGGTTCTGATACCGAGGTAGTGATTTTAGAATAATACATGATTGATTTGGATAAATTATATTGTATATTCTTGACTACCTTGAAGCTAATTAATGATTTTTATATTCCATCATTATTGGGGTTTAAAACATTTTTGGATTGATGAAGTATATCCAGAATTCTATATGGAATAAGGGATCGTGAATGTAACCAATAAGTATTATGGTAATTTAGGATGTTTCAGTGTTTTAAAAGAATACATGATGAAGGTATTCATATGCTATTACGGGGTAAAAAGGATCTATATTATGTTTACCTTCCTTATAAATTTTGGACTGTGAGTTTGGACAGAAGTATTTTGGATAGTTCTAGTTTGGATTATTTTGGATTACCATAAAAGGACAACCCGGAGGTCGGGCGGCAACCCGTCGCGTCCGGCAAGGCTGCGAGACTTGAACCCGCAACCGAAGGGCGACAAGGGTGTATCACCTACCACTGGCCCACGAGATGTCCTGGATTAAATAATTTAGTTTTTATTAAAATATCTTTTAGATGAATTATAAATTCGTTTATTTTGGAACCCTATACGAATAGTGTAAATAGAATTTTTTTTACATTCTATTATCTTTTAGAGTGAAAGACGAGTTTGTGGTAGAAATTTATTAATGGATAAAACTCTAATTATAAAGTATGTATATCTCCATATGATCTTAGCCAATCTCATAAAAAATTCCTCAATATTAAGAAAAGAAAATTAGAACAAAAATGTTTTCCTAGATGGTACCTTAAATCATCACTAATTTATGGATTTGGGATTGTTGGCCTTTTCATAGCCATGTTCTCTACCACTCTCCATCAGATAATTGATGGTTAGATTTTCCTTCCATATCCATATTTTCCTACATGGAACCCTAGTATGTGTTATTTTCGGTAAAATTCATACTTTTGACTGTTTATTTTAAATAGAGGCCTCATTAATTCATTTTTCGATGTGGGATTTCAACTAAGATATTTTGAAACGTCAAAAATGTGTTATCATAATACCCTATGTTTTGTTGAACCGATGGTATTTCAAACCATCATAGATTGATGAATTTAAGGACCTCAATTTTATACTTGTTTGTGACTGATGACCTCAATCACTACCTATAAATATTTACGTTTTTCCTCCAATTATATGTCTCTAATTTCCACCAATATTCTCCTAATAGAGATCATAATTTGGTGGTGATCCTTTCATTTCTCTTTTCCTCATATTAAGATTAAATTTTAGTAACCCAATTTTCGATGTGGGTTTTCCCACAAAGATATTTTCTATTTTCAACCTTTAATTTTTGAAGAACAATTTCAAATTACGAGGACGCAATTTATTGAAGGAGGGGAGACTGTAACACCCCAAGATTTTATAGTGTGTTATTTCTTCAAAATAATTCAATAACATTCACTACACGCAACACCAAGTTCAATCGCACTATGACTTACCAAACAAGCTGTTCAAAAGAGGTTATGAATAATGTTAACTAAATTTTAAACTTTATATAATCCTTATAATTTTAGAATCCATATTATGAGTTTCTTAGATATAATGTAAGAACAAATTCATTTTCAGTATTGCACTTTTACCAAATTTTAATAGTGAAACCTTTTTAGATACTATATTTTAAACGTTTTGACTAAATGGGGACATCAAAAATTTAAAATGAAACATCCCAAGCTTCCACGGTACGCTAGCGTGTGTTGTACGCAACACCGAGTTCTAACACACCGTAACCAATCAAACTAGCCGTTATGAATAGTAATACCTACTTTTTGAAATTATATATATTTTATATTTTAATATGGACTTCATTTTTGGATTCGGAATATCGAATTTAGCCTAAGGTGAAATTTTGGTACTTTTCGGATAACTTTCATATTTTGATGAATAGTGAAAATTACTAAATTTTAATTAAAAACAACTTTTTTAATCAAAATAATTAATAGTGATAAATTTTGAATTTGAGTGGTTTTAAAGTATATTTAGAATATATTTTTACCATTTAATATAATTTTGGTCATTGGACATAATTTTACAATTAAACCAACCATAAACAAGTGTCAATCTTTTGATAGTTATTATCTCTTAAAAACACGCTTTTTGTTTTGACAGCGGGAATTAATTTTAAATTAATTTCTGCCACTTCTGTGTTTTGAATTTAGGAAAATGGATTAAATTTTTGGAATCAGGATGTTCAAATTGTGTAAATAGGTAACTTTTATTTTTAGACATTTTGAATAATTACTGCGGTAAATATTTTATTTACCATGGTTAAGGGTAAATCCGGTAAATAAGGGTTAAAAATTATATTATAATAATACTAAATTACCCTAAAACGTGTCTTAAACCTATTGGTTGATACATGGTCGACCATGGACATCTTTGGGTCTATTTTGGGACCCCATGGATCCACTTGTATGTGATAATGACACTTTATTTTAATTAAGTTAAAATGAATACAAAAATGACACAAGTATATATCCTTTAGAAAAACAATTGTTACATAGGGTTATATATGTTCGATTTTAGATTATAAATATTAATTAGAAAGATTAAAAAATTTCCTACTTAATGATATTTTATTTATAATTTTTAGACATTAAATAAGTTATTTTATTTATGACACAATGATGATGCAGTAATTACTATAATAGTGAAAAATTAAAATAATTGATATTATAAATACCCAAATAAATATAATATGAAACTTTTAATGAATTAAACTAATTTTCTAGGATAATATGATATATTAGGATTGATTTAATTGACTTTGTTAGAAGTAATAAATCTGTTATGAGTTTCACAAAAATCAACTATTGAATAGTGTCAAAATTGACATAAAAGAGTTCTTAAAAGAAATATTATATTATTAATTGATATTAAATTCCTAAAAATCTAAGGGTCGGCCAAGAGACTTATATCATGATAGTTTCATCATTAATGGACCACTTGGGGGTCTCTTGGATGTATATAGTAAGTTTATTAACCATATTATATAAAAATACAAAGAGACATTGTAAAAGTGAAACTAATTAACGTAGAGTTAATACTTAAAGATAAGGTTAATATAAGTACCCAAACCTGTCTAAATTCTATTGGTTGAGTGGTTTTCGACATATCCTCACCTTAACCTTTTAATAGTCAACTTTGGATCCATTTTAAACCGAATATGAATAAATTATAAACTAATATCTCTATCTTTTCCAAAGGTGCCCCTCACCCCTCTTATAAAAGGGGACTCCTCCTTCTCATTTATTCACACCTTCAAAGCCCTTTGGATCTGCCAAAACCTGACCAAATACTCTCCCAACTTCCCTCACTACAACCTAGGGGCCTTAGTATGATCAGAAAGCCAACTTAATGAGCCCTTTTGATCAAATCAAAAGGAAGAACCCGAAGAAGAGGTAATGATTTCACCACCCTTCTCCAAGTTCATTTCTTCTTCCACTTCTTCTTCCTTTGTTCTTACCATTCTAAAATAATAACACCAGTATATCACATATACTATGATGTTATTATAAATATGGTACAACCATATTCAGTATTCTATCCACCCTTTGAATAACATGTCACCATACGTGTGTACGTACGGCTTACCGTCTCCACGTCGTGGTGTAATTGTTATTCAATATAATATTATTTGGATGGGTATAATAATGATGTGTAACTCATGTAAATAATAAATATAACATGTTAATGATTCTGTATATATGATATACCATCCATTTATATATTATTTTAATATCAAAATAATGATACTGTCGCTCATGCATACGTACGGACTACCGTCTCCACGAATGCGATGAGATTCATTCTCCATCGTATCCATTCAAGTATAATTATCATTTGATGATTTAAAAATGATGTTTAAAGACTTGATATCATTATGGATATGAATAATATACAACCTATCCTTTACAAACATGTCTTACATAACAAAACATACAAAAGAAAACAAGTAAGTTAACACCTGAAACAACGATAATACTAGGATATTATTATCAAATCAATATTAAAAGGTCATATATGATATCATATTAATGTATATGATTCTTGTATAATTTAATAACAATTATTTCACCATTATACAGGAGGTTAACCTACCCCAACCAAGGAAAAGTACAAGGTAAGGTATTTTCTTATCTCACATTCAATTCCGTGAGATTTCCATTATTCGCCACTAAATTATTGAAAGTGGTGTATTGTGTACTGGAATTTGATATATATATTATCATGATTATCTTTATATTCATGTTATTCTGTAAATAATTTGGTGGTTATTAACTTTTGGCCATATGACTCAGTTGATTAACGGGGTAAGGGGTTTTCATCTCACTCCTTATTCCCGTGAGATTCATGCCATATTGCCACCATCACCTTTTGTGTGGTGTGTGTACTGCCCATAATTATATTCTTTGTGTAATACACCTTAATTTATGTGTATTTACATATTCATTGTATGATACCTCTTTCATTGGTTGTATGTTTCATAAGTTACCAAATTGGTAAGGGTTTATTTCACAATCTCTTCATTATCCGAGGTTGTTTATATGTAATAATCTACTGGGATTTCTTTATCATCCACATCCATGTTTCTTCGAAATGTATTTCAAAACATTTTTATTATTTACAAGAATATGGGTTAAAGTCATTTATACCCTTGTTTGACTTTTTATAAGAGGTTTATAAAGGAATCTTTCCCTCGTTTTCAAAACAAGGTCCTTTTTAACCTTTTCGACAGAATTAAGGTAAGAATGTTTTTTTAACTTATACAGCGGGTGCGGCTATTTTCTGCTGTTATAAAATCTTCAAAGCTTCCCTTACAAGCTTATAAGAATATTTTCAAAGAAAATGTTTTATTTTATATGGATCTTAAATGATTTCAAAATAAAATTAGATATTTCTTTAAAAAGAATTTTGATTTCATCTATGTCAACATCCTTTGATGGATTTTAAGATTATTTGAAGTTGATTTATTATGATACAAAATTTCTATATTGTTTTGAAGGTTTTGTGATATGTTTGACCGTGGATGTTCTATTTTTTATACCATTCATAGTTTATGGTGAATGTATTGACATTTTGTATGCTAGTTCCAATAAGAATGTTTATGTTATATTTCAACCTTTACTTCATATGAATGTGTTGGACAAGTATGTTCCAGGTTCGGGACTGGTTAATGTAAGCCCTCTAGGTTGGGGACTGGTTAAAGTAAGCCCTCTAGGTTGGGGACTGGTAAAAGTAAGCCCTCCAGGTTAGGGACTGGTAAAAGTAAGCCCTCCGGTTTGGTCTCCGGTTATTAGAGGCACTCCGGGTTGGTGTCCGGTTATTAGAGGCACTCCGGGTTGGTGTCCGGTTATTAGAGGCACTCCGGGTTGGGTTCCAGTTACAGTTAGACCCAAGGTCTTGGGACGAGGCCTTGAAAAGAAATTAAAGTTTAGCATTATGCATTCCATCATTATGAAAGTGGTTATTGATATTGCATGTGATTATTCGATTAGTAGAATATCCATGTGAATAAGTAAATGGAATTATTTCATTTTATTTATGCCATACCATGTTGAAGTTAAAGTTTAATAGGCTTTTGTTTTAGTTATACATTGCCTTAAATGTTTATTCTTATTTATGAAAGTTTCCGCTATATTGTTATCCTTACTGGGCATTTGAGATCACCCCTTTTCTATGTTTTATTTCTCCCAGGAAGTGAAGAAGTAAATTATGAATGACCTGCAGGGATATTATGTGGGGATATGAGTGTGGATTATGGAGACAATATGGTGCTGTAGTAGTTTTTCATTTTATGATGTAATGTAAGACATATGAATATATATAGTGTTTCCAAGGCTACTAAACCAATCGATCTTTCGAGATTTGATCTTTCTTGTGATCATTCCAATGTTATGTAATAATGCACCGACTCTGGGTAACTAGGGTCGGGGCGTTACAGTATATTTCTATAAAAATGTGTTTCGACATGTTTCATGTTCATCTAGTCCCTTTAGAATAAATAGTAACCCCTCGATAAAATCATTTTTACATTAATCACAATAATTAATTGAAATTGTATTCACTAATAAATGTTGTAAAAAATATGGGTCCCTTATTATAAATTATTATTATTAAAAATATGAAGCAGAATTTCTAAATTATATTCATAGAAATGGAAAAAATGATTTAAAATTAATCTCCTAGATGGGATTAAAAAGTGTGTTTTTAAATTGAAAATGTTCAAATTTATAAAGTTTATATATATAAATTGGACATGAAAATGATTCCAATTACCTAGTTTTTATTAAAAGATGTATTACTGAACTGATATTACTTTAAATCTAATTCAATATATAAATAATCATTATAAATTATTTAGATGAAATGGAAGTAGTAAATTTATATTCAGTGTTTTTCACTATTAATCATAAAATGAAACATCATTGAAAAACATGAATAATTTACCATAAGATAATTCTGCTATTCTTCTATATAAAATAATGTCTATAATGACATCTACATATTTTGAAATAGGTAAAATGAAATTTTATAGTATATTCACCGTGAAAGATTAAACCATCTTTAGGAATAAGTATTTTTTTTTCAGAAAACATTACCTTATCAATCCGATTACTATTATTTAATTTAGAATTAATTGATATAAAAAAATGTTTAAATTAAATATTTTTAGAATTTTTTTAATTCTGTTTCTACCCACTATTTTAACAGTTATGTACTAACTATTATATTAAATAATAATATTGATACTATATTATTGTTTAGTAAAACATAGCATTTTTTCAACAAAAGCTTTTGAATTAAATATTATTATACATGAAACAAGATAAAATCAATATATCATGAAATGAAATATAGTAAATATACAAAATTTGATTAAAATTGAATATATTTTAATGTATGTGGGTGTTATATTCAATTTTATGCATTCTATTTCTTGTCACATAGATTATTTAATGAAATGTTATTATATTAAAATTTCAAAGTTATACATTCTACCCACATTAAATAAATTAGGTCTTAATAATTTAAAAAAGATATTTGTAATCATTTTTTTATTACATAAAAATTAATTTTCTAAAAATCTAATGTCATGAAAGGTTTAATAAATTTTCTTATAAAAAATTGGAAAAAGGAAGTACAAAGGTCATATTGAATAAGGACATACCCAGGTTTCTGAGTTCGAGAAAATAGGTGGGAAATGAAAATATAGATATGAAAGGGGATTATATCTACAAAATGACGATGGAGGGGGATAGAGAACATGGTCAGGTGGATGTTAATAAACACAGAACCAAAAACCTGAGGTGTTTAGTTAGACATTAACTTCACTAATGATGTAGAATGTAGGAATTTTTTTGTTTGAATACCCTCATCATTTTGTTGAGGAAATATTTCACTCCATAAGAACATACAGAAATATAATTTCTTGATAAGTTTCAATTTCATTAGGAAAATGATATACTTGGGTGGTGCCTTGATCTATTTCCACTTCACCCCTTACCATAGGTTGAATAATATGGGAATGAAATAAAGTAATAGCTAAAACAATGTCCAATGATCAACTCAAACCATTACACAAATGTTTAACAAAATATCACATACAATATTTAATGATATGAAACTTTTCTGGTCAATTAATTTAGATTACAAACTTTTCATTATACCAAAACACTTTATGTAGTGCCAAATCATCACATACAAAACATGGGATTACCATTATCATTTATTTTCATGAAAAATGGTAATAAAATGAACAAATTTAAAACCATATTAAACAACTTAATTATTTCTTATTCCTTATGTAATATATAGACTATTAGTTACATTCCTTATTTCTAAAAAAAATCAACTCAATCAATTATAACATAATCATATTTTTTATTAAATCATTAATCAGCTCCAAGGTAGTTAGTATTATCCAATTTTTTCATATGAATCACCAATTTATCCAGAAATCATTATCTAGCCATCAAAAATAAATTATGGTCCTCAATCATGTGTTTTCATGGAAGTTCAACATGTCATTGGATCATTTATCATTATAAAATTCAATAAATTCTTTCAAATCATTTAATAAATATTACTACTACAATAAAATTATATATTTTTTATAGTTCTTACGAGGATAATATCATCATATAAATAAAATTACAATATATTTCGATGTTTTAAATACAAAATCACATTAATCATTACTCAACTATTGTAATAATATTATAATATGTACCTTAATCCCTTAGCATTTCAATAATATATTACATTGACTCTTGGGGAATACATTTTCAAATTTCCTCATCTATGTATTGATGAATAACATAATAATAATGTTTTCTTTCTTCCATATTCATTATTTTTCAGGGGGACCCTTTTCACTTCACTTATAACTAATTCTAAATCCCTTAAACCATTTACATGGGGTTTCTTTCCACATTTATCACAAGTCAAAAAATCCTTCTTTCTCTCATTCAATTTATCCTTTATTTTCATCTGCATATAAATTCTATCTTTATTCCCATTTAATCCCTAAGACCTGGAGAATTCAATCTACATCTTGATATCACCTAAATCTACATCATCATGTGAGTTAATGTTTTGAGATATCACTTCCCTTTAGAGACATGCCCTAAGATCATTAAATAATTGACTAATGTCACACTTTATATTGTGTATGTAATTCAACTCCTACCACGATGACCTAGTAATGTTATATTGATACTAGGTAAAACATTCATTATTTTTTTAATCTAAGTAAGTATCTCATCATCTGAATTTCTTTTCTCACGAGGGAAATTTTTTTCCAAGAAAGTCAATTTAAAATATTTCCATTCCATTTGTAATATTTTATCTTTCACCCTTGTATTATATATCAATGGAAACCATTTTTCAGCATCACCATTGATTCAATACAGTTATTGTATAACCATTTACTATTCCCCACATACCAATTTTATAAATTCATTATCCACAGAATTAATCCAATAATCAGATGATGTTGGATCAATAGTATCACCTGAATGTCGGTGGGCCTATATCATATAATGAAATCCAACATTAGAGAATATCATTATGGAATAGAAATCCCATTTCGTGTGAAGTAATTTTTTAAAACATTATTGAAATTCCCAAATATATCTAGAAACGTGAACAGTTCCAATACTATCTATATTGACTTCCTAAGTAGGGAAACCTCTCCATTATCCATGAGTATTGATACATATATTCCATCTTGGTTCCACATAAAAACAAGGGAATATAATGGATTATATAATATAATTATGAACATTTTATAATTATAAATATGGTGTATAATTTAACATCAATTAAATAATTTATGCACACCTTATCTCATAATCATAATAATTTTTTTGGGTATCATTATCTTCTAATTTTTAATAATAGTTTGAAAAGAAAATGTGAATTATACTAATAAAATACCATAGGAGTGTCAAACTAAGAGTGTAGTATGGTTTATTTTTGTGTTCCATGTTACACTCGATTCAAGTCCTACTCTCAATTTTTAGAGTCATTACCCATAGCTTAACCTGTTCTATAACCACATCAATATGTATTATCTAGACAAGATTGTATTTCTAGGATGACCCACATTATTTATACCATACAAAAACATTATCATGTTATTTTATAATTATATTCAAATCACATAAGTTGGTTATCTTAATTAATGTATGTTTTTCTAAATCTAGTTTTCATGGATTATACTAAACTAGTTTTGATACAAACTGGATCAACATTGACCCCAGTATCTCAGACTTGATGCCTTATATTATTACACTAACATGATTAAAAGGAATAAAATCAAGAAATACTAATTAGTTTATCTTTTTTCTTGATGGAGATACATACATGATACACATTTTACATTGGGAATAAAAGTAAAAATGTAATACATAACAAATGCCAATACACAATATACATAAGAAAACTTTCAATGATATGTTCTTCAAAACCTGTTTAATGGATGAAAATAAGGGTGATATAAAATTTCGGGTATCTATTATGTACAATGTAATATATCATGAATCAATAATAATAATCAACAAGGAATTATAAATAACTAAACACACATACCACATAAATAGATGGATAATGAATAAATAGTATAACAAGGTTGATAACAGAAACACAAAAAATGTAACCAATAAAATTAGAATAAAAATAATCCATAGAAAATTTCATATAAAAAATATCATGGATAGTAAAAATAAATAGATTATAAATGATATAAAGTCTTAAATACTAGACTATATTTTTTCAAAGCATAGAGACCCTTTATAATTCAGACCATTCATAAAACGATTTAAATCATAATGGGTAAAAAGCTATCTAATTTGGCCAACAGATTCATCTCATGAGACTATATATGCATGGAGTATCTTAGATAAAATGGCATCCTATCCATTTTACAGAAGTCCAAATCAATTCTCATATATCACAAAATTGTTTTAATCCATATTCATTTTTCCTTTTCAATTATCTAAATTTATAAAAGAATACAAATTTATCATCATTTCCCAAAATAATCAACTCAATTATAAGTAAATACCATAAATAAAAATGTTATACGGTTTAAGAAATGATAATATTCATTACACAACAATATGTTTATTAAATATAAAATCAATGTCTGAAAAAATAATTACAATAATGTGACTATTTTTAGATAAAGTTAATAGTCACAAAATAAATTGAAATGGAAACAACAAACTCTGGGTAATTTTCAAGTCAAATCCACTTGGGTGAAATAATTGAATTTGAAAAATAAAAAACCATGATGTATGATTCATGATATTTCATGTAAATGTGGATGTATTTACCCTACATAAATGTGAAATAGTTCATAATAACAAAGAATTTTCAATTGAATGTATACTAAGAAAAATTCCCTTACCTCACACTTTCCCTTTCTTGAACATGAGTTAGAATAATGTAAAATTGTTTTAATAATGTTAATAACTTATCCTTAAAGAATATAAACATTTATTATATCATATATGTTCCTTTTATAACATGTAATCATAGATTCCCTAATAATCATTCATTATTTTAATCTTTTCAGGTGTTAATTGCCTTTTTCATTTTAGTGTTTTAATTAAATATTTATTTATTTAATATATTATAGATATTATTTATATCAATAATAACAATAATTAAATTATAATAACATTTATAAATAATTTATACTTTAAAATTCAATCAGTAATTATGTTTATAAAAAATGATGTACATTATAATCATAAAGATGATAGGTTGTATATATTCCTGAGTAATGATTTTCATGTTTCAATGATCACTATAGAAAGTTGGTAACTAATATTTTACTTTAAAATAATGATCATAATAAAATTTATACCAAATTATATGATTATATAATTCATCAAAATGGTATGGTGATGAAAATAGTGTCACATCACCTTTTGAAGGCAGTATCCCACAAGTACTACAATGATGTTATGATCTTTAATTGGGTGAAAATTTAAGAAATTAAAATGATTTATTTTCATACCATAATGATAAATATTTCATTCATTACATAATAATTTCATTTATATCATGTAATTTAATTCCCGTTATTCCTTATCACCTTCCATGAAAATAGTTTGTGAACGATGAATCACATCGCTTCCTGAGGGTGTAGTATGTCGTACACATTAGCGACATTATCATATCTCCCAGGGAATTGATGGTAATAAGGCATATATATAGTTATTATAGGTTCTTTAATAAGTTATAAATATAATATATATAAAATATAAACTATAAATATATTATTATTCAAATCCTTTAAAGTTCGTAATGGAAAAAGAAACGACATCGGATCGCAAGGAGGTAGTTTGTCGTGCACATGAATAAATATTTTTTTACCCATTTGATGAATGTCTGTGATGTTTTAGGCCTTTACCTTAACTTAAAAACATATTATTATATAGAGGAAACTAAGGATTTTATATAAGAATGGTATAATAGTAATTTAAGGATAAGGCAAAGGAAATTAAAGAAAATGCTTTTAGAAGAACATTACCTCTTATTAGGGTATTCTCTATACGTTTTCACTAAATCTAATGAAAAGAATATTTTATGAAGAAAATATGGATTCTAGTTCATTGGGAGGGAATATGGGAGTGATTTGGGTGGATATAGGTTGATAAAAATGGATTGATAGGTGTGAATATTTGGGATAGTGAGTTCCCCTTTATTGTTGATGAGGAGTTAAATTCTTCTAAATACTAAAACATATTCATCATTATGAGGTTTACCCTGCCAAAATTGTCTCTTTATAGAATTAAAATTTAGGGGATGGTTGATTTTTTTGATAAAAATCTCCATCACACAAATAGAAATTAATTTTTATAATTTTATTCGTTAACTAAAGTGTTCCGCCAAATTTTCCAATTTTGGTTTTTTCTATGGAAACTAGTATTATCACCTAGGTAATTTACAGTACCAGAAAAGCATTAATTTATACATACTATAAAATTTATAACTAGTGATTATAAATATTATATATTATTTTCAAAATAAAAATCACATTGGTGTTTAAAATAATCATAACAGAAGCACAAGTAACACGTGAACAAATGCCTCAACCCAACCCATGCTTACATTGCTCTTACTACTTAGGGGTCAATATATTAATTATATACGATAAATTTTTCCATAAGTGAACCATATTTTAAATTTTTTGACATTAAAAAATAAATTCACATTGGATATTATTTTTATTAATTAGAAATAATTTAATAAAATATCATTTTTTGTACAATAACATTAATGTCAATATTTACAATATTTAAATAATTTATTTTTAAAAATATATATAAAGTGAATAAATTAAATATATTAATAAAATAATTTTTAACATGATATATTCATGTAAAAAATTAATGGATTATTATACTTCATTCATTCTACCTAACTTTTAATATTTTATGTTTCATTACTTTTAGATAATTATTAAATAAATAATTAATGTGTTGGCAGCACTAAATCATTTTCTGTAAATAATTTTTCTCTATAGATCAATGATAGATTATTAGGAAGAAAAGAAACATTTATCTTTAAAAATAATATGTATATCCTAACAAATTTTATATTTATCATATCATAATGCTTTCAAAATATAAATGGTATGGAAGGAAACTTTTACATATTTTTATTTATATTATATATTATATAGGTCTATTTTGTGGAATAACATCTCAGTAACTCATAAAAAACAATAATAATTTGGTAATACTCTAAATATGTCAATAGAATGGTGTTTGGACATGTCATTTTTTTTATTTGGTGACCTATGTTTAGAGTTTAACCCCTCAGTAAACCTGATTTAACATCAATCAGTGTAATTATTTTTTTACTATTTTTATTATTCACTTTAGTAAAAAATAATGTTGAACTTATTAGACATTATATATTTTTCTTATACCAAATATGTAATCAATTTTAAATTCAATTCAAATAATTTAAAAAATATTCATTTAAAATTAATCTCATAGATGGGACAACAAAGCATGGTTTTAAAGTGAAGTAGTTCAACAGTTTACAATATTTAAAAAATACATTCAAAATTAAAATGATTATAATGGAATTTATTTTAGAACTATATGTATTTTTTAATTTATTTTACATTAAAAAAATTCAAAATGAGATATATAATTATAACTTATGTAGATGAAAAGGTCATTTTCAACTAAAAACAAATATTTTTAAATATTCATAATAAATATTAATTCTCAAAATAATACCATAAATTAAGCATAATATAATTTTGGTATTTATCATTAAAAAATTATTTTTACATATAAGACTTCTAAAATTGGTAAATTTTAATTTTATAATATGTGTTTGAAGCATGATTAAAAATTCTTTTATAAAAAATGATAAATATTTAGAAAACATATCTTTTCTTTTAAAATATTATTATTTTTTTCTTAATAAAAATATAATTTTATTTCAATTGTATATTTTCATAATTTATTTAATTATATTCTCACAACCATTTTAATATATTTTTCATAACATTTATATTTAATAATAATTTTAATATTATATTATTGTTTAATAAAACATGTGCTTATGTAAAACACACATTTTTGAATAAACATGTTTTTTTGTAATACAAGATAAATCCAATTATATATGTAATAAGATATATTAATGAGATTTAATTTAATAAAAAATTATTATATTGGATCATCTTGGGGTGTTATAGTCCCTTATATAGTTAGTGTTTCATAAACCATAATCTTTTTAAAAAAAACTATGTGTTCATTCTATTAAATATATTTAACAAATTTCAAACATCAATTCTAGGTAAACCGGTCCTGATAATCGCACACTATATCAAAATCTTGTATCAAACAGAATCCATATAATATCAGAAAGTAATAATCCCAAAATACACTATATTTTAACATATCAATGGGATTTTGGGGGATTAACCACCATTGAATGTAGGTTCAAAACCTTTTAAAACAACTATGGGGTTCCAAAAGGTTGACGGAAAATCATTAATGAAAATTGGATTTGTAGGAATCAATGTTATTTGTAGGAAATTTGAATGTTATATCTTAATTGGGTACCCCAAAGATTATTATTTAGAACTATCTCACATAGATTGTACTATGGTGCATTGTAAGTAACCATTCTTCATACCAATTTATCAAAGAAAATGTCCAATGAATAACATGATGATCCATCTTGATCATATTTACCCTAGTGTGGGACTATGGGGAAACCAACATTCTATAACATAGATACCATTTATTTAGAAAAATATCTTGAAACTGTCTTCTATAGCCCCCACCATCCATGACACAACCATCATCCCCCAAGGAATTTCCTATGCTTTAGCCAAACATCTTATCACAAAATTCCACAAAAATTAGGTATCCTAAAAAACCCACCTCTTGGGACAATATTCTACACTCGGGTGGATAAACTATAGCCATGAATTTTTTATGTGTCTACATAAGGTTACCAAGAGGGGATATCATCTCCACTCCACACCCACCAATACAAAAACAAAACATAGTGATCGACAGTGTATCCATTCCATGAATTTTATTGTAACCCCCAACACATTTTACATCAAAAATATATGGGAACCCTCCCATGTGTCATCCAAGACCCAAAAAAATAACTATAGGAAGAATACAAGGATCTAATTCCTTAGAATAGATAACTCTAAAACCATTTTATTCCTTGATATTTTAAATCAAATCAATGAGAGAAAGGATGGATAAGTGACTATCTCAATAAACACATGGTGGCATAATTATAAAGAATATATCCATAACAAGATATCAACCTCTTCACATTGAGGATGATCGTAAAAAAATAAGAAATAATAATATCTAGATCCAAAACACTCTCTGAGGGATAGACATCTCAAATGATAACATAGACCCCATTAACAAATAATAGAATTATATCTTATAAAATATAAAAGGATAACATATAAAAATAGGAAACACATACAAGAGTATTGATAAACATAAAAAAACACTAGGTACCAATTACACATTTGCGAAACACATTCTAAGGTACTCTTTTCCATTCCACAATTATTCTAAAGAGAGTTACGATGAGAATATCATTCCCCCATAACACATTTTCTTGGTGGTCTCAGATATCTAATGACCTCTCTATGATTTTTCCATCATCTTAAACATCAATATATACCAAATAAATGATGTAAGATACATCATTAATGTTATGAAATATTAGTGACATGTGGAAGACATCAGGAATCTTTCCCATCAAAAATGGATGTTCTGTATGATATATTTGGATGTAAAATGAAATAAACCATTTATAGGACAAAAAACCCAGGATAAATCCTACTTGATGGACTAGTAATACACTACCCATGTAAAATATCCACATTTATGAACACATGATTTAAAAAATGAAACTCCGGAGTTCTCTTCCTATGATGGAATAATGTAATTCTTATGTTCCTTCAATCCAATCATATTTTTGCGAATTACCTGAACCTTTAGTATTGTTTTATGTACTAGATCTATACTAATAATTACTAACTCAATGAATCCAGTTTAATAAAATGGATAATGAAATTAATAGACATACACATATTTAAAAATTTTCATACTAATAATGGGGTTGATACAATTTTTTATGCATTCCCAACTAAGGTAAGGTTACATGTCCACAAAACTCCATGATCTAGGTCAGAAGAAACATCCTATCATAAATATTATGGATGGTCTTCATAGTCTGAACATATTTCTTCAGAATGAAGGTAGTTAAATGGTACAATTAAGAGTCATACTAATGATGCAAGCCTCTCAACATAATGGATTTAAAACATGAATCTTTATATGATAATATTTTCCTTAGTAATTGAGGGAGTCTCATATCCTTCTCTAGATAATACATCGACCAATCCTCTATTGAGTGTGACAACATAACATATATAATGTGAGATAATTTCATCAAACAATATAACATCACTAATATAACATCAGATCATCCTAGAGAATGAGGTAAACTTATTTCAAAGACCTTTAAAATTTTCTATCACTTAAAATGAGGATCATATAATTGATAGATAAAACCACTAGGATCCTGGTCCTTGACCATTAACTTATAGAAGATAAACGATTGATATAAACTATGGAAGTCGATGATTCAACACCATCCACCAAAACATTTCTATGATAGATCGGTAAGTCATTGTTACTGCATGATATAACACTAAGGGTTAGTAATGAATCTCATAGAGAATCATATCTCTCAATAGAAATGGGATGAAAATACTCTCCTAGAACAAGAAATGACTATTTTCATCCACCAAAATCTATCAGGGGTATCAAAATGGACAATATTGTCACTCCATACCTCCACCCCAGTATCCCTCTATTGGTACTCCTCAAACTGCATCACCAAATTCAACTACACAGTCACAGTTAAAAGACAACCTATTCAACGTACCTTTATCATATCAATATTCCAAGATGAGTGATATTCCATCACTATCCAAGAATACCTATATTCACGAATGACATGACATGGTTACATTTTTCATAGTTCCGGAACCTCATCATTTACATTTAATATTGTATGTAAAATATAAATATTATAATCTGGTATGAATTATATCCACCACTTTTGATTAATGTTCAAGTCACACTGTGTGGGGAAATTTACTAGGTTCTTATGATATAAAAAACCCTAAAACACTCATTAATGATGAAATATCATGGGAACTTCATTGAAAATAGAATTTCCACCAACTCATGACCATGGTTGGAATAGTCATTCCCATTGGAAAAAAATAGTTGAGAATAATATGATATAAATTATCAATTATACAACAGATATATTCAAAATCCAAAACATTTATAATCATAGAAATCCCTGAACATAAATACCTATACTAGAAAACAATGAACTAGAGCACCGGCCTACTTGTCCTTTTGTAATAAAAACATTCCAAAAAGTGGAATGTATACAAGAACCTTGGCCTTTTATAGTCATGGAAGTTGTTTGATTAAAAATCACATAGCGATCTACTACAAACTACCTTAAATTTCCTTTAACTATAATGAAAATTTACACCTCAAAAAATTCCTTGGGTGATTCACATTAAATTACTACCTCAATATTTGAACGATACATAGATAATCCCCATTGCGACAAGAAATTCCCCATGAAGAAAACCTCATGAGAACAACATTAATACTCCCACCACTTACCAAATAGCTACTAAGAATGATGGACAACCAAAATTGCATTTAAATTCCCTATATGTACCTCCTTAGATACGAAGTGAAAAATTATATCCTTGATGACAAAAATCATGAATTTTTCAAAAATAACCCTAAAAAAATTCATCATAATATATATGATAAGCATTGGAAACTTCTTCACAATTTAAGAAATTAAACTAAATCATAATTTCCATAACAATATAAAAAACATGTCTTCATAACATCCTCATCTTACACCCACATCTAATGATATCCTATCAATATATAAATCTTTCATAACCCACTTTCTTTTTTCCTATGATTGAGTAAATCATCAAATAGTAGAGGAGGAGATAGTTTCTTCCCCATCAACCTATTTTAGTGACGATAATCAATTCAATGGCACAAAATATAGTTACACAAATTTATGAAATAAACTAGTACACCCTAGGTTAGATACATTCATCCAAAAAAATCCCATCTATAATAAATCATCATTCTATACTTACTACTCTCAAAACTCAGAATGTTCCATCCAATATAGAGTCTTCAGGATTTGAAAATTTCCTAATCATAGATCTATACCAAACAAAAGATCCTCAAAAGGGGGAACACCATAAACCCCTCATGAAAAATTTAACACTCAATATTTCAGGAATAAATATATCTAATAAATTAAATTTTTTTGATAGCTTACCAGAAAAGCGTAGCCAGAGGCAAAACCACTGACCATTTTTTACATTAAAAGAAAATATAGAGAATCAAGTACCACATACACTTAAATCACCATTATATATCCTTAATCTCAAACCCATTACCACCTCAATCAAAAAAAGGATCTTCCACAGTCGATGATTCCCACTCCAAACTTTCATAATGCTTCAGAACAGTAGCGTACTTACTTCTAATATTTAACCGCTCCAGTGAGAGAACCTCAGTATAAGATTGCATATTCCTGACAGCAGCTCTGATAGAAATTGGATTTGGAAGATAGGAGTAGTCCTTCCTTAGATTTCCTCAAGGAAAAGCAATCATACTTTCCAAAGTCACCAATAATATCTTGTTCTCCTGGGCAATGTCACTATATGATGGCCAGATCATATTACCATCATTTTCTTTATCACTATCAGAATGATATTCCAATTTTCCAGGGACCTTCAAAGCATGATACTTCACTAACTAGTCCTATTGAAACTAACAATTCATGCCAATCAAAGCCAGATAGTGGGGGTGCACCACCACTTCCTGATCAACACATATTCGATTCCATTACTTTACTACAACACCCTCCTGAGGCTCATTCTTCTTGTTTTCACCATCATGTAATGGAAACACCTCTTCCACAATCGCATTACATAACACATGAAATAGATTACCTGTGGGTATTAAAAATATCAAACTACCGACATCATTAGCCTGACCACTACACCAGCCAACAAAGACCTCTGGAACTTCGACAATTATATTAGCATCACATTATGTAGAAACAAGCTCCTTCACTGAAAGAGACCACCTGTGATCCTTTTCTATAGCCAAAGTAGACCCCTGCATACCCTTACTCACAACACCACTGCTTCTCTACTTCCTCTGATTAGCCACAACATCATGAATCCGGCTGATGTCAGCAGGAGGAAGAATATCTTGCTCATGTGGAGAAGAGGCCTCTCGCTCCTGCTAAATGTCTACAACCACCAGTTCACCTAAAGAGCTTACCACACCACCACCACTAGAACACCTGAAAATATGTTATTTTAGAACATTTCCCCAATTCAGATCTCATCTCATCTAATTCAACACAACATACACGGATGGATTCGAAGGATCCCTGGTGGATGTTTCCAAAATCATTGTATACCGAGATACCAGACTAGTTGTCATGCTAGTCTCATCCACAACAGGCCTCCTCTTATCTATCCTCATGCTCGGCCCTGGTGGATTCTTTCTCATGATTATAGTATGAAATCATAAACCTACATACCCCAATCTCTTGAATATTAAGCAGTAACCAATCTAGGATTTATACACAACACCTTAATTCTGTTTGAATTCTTCAACGAAAGATATCCAAACACATTCCACTAGAGGTCTGTATATGTCCACCTCAACACAACACCGAGGATTGATCGAGTTTCTCAAAGTGGAATTTTGAACATCAGAACATAAGAAATGACCTACCAGGTTCCCAAGCATACGAATAATTGCTATATATTGAAAGGGTTGAGGTAGATGGGGAAGACATACCCAAATCAGAATTAGAATAGGATCTCAATTCATACAGTAGTCAATCGTCCATCAAAATAGAAAAAACATACAATAATTGCATCATTGGGGAGCACTCGACCGCACCCAAACCAGATCTTCTTCCAAAGAAAATTGGATCATTAAATGATGATTATCTAGAAGGCCGACAACTACGCGATCACACAAGTCCCATATACTAAAGACGAACTGATCAAAGTCATCCACCGAAAACCATGATAAGTTGAATCGAGCCAGTAGGGTCAGGTCCTAGTGACTTCCTGCTTTAGATAACTCCTCAACCGAGATCAGAAGATGAGGATTTCCCTGATGAAGATCAGGAACCTTTGGATTTAGCACAATCGTCGGAAACACTAGAAGATAATTATGGTTGGTAAAGTGAACAATGGGTTTCCAGGGCCTCAGAGGTGGAAAAACCAAATCATCATCCCCCTTCCACCTCAAAGAAGGGGAGGGGTCTTCTTTCAATAGGTACTAGGGTTCCATCATCACAAGCTCTGAGTAGAGGTTTCTTTTCCTTTTTTATAGCTTATGTTACACGCAAATTGATATTTAAATGAATCATGATATAATTTTATAATTTTAACACACCGATATATCCGAGACGTTATACAAGAGAGTATGAGTTGGGATATATAAATTATAATAAAACAAAAGTTTTATAAATTTTCATCTTAAATTCATTATTTATTAATTGATTATATATACAAATAAAATTCATTTGAATGACAAAGGAATATATTTATGAAAAAAATGTTTTTACCTTCTATATATTCTTAAAATTTCAAATTAAATTAATTAGTATTAGATAATGACATTAGTGAAATAGATATATAATATATTTAAAAAAATTAACATTGCTTTACTTTTTTTGATTTAATGGTATAATAATACACCATATTTTCTGATTAAACATTTATTTTCAATAAATAGTATATCATCGTGTTTTTTTGCTTCTAATAATAAAATAATATCTTCCATGTAATGCCCCGACTCTAATTTTCTAGAGCCTGTGCATTATTTTATTACATTGGTATGATTACAATAAAGTCATATCATAATGGACGGAATAATATAGTAGAATTGGAAAATTTGATACATATATAAGTTCAACATTACAACATAAAAGGAAAAAACAATATATAAATTCTATTATAAGAGTCCAAAACATTTAGATTACCCTAAAACTAATTTAGAATATACTTATTCACATCTTGGGGAAATATAAAACATAATAAAGGGGTGATCTCAGATGCTCAATAAGGGTAAATGGTATAATGGAAGAAATTTTAATCAAAAACACAATGTATGGTGAGAAACTAAAAACAAATGTCTTTAATATACACTTGAGCATAATATATTATAAATTAAATAAGAATAAATAATTCCTTGAAATATAACCATTGATGCTCTCCTTATAGAATAATCACATGGACAATAAAATACCTATTTCATAATGATGTAACGCATAAATCTAGATATCATAATCATTCCGTCAGTCCCTCGACCAAGACAACATGCATTATGGGTAAAAAATCAGGATACTTTGTCTCATGACACCTACCAATGCATCGAGGAGCTATAGTGGGCCCCACCCATCATATAATAATTCCAATTAATTCCTAATCTGAATTGGGATAAACATTAAAACATATATAATCATTTTTAAACTAACATATGAAATAAAATTAACAATCCCCAATCTTTAAATAGAAACACTAACCATTAGGAGTAATATGGTGAATGCTATAACAATTTCACATCCATAGTAAAACTAATCATAAAACATTAAATAAAATATGGTATATATTATCAAAACATATTAATCCCAATTAACCATAAGAATCAATTGGTGTATTTAAATACATGAATATATTTGTATAAAATCATCATTTAATTCTTGAGATAAATAATATCTTACTTTGAAAAGAATAGTTCTTTTGAAAAATTATTTTCATAGAACAAGAAGTGAATTACTATATTTTTTTTAAAAAAATTTGAGGGTTTTTAGAAAAATATTTTTTGCTAAAAATAGATTATATAGTTAATTTTAAAATGGGTAATAAATCGAGTAGTTCCATTGAATTGAGCGTATTTATCGGGACAAATTTTTTAAAGATCCATTTCAATAATGTAAATCCACATTAAATTAAGAATTATTATGTTTGGTACACATATATAAGACATTAAAACATAAATTATGTGGAGTAAATAAGAATAATTCAGTATTTTATTGTTATTTTTAGAGAATAAATGTAACCTGAATGAAAATAAAGGTTTACGTAGATAACCATTACCTTATATACGAAGGTGTTCTGAAATTGACTTTATCATTATGGATAATCAAATTAAATCAATTAATAAAATTATTCAGAAAATTTTCTATATATATTTGACTGAGTATAATTTTATTATGTTAATTCATGGTTTTTTGGATGAGATATAATTTTCTTCTTGGTAGCATTTGATTCCTGGGTTTCCATGATCAATATACTCATTTATGAGTATAGAAGATTATATAGAATTTCTATAATTACCCATAATTAAATTTATGTGATACTAATGAACATAAATAATATTAAATTTAGATATGATTCATTTGGTTATATCATGTGAGGGTGAGTTATTAGACAGATAATTAGTGATAATCATTTAGATTATTTTGGAGATATTTCTATTATTATGAACTAGTTTGGTCATAAAAATTATTATTATGTATATACACTAGTTTAAGAGCATTAAATTATACATAATAAATATTTTATAATCTGGTTCCACCATTAAAATGGTTTCATGACCATCGGTGAAGGAGAAATTAAAGAATAATGGTTCGCAATCCATGATAGTTTTAAATCAGATCCTCCCAGATGATGATTTTTTTTTCAAATAAAAGAGAGAAGGATAGTAGTTTTAGGAATAATATTATATTCACAAGATATAATTCTATTATATAGATTATATTACAGTTATGTTGATCATTTGGATAGAGTAAGTGAGGACATGAAATGAAAATAAAAGAATTTGAAATGGAAATTAAACGAAAAAGGAAGAGGGTTTACCTTTGGAAATATCCCCCTTGAGAACCTCCTTATGGGAATGGTGTTTTGGTCTTATGAAAAGACTAAGAGCTCCACTATGTGGGGATATACTATAGAATATTATTTTGGTATAACATTTATATTACTCAAGGATTATTGGATTGAGGAGAAGAGGTAGTTAGAGGGGGGGGGGGGGGTTGTAGTGCATGCGAGGGGTGATATTTAAATTTCTTCTTCATTATATTATTATATTTCACAAGATTAAAAATAGCGTTCATTATTGTTACCAAAAAAGTAATAAATTCATATTATTTCTAACTATGTGATCTCACATAATCCATACATCTCATAGGACTCAATAAATTAGGTATTTAATATTTATCGTTAATTATCTTATTTTACCATTCACTAATTTTTTTTGTTATACAGAAAAATCACAAAAAATCACTATAACAATTTTGAGACACATAGAAATAAAATTGGAAATCCATTTTATCAAAATAATTTTCAAAAATTATCGAGACCATTCCTCTAATACCAAGCATAACACCCATACCCCATTTTTCCAGAGCCGGTGAATTATTTTATTAAATCGATATTAATACAAGAAATATGTATCCCAAAAGACCAAATAGATTACTAGATCTAGAAAATGAGATACAAACATAACTTTAACATTACATATTGAAAGAAAAAAACAACATGTAAATTCCATTCTAAGCATCCAAAACATTTAGATTATCCCTAAAAGTCATTCATAATACACTTCTTCACATCTTGGGGAAATATAAATCAAAAAAGGGTTGAGATCATATTCATTGTTATAATAACAAGAACATATCAAATAATGACGGAATTGATAATTTCAAACATCATATTCATACCCTCAAGGTCTCGACCAAGACACCATGCATAATGGGTAAAAATACAGGCCAGTTTGTGTCATGAGACATACAGATTCCTCTAGGAGCTATAGAGGGCCCCACCAATAACATAATAGGTCCAATGCATTCATCATATGAATGGGGATAAAAATAATGAACATATAAAATCATATTGAAACTAATGTAGTAAATTTAATTAACTTTCCCTAGTGTTTAAACATAAACACTAACCATTCAGAGTAATACGGAGAATCGTATCAATATATCACATGTGTATTAAAACTAATCATAAACCATTAAATAAAAAATGTTAGATTATATCATAAAAATATTAATCCTAATTAAATATAAGAAACAACAAGATTGTTGAATTAGATGAAAATATGCATATAAAATCATAGAGTAATTCTTGAGATAAATACTTTTTCAGTTTGAAAAGGAGAGTTATTTTTGAAAACTATCTGCATAAAAAATTTTAATTAAGATATTATTTTCATAATAAAATTACTAATTTTATGAAAATTACTGTGGATCAAAATAGATTATATAGTTCATTTGAAAATATGTATGAATTTGAGTAGTTTTTTTTTTGAAATAGGCTTGTTTATCGGGAATATTTTTTAAATGATACTTTCAAAACATGTATCTCCCCCTAAAAGAAAGAAGAATTATATTTGGTACATATAAAGAAAAAATTAAGACATTAGTCATTCGGGGGTATATAAGAATAATTAATTGTTTTATTATTATTTGTAGAGAATAAGAGTAACCTGAAAGAAAATAAATGTTTAATTAGAAAACCCTTACCTTATGTCTTAATGTGTTCTACAGATGACATTAAAATCCTGGATAATCAAATTAAATCCATTAATTAATTAATTAATAACCATATATACATGTATTTGATTCAGTGTAATTTTATTGTGTTCATTTATGGTGTTTTGGATGGGATATAATTTTATTGCTTGGGAGAGTTCGATTCCTTGGTTTTCATGATCGATATACTTGTATATGCTTATAAATGTTCATGTGGAATTGGGATTATTTTCCAAAAATGAGTTTATATCATACTAATGAACATATTTACAATTAAATGGTGAAATAATTGATTTAGATATATGGTATGTGGGTGATTTATTTGATAGAACATTAGTGATAATCATTTAGATTATTTTGGTGATATTTCCATTATTACAAACTAGTATTTTCGTATGAATTTTTATTATATATATACCATTTTAATAACATCAAATAAGAAATAATAAATATTTTATAATCTAGTTGAAACATAAAAACTATTTCATGAGCATAAATGAAGGATAAATTCAATAACGAATGTTCATCGTCCATGAAGGTTGTAAATCAGACCTCTTCAGTGATGATTTAATTTTTAAAATAAATGAAAGAGAGACTATAGTTTGGGGAAGTATATTCCACTAACATGATATCAATCCAGTATATATATTATAATTGATTAATTATTATCATATGGAATGTAGAAGTGAGGAGATGATAAGAATATAAAATAAACTGAAAATGAAATTAAATGAAAAAGGAATAGGGATCACCTATTGAAATATCATCCTTCCAAACCTCCTTAATGAAATTGATTTTTGTCTTTTGGAAAGACCAAGAGATCTTGGAAGTTTGGAGAGTCTAGGGAATATTATTAAGGCTGAACATTGATAATCAGGAAGGCTTATAGGAGTATGGAGAGGGGGAGTGAGGGGTGGGTTTTGTAGTGGAGGACAGGGTTGATTTTTGAATATCTTATTAATTATTTAATTATTTTTACCAATACAAGATTTAACGATGATTTATATAACCAAAAATAGTAATTCATTCATGTGAGTTTCAAATAAGTGATATTACATCGTCCATACACCACCCAAGACTCAATAAATCATGTATTAAGCATTTATCATTAATTATCATATTTTACTATTCTCATAAATTTCATGTATTTTTTAAAAATTCTAAAATTTCACCATATTCATTTGTTGACAAATAGAAATGTAAAATGAAATCCATTATACAATAAAAATATAAATATGGGAAATTTATTTTTTCAATAAAATCATACTTTACTTGAATAATACAGTCTTTAGATATAAAACTCTTTTATAATTTTTCAAAAAATAACTGAGGCCGCATAATATAATCCTAAAATCATAGGAAAACAAAATATTTTTTAGGAATACATTAATTTAAATTAAATTTTTTTAAATATATTTATTAATTTAAAATATCAATTAAATATTTACTACTAAATGAAATATCAACAATTAATTATTAATTTTTAAAATATTCACTCAAATTTATAAGGAGCCTAAATATTATATCTAATAACATGGGTGAGGTTACTCTTCATAAGGGTCATATTACTATCCATAAGGATACATTACGATTCTAAAGGGTATAATACTATTTAGATATCTTTGTGGTGTCACATTTTACTATTAAAAATTTAATATGATTTAATGGATAAAATATTGATAATCATGGGGTTAAAATTTTGTTAAAAAGTCACTTTTTTTTGTCAATAGGAGTAGTAAACACAGTAAAATTTATAACCTCATTAAAAGTTAAATTAGTTAAATATAGGGTAAATATATGTGATTAAGGACATAATTTTTCATCTTAATTATTATTGAATTATTTATATTTGACACTTATCCCCAAAAGATCTAGAATTGTTTTAAATATCAATTTCCCATGAAAATATCCTTTATAAATTTTAAGAAATAAATATAAAGAAAAATAAATCTTTTATTTTTAAATATATCTTATATGTCCCCAATGGGACAAAAGAAGGTTATTAACAAATATAAATATCTATTTTAGGATTAATGAAATTTGTTTTATGTAATAAATATATTACTAATTATATGTAATTATATAACACCATTATATTCTTATGCACAATAGATATAATATTTATTTTATTATTAATAAACATAATTTTTTTTGAAATATGAAAAGTAATATAATTTTCTAGATTTAATGTGTCCTGTTAAATTTTAACATAATGAAAAAGTTATTGTTATATTACGAAATTATATCTATATTCTAATATTTTCATCATTTTATTTCAAATTAAATTAAGACTGTCAAAATTGACATAAACGAAATTTTACCAAATTAATATTTTAATAAATTATTTAAAAAATAATATTAACAAAAAATTAGGGAAATGTGGATAAAATATTTATATTTTTTTTTCCGTTTCAAATTTATTGTACATTTGGTACTATTTTTTTAAAAAATTAATTTAATATAATTTTATCTTTTTAGAAATTCCAAGAGTGACCCTCACCTCAATTATAAAATGAAAATTCACATATCTCTTCATCACAGACATATGTATTTATAACTTAATGAATCTCTTACATTTTATATTCTACTCTCTTTCAGAATAATTTTGTAGGTGCTGGTTTTCTCAAAATTACTTCCCTCGAGTCATTAAGAGTAGATCTGGTGGAGTTATTTCAATGAAGATGTAATCACATAAACTGATAGTTTTTTTATAAAAAATATTCTTCTACATAATATATGTATGTTATATTATTTAAAAGATTATAAAATATGTATCCTAAATAAACTGAAATTATATTATTGTTATATAACCTCCTTTATTGGCCCTCTTTAAATCAATTACGATGTGATGTGATTCGTTTTGAATTTTTATTATACATTGATGGTTACATTTATTTTTTTAACAAATTAATATATTATAATAATTATTAGTTAATGGGGATTAATTATTTTTATTTTTTACACCAATTAATAAATAAAATCAAATTTTATTAGCATGTATGACCGAATATCTTCACGAACTATGTATTTCATTTCTCTATTTCAAAATTTTTGATTGAATCCAAAATAAATATAATAAAAAATTATTAAATTTATACCATGATAAATATTTGATAGATTATGGATGTTTAATAAAATGAATATTACTAAAAATACTTAAATAATGCACACGTGAAAAATAATTTAGATATAAAATGAGACAGTGATTTTAATTAATAATTGTTAACAAACATATTATAAATGGTTTTATGTAAATAGAATATGGTATGACATATATGAAAATGGATCACGAATATAATTTTATGAAATATATATTTTCTATAAAGGATGTTAGAACATGTTTTAGGGATTTCATACATATGGTAAGAGATTTCTAGAATTACTTTTATTTATAGGAGGCTTTCCCCAAATGCACTACTAATTTATTTCGTGTGCCGTATACAATACCCCATTGAAATCTTACATCATGAATACAATTGTATTTACCAAATTAAAAATTGAATTTTTTCTATTCTTTTATGGGTATTATGGTTTAAAATATATTGAAAATGTATTTTCTCTTTGTCAAAATTATATTTTTACGAGACACATATAATATTTGTAATAACCCATATTTTCAGGGTGGTATATATAATTAGTTTTTCAATTTTAATTTCTTAGAGGACCCCGATATTGTTGTGTAATAAACTCATGGAGGTCTTGGGTCAATATAGGCCTTGTTTGAAGCCTAAAGATCTAAAATAGTAAAAATGAATGACCAACATGGTGTGTATGCAATATTGAGACCCATGGTGAACAATTTTGAGAAACTATATAGATTCAAGAAAAATCCATTTTCCCAAGTTTGCACAGGGTTAGTCAAACCCCATATGTAACTATGTAGGGTTCACCTCATGTAGTAGTAACATATGCACGGGTTACGCATAGGTTTCAAACAATGTTCCTAAACCGCGTGCCCATTAATTTTGAAGTGAAAATTCAATTTCACACCTCACATCAACATAATTAGGATTTCACTTCATCCATTTTTCTACAAGTGGAAAAACACCCCTATCCTCCTCCATTGAGATTAATAACCTTAAATAAAGGAATCAACAAAACTCCCTCATCTTGTGTTTGATCCTCAATCCGTGTAACGGAAAAGAACCTGCATTGGTATTCTCCTATTGTCTCTAACTTCTCACATATGAATCATTTTGGATATATCGCACTATTTAGGTTCAAACTCATTTCCCCTTTTATTTGGGTATTATACCCTTTCATAGATCTCTTCCAACCTAAATCAAATCTGAGGTTAATATAAAGAGATGATTCATATTCCACCTTATGTAATGTGGTAACATTATTATCCCCTTGATTTACATCGATTCAGAGAATTTATGTTGTTTCACAAGGTGGATTTTTATATGTTAACACTTTTATTTGTTTTTTTATATTTAATTTATCCATGTACATTAATATATACCTAATTACCTTTCATTATAATTCTATAAAATGGTGACACTGGAAATGGATACCCTATTCGGTGTTTCAATTAGAAAATTCCATTTTTGTTAAATGTGAATATGCCCCATTCACCTCATAAGAACTAAAATTGGACTTTTAATTGAATTTCACCTATAATATGGATTCTTGATTGAACTTGTGGTGACTCCCATGTGGTTGGTAAACCAAAACATACAACTTCCCAAGTACGGAAATCCCTTAAAAGGTCTGACATCTTTTAAAATACCCATTGAGAATTATAAATAAAGATGTCATTCTTTAGTAAATTAAATGTGTTGAAATTATGTGAGATAACATAATCCTAAAGGTTTTATTTACCTTAAATTAAATAAAATTGTTTAAATGAAATAGATCTATTGTAATGATTTATAAAGGGTGGTAAGGGAATACTAATTTCTTATTCTTTATAAATGCATTCTAGAATTCTTATGTCTTAATGGAATTGAATTTTTAATATTTAGACACATAAAATGTATTTTCTTATGTATTATATTGTAAATTTATGGAATAATTTATATAGGCTATGGTAAGATGTTAGGGTATTGTCGATAATGGAGGTATCACACACCCTTAAGTTGGGTGCTCTGCATAGCATCTCAGACCATTGATACTATTTGGATATTGGGCTTGGCGCACCCCATTCCATTGTTTGAATTATTACATGATGCACCACTCACCATCCTGAGGGTCATGCATGACATCTCACACTCTTATTGGGATAAATAAAATATACCCTATTTCTTGAGATTAATGTATTGTTAGACTAGTCATGGATATCTGAGTTACACACCAATCAAGCCATTCGAATTATTCCAGGTATATGTCAACATACGTGCACACATACATGGTTCATATAGGTGGATGAAATATATAATGAAACTATATATAAAATATATACGGTAACTGAGTAGACATTCATTCTAGCCATATTGAGAAGCAGGTAGACCTATCAGGTGGCCTATTAGAACACGATATGGCAGGTTATTTATTTCAGCATTGTTATTCATATCCTGTTATACTATCACACAATTTAGTAATGAGAACCCACTGGATTACACATAGTCACTATTTTTGGGGGCCTACTAGGTTTTTTATCTCACTCTATACCCAAGAATTTTTTTGGTACCACAAAATATTATCTGCCTATAGGTATTGATAATAGAAAGAGTCCTATTTAGGTTGTTTAAAAGAATACATGTAGTTGGATATTTGAAGAAAAGGGAAAAGCATGCGCTCAAGATACTATTGGTGAAGCATTCTATTCTTTTTGTACTTTTATATAGCATGACTGCATGCATGTTCTCTTGTTCCCATTTTTTATCATCATGTCATGCATCATGTATGAACACTTTTATATAGG
Organism: Viscum album; assembly: GCA_963277665.1. Taxonomy (NCBI): domain Eukaryota; kingdom Viridiplantae; phylum Streptophyta; class Magnoliopsida; order Santalales; family Viscaceae; genus Viscum; species Viscum album. The sequence goes on along the minus strand of OY728151.1, from coordinate 1,165,328,189 downwards.
CATTTTTTATATTATTTTGTTCTGAAGTACTATCATTTTCCTCCAACACATATCTTTTTTTCATTCTAGATATTAATCTTCTACAATTTTATGATATTTTTGTTTTTTTATTACACTCACATAAGAGGGTATAGTCTCCCCACCATTCCACCTTTACACCCATGTTTCTTTTCTATAGCCTCCAGTATATGTAGAGGCATGCTTAAGGCTATGTGACCTACCAACTCAAAGAATGGGCTATATAGACATTGCTTCAAGATGTTACAATGTGGTATTAGAGACTTTATTTTTTTCCTTTTTCTTACTATTTTGGTATTATACTGGAGACTAGGAATTAATGTGATTTGGAAGTGATAATGTTTTTCGACGTAGCTTACCCATATATAGGGAAACCCAAATCAACTACTATGGGAAATGATGTTATTCATTATGGAATTTATAATTTATTTGACATCATCATTGGGTGACACAAAAGTTTTTTAATTTAATTGATAATGGTATTATTGAAATGATAATGTATTTATAGAGACTTAATGAAATGAGAGTTTTTTATTAGAAGATTCTTCATTATATGCACAATAGGACTATTATGCCAGGAATCTTATAAGTCTATTTTTAATATTTATTGTGTAATTTATTTTTCATATTTTTATTTAATTGAATATGCATTGAAATTTGCTAAATCATCATGAAGGGATTAGAGAAGATAATTGATACTTCAAGTGAATTCTCTAATAAAAATGTGTTTTCATAAATAAGTTAAAATAGATCTTTGAAGACAAAAATTATGGAATGTTGATCAATAGATCACTGATCACATGGGTTAGAACATGCTATGGTGTGAGTTATGTGAATTCTATATTCCGGTTCATAATTTATATGGGCACATATGGGTCAGAAATGGTAATACACAAAATTCAACTATTTAATGATGATTTTCATAGAGAAAAATAATATTAAAATCAATATATATTCTAAATTGAAATTTTTAGATTATTTATTTATTTATAAAAAATACATAGATAGAAGACTAACATTAGAAGTGGTTAGTGGGTATACCTTGCATTCTTATGGCCATCATGGTCTCTTTTACCGTCTAGTCTGGGATTTAGAAGTAGGTAGAGAGGCATGACCGTTTAATATAAAGGGTTTACTCCTATCTTCATTTCTTATCTGAAATATTTTTAGTTGTTAATTATATTTCAATTAATTCATTTTGGATTGTAGCATTATGCAACATGGATGTCTTCTGATTGGACGTCTAGAATGTGGTGATGAATAGGCACTTGGGGTGGTGGTCCTGGAGATTCTAGGGATTACACTTATAGTTCCACATATGGAACCTATTCTTACACATGATATTATAATTGATTAAATGTTCCTATAACAATTTCTATGTATTATTTAATTAATGTAATGAGTTATTTGACCTGCCCTAAGCATGGTATAGTTGACATGTAAATTACAAAAAGATCATCCTCACACAATTTTGGGGTATGATCGACCACACACTATATTGTTTTGGATCAAATCTAATCTATATAAATTCAAGAATATCAATATGCCAATAGAGAAGAGGGACAAAATAGAATCCTATATTCTATATGATTCTTCTATGAGGTGGGTGGATGTTATCACATAGGTGGATCAACATCGTTATTTGGTTTGGGAATATTTCTAGAATATTTTCTATGAATACAATATTCCATAGACTCTGGGGGATGATAGAGGTTGAAAATTAATGAATATGTACTTGGGGAGTATATTTGTTAGGGAATAATCTTCCCATTATACATAGGTGTAGTGATTAAATCATACTGTTGCTGCTGGGGATTGTTTTACTGTCATGTGATTCAAGGATGGGATTGTGTATTCCACCCAATTGCATGAAAATATATTCAGGTTCACTAATTTTTCTCAAATATTTAACTATTCCTTAATTACATAGTAGAATTTGAGGGATGATGATCATTTGAGTCTAGATGGTTTAGAACCGAAATCATCTATTAGTTTTTATTTAGGAAAAAAGGATGTTTTGAGGGCACTCGCCGAGGTAGAAATAGTCTGGTACCTTGAACAGATAGTTTTCATACCTTTCCCCAATGTAGGATGTCCGGACATATGAAGCCTTAGGGTTTCTGGGATCCAGTCTAGTGTAGAGGAAATGGATGGATGGGGTATATCTCGTTTTTATGAAGGACTTTACGTCTAGTTCATAGTGATTTAAGATCTACACACAGTCCACAATTATGAGTAGGGAAACTAGGATCACTACAGACACACATCAAAAATTACACCGGTCGATCAGGCCATGAGGGTGGTCATGGTAGAGGAAATCAGTCTTATGTTTCTCTATTCTAGTAGAGTGGGAATTCAATATGGTAAGGACTACCCCTTGAGATTGACAGTTAGCTTTTCATGTGGAATATTTTCATCCTTGACATGAAGGACTTTAATATAATCATTGGGATGAACTAGTCAGTTAATTATCAATCCCACATTAATTTCTATCATTCGTGGTTGAACTATAAATCATAATAGGGAATTAAGAACATTTATAAGGGAGAATGGGATTTGATATGAATAGAGCTAGACCCTAATAGTAGAGAATGGGTGGTGGGATAGACCAGATCCCCATCCATTTCATAGATTACTAGGGGTAATGACCCATTGTCTTTCATCCAGTAATAGAGAATTTTATACACATATTTCCCGATGATTTATTAGGTTTACATATAGTGAAATAGGTAGATTACACTATTGATCTTGTACTAGGAACAACACTAGTGATAATTCCATCTTATAGGGTAAACCCTATGGAGATTCTGGAGATCATGATGTAGTTGGAGGATATGGAGGGTAATGGTTTCATACACCCCATAACATCTCCTTGGGGTTTAGAGTCCAGGTTTTCCTTGAATAATGATGGTACTCTTAGGATCTTTGTGAATTATCGTCGATTTAATCCGCTCATAGCAATGAATTATTATCTATTACCTAGAATAGTTTACCTTATTGATCAGATAGGGAGAGTGTTATCAAAGATATATAAAGGTTGATATATAATCATTTGTGCACCAGGTCTATTTACATACCTCTCATAACATTCATATGTATGAGTGGTCCATACGAGTACCTAGTTATGTTATTTGGTGTCATAAATGTACCTCTAGACTTTATGGATATTATAAATTGGTGTTTCCATGCATATATTGAATCATGTATCATATTTTCCATAATTATTCCATATTCAATTATCAATACATATAGAACTATATAAGCCATTTTGAGATCATGTTGAATACACTAAGAGAGAACCAGATCTTTTTTTATCTTAGTAAATGAAAATGTTGAAAATATAGAGTCCCTTCCTTGGTCATATTTTAATAGATTCAAGAGATTAAGTGGACCTTGAGAAAGTGGAAGCTATGGTTTCTAGAGAAATACAAATAATTTCCTTGACATCCAGAGCTGTTGGGTCCTTTATGGACAATATAGGCGATTCATCATTGATTTATCATACCTTACAACACAACTTACAGGCTTAATTAAGAACGGAGTGAAATTCCAATGGTCATGTGATTTTAAATAATTCTTTCAAGAGTTGAAGGGTAATTTAACATCATAAATGATATTTATTCTTCCATATCTTGGTCGGATTAATGTTGTGTGTTGTGATTCAATAGGTATCGGGTGTGGAGATACTCTATCACAAGATGAGTGAATCATCACATATGAATCTCATTAAGTGAGGCATCACTAGTTGAATTACCTGACACATGACATCAAGATCACTACGTTAGAGAATGAGTTACGCAATTGGGGAAAATATCTCCTTGGAGTGTGGTTAATGGTATTCAAAAATTAAAAAGAAACTCATGTACATATTTACACAGTGTGATCTCAATCCTAGGGAGCATAGGTGGGTTATGTTCCAATAGTAATTTGATTTTGAGATTTTTAATACAACCTAAATGGAAATAAAGTGGAAGATTCTCTAGGATAGAAGACTTAGTCTTATGTAGTTCAAGAATCCCGTGAAAAATGGAAGAATATTGAATTAGTATCATAGAATCCCATTGAGGTTTAGGAGGATTAGGTTCTGAAAATCCTCTCAGGAATTTTAGTGAATTATATTGTTTTACAAATGGTAAAATAATGAAATTATATTATCTATTATGTCTTATCCTAATGGAATGTGTCTCGATCAACGAAGCATCAGGCAATTGGACCATGAATGGTGATGATACATTATTTTTTCATGGTCATTTATGGATCCATTCCAATATCAGAGAGGATCTTATGCGGATTTCCACATCTCCGAATGGGTGGTTCACTCTGGTGTCTCCAAAATTTATCATGATTAACAGTTCCAGTATTTGTTGCCTTATATAAAATTAAATATTGGTGGGTTCATTACTTGGTGTCCGACCTGTTAGTTGATGAAGGAAAAGTATCACCACAAAATAGGGATTATATAGATGATTTCTATTGTTGAGTGGAAAAGGGATGGAGTTTTAATGTATTTCATGAATTTTCAACCCTGATGACCTCTATTAAATGATACAGTGAGGGTTGTAATTAATCATTTGTTGAAGGCATCACACTTTTTTCTATTTTTTGACACACCTTAATGATATATAAGACTTGAATATTATACTCCAAGTATGTTGTACATATTTTTGAAGCTATTCATTTAATCATTTCTCAAAGAGATTCTTGTTTAACACCATAGTTCATGATGGGGTTGAATAAGGCCTTTGGTATAAAGGTACTTCTTAGCATGAAATATCACCCATATAATGAAGGAAATATGGAGCACACTATTTAGCCTTTATAGGACATGCTCTATACATGGGTTCATAACTTTGGGGGATCTTAGAAGAAACACATTATCTTTCTTATGTTCTTATATAATAAGAGTTTTCAAGATACCACTGAGATATATTATTTTAAAATGATATGGTGTAGGCCTTGCTACTCCACTATATGCTGGATATTGGAATGGGATGCCATTATTTTTGGACCATTTCACATGTATGAAACAATAGAGAATTTTTACTTGATCACAAAGTTCATGTTGGAAGAACAATCTAGAGGCAAGTCATATTCCAATAGACACTAGGGACCTTAGTAGTTTGAGGTTGAAAACATGGATTTATTGTGCATCTCACCTATGATTGGGAATAGACGTACTCATAAGTAGGGTAATCAATCACTAAGGTTCATTGGACCATTTTTGGTTGTGAAAACGATCAGACTAGTAGATTAAACCTTTTTTCTTCCACAAAGATAATTTCCATGCATGATGTCATTCATGTATCTCGGCTTTGAGATACTATGAAGACCCATCTCAAATCATTCAACTAGTTGAGGTTTATGTAGATTATTCCTACATTGAGTGTCCTATTCATAGAGATGATTGGATAGTGAAGACACAATGAGGCTGGTAAATTAATTTGTTATGGGTTCGATGGCATCATGGCCAGATACCTTATGAGATCATGGACTGAGAAGTTTATATATGATATCAGAGGACAAAACTCCTCACTAAATTCACCTATTTACCGTTTGAAGTCAAACATAGGGAGGTGTTTCTTTAATTTTATGGTAGTATAACAAATCATCTTTTCCAAAATATAATGATCATTATTTTTTCGATTTGAAATCCTTAAAATTTTAATAATATTTATGTCTAAACATGTTAAGGAGGTCTTTAGTGTCTTATGGGATCATTCGGATCCCATATCACTGAAATGAGAAAAAGGACTAGGTGGGATTATATTTATAAAACTTTGTGACCCATGTCACAAAGGTTTATAGTGCTGTTGAAATTTGGGATAAATCCTTTTTTCATGATATGTTCATAGTTTGTAAAACTGTGTGCCTAACCATGCAAGGTATCCATCATGTAGTCGTGATACATGCATGGATTGGACATTGTTTTTAAATTTTGTGCCAAAACAATGCAACCCATAATTTGAGGTAAAAACTCAATTTTCCCTCACATTAACTTAAATCAGTTTTCCATTTTCCCATTATTCCTCTATCAGGCCAGCACCACTCCCCTCTACCATTGATCTCATGAACATCTCAATCTAGGAATCGAACTAACTCACTAATCTAGTGTCTTTTCCTATTTCTCTATAAAACATTGGATCTATCATGTTATGATCCTCTAGTCTCATTCCTCTACATGAGGATTATTTTCTAATCCATCATGCCATTTATGTGAAAGATCATTTTCCCTGTTTTTAGGGCATTGGAAAATTTATCATATCTCATCCAACCCACTTTCAATCTGAGGTCGATATCATGTGAGTGGTCATATATGTCCTTAATGTAGGGGTAATGTTTTTTCCCATTTAGTAACATCACTTATTAGGTACACCATTGTGTCACACAAAGGAATTTTCCATCAATCCCCTTTTATTTTTTTTATAAAATTGATCTTTTAATCTAAATATACTCCTACCGGTATTATTTTAATAGTTTATAGGATACTGACACTAGTTATGGACACCCCATGGGTGTTCTAAGTATAAATACCTCTTTGTGTTTGATGAGAATACACCCAATTTGCTTCCTAAGAGTTTGGAATTTATTTTTAATTGAATAACTATGGTAATATGAATGCTTCATTCAATAAAGGGTGACTCTCATGTGGTTAGTGAACCTAGACATAAAATTTCCTAAGTAAAAAATTTCATTAATGGACTTGTCTCCTTTTAAAATACCCATTGATATTTATAAATGAAATTTCCATGATTTAGTAAATCAAATTGGATGGAATTATATTGGTTAGAATATGAATAAATGTTTTCATTACCATAACTAAAATAAAATGGTTTAAATGAAATAGATCCCCTATAATGTTTTATATTGGGTGGTAAGGACACACCTATTACATTTGTTTTATAAATTCATATTTTAATTGTAATGTATAAATGGAATTAAAATTTTATATTGATACATATGATAGTTATTTTCACATGTATTATATTATAAATATAGTTACACAATTATATAAGTTGTGGTAAGATGGTAAGGATTTTATTTATTGGTAGTATCATACTCCCTTATATTGTGTGTTAAGTATGATGTCTTGAACCATTTACAACATTAGGATGTTGGGATTGATGCACCAAGATCCATTGATTAATGACATGATGGATCAATCACCATCCTATGTATCATGCTTGACGTCTCTCACTCTTGTTAGGATATAGGGAATACACAATGTTGCTTGAGCTTATAGGCTCGTTAGACTGGTGATGGATAAAGCAGTTACGACCTGGTCTATCCATCTATAGTATTCAAGGTATATTTCAAATTACATCAACACGTACTTGGTTCATATTAGTTCATGCTGTATAAAATTAAACTATATATATTATTGACATATATGGTAACTAATTAGACATTTATTCGAGCCATGACCTAAAAATAAGGTTGTCATGCTAGGTGTCCTATAGTAACTTGAGAGGGATAGTTATTAATTTCATCTTTATTTTCTTATTATATTATACCTTTACACTATTTAGTTATGATCAGTTCCCTGGATTACACATAGACACCATTGGTGGTGGCCTATTGAGATTTTTTCTCAAACCATACTCAGACTTGCATTTGGTACACAAAAACAAATATAAGGTTATATGTATTGATAATGTAAATTAATTTACTTCATGTTATTGATAAGAATTCCTATAGTCAAATCTTAGAATGAGACGACTAAAAATGCCCTTGATAAGCTAGTGGAGAAGTTTTTTCGTCATTTTGTACTTTTATTAACCAGGAATTTATGCAGGTTCCCTTATTACTTTTTTTATCACCCTTCAATTCATCATTAATTTAAACGCTATAGAGAATTTTATTATATTATTAAGTTCTTTATTTCTAATTATTTTTTTGGTACTTATTTATTATTCTATCTACTTATATATTCTTATAATACTATTATATGTTATGGTTGTATCTATTATGACACTATGATAAGAGGGTCTTGTCTACCCAGTGTAAAACCATCACACCCTATCTTATAATCAAAAGCCTCTATCATTCACATAGGAATTTTTGAGGCCATGAACTTACCAGATCCAGCCATGGGTAATGTGGACCATGTGTTGGGACATTACAATATGACACACTAATGTTTTTTATGTTGTGTATATACCACCCATGATTTTATTTTTTGGTGATTATTATAAATTATATGAGTATCTTCATATCTATCTAAGGTAATTTATTTCTTGGGAAATATGATTTTGATGATCACTTTGTGGTAAGGGTATTTGATTACAATCTCATTATTTATCAGGATTGTGCATGATTAAGTTTACGAGGATGATAACATATGATCTAACTCTTAATGGCACTAGGGATAATAATTGATTTTTTTAGAAAAACATGATTTAAATTCATATTCATTTCCATGGGTATTTCTAATATTGAATTTTTTATTGGTAAAATTACATTATTTCATTATTCAGTCAAAAAATCATTTTCTTCCATAACATTTTTTTTCTAAATATCATTCAAAAAATATTTTTACAATTATGATATTATTTATTAATGTAATTTTCCCCTGTGATTATATTTTAATAAAAAAAATTTAAATTTAATATTCTTTCTATTTAAAAAATGTGTTGCTTTTTTACTTTTTAAAAAACATGACTAGAATATTTTATTTTTTACTTTTATGGAATGAATGTAATTTCTTTCCATAATAAGCATGCATGAATGAAAATCATACATTACATGTTTCAATGTTTATTTTTAAATAAAATGAATTGAATAATATTTTATAAATTTATATATTTAATATATATGAATTCTTCAAGGAAAATGTTTTTTTCTCAATAAAGTTTTAATGATATTTTAATTGTATTCATACTCATCAAATAAAAAAACCCTATATTAAAATTATGATTGACTGATGATATTATTCATGGATACGATCCTTATTCATTTTATTGGTGTTATCAATTTTGATGATAAGATGTTTATGAAAGAAATTCAATTTCCATAGGATATATATATATATATAAAATGATGAATTTTTTACGAAACTCATTTATCATCCATTGTTTATGCTATGCTGATCTATTTATGAAACCCATTTAGTTTCATGGTTTTTAATATAAAAAATATTTTATATTATTATTGCACAAATATGCATCGTTTCAATTATGTTATGGTTGATTGGTTATAACCACGTATGGTGGTTATGTGATTTAAATTGAAGGTTGTTATTTTGTAACCAAGGATGGTGGATACCATATAAGCATTGATGAAATTTGTGTTATAAACATGTACATTGATTATGTCATAATAATGGATTGGTTAGACCTATATATTGCATTAGTTATTTGGGTTATTGTTTCTATCTCATAAGATATAAAATAATATAATGGTGAATTAACCAAGTCCAGTAAGGGAATTTTTCAATAATTATAGTTTTTTGAGTGAACCTTGACCACAAAAATTATTTGGGAGTACATCTAAATAACTATGATATTCTATGTAGTGATACAAAACAACTATGAAATTATTTTCATTGCTAATTTTTTGAAAAAAATCAATGTACTATTCTAATTTAATGCACTAATTGATTATTATAATTGATTAATTAATGAATAATGTCTTATTAAATACCATTATTTTTTCCATTACTAAAGATTATGATCTATGATATACATGGTATGGATTTCAAATTTTATTCTCATGTTCTCATTTTTATATAATCTCATTATGATTGTGTGATCATTGAAATCTTCCTAGTTTAGCTTTACTGAGTAAAAGATATCCCAATTTCTTGTGTTCCCATTCCCAGGTTTATGAAGAAAGGTATCTAAAATGATTTATATAATTAGGAATCTAGTAATGAAGTATGTAATTTACGACTCTTATGAACCAGTAGTTAATGTGCCTATGTTTCCAAACACAGTAGACCTACTTGATTCATGTGTGTATCTTTAATATATTCAATAAATATTCATATATTAAGATGTGAAACCTATGTATTATAATCATAGGTTTCTGTAGGTTGAATTTGATAAATTGTTATTTGAACATTAGAAACTTGGATGATATAAAATTTGTTAGAACACTTGATATATTTCTATCTATAGAACAATATAATAATATATTATTAACACTCAAGTGTGATATAGGAAAAAAAAATTCTTCATATAATGAAATGTAGGTTTCATGATGTAGACATCATATAAATGGTTGACCATTCTAATCAATGAAGTAGGATCATAATGTTGACCATTTTTTCTCACTAATTTATTGATGATTAAAAAATAAAAATTTGGTGGTGATGCCTATGACAAAATATTGATATATGTTATTTTATCATAGTGATATAACATTCCTTATAACTTTAAAAGTATTTGAAAATGTTAATTACTATATAAAAGAATTAGGTGAACAATTATTTGTTAAAAACCCAAATTGTATAGTGATCAAATATCATTTCTATGAATCTTCACTAGTATCATTTTTATTAATGTGATTCTTGAAAATATTTTTATTCACCCATTATTAGAGAATGTTGTTAGCATAGGAACGAGTTAGCTTTAATTACAAAAACCCCAAATAATTTTTTGAGGAAGGGAAGTCAAATTTGATATTCCAAATCAAAGATGATACTCTATCATTTCTATGAAATGTATGATATTCTAATGGAAAATACACATACTATATGGTTCATGAATACTATTCAAAAAGTTTTGTATCTAATGTGGTTGTGGAGAAACTCAATAATGAACACATGGATACTATGTGGTAGTTAATTTATATACTTGATGAAACATTTCTTGGTCTCCCTTGAATCACAATGTGGAGTTATCGATAAAATAATTAGCTAGTTCTACAACTAATTCAAGGACATCAAATGGAATGGACATGATTGAGTTGGAGGACTCAAATAATCCACTATAATAAAATCATGGAAAGAGAATCATTCAACAAAGGGTATCACAAGTTACAATGATTATATTTGTTAAAAATACAGATGGATAAATGAAAATAAAAATTGATTATCATGAACATAATAAGATCATTATGAAGAATATGTATCCCCTACACTATATTGATAAATATTTTGATCAACTACATGAATATTTATATGTTTATATGTTTTATCATTATTCGGTATATCAAAAGTTTATTGTTAAGAAAGAGGGTATTCATAATACCTAATTTTGTACATGGTATAGACACTAAAAATTCCTAGTGATCCTATTATGTCTTATTAATTGCATCCATGTGTTCATAAATTTATGTCATCATTAATTTCATTTATAGATTTTGGTAGTCATTAAATATGGTTCTATTATATATTCAGAAAACATGGATGATCATGAATATTAGATAATAAATTTAATAAATACCGAGAGAAAGGAAGAAAATTATAATAAACTTACCATGTGTGAATTCAAGATTAATAATGTTTAATTAATGGGTAATATAATATAATGTGTGTGTAGGTTAGTACATTCTTCAATGAAAAAAATCATTAAGCGATGGACCAGATCAATAACTATGACTTAGATCTATTGTTTTCATTCCTTAGCTAGATATTACCAGTCCATTGTGGAGAATTTTTCTTCACTATATAACATATTAATGCAGTTAACACTAAGGTAATTATGTACGCTTTGACAAATGAATGGGAAGAAAATTTTAATGAACTAAATAGATTATTAGTCAATGACCCTGTTCGTACATTACCCTGTATGGGAAATGTGAATTGATGTGGATCCCAGAAACCTATAATCGATGTTATCATTATTATAATAGAATAGAGATTAGGAATAACATACTGATTGGTTGATCATTTTATTAGAATTGGTAAACTAGACACACACTAGTTTATAACATTAAATTATAATTCCAAAATTCCAAAATTATATTTTTTCAAGAATATCATTATTACCAATATCAGTATCTTTCTAATCATTTATAATACACATCATGGATATTTAAGAAACGAAACCAAATAAGGATGCGTTCTAATTCTACGAAAAAAGATTATTGAAAAAGTAGATTTCATAAATCAATAAGAATCCACAATATGAAATGTAAATATTTGAGGAGACATGACATGGAATCAGTAAACAAAGAAGGAATTATAGAGAGAATATCAATGAAAAGATCACATGGATAATAATAAATATTGAATAGTAAGTAACGGAAAAACATAACATTTAATCAAATACATGATTTTAATAATTTAATATGGAATAATCATTATGGAAAGGTGAAAAATTTAGAAAAAATTCAATTTAATCAATAAATTTGAATGAAATTCATCTTGTGATAATATCATTGTGAAAATATCATCGATGAAAATAGATAAATTCTAAATTAATGTAGTGATTAATTAATTGATGTTTTTTGTAGTCATATGATACCTCTACCATTATTACATATCCACATGATAGTTTAAAATATATTGGTTGAAACCCGTTTAAGTAAGGCTAGCCAAACTAATTTTTCCAATGTTACTACTAATATTACAACCCTACACATTATTTCACGTTAATAAATTTTTTTAACATAAAATTATACTCAATATAACCTAATGATTATAAATTGAGTTTTGTAATTCTTATAAAAATTGTTATTTTCTTGTAAAACAACATTGGAGGAAATAATTTAAAATGAAATAATAAATACCATGAATTATTAATAAATAATGATATAACTTTTTAATTGGGATGTATAATCACCTAATAAAATAAACAATATTTATAACACTAAAATATGCCATAATGAAAGTATATTGGAAAAATAACACTTACCTCACACTTATTTTTGGTTGAATGTGATTAAAACTCATTTATAATTGTTTAAAAATATTATATACTTATATATGAACCATAATATTATTTATAATATCATTTATAATCCTCTAATAACATCTTATCCTCCATTCATTAATTATCATTAAATATTTTCATTTTTTTGGGTGTCAATTTTCTTATTTTCAAATGTGTTTGTTTTTCAGAAAGATATAATTCTTGTGGATATTATATTGTTATATAATATGTAGAATAATAATAATGAAATAGTTACCATATATTTTGATCCATTTTTTATCTATAACCTATCATAAAATCAGTTATGAAAAACAATGTATATTACGCACATGGAGACAGTGCACTATACATAAGCTAGAGTAACATTCCCATTTTCCTATGATCATTATTTAAAGTATTTGAGAAATATTTTATCAATACATATTTATAATCTTTTCATGAATTATATCTTATTTATTTAAATATAATTAAATATTTCATAAATGTGATGTGTTGATGAAAAGTGAGTCACATTGTTTCATGAAGGTGATAATCCACACATACAAGAACAATGTGATAAATTATCAGTGAGCAAAAAAAGGTGAGAAGAACATAACCGATTATATAATAAGAATTATTAACATTACATTAATATCATAATTATTTCATTTAGATAAATTATATGTGTTAAATATATCATTATTTCATTCAATGTAATGAATTTAAAAATCCAAATCACATCACATCGTGAGGCAGTAGTATTATATACAAATGAGTAATATTGTTTCATCCCCAATAGAATAGAATGTAAAAAAATTTATATATGATATAATTAATCTAGATGAATAATTATTTTATATAAATATTATATATACTTTACATCCATCATCATTTCCAACTGTTATAGGTGGTATTGAAAAATGACTGACATCGCTTCGTGAGGTGGTTGTACGCTGTAAAAATGATTGCAGATCTCATAACTGATTTGATTTCTTTGAATATGGTAGTAGTTAATTACCATAAATTAAATACATATAATAATATTTCCGATTATTATTCTGATATATATGTGTGGTTTGATAAAAATTAATATTTTTAAAGGAAGAAATAAAATTAAACCACTTTTTGTTGAGCATTACCTCTTCTTTAGGTATCATACTTAGGTTTTCACTAGATCATTAATGGTATATATTTATTACCAAAATAAGACTTCTAGGATGGGATGCATGAGGATTGGAATTTATTTGGGTAAGTCATGGATAAACCAAAAGTTTGTGATATTAATAAGAAGAGAGGAGAGTGGGTGGCATTTTATTAGTGAGTTGAGTGGTACACTTTAATTTTTGAGAACATTCAATAAAACCCACATTTTTATTTGTAAACGAGACTCAATAATATCCTATTCAGAAAAATATATGATATAATTTCAAAATATTTTCATCCAAGGCATGAAGTAAAAGTTAGTGGGGGTCATTTGGGAGAATTATATTCTTATTCTAACAATTCAATAAATACATTTTTACCATACCCATATTAATTACTATCTTTCCCCTATTTATTATAGTAAAAAATTATCTTGACATTATTATGAAGTTTAAATTATTTTGATTCAAAATATGATATAGTATTTTTAAAATTCAATTCAAATAACTCTCCAATTCTGAATAAAATTAATCATGGTGACTTAATGAGAAAGAACGTTTTCAAAAAAAGGTTCAAATGTTTACAATGATTTATTAGAAAAATAAAAACAAAAATGAATCAATATAACATAATTGATTTGATATGTATACTATTGAACTATTTTTACATTAAAAAAATTGAAATTATAATTTATCATCTTTAATAATTTAAAAAATATAGTATATTTCAAAAACAATTTACTATTTTTAAAAATTCATAAAAAAATTGAATCTTTTAATAGGGATACTAAACATTAATCCCAATAAAATTTTGATATTCAAACTTCAAAAATAAAGTTGGGTTTTTCAAATAAATATATAAATATTTTATATTTTTTATTACATTGCCTTCACAATGCATGACTACACATTCCATTATAATTAATAATGTTTTACATATATAATTTAAATTATTTTAAATTTTTCATATTTTATTAATTATAAATCTAAACCCATTATTTTTAGTATTAATTTAGTATTAAAAATTATCAAAAATATTAAAGCCTTTTTATAATAGTATACTATATTGTGGTTCAGTTTGACTCAGGGTTTCTGGTTCCCTAAGCCAGCAGAACGATTAAATTTATGGAAATAAACATCATGGATTATTTATGTACAGTCCTTCATGTGGAATATTCTCTAGAACACAATGTTCTCTTTTTTATAATTTTTTTGGCGTTACAATAAAGGGTTGAAATATATTTTTTTTAATTAATGAAAAGTCTAGGGTCATTTTCTAGGAAGGATGATATATTGATAGCTCATTCCTCATGATAATTTATGGATCATGTGAAAAATTAACCAACTATGGATTTATAGTAAACATTTATATTTTTTAATAAATTTTAAGGATTCATTTTCATTAAAGAGAATTTCATGATATATTACAAAATCATAAATTTTCAAAGTGAACAATCACATTGAAAGTGTTGCATATATACTAGACAGGATGGATATTGTGAATTAATCAGTATGACTCCTCAATAAATTACTACAATGAAAAATAAAATAAGTGGGGAAATTTATTGGGTTGAAAAAGTCAAGAAATAATATCTATGATGTGGATAAAAATATAATTCACAATTATTGGGTTTTCAAGGAGTGGATTAGGAAATAAAAAACTAATGGGAGAAATCATATATTTCTAAAATGAGTGTTAAACCATTCATGAAATTGAATAAGTATGTTCTATTAAAAGATGATTTAGGGGTACAGAAGAAGGTGAAAAATGATCTTGAAATTATTATTGATTTTGATGGAAATATTTTGATCAGAAACCATGTATGTGTTACATTAATACCATATTTGATGATGGAGTTGATGGATAAAGGTCATTGTTCTTCAGTATTTATTCACACATGAAGCACAATGATGCAAAAATATATTAAAGTGTAATTTTGGTACAAAAAAAATAAAGTGTGATATTTTATAATATGAATCTTATTAATTAAAATGATAATATATAATTACTGAGAGACAAAATTACAATAGGATGTAATAACCATTACCCATTCTAGATTGAAAAATGGAAAAAAATTATATTTTATTATCGTACTCACAAAAACATAAATATTGAATGATGATATAACTATATTATTTTATCAAACTAATCATTAAACACACATCATTCAAATTTAAAAATATGTCTATTTTTATCATCTTTTTATAGTTTTGTTTTGGAAGTGGAAACATACTATTGACTAAAACTAAGAATTATACTTGATTGTGATATTAGGATAAAATAATTGTTTATATGTGTTCTTCACGAAAAAAATAATACAATGTTTATCTTTTACAATTCATATAATCCACAAATAGACTGTAAAAAAGAGATAATAGTTCAAATATAATATTATATGTTAAGATATTATTATCTAAATTTAAAATGTTTTTGGAATCAATATTGTCTAATTTTAATGTTTTACTACAAATATTACATTATCTATAGAATTGAAGTGGATCATTTTCAATCCCTGCATTGAATTTTGTGTTGATTTACAACATGTTAGGATGATAATGTAGAAATAAAACGCATTGAAATAAGATTTATAAGGGGAAATGATAGAGAAATACCAAGTCATTCGTAGCACATCAATGCAACTAGGAGATAAAAGAAAAGTAACTATAAAGACATCAATGAGACATAGAATTTCAATTTTGTGAGAAGTTTTATAAATGAATTTATTGATGTAAATGTTTTATGAGATTCAGATATAAGGGAATTTTTATCCCAAAGTATATTTGTCCTTTTTGGATTCTATGTTGAGTTGGGACAATATATTATCAAATTCTTCTCCAATTAAACCATTCTCAAGTTCATGATTGGTTCCTTGTATCTCCCCTATAGATGTACATTCCTAATCCATATAATTTACTAATCTCAAAGGTAATAGAATTATAAAAGTATATTTATTATGATGAAAAATCAATTGAAATATTGTATTGTAGTAATAATGTACTATGGAATAGTACTACTAACATGGTGAAAGTTCTCTTTATAAATTTTCAAATTCTAAGAAGCTACATGGTGAACAAAGGATTTAATGAAAAAATAACCATATTTATTGATTTGAGGGTGTTCAATTTCACGGGGAAAATTTCATTAATGTTTTTTAGAATGTAACACCCAATAATTTTGTGATATAGTTTTTTAAAATAACTATTTTTTCATGGATATCTTTTATTTCACGGTTTAACAATGTTAAAGAAACATCAATATAGTATTAAAATATATTTATTTTTAAAATTAGCACCTATATGTTGGATTTAAAGATATTAATAAGAAAAAATAAATTGTGAATAACATATGGATTATTAATTTTTATCTTCAGTTTTTTAATTAACAATTTAATATGAATGTAAATGAAAATAATTTTTAAGATACTAGTTATTTTTCTAGAAAACTATTTTCTATGCCATAAATGTATTTATATCATAATAAATTTAAATAATCGCTATTTGATAATTATTTTAAAACAATTTACATACAATATATTCAATTAAATGTGTTAAAAATAAATTAATGTTTTTAATGCATGGGATATGAATAAGTAATGTTTTATTCATAAAAATCTATTTATTAAAAAAGCGGTGTTCATCTTGTTTTTCACATTAAATTTAAAAACAATTTCTACTAAATTTATAACATGAATATGGAAATATTAAATCCATATATGGAATCATTAGGTTAAAATTTTGTAAATATGCCACAATTATTTTTGGTTAATATTAATGTAAAATATGGTGAAATTTATCACCATAATAAAAGGTAGATCATGTAAATATCAGATTAAAACAATGTGATAATGAAATTATTTTTCACAATAATCCGTGTCTTATGAATATAGTTATACCCTTATCAAATTAGTATTTTAATTAATTGTTTTATTGAAGAATGTTCTTAGAAATTACATATATAATATTGAATGAAAATTATTATACAAAATGTCACTCAATATGTATAAAATATGTCTTATGTTTCCACAGAGGGAAAATATAATTTTATTAATGAATGTAATTATCTATTTTCATATTAATGAAATTATTTTCATGATAAAAATTATTTGTTAACTATTAATAATTATAAAATTTTATTAAATTCTTTTAAGACACTGTTGAATTATTTCTTCGAATAAAAAATAATAAAATTTTGTTATGAAAATAAATAATGTTATATATTTTGATTGATTCAATAAAAAACATGAATTTTATAGATTTATATGAAATATTAATGTTATGTTATTTGATTATATTCAAATTAAAAACTTTAATTTATTAATTTTATATCAAATTAAATGAATAGTGTAAAAATCCACATTAATAAAAAATTTACAATAGAATATTTAATTAAATTGTGGTAAAGTAAAAAAACATTTCATGGAATTCATGGGGGATATTATATGTTTCGGAATTTTTTTAATAAAAATTTTATAGTCCATTTGGAACCATTTATATTGAGAATGAGTTTTATTTATTTTAGTCATTTATAAAATTCCAAGATTAACTATTCATTCAATTATAAAAAGTAAACCACGCTTTATCTTCTTTACACAACATATACAATTTTATATTGAAAACCCACAACCAAATTTTCATTTTTAATCCCCATCAAACATTATAGAGGTTTTTGAGTTCCCACAAGACTATATGTATTAAAATTAATAGGATATTTAAATGATTTCATTCAAAAAAAATCTAGACTCATTAATAGAAAAAATTCTTCATAATTATTCATTCAACTCATATGAATAAATTATATTATTCAATAAAAAAACCTAAACATACTAAATAAAATAAAATTAATTACTATAGATAATGATAAACTATATTATTCTTCAAAATGTAAAAACATTATTCATCTTATTTCCAATAAACAGGATGTAAAATAATTTTTGGTGTTTTTCTTTAACTTACCATCCCCACATTGCAATACAATTCATTCTCCAAAACCAACATTAATGAGCAGTTATTTTGATGTGATTAATTTTAATATATGATATTCCAGAGCTAATTATTTTTCCATAGTGATAATATCATATATTTCTTCTTACCATTATAATTGTTGGGAAAGAATTATGTCATTCCAGCGTACATATGACTACAACATCCATAAGGAATTCTGAATTATTTTTCATTTTTATTTTTATTTAATCATTATAAAGATTTATTTAATACATATTTTTGATATATATATATATATTAAAATAATTATTATTTAAATTAGGTTAATTATTTACCTCTCATTGATTACAACCATCAGAAAATGTAAAAAATATTTAAGATTACGCACAACATATTGTCTCCACTAATGATTCTATTCATTTTTAACTATATAATATTTTGATTTAATCCAAAAAAATACATAATTAATATATATGATATTTATATCAATTTTAAAATTCTCTTTATGATTGAACTGTGATAAATGTACAAGTTGAAAAACTATAAAACAAAAACAACCATAAATAACAAATCAGATATCAAATAAAAGAGTGATTTATATAATGAATTGTTGACCTACAATAGATAAACGTCTTTAAGTAAATTAAAGATGAAATTATATATAATAATTTTATTAATTAAAAACATTTCATGAACTATATATTTATTATAAATGATTTACCACCACAGATGAAGGAATTCATACATAATATAATAGATTTATAGTCTCTCTTTCCATTTCGAGATACTTCTGTCGAATTAACCACATGTTTATTTTTATTGTTGTATATACTTCCCCTTAGAAAATTAATATCATTAATATACTTATTTTAATGATATATATTGTTTAAATTTTTGTCATTATTTAATTGGTATTATGGTTCATGTGATACCAATGTAGAATGGTATTTTCAGCTCACCTTTATTTTTGTGATCCACGTTCAATATTCACCACAAGTTTCTTTTATACAGTGTACATACTTACCATGAAATTATATTATAATAATTTTAAATAATTTTATACTATTTTAGGAAACTATATCTATTTCTTAATTTCTATATATTTAAGATTAAAATTATACCAAAGTGATAAGGGTTTTATGTTACATTGTCATTTATTATTGGGATTAATTATCATTATGTTTATGATGATGAAAAATTATTTTCTACCATCAAGAAAGTAATGATTATATTTATCTATTAGTAATTTCTTCAGAATAAAAGGTTACTTACATTTAGACAACAAACATACTCAATACATTGCAAATATGTTATTGAGAAAAATTGACATTATTCATCTCTTCAGCCAGAAAAAATTCATCTTTCATATATATATTTTCATAAAAAATAGTTAGAGAAGGTTTATATTGTTCTATAATTACTAAAAAATGAATTTTTGTTTAATGATGAGAAACATAAAGAAAAAATAAAGGGTGAGGGATTGGTTCATACCAAGGGAATCTCCCATAATAATTAGATTACAATCATCAATAAGTGATCCATTAAAAATATCTGAAATAATGGTCTCTATTGTTTACAATCTACTATAAGTGGAATATGGTGCAAAATTTCCTTCACTCCAAGTACAAATAGTATCAATACCCTAATCAATTCTCCATGTGTAAGTCTAGAAAAGAAATCCAATTCCCATAGAGGGATAACTATTTCGTAAAGGAATAGGACCGACAATTAATAGTTTGATTAATCCTCTATAATGTTAATATTTTAAACACTACACATCACGAGCCACTAACAAAATCATTAAATTTTTCTCAGATGATTTTTCATGGATTACAAGAAGTGATGAAACAAAAAAAGACTGAATAGATTCTATTAGGCACAACACCTCCTACTCTAATGGACCTAACTGAATTAGATCTATCAACATTATTTTTCATCCCCATTTTTTGAGGTTTCTAGGTAACCCACATCCCTTTATAGTTCCATTATATTTTCTATTTTCTTCAGACCACCATTATCATAAATCTACAAGGTGAATGTGAGGATATCGCACAAGAAAGAATAGAACCATGTTTATACAAAAAATGATTTAATGGAGACTTGAATAATTTTGTGTTAGTAGTATTATACTTCCCTATACATGTTTCTTACCTCACAGATGAACCAAAAAATTGTAAAAAAGTGTCATAGTTTTTCATTAACATTATCAATCTATTGACTAGCACCCAAAAACATTTCCTCCTAGAATCATTTTGGTCTAGTTACCCAAGATATGTGGATTGAATATATAATGATCCATAAGAGAGTTACATCATCTCTAACTTTGTAAGTCACAACTATCACCCTTCATAGAAATACCATAAATAATACCTTTTACCCTTACTAGGTGATATGAAATACATAATATGAAAATATTTACATCTCTATATGGTTAAAAATGTCTATATCAATATATAATGAGTATATATGTGTGAGAACATCATAATAACGAAAGATAACCATAAACATCACATCGTAGATCCTAAAAATTAGTCTTAGCATAAATCAAGGTAGTTCGTAAAAAAATAGTAATAAATGAATTAGAGAACATGATCTACGAGAGAATAACATCTGTACAAGAAATAGATTAGTGTAATATAAATAAGACTAAAATATGTTTTCTCAAGGATACCCACTATTAAATTCCAATCATTTTATTGTTGGTCTATCCACAAGAGTATATTCATTGAGATTGGGATAACCTCTCTTGTACCCACCATTATTCATGTCATAATCTCTTATATACCCTCTTTTAGGTTTTGGATAACCAACCAAGATCCCATTGTGCTAATATAAAATAAATCATTACCAAATAAATTAGAGATAGATATTGATCCTATCAGTCACATAATGAAAATAATATATTCTTATGCCAATAGATCATAGATTATTCATAATATCAGAACCCATAAAAACAAATATTTTTCATAAAAAATAAACAAATCATATAATGTGGAAAATAAATAAGTTTCAAAATCATATAAACATTTCATCATATCCCAAATAGTTCTAGAAGAATTATTTTAATTATAATTTTAATAGGGTTTATCAAATGAATGTAATATGGGTTTCAAATACATCCAGTAAACAAAAAATTAAAAAATTTTGAGGATGAATAATAATGTCATCTATGGATTTTATACTAAATAAATCACAAGGAACATAAAATGATGTCACCTTACATACAAAATTTTTTTGACATAAAACTATCATGGAAAATTTCCTGAGGAAATTATACATCCATAAATTTTTTTTTGAAAAATTAAAAATACATAAAAAATGGGGAAATTTTCTTCATTAAATATGAAAATGAAAACATTTAAATGAATCATCATTAAGGAGTTAGATCATATCATCAAGAAAATATCCATTCAAATTTTAATGTTATTTAATATATCAATTTTTTTGAAAATAATGTTATTTGAAAATAACCCTTCAAACATTTAAATGAATCATTAAAACATTAAGTATTCATGACAGTGTAAAATTTTGAATTTTTCAAACATGTTAGAACTAAATTTTTTACACATTTATTATTAAATCAGTAAAAGAATGTTTTCACAAATTATATGAATATTTTATTAAAAAACAATTTAAGAACCCAAACAAGGGTAAATTTACCTTTAATAAGTAATTTAATGTATTTTGAAAAAATTTGATTAAAAAAATTATATTATTTATGAATAATTTTTTTTACCAAATAGAGAAATAAAATAAAATATTCATAATATTATTCATTTGAACTCCAGATAACATAAAGGGGATAAAATTAAGGTAAAATTATTATAATAAAATAACTATATGAGAATGAAATAAATGAATTTCATGATATATTGAATATATTATTTATTCATTGGATTCTTAATCGTGAAATTTCCCTATAAATTATGAGATTTTAACATGAAACCATTAACATGTTTCTAACTTTCAAACATAATCCTCATAAAATGATAAAATTAAATGAAACTTATAAAATAGTTAGAATAAGTAAATTTTAGATATTACATGATATATGTGATATATATAAACATCATAAAAGAATATAGGTTCATAACATAACATATGTCTTAATAAAGGAAAACTAACAAATAATTCCCTTAATGATTTGAAAACATATGAATATTAATCCCTATAAATGAGAAATTTTAAAATGTATATGCAAACCCCAATAATTTTCAGTATAATGGTCATAATATAAATTCACATAGAATTATCTACACCATCTAAAAGAAGTAGTTGGTGATTATTTGAGGAGATTTAAAGAAGTCAAAAATGAGTCAAAAATACAGTAACCAAATGTGTTAACAATGTTTATATGTGTTTAAACATAATTTATAATTAATAGTATTTAAAAGAAGATATGGTAATGAATAAAAAATTTATATACAATACCACAGATGATTTACTTATGGCCTTTTGTCACCCATTTATAAACAATTTCATGTTAAATCCATATGTTGGGAAAAACTATTATCTTTTTCATGCATGTATTAATTTCATATTATCAATCCTATTACATTGATCAAGGTACCATAATATAATTAATTTTAAACATGATATTAATACCATGTATATTCATTATTTATGTATTTATATTATTCCATAAATTTTATAGAAATATTGTGAAATATCCTATTTAGGGAGATAGTTTTTATACATACACATGAAGATTCATTCCATTTTGATGATGAATTTGAATAAAAAATAAAAATAATATATTAATATTAATTAATACTGTTTTTCATATTTATAAAATATTTTTATTTAGTCATGTCCTTACTACCTTCCATGTATAGTATACATGGAGAATAAATCACATGGATTCATGATGTTATAGTCAACCATACATTCGAACTGTGTTATCCTAATCCCATAGAATGTATATTAAGAAAATTGTTGTGATATGTTGATTCCAAAAAAATTACTATCATAAATATCAAATATAAAAAATAATTCCATCAATATAACATGTAATGAGAGGTGGTGATGGAAAACAAATAACATCGGTTCATGTGGTGGAAGTCATCCGTACACTTAAATGATAATTTCATAAGACATTTTATAAAAGAGGATATGGTTATATTTCTTTCCAATAATATAAAAAAATCTTAGTATATATAATATAATGTGGTTTTTATTTCATCCTAGTTTAATATTAATTGATATAGGTCGATGAAGAAACATACAAATTTCTCGGTTAAGGACATTACAAATTTATTGGATAATTTCATTTGGATTTCATCAAAATCCGTTCGAGAATGGATTTATGATTAAACAATGGATTATAAGATTATATTTAGGATTTATGTTCATGATTTTATAAGTTATATTTTAATCAAATGGTTTTTTGAAGTGTAAAGAGGAGTGTTTAATTGGAAGATCTTTTATAAGTGAGGTGAGTAGAACAATTATAATCTTCTTAAAGAAAAAGGTGTGACCATTTCTTACATGACACATGGATTTTAAATGGTATATTAAATAAATAATTTTAGTTATAGTCTTAATATTTTCAAGAAACCTATGTTGTAAATGTATTGGGACCTTTTTAAAGATCATTGATTTAGTTTATAAACCCTTTTTTACCTTAACAATGGTAAATAATATTTACTATTTTTACTATAAGTCATGATTTATAATTATGATGACCTTATTAGATCATATAAATTGTTAATATTTATTATATTGAATACATTATTAAAAATTCTATTCATATAAGTGGAAAATTTAATTTAAAATTAATCCCCCATAATGGATGAGAGTCCAAGTTATCGAAAACAAAATGATGAAATGTTAACATAGTTATTATCTTAAAATTGAATCAAAAGAAGATTATTTTTTCTATATTAACTTCATTTTTATATAATTAAAATCTTCAATATAAATAATATTTCTTAATATAAACCATTATTTTTTACTATTCTAAGATAAAATTTACGTTTTATATAAAATTAACCAAATAATAACCCCAATAATATTTTAATATTTTGATTTAAAAAATGATGTAAATTTTCAAAAATAAATTTGCAAAAATTTATAGATATAAATTTTTTTATATTTTTTAAAAAAACGTCATCAATATTTTTTTCTAAAAAAGTAGTATTTTGGAATGATATAATGAATTTTATAAAAATTATTTAAATATTTATCAATATGATTACTTTATTTAAAATCTATTATAATTAATATTTTAATATTATTTATTATAACTAATATCACTATTTCTATCATCTAGTTTTTGATGGTCACATTTAAATAATAATATTAATAAAACATTCTGGTTGGTTAAAACCAAATGTCAAATGTAACACAAAATAAACTCAATATTTCATGAAATAAAAAATATCACTAAATTATATTTATATGAAAAATAAATAAAATATTGGGTTTTTACATTCTATATTCAATAAAATGAATTTTTTCTAGAAATTTATCACATTGGTACAAAAAACTGAGCTTACATCTACCTAATTTCGTTCTTAGGATCTATCATATATTCCCCATAATATTAGTTTCTCTAATAAACATTGAAAAATTTAGTGGTCTTGATTCAAAGAATGTTGTATTTATAATCCATAAGAAACACTAGTATTTCCACATAAGAAATATCAGGCTCTTATGATATGATCTCAAATTGCAATATGTGTGATGGATTAGGAATATACCTCCTCTAGAGAGATATGTGGAATTAATTTTCAACTTGAGACATAGGTTATATGGAAACACTATGAAAAAAGATATGTTCTTTAAAATGTCAATAATATTAGGGGAAAATATATTCCAAGGGAATATTTTTACCTTATTTCTTCCATCGAGAAACTCATAGAATCACCCACTTTGTAAAATTGATTTCTAGACCATGTTGAAGATTATTAGTATACCAATTTTCTCAAATTTATTCTGCACTTACATAATATTGAATGGATTTATCCTTATCTATTATCTCATTAGTTATATGAGGTTAAAATATAATTATTTCTAGTAATTCACTCCGCTATGTTTTATTTATACACTACATCTAATAAAGGGTTTCATAAATAGCCACCATAATGCAGAAGTGAATGTTATAGTTCTATCAAATTCAACTAGTGGATGGTGTTGATCCCAATAAAAATTAATATCACTAGAAAATAACCATATAATATCTTCATGGGTATGAATTGTAATTTAAAATAGACCATATGTGTAATGAATATACGAAGTGCTAAAACAAAATTCCACATCATGTTTATGTTGAAGACTTTTCTAAAACATTGAGGTACACACCAGATCCTGATTAAAAATAAAATATGTTCCTCATTATAATATCACAACTTCTATTATCAATATTTGATAAGAAAATATATAGAGGTAAATATTATTTTATAGAAATTAAGTATATTGAAATAATTAGGTGATCAATTACAATATAGAAATACATCCTCCTGAATCATATTGATAATAAGTTTCCACTCTTGATACGTTTTCCCTTCAAAATGAGAGACATCAAACAATAATGTTTTTCTCCAAGAATTAGAGTATGGAATATATAGTTTTAGGGTTATTGATCCACTAATCAGTGTATAGTGGGTCAGTGGAACATCTAAAAGAGGGTGGATGTTTTTTCATAAATTAATTAACATGTCATTTTTCCATCCATATCTTATTTGGATGTTTAGTGTGATTCATAGATTATTAATTTTCTTATGAGAAAATAAATGATGATTATCCTTCCATGCCCTATAAAATTCAATTTATCATGAGGAAAATCAATTTATTATTCGAGGAATTTAGCATTAACAGAGTTTCTTTATATTCTATCCATGGAAGTACACAAGAAATCACTATGTGAGAGAAAAATAATCATACTAGAAAAAAAATATTAAAGATAAATCATTAATAATATGTCTATTTGAGGACCCATTATTTTCAATATATGATAACATAGGCCTAAATTAGGCCATTCATTATCATTATTCAAAATCCTCATTATGGTTCATAAATAGATCATTAATTTCTAACACTTATACATTGGAAATTAAAACATGGCGTGTAACAAGGAACATTATCGTGAACCAGGTGATGATTCTGTTCATCATAATCTTCCTTTTCTCAGATATTTGCCACATGTACTACTATTACAATACCACATCCACATTGGAATCCATTAGGGTTTTCATTAAACATAAAATTCTTTCTCTATGCCTTAAATAAATTTATGTACATTTTCTTTTACTTTGAATCATTCTTAGAATTATCCACATGCCTATCACTTGAAATATAATTAGAAGTATCCCTTTGGATCACACTAATATGTTCTAATTATAGTCTATTAAAGTTTAGTAAACCTTAATGTGATTATAATTATAGAGTCAAGAACTTTTCATACAAAATTGATACTTCCAAATTGAAAAATATTAATTACATAACATTATGATCCATTCCATAATACATTAGTCCAACT
The DNA here is from genome assembly GCA_963277665.1 of Viscum album. Lineage (NCBI taxonomy): Eukaryota > Viridiplantae > Streptophyta > Magnoliopsida > Santalales > Viscaceae > Viscum > Viscum album. The sequence goes on along the minus strand of OY728151.1, from coordinate 1,165,300,815 downwards.
AACTTCAGAAACAAGGAAACCTATATAACTGATCCATAAGGGAGATAAATCATATCCCAATATGTTATTCATAAATATAATTCTTAATGTAAATTTGATATATAACAAAATTCTTCATAAAATGGGGAATGTAAACATATGAAGGGGTTTCCTCAAATGCTCAATATGGGTAAACAAGGGAGATATCAACATACCAAGAGTATAAAGGCATGAGAATTTGAGAATAATATTTTAAAGTCATACCCTACATATCATAGATCATTAAAATGATCCATGGTATTACACATGGTTATTAATAAGAAATTAATCATTGAGGAATCAAAGAACATAATCTATGAGTTAATAATATTGTCACAATACATCAATTTGTGGCATATATGCATTTATTAAAAATATTATGTCAATGATACCCACCAAGAAATTCATAATATTCTAGCCATGGATTAGGAACCCTTTTATATATGTCTTGATTTATATATCCTCATCCTTTCTCTCCTTATTTCTTTTTATAACCATCCAGGTACCATATTTCAAGTATGGGATAACATTAAATGTGCCATATGATCTCATTGAACATTAATCATTACCCCATGTATAAGAGTGAGAAATAATTCCCACCCATTACCTAATGAAAATAACACATTATAATTTGATAATATAACAAAATATTAATCATATCATATCCCATGGACATTAATGGATTTCTTAAACATTTCAACATAGAATAACCCATTTAAAATTAATAGGTTTAATATTAGTTTTATAATTTAATAATATAATAACCCATTGAAAAAATGGGTTTCATTTGTATTTTATAATGGTATAACCCAAAGAATATAAATAGTATTCATAGAAATCTAGTAGTAAAAATAATAAATCATCTACAGAAATAATTCAAATGGTATTCTTGGATCATATCCCTAGTAAAGATTATGTAACATCAATTGATGACATCCAAGATAGAATCTAATTTAAAAAAAAATATCACATTGAAATTCTATAGTAGAAAAATTCCATCATTTGAAATCTTGTTTTTATGAAATTAAATAGTCATATAATATAGTGATAAATATTATATTAAATATTTAGTTGAAAAAATATAAACGAAGCTTAAGAATCATGTAAAATATTTATATAGGGAAATATCTTTTCTACTATGGTTTTTTTGAAAACATATCACAATTTCAAAATACTATTAATATAAAAAACCCGAAAAACCTATACTAGATTATTTAAAACAATCAATGTTAATGCTGGTGGAAAATTAAACTCATGTCATACACATTAAATGAAGACCCTTTTAACATTTATTGTAAAAATGAAATAAGACATGTTTGAATAATATACATGGCTATCCCTTTCAAAAAAATGATTAAAAATCAAGAAATGGTTAAAAATTTATTTAATAAATCATTTGGATAATTTTAAAAACATTATTGAATGATTTTTTCTAAAAATGGTTTTAGAAGAGAAATAATTTTTGACCGAAGAGGGAAATGTAATCAAATTATATTGAAATAATTCATTTTAAATCATGAGTACATAAGATTTGGAAAATGAATGAAAAAATTATTTCTAATATAATAACAGGAGTAGAAAAAATGTTATTATTTTATTAGAGATAGAATATATTATTTCATCACTGTAAAAATAAATATTAACAATCTATACAAATGATTCGACTATAATATGAAACCCTTTCAACTTTTATAACATTGAATCATAAGAACAATTAAATAATAATTTTAAAGAAACACTTAATATCAAGTTAATAATTAAATTCATTACAATACATTTTTATGGGAATTTATATACTCCTCGAAAAATATTATAGGTTTATAATAGAATATTTATCTAAAAGAAAGAAAATTGAAACAAAAATACCTTACCAGTTTCATAATATTTTAATTTTACAACCCATGAAAGATAGATCATAAAATGGAAATGTAAATCACAAATAATATTTGGGAGAATAATAATAAAATACATTTGTATTCCTTATATAGACAACACAAATAAAAAATGTAGTGAATAATTCATGTGACTCACCAAAATGAATTGTGAGATGTAATTCCCTTACATTAACAGTCTCCAATTAATTTTTAAACATTTTAACATCATATATAATAAATATAGTATTACAATAGATTTATTATTTAACCATTTATATATATATAATACCATATGATATTTACTTATGATAATTTTAAACCCATTTTGTAATAATTTCATGTTCATGTAATGTTCCAGGTTTCAACTACATTGATTTTCATGTATGTTTTGAATTTGAATTTTCGGTTCTCATAAATTGTTAGTGGATTAATAATATATATAATTTTAGAAATAATATAATTTCCATATATATTCAATATATTTTTATTCATAGTAATCCATACTATTTTGAGGAAGAGTGTGAAATACATTATTCCTTTAGAAGGTCGGTCGTACATATTCTTGAACGTTGATTCCATTATCCTGATTGATTAAATGAATGGAAGGTAAATAACTTATTAAGACTATAAAATAATTATTTTGTAATCTATATCCCATATTATTATTAAATTATTTCCTTATTACCTTCTTTGTTAATAGTAAGGGAGGAACAAATCACATTACTTTATAATGTGGTAGTACGCCGTACACACGAACAATGTTATCATATTCTTAGGAAATAAAAAGTCATAAGACATGTTTGATATAATTATTTCATAAGTATATTAATATAATTATTATAATATATAAATATAAATTCCATCATTATATGTATTTTTGAGTGTTTGTAATGAAAAATGAATAACATCAGTTTGCGATGTGCTAGTCTACCGTACATAAGAATAATGGTTTCGTAATCCATTTAATGTTAGATGAGAGTGTTATATTTCGTTAAAATAACATAAAAAATAATTATATATTTATGATAATGATTTTATTATATCATATAGTTTTATTTATATATTACATTGGTAAATAACGAAAAATTGCTCAATTATGGATGTTACCTTATTTTTGGACATCTTCTTTTAATTATATAAAAAATATATCCTTAATTATATTTCTAAACAAAAAAATTCTATAAATTATATTATATAATTATAAATGTAATTTATATATATAATTGATTAACTAGTGGGTTTGGGATATGGGAAAAAATAGGAGAGTGGGTTTCCTTTTACAAGTGTGTTTTGTTGCAGAAATGTAAATTTTTAATATAAAAAAGTTTACCAAAGTATTTCACATTTCACAGTGCTCTAAAATGGGCCAGTCATGATACTATATGATATAAGAATGCAATATGACCATAAATGTTGGTTTTAAAATATTATCATCAATTTTAACCCTTATCATTTTAGTTTATTTTCTTGGTAAACCTGTAATTACATTTACTATGGTATTTAATTTTTACACGTTTTAGTATTTAGTATGGTATAAATTTTTTTTTATATTTTTACATAATATAAATTATTTTTATTCCAAATATTGATTAAATTTTATAAAATTCAATTCATATAATATAAAAAATTTAATTTAATATTAATCCTCCCAATGTGATGAAAAATAAGAATTTCAAACAATCCATTTTAAAAGCATTAGACGTTTTTATATCAATATTATTTATGAAAATGATTCCATTGAAATATATTTCATTAATAGATATATAATTAAAATAATTTTACTTTTAAAACCATAAATGAAATAAAGTTATGTTTTTTAAATCATTAATAGAAATGAAAATTATTGATAAAAACCGGTAATTTCCACCATTCATTGAAAAATGTATGTTTTCAGAAAATTTTTAAAAATAAAATCCAACAAAATTTAGAAAAATATATTTCTGAGAATAGATTATATTTTTATTTTTTAAACAATAGTTTAATTCTAATTTTTTAATTTTTAACAAAATATAATTGTATATTTTTTTAGAGAATATTATCTTCAAAACATATGAGAACATCTCTAAAGTTAAATAATTATTCCTCGATATATTTACATTATATAAAACTATCATACATAATATTTAAAAGTATTTATTAGTATTCATATATATAAAATTCATTTTTTTGTTCTATATTTAATTTTTAAATTATAATATTAATATTACATCAGTGTTTGTTAATAACTAGTATCACTTATGATAAAAGATAAAATCAATGTTGTGTATAACACATGTATATCAAACTGTTTCAGGTAACAAATAATATAATAGAATTAAAATTATTTAGAATAAAAATTCAAAAAAATCACAGTAATACAATTAAGATACAATGATTGTTTAATGTCAGTTTTACCCATTTTAACCTTTTATAATTTTTTTTAAAAGGAATCATCTTTCAATTTTCTCAATGAGGCATTTTTTAATATTTTAGAAATCTAAATGGAATTTTTATTTATAACTTATACTACTTGAAATCATTATCGTAACATGATGACTGCTCAGAATTTTAAAGAGATTATTATAATATTCCATTATTATATCCAAATTAATTTTTTTGTATTATTTTATAAATATTTGGATTTTTATGAATTTCATTCAAGGAAGAAAATATATTTTCCTCAAGAATATTTTATAAATTTTTTATGGTATTTATATTCATCAAATAAAATAAAAACTTATTCCATTAATTTTGTACTAGGTATATGATTCAATTATATCATACATCTTCTATTTATATATTTTTTATATTTATTATGATAAGTTGTTTATTAACCACATTCAATTTCTAGGGGTTATGATATTATTTAATGATGTAATGTTTATGAACACCATTTAATTTCCATGTGTTATGAAATGGTGAACTATTTATGAAACCCATTTACTTTTATAGAATTTTATATGATTAATTTAATCTGATCTTGTGGAAAAAATAAGTACGGTACTCATTATATGTTAGTTGATACTTTATAAAAGACGATGTTGGTTATTCTCAAACCAAAGATTGAGTATATGTTGTTACCAAAGATGATGGTTTTGTTATAAGAATGGATTATATTTATATTATATTTATGTGTGGAATTTATATTATAGAAAAAGATGGATGAAAGCTATATATCTATTTAATGTATTGGGTGATGATTGATATCTCACAAAGTGATTAAGACTAGAATTTGTGACAAAAAAATTTTTTAAGGCACATTTTCCTATATGATAGTGTTTGGAGTGAACCTTGACTACATAGATGGTTTTCAATGTGCACTCAATCCACTATGATAGTCTTAGAAGTGACCCATGACTACTCAGTAAATAATTTTCTTGAAATATGGTTATTTAGAAATTAGATTTCATAGGACAATATAATCCACTCATGGATATGGATCATTAATTTCATTATTTTTTAAGTCATATGAACTTCTATGATTTAGTAAATGAGTAATTATTATGATTTATAATATATTGGTAATGGATTTAAAATTATATTATCATGTTCTCATAGCCTTATACTTATTTTATTCTTATGTGATCATTGATATATCCCTTGTTTACCCATACTTAGTATCTACACTCTCAATTAATTTAGTTTCTATTTATAGGTTTATTAAAATGGTAGTCATAATGATATGTAAAATAAGGGTTTTAATTAGGAAGAATACAATTGATAGATATTAGGAAAATGTTTTTTATTTATCCACATTTATCATGTCACGACATATATATGATTATGGTAAGAATATTTATGAGATTTAATCAATATTCATCAATCGAGATGTTATATCAATATATGAAAACTATGTGTCACTAAAAAATAATTAGGTTGTTCTTCCACCACCCAATGAAACATCATTTCCTGAACCGTTCTTGATCATTATGTCATTTTAGACACCAGGGTATACAATGACAGTTCATGCCTCCAACCCATCTGAGGGTCTTTCTCAACATTGAACACTGTAGGTTATCTGTAAGAATTATACAACATTTTCTTCCTCCTAAATTAATTTATAATATCCAAAAATTAATAAATAAAATACATTTTAATGATGATTTTGAATGGTTATATCTGTAATCATAGGATGTCTCCTCCATAGTAGTCATACCACTATTAGGTGACATTAATTCCATATATCCTACAGATATGATAGATATCTGAGTTCGATAATCAACCAGATGGTAACTGTTAGTCTCCCCCACTCATTTCAAAAATCATGAATTAGAGTAGGTGATATGAAGGAGTGTGTGGTTATTGAATAAAATAATTCATGATCCCAGGTTGAAAAAAAAGTAAAGCTCACACCGGGTTACAAACCAGCCAGGATATCCTACTACCCTGATAAGAAGTATAGTCCTTAAATAGCCAAGAGGGAGTTTCTGGCCACAATAGGTTAGATACTATCACATAGAATCATACAATATGAAAGTGGCAAACAATTCTCTATAAAAAACAGAATAAAATAAATAAGTCATTATTCATATATGAAAAATTCCACATGGTGAAATTGTACCTAAAGTCAAATAGGCATAAAAACCCCAAAGTGAAACCAAAACATAACAACAAAAAAGATAAAACAAAAAATATTTTAATAAAATCAACTCTCCAAGACCAATTAGAAAAAAACTAGAACCACCTCCAAGTGTTTCTTTACTCATACTCAAACATGGAAGGAGGTAATCTATAAATAATTGAAGGCACATGTTAAGTTTTATCTAAAAAGCATTTCGAGTCTCACTAAGGGATCCCTAATAAGATTCAACATTTGATTATCCAAATAAATATATCAATATTAAATATAAATATATGGTGGTTTCAAAATAATATATAAAACAATTCATGACCGACATTTCAAATGATGGAAATACCTTATAAAAATGGATTAAAAATAATTTTATATGAAACTATTTATATAAATTCACAATTGATGAGGAATTTTTTTTTAAACGATTATATTTCAAAATCAAAACAAGTGAGACACATGGTAATATTCTAAGATTTATGATAGTTCCAGTTTATGGGATCCTCAATCACTTATATAATGAAAATTATAATTTGTGTACATGACCCTTCAATATAGGTCAAAGAGGAAAAACCAGTATACCACCATGTAATAGAACTACCAATATGATTATGTTAGAGTAGTAATTCATCAATCTAGTGCTAGGGAATTCCCATAATGGAGTGTTCGTCCCCAATAACTATCTAACAAACTAGGATTGGATGTTCTCAATGAACATAAAATAATGGGGAATATATTTCAATACGATTTAGAGTAAAATTTAACCCATATCCCATTTAAATATTCAAGATTTCAATTAAAAACCAATACATGGGGTTTTAATGAAATCATGGAATTTTCAAGATAACACAATTGGGTTTCCATAGAAATCATTTTAGGATTTTTTTTTATCAAATACAACATTTTGATCAACTTCTTCAAATAAATTTCACAATTTCATTTAAAAATTTTAAATCTCATAATTTTCCAATGATTCAAAAAACACACCAATAGATTGGAATTGGGGTTTCCCCAATATCATTGAAAACCAAACTAAAATCTCCATTTCACATGAATTGGGTTTTCAATAGACCAAATGAATTATTATTTGAATTTAAATCAAAAAATTTAATATAAATCAAGAAATTTGGGGTTAATCACATTGTCCATTATAAATGGAATCACATAGACCAGGATTACGGGATCAAGAATCACACATCTTTAAATGGGAGACTAAAATGAGGAACTTTGACAATGATGTAATGAGAATAAAACCTACAGTAAATATCATAAACAATGAGGATTAGATAATCCCACAACACATAGATCTATGAAACTATATGTAGTAGAGATGAGTGAGTGGGATAAAGAGATCACCAATATAAAACATACATAGAAGAGAAAAATGTTGTTTTCCAAGATTTTATTTTATTATGAAAGGTTTTAAAAGGTACCAAAATCCATTCTTGAGATATTCTTAGTAAAAAGAATACGTATTGGGGTAGTACAGTATTAAAAATCATTTAAAATTAGGGGTATGATATCATACAATTATTTTTTAAATTAATTAAATATTGTATACATGGTCAACTTGATAGGGCCACACAGTTTTACAACCATGTAACCAAAATATGCTCCACTGATTAAGGGGTTTCATGGTTTATTCTAAGTGGATTCAATAGTTTTCAGACCTTTTTCCAACTCTGCAAACCCTCACTTCCTGGGTTTTCATAGATTGCAATAGATGGGTGCACTGTTTGTCTAAAAAATGCACCAACTCTACACATCCCAAAACCCCTTAAAAAATTTCACAATTTCACTGAAATCACCCAAAAAGAAATAAAGCCAAAGATTGAAAAAAATTGGGTCTTATGAGTACTCGAAAATTGTAATAGGAAGTTTCAACCTCTCCCTAGAAGAAATATTCTACCCCCCAAAATCTTCTAAAAAGTGTTCGATATCAAATAGATAAGTCCACTACATTGTAATCAGTGCCTACCTCTCCAATGTATCACGAGAATCATAATAGTCATTTAATAGAACTCGAACCAAAGGTATCATTATACCTAAAAAATATTGGTTTTAGAATCAACTATCATCACTAGATGGTTTGAAACAAAAAAATCAATCTCAAACAGAAGATCACTCTAGCTCATCACATGAGATTGATCAGAAATATCTATTTATATATGAGATACATGGAAAAAATTATATATCAACATCATTAGAGGTGATATTTATTTACAATAAGAAATATTTCCAACATAATCAACAACATCAAAAGGAACCACATAATAAGGTGAATGTTTCTCTTTACCCCTAAGTCATTGAGGACCCAAAAGGGTTAATCATTCACTAACACCTAGCCACTAACTAAAAATTTAAATGATCTATGAAAATGATCAATATAAGACTGTGTGTTTTCAATATTCTATAATGAATCAACTGAATCATTATAGTCATATGTTAAAACCTAGATCAGTGAATCTAAGTAAATTTCACCCATATATGACAAAAATGTTATATATTTACATTAGAAGATATATTAGTAATCAAAATGATACATTTTTATTGTGTAAATGTAGATATTATTATACTCAAACTCTACCATCCCCAGATGGTCCCCCTAATCCCCACAAAATTCAAAACCTTTGTTAAAAAACATTTATTCAAGAATCTCTATAGCTCATTATGATTGGCCATTCGACTACATATTGTATGACATACTCAAATGTACTTAACATCCTAGTGCCTATTGAAGGCCTCTCAAAAAACCAGATATGAACCAACGTTCCCAATTAGAAACATTAGCATATGGAACTCCGTGAAAAGAATAATATCCCTCACATATGGATTTTTCAACTCCTCATACTTGGTTGTACCCAGAATGGGTGTAATGTGAGATGATTTTTCCCCTACAAATCACAACCCATTTAGAATTATTATTAATCTAGTTATGTGATAACCCAACCTAAACGTCCATAGATCTCTCATAACACTTCCATTTAGGCATTAGAAGTGTCTTATGAAAATCGAAAATACTCTGGTTCTTGGACCAAACCTATTGGAATGTATAAAAATGCAGGAAAAATCAGCAATTCCTTGTCTCATAGTTAGCCACCAGAATCTACACTTTTTATTGTAGAACATATTGATGGTTCAAATGTGGTCTACAACAAGAAATTATGGAAATAATTTATAACATTTTTCCTCTTTAATACATGTATAAAAAAATGATTCTAATAGCATAGAATTCCCTCTGTGGATAAAGACTAGTCAACAATGGTCTCCCCACTAAAATGTGAGTCTCTAATTTTATAAAACACATTATCATATTCATTTCAATAAGAATTATTTCAGTAAGATTGGATTTTAATTTTTCATTGGAAATGGAAATCTCATCCCATAATTCAAATTCCACAATATAAACGTGCAAAAAAAGATCCATCGAGTTCCAAAATATTGATGATTCTTTCATGGAGAAGGTTTTATGTTTTATTCATAAAGAAATTGGGATGACAACCACTTTTACAATGGTATAGGAAATGTCAATGAAAAAATATTTTTGGTATTCCACTCAATGAATTCGGTGGATATTTAAGTAATTTTTGTTAAACATATAACTCAAAATACATTTCACCTTAGAAAAAGAACATAGTCATTTCTCACCCCAAGAAATTATTATTCCCTTTCGATTTTGAGAATTAATTTGAGAATATAGCTTTGATAAGTCGTTAATGAACCAGTGATAATACACAACTAGACCAAATAATATCTGAATCTAGAAAACATGTTGTGGTTGTTCAAATATTTTAACAGCTTTCACCTTTTTAGGATCCACATAAATACCAAGTTTTTAACGCAATTTGTATCAAGGATATCACTTACTGAATCTTGAAATATCATTTTTTAATATTGTTATAAATTTTGTGACCTCTCAATTATTACTGAGCTTCTCTCAGATCAGGTACTTGATCCTACGATGACATAGAGTAAACCATGATGTCGTGCACAAAGTCCCTTACAAATGAATTAAGATACTAATAGATAATATTATTCATTAAATCGATAGAGACTATAGGATCATTGGATATACACAATGTAACACCACATTCTTCCATGATATGCTTCTCTTTGAATAATACAATAGCTTGCGCTATACGTAATTTCGAGTTCTAGCACACCTGGACGAATCAAACTAGCCATTATGAATAGTAATACCCATTTTTTGAAATATTATAAATTTTATTTATCAAAATAGAATTCGTTTTATGGTTTTTAATATCAAAATTACAATATGGTTATTTTTTGGTATTTTTCTAAAAACATTTAATTTTTGAAGAATAGTGAAAAACGCTGCATTATTGTTTAAAACAAACATTTTATCTAAATAATTATTTATTTAGTTAATTTTATTTTAAGTAAAAAAAGATACATAAGACAAATATTAGTTCAATATAATTCATTGGAGTCATTTTATAATAAGATGAGATTTATAAAATTTTATTGAACTTTTTTACGTGTTTTCCCACCTACAAGGCATATTTGAAATTTGCAAAAAAAATGTAATTTTATTGCTTTTGTGAATTGAAAATCAAAAATCAGAAAGAAACATTTGATATTAGTAATTAATATGTTGTCTAATAAGATGAAAATAATTTTTGGTGAATAGTAACTTTTGACATTTATTTACCAGAGTTAAAAGTAAATAGAGTAATTAAATGTAAAAATGATATTATTATTACCCTAACACATGTCCTTATACTATTGTATAATTTTATTTCGACGCAAATCAACCACAAGAATAAAATATGATCCTATTTGATCCAATTGGATTAGATAAGAGTATTTATTATTATTATATTTAAAGAAGATTTAAAAGTGTTAAATTCCAATTTTCTTAACAAAAACATTTTTCATATAGGGTTATAAATAAGATAAATTAAACTATAAATATTGATTATAAATCTATACATATTTTAAACATAATGGAATTTTATTTATAATTTTTAAACATTAAATAATTTAATTTATTTATGACACAACGATGATGCAATAATTATCTTATTAATCAATTATTAAAATAATTGATATTATAAATATCCCAACAAAAGTAAATTGAGACTTTTGATGAATTAAAATAATTTTAATGGTTAATATGAAATTTTAGGGTAGATTAAATAATTTTTTTTCTTAGTGATAAAGTTGTTTTGACTTTAACAAAATCCAAAAATCTAAATATTGTCAAAATTGACATAAATGAGTTTTCAAAAATATTCCTATATTATTAATTGCTATAATATTCAAAAAAACTAAGAATTAACCAAAGGAATTAATGAATTTTATATATATCAATAACGATCCACTTGGGTTCTCTTGGATTTTTATTGTATGTTTATTAACCATTTGTTATAATAATACCAGAAGACATTATAAAAGTTAAACTATTTAAGTAAGAGATAATCTAAAATATAAGGTTAATATGGTAACCTAGACCAGTCTAAAACCTATTGGTTGAGAGTTTTGGGACCTAGTACCATCTTAGCCTAAAAAAATATCTTTTTGGAGACAATATAAACTGAATATGATTATAATATAATGTAATATTTCACCTCTTTCAAAGTTCTTTTCTTTTTCCACTTCCACATTATTTGTTATTTCCATAGGAAATTAATATCTTCTATACATTATAAATACTTTGATGTTATTATAAATGTGGAACAACAATAGTCATTATTTTGTCCATCTTTTTAATGAAAATGTCACTATACGTGCTTACGTACTGATTACCTTCTCCATGTCATGGTGTAGTTTGTTATTCAACGTTTCATTATTTAGAAGGGTATAATAATGAGTATAATTTAATTAGAAAATAAATATAGAATTTTAATGATTCCATATATATGATATACCATCCAATTACATATGATTTCACCATCAATTGAATGGTATTGTCGCTCGTGCGTACGTATGGATTATAGTCTCCACAAACTCTATGATATTCATTCCCCATTCCAACCATTCAATAATAATATTCAATTTATGATTAAAAATAATGTTAAATAACATAATACCCTACTGGATATGATTAAAATACATCCTATCCCTAAACACATGACTTATGTAACAAATAATATAAAGGAAAATGAATCTATTAAAAGCCGAAACAATGACTCTACTAAAATACTATTAACAAAGAAATATAAGAAGATCATATATGATATCATATTTATGTATGTGGTCATTTTTTAATTTATAAATAATTATTTAACTATTATATAGGAGGTTAACACACCATCAGATAAGGAAATGTACTAGGTAATGATTAATTCTACAATCTCTTCATTATCCGAGGTTGTTTATACATGAGTATCAATGGTTAACACTTTTTCATCCCCAACCGTGTTTCTTAAAAATGTATTTCAAAACATTTTTTATTTCATAGAATATTGGATAATTTCATTTATACCCTCGTTATACTTTTTGTAATATTTTTATAAAGAAATCATTCCGTCATTTTCCAAACAGAGTACTTTATATCCTTTTCAAAAAATTAAGGTAACAATGTTTTTTGAACTTATATGGTTGGAGAAACTATTTTATGCCATTATAAAACATTTTAAGCTTCCCTAAAAATGTTATAAAAATATTTTCAAAATAATTGTTTTCTTTTATAATTATGCGACTTTTAAATGATTTCAAAATAAAAAGAGATATTTTCTCAAATAGTTTTGATTTCATCTATGTCAACATCCATTGATGGAATTTACACTTGTTTGAAGTTGATTTATTATGATACACTCATCCATATTTTATTGAAGGTTTTACGATATGTTTCACTATGGATGTGTTATTTTTTTATACCATACATGGGTTGTAATTAAAGCATTGACGTTTCGTATGCTAGTTTTAATATGAATGTTTATGTTATGTTTCAACATTTTCATTTGAGTAATGCATTGGAAAATGTTTGTGACAGGTGAAGCCCACTATAGCTCCACAATTCACCATTAGGTATCATGAGACAAACTAGTGTCTTGGAATAAGGCTTTGAAAATTGTTATTTTTAGTCTTGGAACGAGGCCTTGACTATGTGGTTATGATGTCTTCCATTATGCATTCTGTCATTATAAAATTGGATATTGATATTGAATTTAATTATTAAAATAGTTGAATATCCATGTGAATAATTAAATGATATTATTTGATTTATCATTTCCATATTATGAATAATTTTACGTTTAAAAGGTTTTTGTTTTAGTCTTATACATTGCCTTAAATTCTCAGGCTTATTTATGATTGTTTCTGCTATATTTTATCCCTTACTGAGCATTTGAGCTCACCCCTATCATATTATTTTCTTTTCCGAGGATGTGAAGATGTATATTATGATTTACCTGTAGGGATAGGCCAAGGATATGAGTGTGTTCAAAGGGGACACAATTTTTTTGTCTTTATTTCATGATGTAATGAAAATCTTATGTATGAATCTAGTACTTCCCATGCTACAAAAGTGATCTTTCTTGCGAGACATGATTCCTTGTATCATTCCATTGTTATGTAATAATGCACAGACTCTGGGTAATTGGGGTCGGGGAATTAAACCAAATTTCATGACTAGGTACATATAATGGTTGTAACTACTATGAATGGAGGATTTATGAATGTAATATTATATTATTATCAAATGATGATAAACAGATCAAGGATCATTCTTTGAGAACCACTTATTACCATTCTTCTGGTCAAATGAATCATGAATCAGTGGAAATGGATATTGTTTTACAATGATTCTATTTAGTATTCTATAATAAACAAAATGTTATAACAAACCATTAGACTTCATGTATATTAGAACTGACACACCCAGTGGTGACACACTGGGCTGGGTAGATCAATTTTATAAAAGATCATCTAGTTGAGTCTTCTAATTATTAATTTCAGGTAGTTTCATGTAGTAAGAATTAACATATACTAAACGAATAATATGAAGTAAATTTATAGAAAACTCTATCGTTCTTATTAGTGGAAAACTAGAGATTATCTAGGAAAAATGTTAGTAAAATCGATGAAAACTGGACAGAGATCACCACTAAAATATTTTCACTCCCTGTTAAAAGAAAACATTGATATAAAATTCCCCAACCCATGATAATAAGGTACAACATTACTGAACCTCAGGTACAATTTTTCTTAAAATACATGACACACCCCATCAGGACAATTAATGGAGACCCGTCAAAGATAACAATAAATTTTATATTTTTCAGAAATGAGAAAACCCATCCCAAATTTTATGTCAAGATGTTTCATGTCAAGAACACAAAAACACCAAAAATGTGTGACATCTCATAGAGAGGAAACACAAGACGGGCTATGAAGACTATTCTCTATATTCATTTTGAGGGGTATAGTAATATCCATCAAGTAATATAAAACCTATGTTGGAATATTTTGAAAATTGAAAATACTATTTGATATATAAAAGTAAATCACTATTATCAAATAAAAAAGTCAGTAATGATGATGTTATAGTGACGCTACCCCTCCCAATCACTAGAGTAATATTTTCTTTCGATTGGAATTCATTCACTTCATGAAGAACCCTCATCTCATGTGCCTATAGATAGAACACCATTACTCATAATGCATATAATTTTATTATAGTTATAATCCAATTTTATGATCATGGTCTAATACATAGAGTGGAATAAACATTTAAAAATTATTGTTGGCAATCTGAGCATCAAAAATAACTATATATATTGGGTTCATTAGTGAAAAATCACTTAGAATTCCCTATAATTCTACACCAGTAGAAAATCAAAGGCCCTATAGTAGTAAATATATGAGGTTTAGAAAAAAACTATTATCATGAACCACAAAGATAATTTCCAAGATTCCTACATCCATTAAATGAACTTGCACAACCATTGGGAGAGAAAGAACCTCTTGAAAACCATAACATGCCAACCAGGTCTATTTGAAGTAGCAATTCACAATTCATCACTTCAGCATATGAGGGACGCTTCATTCTATAGAACATGAGAACACATATTGGATCGATTTCCCATATTAAACCATGGAGTCTCTATATTCTCATTGTACATTAATATTGGATTAGATTGTACCAGCATAGAAAACTGTTTTTCATATTCTATCATGGTCTTGTTATCCTACTCACGTTTCAAAAAATCAATATACATTGAAAACACCCATGAAGATGGATAAAACTAGTCAGTTTAACGATACTTAAATTATTTTCAATATACTCCCCCCATCTTCTTCATCATTTCCTTAATATTCCACTATATTCTTCATTGTCCCACCACTACAATTGTGTCACACTTCACCTTGATTCCATTTAGTTTTTCCAAACTCTCAAACAAATACTTAATCATTATCACCATTCCTCAGCCTCTTGATGATCGTTGGAACCATTGACAGCTCGTGGGTTCTGGTGACGGAACTCTTGAGCATGATTCCAGAAAACATCCTTTTTAGGTTCCATAGATGGAGCACGAATGAGACTTAGTTCATGTGTATTTACCAGAGAATCTACTGTACACTCAATCAACTAAACAAAACATTGGTCCATGAGAGGATTTTCACATTGTGGTTCATCAGGAGTTCCCCTTAGATCAAATTATTATATCTTATTGGATTCACGGTTCTACACAACCTCAGTAGAAAAATAAGAATACCTCATATTAACAGTAATGTAGAAAATGAATGGAAAATTTATCCCAATATATAGATACATAAGATATGAATTTCAATCTACCCAAATAAAATATTGGTAAAATTACATACCAAATCTAAAATAATTACTTCCCATTACGCCCCTAGTGATATAAGGATTATTGTGGTGAGAGATATCTAGGAACTGAATCCCAACTAACTCATTAGTCATGATAATATTACACAACTGCATACTGATATCAAATAAATAATATCAACCTTGAGCTATAATAAAAAAAATTTCAAATGAAATCTGGGATACCATGGTACATATATAACAATGATGGTCTTAAAGTTGAAAAAAATGCATTATGGATCCCCTTTGTTTCAAAAATAGCACCTGACATTGTACAATATGAATGTAGGAACTAAAATTCCACCAGAAAAATAGAAGAAATAAAAATGAGTCAGTACACATACAAGAAAAATTCTATATGGGGAAATTGTACCATATGTCAAACAAGAATAAACAACCCAAACTCAGACCACAAAGTGAGAAAATATAGTATAACCCACCCCATGTTCCAAAAGACAAAACTCTCAACCCACAAGGATCTACAACTTGAACCACCTCCATGTGTCACCTTAACCTTTCCCCAACATGGAAGAATATAATCTAAAAACACCAAAAGGAATATGTATGTTGTAAGCTAAAATTCATGTAGGGTCAAACCAAGGATTCAACAATAATATTATATTTTGAATTAACCAAATAAATCATTTGATTTTAAATAAAAATATATTTTAGTTTCAAAATGATATCTAATACAAGTCATGCGTTACATTTAAAATCAGGGAAATACTTTAATGAAATGACATAATAATCATTATATATATAAAATTTTGTATAAATTAAAAATGTATGGTTAAAACATTTTAAAATAATGGTATATATTTTTAAAAAATACTTTTCAGGAACACAATCATCTTTTAAGAGGTATGACAGCTTTGGTTTATGGGATCCTCACACACTTATGTTTCAGACCATGAATCTAGTTTTTATTCTTGGTTTTTTAATCAATTTGGACATTATATGTACATAATCACCTACCTCAGGATTATAAGATCATGAATCATAAATACATTAATTGGAAACTATAATTTAAAACAGTAGTACCAATGATCCTTCAATAAAAACTAGATTCATAATCCAAATCACATGGGATTAGATCATCCAAAAAAAAGAGATCTAAGAAACCCAAGGGAGAATTAAAGATGGTTAAAGGGAAATTGAACAAGGAGGGTAATCTTAATATGAGGAGATCAAAATTTTTTCAACTAGTTTGTATTCACGTTTCGAAGGGTGTAGAGGGAACAAAATCACCTCTTGGGTTATTCCATTGAAAAAACAAACATATTTGGGTCATGAATGGCTATTAGGTACATAAAAAAAGGGTTTTAGTGTATTAAAATCAATTTTTATATTAATTATATATTATACACATGGTTTTCTAGGTAGGGACACATGGTTTGGAAACCATTTTCCCAAAATATTCACCCCTAGATATAGGTTTTCATGGTTTCTTCATAGCATGATCTTTATTTATCACGCTCTGTTAAAACTATGTAAACCCTCAATGCCTGGGTTTTCATAGTTTGCATTAAATTGTGTACAATTATGAAAAAACATGTGCCAACTATCTACAACCCAAAATCGATTCAAATTTCTTAAAAATTTACCCAAAATTACAATAAACAAAGCCCAACCAAATCCAAAACAAAATATGGGCATTAGATTACCTAGAAACAATAATAAGATGTTAGACATCAAAAATAATTTTCTATTCTACAGAAATAAACAATATAGTATTCTTATGATAAAAAACTAATCAATTACACCTTTCACTCTGATAAAGACAAACTATGCATCAGTTATATTCTCTTTGTGGATGTGGGGAACCTTGGGAATGTTCACTTCAAAACACTTTACCTCAATTCTGATCCCAGGATTTTTGCATCCAACTACAAACACGTTATATGAAACAAACTCATTAGAGGAAGCTGAGGTGAAAAACCAAGGGAACACATCAAACTAGAAAAATCCATTCACTCTTTCCACTGATGACATCGTCCTCTATAAGAAAAAACAAGTTTTTATTACATTTAATTGGAATGTAAACCATATCTCATAGGGGATTGAGATGATCAAGAATGTGATGTACCCCAAACTATATAAAATATCATCTATATCGAAAACTAAGAACCCCATGCCATATATATGCTCTGTGAGGAATTATGATGAATTCCCTCTAATGAATACCCACTTTTCGTCATCATACTCTCAAAAAGATATACTCTTTACAAAACATTGAGATATATAGGTAACATAAATGGAATGACTTTTCCTTGATCTCTTGGAACAATTGTTCCTCAAAATTACCCTCACTGGCCTCTTAATCATGAGATAGGTCTGAGAATTATAATGGAATGGTATGTTAATGGATCTCAAACAACTACACACTAGAAACATCCTTATCTTAGGATAATAGTCTCCTAGTGACTAGTCGCCTTTGCGATCAAGGAATGAAAAATTAATATAAATATCTTCATAAACTCCTCCGATTAGAAATATACCCATAGTAATCCTAGAAAAATAATAAACACTATATTCTCACAGCTCCACCAAGAATCATCATAGCCAATGAAACTGATTGCTCCATCCAATAAAAAATCAAAGTAAAGGAAATCTCAAACTCCCCCAACTAGCCTTCTGTCACAGATTTTGTAACATATACCTTATTATTCATTGGACAAAAGAACAAATTTTTTTAGATTTTCCTCCTTTTTGTTTCATTAACAATTAACTATACTATATGTTTATATACTGATATATCATATTGAACATCTTCTGCACAATGATGATGAGGATACAGACTAGGATCTATATCTATAAATGAAAAAAAGGATTAATTTACATAACCAAAAATATGGATTATTTATGGTCAATTGTTTTATTTTTAACATAATCCTATAAACTTCAAATTTTATCCATATGTGAAAATAAGAATGATGCCTGATCTTTTACAAGTCTCTATCCCTCAAACAATGTCACATGATTTATTCAGATTGGTAAACATATATTATCAGATATTATATTATTGGGGGCCCTAAATACCTATGATATATCCATTTATCTATGATTATATAATTTACTATACATGTATTCCAATGATTCCCTTCAAACACATCAACTATCACCTATTCCTTACTCGAAACTAGATCTTATCCCTCCACCAACTCCATAGATTTTATAATGTAACAATCATATACTGAAATTATCACCCATCCTCTATAATTAATTATGTTTAGAGGATAATGAACACAAGAGTCTCATAAATAATTGGCCATGTGTAGGAGACATGCACCGAGGGTGTGATGGATATAAAACTAGAACATATAACCTCGTATGAGAACATTATGAAGATAGAGATTGGAAAGAATCCCAATTAATTTGTTTACTTAATTAAAAAATTATTCCCATGTATATGGATAAAATTCCATTAACGACTTATATTAAAAAAGGTAACTTCTTTAACCAAAAGAAAACTCTTTAGTGACTATGATGTGCCAAAAACATACAATACCAAAATCTATTAGTAGTGATCCAGATGTAACACATGATCATACTGACCAAAAAAGATAATATACTAATGTAGGTTGATAATACTTGCAATATTCAATAATATCCCCACAAAATATCCTCATTAATAATATAAATAAAACTTACTAACTTATAGTGAATAAAATACAAAAATAACTCATTATATAAATAGGCTTAAAAATATCTCAACCTCACCTGGTTAATGTTTCACTATATTTTTTAAAAAATGATCGTATATAATAATATCAAATAATAAGAGTAACATGATACTGCTTCCCCACTAGTTTTCTACTCTACCCCAATTTCGTACGCCATGAGATATCTCTATCAAAAAGAATCTATATTGTAGACACCATTTCTAAATATGTAACAAACAATGATTTTATGAAATCTATTTTTTGAAATTAATTTAAATTCATATTTATATTTTATTACACAAAACAAAAAGTTTATATTGTGTTCCACAAAAAATGATGTTTCTTCTATAGCATGAATGACACACAACACCTAGCTTCAGCGAACCGTAAAATATTAATAACAATATTTAATATGACAGTTATCACCATGATATTAGTATAAAGGGAATGAATAATATTAAATAAATTTTGAAAATATTTTTCATAAATATATATATAATGAACTCAATTGTTTTCAATGAATTATAAATAATGATAACGTCCAATTCAATATAATGTAAACGTTTTTACAAAAAACTATTTTTTTGTTGAAAAGGTGTTTTATACCAATAAATTAAATAAATCTCTCTAAATGAGGAATAATAATGAAATGTATATATTATACTGAAAACCAATTTTTTTAATATTTGTTTAATAAGATTTATATGAGTAAACTATTAATGAATCCAAAATTAATAATGATAATTTGTATTATTCTAAAAGGCGATTTTCCTCCTTTTAATGGAAGACTATTTATAAAACCAGATTTTTACAATTTTGTATGTTTAATTTGAAAAGTATAATAATAAATTAAAATATAAGATTTCTAAATAATATTAAGGTTATATTTTGGTATTTTTCTACAAAAATTAATATTTTGAAAAATATTGAAAACATTAAATATGAAATGAAAATTTAAATTTTATATAAATAAATTATATTGATAAACTATATTTTAATTTTTTTATAAAGATAATTTAAATAAATTATATATATATTTACTAATAATAGGTTATATTAATCAATTATATTTTGTATTTTGAGGTAAAAACGTAGTAAACATTCAATCATTTTCACTTTGAAACCCTGATTTCTCGTTCTGTCTAAGAGATTACTTTTAAATTAAATTACAAAAAATAATTTTATAAAGTTTTGAAAAATTAATTCCATTTCTTTAATTTGAATAATATATATTTTATATTATGTTTAACATAGTTCTTTATGAAAAATATTAATGAATGAATTTAAATTAACTATTGTGATTAAGGTAAAAATGAGTTTGCATAGTGATTATTCTTAATGGAAAAGGTCTCTAAATTATGAAAAACAAGTCCAATAACTTTTGGATGGAATTATTTAGACCATATCCATTATAATATCAAATATAATTCATTATTTTGGTCATATAAAGTAATAAAGGCCACCCAATAGTGTTTACTTTTTAATATTTACCAAAATTGCCACTCCTCTACTATAAAAGCACATTCATACTACCCACTTCTTCAGACCACCCAAACCATTTGGATTAACCCAAACAGGATGTAATCCATTATAAAAATCCGTAATCATCATAAAAACCTCACTTTTTTTATATATACATCCAAGAATTTTCATTGGTAAAATGAAAAGGAGTTACCAGAAGAAGAAGAAACACTCATCAATGTTCATTTTTGTTTTGTTTCATTCTCCACCACTTCAATTATTCTGGTAACATGATTATATAATAATATAGGAATCCTAAATATAATTAAATTTAAAATTAAAATTAAATACTACATAAATAAAATACTTCCCTAAATTGGGTTCGAAATTCACAGTTCATGTGTATGGTGGACAACTTCCTCACGAAACGACGCCATTCGTGTTTTCATTTACATCATGTCATTGCTGGGAATTATGATGGAAAAAAAATTTATATGTAATATTTATGATATTTCTAGAATAATAATTTTTATGGATTTATTATATCATATAAAATATTCATATATTTGGTACAATAGGGGATACAATAACATTGCTCGTGTGTACTGCGAACTATAGTCTTGATAATTGACGTGAAGTGTTTTTTACTAATTTTTTAAATTGAAGGTAATAAGGGTAACTATACTGATCATGTAGGATATAAATGAAATTTTATGATATTTTTTGCATAAATATATATATGTACATATAATATATAATTTTCTTCTTACCTTGTTTCACACTGAAAATGTTATAATGTCGTTCATGGACATGTGGACTATTATCTCCTTAAAAAATGCGATTCTTATTTTTTTATCACAAAATCACACGAATGACTTTTAAGTACATATAATTACATAATATTTTATTTATGATATCATAATTATTATATAATGAAAAATTTTAGATACCTTCATTCCATAATTATTAATGGGAAATTGGAATTTTCTTCATGTTTACGTATAACCTACCCTCTCCATGACTATGCCTATATTTCAATTTTAATAAACATGTTCCATTAATATTATTAATTTTTTTACTAATATCAAGATTATATCATCAAGATTATATATTATATATTCAAATAATGAACTATTTGACCATAGTCAACATACCAAATTCGTTTTTGAAACACCAAACGAATTTGATAAAAACTACCAACCTAAACATAATTGATTAAGTAATTGCATATACCATTTTAATAAGTAAAATACAAACAATAGTAAAATTTTAAATTTTTCTCATGAAATAAATAAATATGATATAATTATTATTCATGAAGATAATGACACACCGGATTAATTAAACTCATGGCCAGAGACTTCGAATCAATCTTTTTTCATGGAGTCATTTCATGATTTTATTAACATATGTTATTTACGAAGTTGTATATACAATCCATTTGATATTATATATCATGAATTTCTTTATTCCAGTGGTATTTAATGTTTAAAATAATATAACTAATTCCAGGATATTTTGATTTTAATATTTTTAATATTAAAATAGACTTTTATTCAAAATAAATTCTCATTTGAAGCCTTCTGTAATACTTTATATCTTTTCCATGTTAATTTTTTTAAAAATTATTTTTGAATTGTTTTTATGTGGACATAAAATTTTTAGAATGTAAATTTTTTTATTAATAGTCAATGGTTTTCACATGGAATATTTTTACATGTTTTATTAGGAACATTTTGACAACCAATATAAGCGATGTTCAATTCTTAGCATACACTATGACAATGATTATTATTACATAGTGAATTTTATTTCATTTATAGATTCATTTTAAAGCATACATGTATTATGAAATTAAATAACCTCATTTTAAGGTATTTTGGAAATGAAATTTTTGTCTAAATGAGAATGGTGTTTCATTATTAAATATTGGGTTTTAAAAAATGTTATTTTTCAAAAATTGTTTTTCATATGGGCCTAAAAAGGGTTTTAATGAATTTTGTGATGAAATTGTTTTGTTCTTGATATAATAATTTATCATTATATGAAATGGTACATCTGTATATATCATATATGAAGGGTTATTCCTTATTATTTCTCACACTATTATCTCAATAAATATTATATAAATGGTTGAGACCCATTATAGCTCATGCAAAATGAGTGTGCCTAATATATCTTATTTGAAGGAGTGAATCCCATTACATATAATGGGTGATCTCTATTTAGCTTATACAAAGGGTGATCCCCCTTACAGATCTCCAATGCATTGGTTTAGGAATAATTAGAAGTCATCCGTATTTTAATTAAATTTTTTTTTGAATATGATGTTATAAGTAACCTAAAAGGTCTTTTACATTCATATTATGGGTTTTAAGGGATCTATTTTATCGAAATATGAGTTTTTTTTATTTTAATATTTTATTTCATTACCTCAATGATCAATGATGTCAAGGTAAATGTATCAAGGGTTTTCTTTTTCTTTTTTATTATTTTAATATTTATCTTTCATTTTGTATCTTTTTGAGAATATTTTTTCTAATACTATATTATATAATGTGATCACAATGTTTACAGATGGTTGAGGTAAGGGAATTACCCATTTTTAATGTATAGGATTCTATATATTAATAGAAATCATGAATTATTTTAATTGTTTTATATTTTGACAAAATTGATACATTTCAGTTGTGTTCACATTTTATATTATTGATTTTTTATGGATAAGTTGTGTATTAATTATCTTAAACTATAAATCTAAAATGATACTCAAAGTGAATGAAAGTAAAATCATGACTAAAAGATAGGATTATGTAACATTTTTGTTCGGGGAATTAGAGTTGGTATCAATATTCAGCATAGATAAATTTAGATATTAGTGTAATATTAATAGCATGCACTTTAAATATATTATAAAATTTTCAAATTAAAATTTCATAAATTTTTAAGATTACCATGCTTATTTTTCAAAATTGTGCCTATTCTTAATGGTTGTCCATAGATGAAACATGGATTCTATACTGCGAATACACAAAGTGTAATATATCCTTCTAAATTAGAATCATGAGATGGGTGGAATCAAAATTGATTTGCTTGATGTTTTCAGGGAACAATTGATTGAGGAGATAAATAATAGAGTTATCCATGATATATAGGAACCTGACTTACCATAAAAGAACTAGTCAATTGAGGAAAATTTCACAATTAAAATACCCTATATTAATTGGGATGATATGATCCTATGAAATATGATGGAAAAATCGATTCCATGAAAAGATATTTGATATCATGGGCTATTTAGGACAAAAAAATGTGACACTTTCCATTTATCATATTTAAGGCTAATTTAATCAATGATTTCCTATGGTGAAAAAAATAGGTATAATTTTGATCTTGTAACCATAGTATGGGAATCATTAACGATATTATCATATAAAAATATTTCCTTAAATATGCCCGTCACCTAATGGAAATTTTTTCAGGAAATGTGGGAAAAATGTTATATGGTTTCATATGAAGAAAAATTCACTTATACAGGTATGTTACCGATCATATTTAAAGCATTAAATATAAATATAACAAATTATATTGTGGACTCAAACTAATATTACAATGAAAATTTATAGAATTATAATTTATAAGTGATTAGAATGTTTTTATTATAATTAGAATATAGAGATAGACATTTCTAAAACCTCTATTCCATGAGAAGACAGGAGTTAGAAATGATCAAGGTGGAAGAAAATATAGAATAAACCAACTATGAATTATGGATGTATGCATAAAACATGTTCAAATTATAGAAATATACATTTCATAGAATGTATTTAAATATCTATAATGTGTTATTAGCATGTTAAGTCCATTCACAAGGTACATGATGGTATTGAAAATCATAATAAACAATCCAATAATTAAAAAAAAATAGAAAGTTGACATTGATAATTTCTAGTTTCGATGATTTAGTACATTATTCAAATGAGTTTATTTAGATTACTAAATTGGGTGGAAATAATCATGATTAAAATATAAAATTTTTGGAGAATTCATTTCATACATCAACTATTGATGTTGGGATATCTGATGAAGTTGATGTAGCTCTGTAGTGATCAATATTATTAAAGGATGATCAAAATCATAAGGTCTTTTGTACCCCTATTTTAATGTTTTTGAAAAATCAAATTCATTGTTAGACATTTATTTAATATTAAAATATTCATGTTGAATATATTTAAATGTTATTTTTTTAAGAACAAAAATAATGATGTAGAAATTTTTTTTATTGTTGTTGGTGACCATTATGGATATATAATTTTTCAATGATTTAGTTGTAACTATGGGTATTAGGATTGACCATTTGATATTAATGTATTTTCTGAACACATGAAAGTTTTATAATTGTGGTAATTATGTTAATATGTTCTAACCATTTTGGGTTTTCTTAATATCTAAAGAGAGTGGAAATTATTTTCATCCATTTGAAGATTAAATTATTCGTTAGATGCTAAATCTTGTGATTTAGTCATGAAAAAGTAATCTTTAATCATCATTGTTTGGAGAAAGATATAAGACTTTGGTGGAAATTGATTAAAGTCAAGAAAGTATATATTTTTATTCTATTAGTATAGATGTTAATAGAAGTAGTCAACTCAAGGGAAATTATCTTGAAAAAATGTTATAATAGTACCAACATTTATAATGAGGTAATATCCTTCTCATTCATCTTGGATTTATGGA
This sequence comes from Viscum album, assembly GCA_963277665.1. NCBI lineage: Eukaryota > Viridiplantae > Streptophyta > Magnoliopsida > Santalales > Viscaceae > Viscum > Viscum album. The sequence continues at coordinate 1,165,274,718 of OY728151.1, read as the reverse complement.
TTTGAGGACCTTGAATTTCAATTTATCATTCACATTTTTATGATCCATGACCTCAATCAATCTCCATATGTATTTATGCATTTCCTCTATGAATAAATCATCATTTCCTATATATGTTGTCGAATTCAGAGATATGAAATGTGTTTTTATAGAATACCTTAATATCTCATTTTCATTCTTATCAATAGGATGGTTTAATAACCATTTTTATTAGGTTGTGTTTTTATGAAGGAATTCATAAAATTATAAACCTTTGATAACTAGATGAATTTCATGGTGGAAAATTCATTGGGGGGGGGTGGATGTTGCATCATGGGACATTATGAATTTTGATTCAAATTAATATAAATTCCTTGATTACATTTATTAATCCCCAAACCGTGTTTGGATTACGTTACAAAGAACATATTGTTTTTTTATATCATGCATGACATGAAACACCGAGATTCCATAAACCATAAAACTATATATCTATTAAATTTAATTATTTCAATGTATCAATTTTATATGAGTTAATGAAAATTATTATCTGAATTTTGAATTTTTTTAACAAATTCATATATAATTAATTCATTAGTAAGAAATTAATTATAAATGAAAATTAAAAACAATTGAAAATAAAGGTAATGTTTTTAGAAAAAAAATACATTTACGATCACAATGTGGTTTTATATTAACAAATTAAATTAATAAATATTACTAATATATCTTTATGAAATAAATATAATATATATGCTATATTGTTTTAATATAATTCTATAATTTTTATGGGTTAAAATAAGAAAAAAATAAAAGTTTAGGCATTAAGAGTAGTATTTTCCAATAAGGTTGTTTAACCAACATTTATTTTAAAATTTTCATAAAAATTATGTTTTGAAACTATTATAAATTTTATATGTAAAAAAAAATAAACACCATTAATAAAATCATTCTGTCAAAATTCTGTTGGGTGAATGTTTTGTAATTTTTCTAGGAAGTTTTATTTTATCATGAATAGTGAAAAATACATAATTTTAATCGATAACTGATCATTAATCTAAATATTTTATAATAATAAATCATATTATAAATATTATAATAATTAAATGAAATTAATTATATATCTATATATTCAATATAGTTTATTTTAAAGAATTCAATTTTAAATTTTAAGTTATAACATAGTATTTTTTTAACATTTTCACTTTGAAAACCTTCTTTATCATTGCATCTATAGGATTAGTTTAAAATTATATTCTCTCAATTATATAGATTGATGTTTTAAAAAAGGATTACATATTTTTAATTAGAATAAATTATAATTTATAGTATGGTTAACATAGTTTTGAAAAAAATTATTATTAAATGCAATTAATATAAATTATAGTGAATAATGTAAAAACAAGTTTTCATTATGGTTAATCTTAAGAGATACGGTGTGGAAATGATCCAGGAATTGTAAAAAACCAATTTTTTGGTATTTAAAAATATCAGATATTTTCTCTAAATTTTTTCATTAATAGAGGCATGTGTGGAATGGGAGACCTCCCAATGGTGTTTACTTTTTTGTGTTTACAAGAATGAAACTCCTCCTCCATTATGAATTGGAATTCATGCTCGCATATCATTAAACTATAGAAGAACATCAGGTTGAACAAAACCTAAACAACCACTTATATTATTATATCCCCAAGCCAATTATCCTATCATTAAGAAGAACGAAAATTATTTATGGTCGTTGGTGCAAATGAATAATAGTTACCTGAAGAGGTGGTTACATTTATCCAATTGAAATTTTTATTTTCTTCCATCCACAATACACCATGATTATTTAATATAAAAATACTACAAAATATACAATAATTTTGTTATATTATGGGTACAAACTAAATTCACATGAACTTCCATAATATTGGTTTCAAAATCTTCATTTAAGTGTTTGGAGGACTACCACCTCGCGAAAATATGTCTTTTGTTTTTCATTTACCTCATCTAATACATGTGTATTATGAGTGATTTTTTTTATTTGTGATATTTAGAACATAATAATAATTTGAGACTATAGTTATCATATAATAATTTTTTTTACATTTCATATCGGTGGGGATTCGATAACATCGCCTATGAGTACGACAGACTACTACCATGCAAAATGAAGTGAAGCATTTTTCACTAACATATCACATGGAAGTTAATAAGGGTTCCTGTAAATAAAATATAGGATAAAAATGAAATTTTTTTTATATTAAAGTCATCATTATTTATATTTACATGAAATATATAATTTTATTCTTATCATTTCAAACACTATAAATGTGATAACATCGTTCATGGATGTGTTGACTACCGCCTCATTAAAGTGATGTGATTTATATTTTTTTCATAAAAAAATCACAAGAATGATATATATTATTACATATAATTAAATAATATTTTATTAATGACATAATTACCATTTTTGAATGATAAATTTTACCTACCCTCTTTCAATAATTATCATTTGAAAATGGGAATGTTAATCATGCATATGCACGGCCTTCTATCTCTATGATTTCAAGGTTTGTTCATTTTCCGTAACCCAATTCCATGATTGGGTTTAAAAGAAAAATAAATAAAAAATATATGATGATGAATTATGATTTATTTTTCTATATATATTTAAATAATTTTCCCTTAGACCCTAATCTACCTACCAAATTCGTTTTTGACAATTTAACCGAATATGGTCGTACCACAATACATAAAAAATAGATTATGGTATTGTAAAAAACATGGTAATAAGTGGAATAAAAGTAATAAAAAATTACTAATTTTACTAAATATATTATATAATTAACATAATATATTATTCCAGAATATAATGATACACATTACCAATAAAATTCATGTTAAGGGACTTTGTCTCAATCTCATTTTGTTGAGGCATACCTAGATTTTATACAAATATATTATTTTATAAAGTGTTTATACGAACAATTTTATATTCAATACAATGAATTAATCTATTAAAAGGTTATTTAGTTTTTGGAATAATGATTTTTTTTGGGATTTGGATTTAAATATTTCTAATGTGATATGAAAATTTTATTCTTTATAATTGTTTTTTTAAAGTCATTCTTCAAAAATCATTTATCTACAATGTTTATTTTTTAATTCATTTTTTTGGGATGTTTTTTTTATGGTTTTAAAATTTTTATATATGTTTTTTATAATTTAATTTATTTATTTTATTATTAATTTTACTTGTTTGTTATTGGATTTTTCAACAAACGAAAAAAGTGTTGTTCTATTCTTAACGTAGATGAAGAAAATGAATTTTCCTCCAGTGTGATTGTTATTAAATTTTTATATTCCATTGAGAAATTAAATTTTTTATTAAATAAACAATCATATTTCACATGTATTTAGTATTTTTAAATTGTTTCTCAAAGAAAATATTTTTCCATTATTGAAAACTGGGTTATTTAAAGAATATCACTTTTTTTCAAAAGTGATTCCCATATGGATTTAATGGGTTTTGAAATGGTTTTATAATTAATGTGTTTTGTTAAAGATATGTTTCATGAAAATTATTTGAAATAGTTTGTCTTTATATTTATTATATAATGTTTTGTTCCCCAATATTTCTCACGTGTGAGCCCAATATATCTTATATGATTGGTCGAGTAACATTATAGAACATGAGAAATGGGAGAGCATGTAATATATTATTAAAAGGGTGGAGACAAATTATGAATCAAGGGTGATAATGATATAGCTTATAATAATGCTAATACCCATTATATAACTCCAATACATAGGGCTATGATTGCATGTGAAGTCAGTCACATGGTTATTCTAATTAGAAGAGGTTTGGAAGGGTTTTATAAATACGATTCATTAAGTCACAGAATAAGATATTTAATTTCTTACTATGAGTTTTAATTGATTTATTTATGAATTAAATGTTTCTGTTCTCAAGGGGAAATTATTTATTTCGTTTTCCCAATGAAAATTTATGTAAAGGTAAATATTTCATGGGTTTTTTGGTTTTTACTGAACTAATGAATTTCATTATTTTTCTATCACCTACATAGATTTTCTGTGTTTTTAATGTACTGTGAAATATTTTCACATTTTTTGACATGACCCGTCCATCGGGGCTGGTGTCGTGACTACCACAACCACTCCTTCCATAGGCCAGGGGATGGAAAATAGCACCAGAAAGGAATATCCCAAAAATGGGAAGGCATGACCTTTTAACCTATACAAACGTATAGTCCCAGAACATAATAAGAAGCAGCCAGAAATAAAATACTATAGTAAAAATAGTATTGGAAGTAAAGGGGATGGAATACAAGCCCAACTAAAAAGTACATGTACAATTGAAATTTACAAATACAACTAAAATTCACAAGTTGCTCCTCGATGGTCGACTGAGGATCCAACCTGATGTGTATTTACAGCTCATGAACAGTAGTCCCTATGTAACTTCATACCAAATGGTCCACCTCTGGGTACCATCCAGTCATGTCTCCCTCGTCATCAATAACTATTTTCTATCATCTGCACAAGACACAACAGTGTTCGGGCGAAGCCTATGTAGGGGTGAGTATAATGATACCTAGTAGGGACCCTATGACCCCCTTAAATCTCTTAGAGTTCCACAATGGAAATAACACATAGCACGACCTCATTATCACTACACGAATCTATAATCATCAACTCTACTGAAGTATATTTCCATAAATAAACCTATGTTATAAAGAAATACCCATCTCATACATGAGGGACAAATTCCACAAAGGTAACACCACGAAGGTAGAAGTTCCACACAGGTAACACCATGATGACGACACCATAAAGGTAGAAGTACCACACAAGTAACACCACAAAGATAGAAGTACCACACAAGTAACACCATGATTATAGAAGTACCACACATGTAACACCACCACGATAGAAGTACCTCAGAGGTAACACCATGAAGACTCATGTAACAACCCAAAATTTTTTTAATTAAATTTCATCTTGGTATATTTAAATGTATTTTTATGGTTTTGTATAATGAATTAACTTATTTGATTCTATGTTTTGGATTTTAAAATACAATTAAGAATTGTGACCATTGGTAATATAGCCATTGAATAGTGATCATATGATTAGTTTATATATAATGCTTTAAAAAATCCAATTTACTCAGATAAAGGAGGTGATGGCCTCATCCAGTTGACTTTCCCCAAACGAAGGACATTTTTTGGAGCTTGTAAAGGGGGCCATTTCATTGGGATTCTCTCTTATTTATGTGTTATAAGGGGTTATATATCTATACCCTAGTACTACGATTATTTACATTATTCATGTATAGAGAATATACATTCTTTTTTATTGAAACTTTGTAATTAGTTTTTAAAGGATAAATAGTATTTTTAGTTAATATTCAACTAAGAAATATATTTTGATGAATTTATGGATTTTTTAATTAAATAATATTTTAATAAAATATTATTATTATTATTACATTACATTTTATTCAGTTTAAATTATGATATAATTATATGAATGGAATTGTAATTTTAATTAACATTTGAATGCTGTTTTTGTCAAAACCCATGAATTTCTGATAAATGTCGGTCTTTTTAAAAGAAAAAATTTACATATTTAAAAAATTATTTAGATTAATTAATATTTTAATTGGAATTAAGATATTAAAATTTTCCAATGGTGAATTTTTCATAATTTTCTGAAATAGTTGAATTTTTTGGTAAAAAAATAAACATCGTTTAAATATATAATGTGTTTTTGGGCATCATAATGAATAAATTGTGAAGTAATTAAACACTAAAAATAATATTTTCTACCACTATATGATTTAAAATTAATATAATGTGATTTTTTTATCATATTTATTTTACGCAGCTTTAGTAGACCCTTTAAGGCTTATAAATTTTTTTTGTCTTTTTAAATAGTTTTCCTTGAGTGTATGACTCATCCACAAAAGAAAACCTATTATTTTATGAATTTCTTCCATAGGCCATATAAAATATTTTTTTCCAATCCCATTTGTTAAAACGCATTGGAAGAAATCGATGTCTGATTTGCGGTTTTGATTAGATTAAGGGAAGTGTCCTAAACCTAAATAATAAAAAATTTCATATCCTTTCCTATATAACCCCACCCAAGCTCCCACATCCTCTTCAATCAAAGACATTAGAGTTAGACCAACCCCTTAACTCATTTCTCAAGATTCCTTCCAATATACCCCAAGCTCCCATGCAACCACTCTTGATCCTCTCCCTTGCTTTTTGGATCAGACATCCACGTAAGCGATTTCTCCTTTTCTCATTTTTGTCCAATTTTCATTAAGTTGTTATGCCCTTTTTTTCAATTACAAATGTTGGGGAATGATTTTTTACCTCCCCCGTACTTACCTATTTATATTTTTATGATGGGAGACCCCTTTATCTCTCATTAATGCCTCACATGTACCCTTGTTACCATGCTGGAATTCCGTGAAGGATTTTTCTCTCCTCTTTTACATGCAAGTGTTTCTTTTGTATTATGCATCTAAATTCCAATACGTTTGTTGGGACATGTATATATATAACCCCTTATTACCCATTTCATGTACATATGATGATACACCTATTTCCTTCTCTTCAACCATTTTCATGAATCCTTACGTCACACCGTTATATTGCTGAAATTACACCGTTTTTTTCAAGCCAAGATCACTGTTTAGTGAATACCATAACTATGTCTCTATCAAGGGTATTAACCTTTAAGAACATATACATACTGAATGGTACTTTCATGTATTTATTCCAAATTACATAATAATGGAATAACTTAGGATTTTGATCGATTCCATGTTATATGATCCATGGGGCACACTTATGCATGAAATGAAATGTTAAAGAAGGGTGCGCCCTACTTGTGCTTCAATGCATTGGGTAAAGTATAATATCATGATATGTCATGTGAAATGAGTGTTGAATCATTCTAAATCAAGTGAAATGAGTTTTTAATCGTTCTTCATGTGTAATAAGGGTTTACTCATTATCTCTATGCAATGAGCCTTAGTTCATGCTAATTCTAAGATAAGTGTTGTAGCCCCATTTCAATGTTATGATTATCATGATTTATCATGCCTTTATATTCATGATTCTCTTATTAACTATTGATATTCCTATTTTCTAACATTTATTATATTACTAATGTTATTCCATTTTTATTCCCTTACTGGGCTTTATATCTCACCCTTTTCATATGCATGTCCTCAGGTTATCCCATGCATTGCTAAGTACAAGGGAAGGTAGTGGTCTTGTAAAGGATGTTTTCAATAAAGATGTTTTGTTTCATGTTTTAAATTTTTAGGTAATTTTCCTAATCCCCAAATATAATAGACCTCTTGATCTCCCATGTTATATCAAATTTATAGTTTATGTAATAAATATAGATAATGTGTGTAATAAAGAAAAGGGTAGTTATAGTTGGTATTAGAGGATATGTTTAGTTATTTTTGTGATTTGGATTAGAAACCCCTAGTGAAGATTTAGGGATAAGAATCAGTATAATAAAAAAATCCCTTTGTTTTGGTGAATAATGAGTATGTGGTTTATCAAGAAAATACATCCCTGTTTGCATACGAGTAGGTAGAGGCGGCTCTAGAACATATGTATCTAGGGTTGAACACTCCGACTAGTAGTTTTGGGCTTGACCCTAGGTATCCTAGTACACAAAAATGGACCGTTCTTCACTATAGGTTATGATATTCTCGTGGGATATGCATTGGTAAATTCACATGGTTATTATGAACCGTTATTAAAGAGAATTAAAAAAATCCCCTAAGAATATATGTTGGATAACATAGATTGATGCCTATTTGTTTATAAGATGATGAAATAAAAGATATTTATAATTCATTTGGTTTTTACTTGGATGACCCTTTATGTGTTACCCCTAAATTTCATTGTATTCCAGTCAATGGCCAGTAATAGGAGGACTTGAGCTAATAACCGATGTGAAGATAAATCTGATGAATGTGCTAATGAGATGCCCAATCCGATTGGAGTGGAAATCATGAACATTGTCATGATTATCACTCATTTAAATCATTATTTGAATAGAAACATGGGTAAAGAGGAATGTGAAACCCCCCTTAGAATGAACAAGTCACTATCGAGAGCTTTATGAGATAAATGCCTTCTACTTTTAATGGATCATATGATCCCTCAATCGTCGAACAATAGATCAACTCCTTTGAAAAGAGATTCTCCATTATTTAATGTTCTGATTAAGAGAATGTTTATCTAGCTGGTTATCAGATTGAGGGTGAACCTGATCAATGGTGGACATTGATCAAAAATACAAAGCCTGGGGAGGAGATCGGGGAATTGGAATGGAAGTATTTCCAGAAAATGTTATTCGATAAATATTTTCCATCCACCCCCAGATGATGATGGAAAGGGACTTCCTTCCCCTCAAGAAAAAAATACGACGAATCCATAGAGAGTACTAGTTAAACATCAAAAGTCTTGGACAATACACCTCCAACATTGTCGTTAACCCCAAATTCAAGGTTGACCACTTTTTTGGTGGGATGAAACTAAGCCACTCAAAAGCCCCGACAATCCGTGACTTCGATAGCTATGATGAAATTTTCTGATGTGCCCCCAAGGTTGAAATGGAGATCAGCAAATATTAGGGGTATCATAGGGATAATAAGAATAATGTGGACTCTAATTTTTGTGGTCTGATGGATAAATCCAATAGTGATATAAAAATCCAGCACCCCACATGCCAAAGGTGTGGAAAGAAACTCCACAGAAATTTCCTGAAGGGGATGAGGAAATGCATTAGGTGTGGAATAAAAGGGCACCCAGCCATTAAATACCAACCAGAAAATCCCATGGGCTATGACAGAGGAGAGTAATGCTCTGTTCGACTCTCAATGCATTGTTTATTTATTCAAATATATAGAACTCGAGAATCATTCAAATTATTACCCTATGCGAAGGATTTTTGGAGGAAAAAAACAACCTCCAATGTAGAAAGGGTGAGGTTTTGGAATCTCTAACACAGAAGTGAAACCTGACAATGAAGTGGTGAAAGGTATGCAAGTTATTAATTTAATAATAACAAACATACGTTTTGATTCAGGTTATAGACATCCTCTTTCAACCCATGAATATAACTCCTACACTATCATAATTAGTGGATTGAACATCCCAGTAAAATACATCACACTCCCTCTAGTTGAATTTGATGCAATTCTTAGCATGGATTGTCTTTACCTATATAGATCCAACATAAAATTTTGTGAGAGGGAAATCACTCTCCAAGTGGAAAATCATCCCCCGATTTTGTACAAGTGAAATGAGAATGATGGATCTTATTTATCTCCATCATTTCAAGCATGAATCTTTCTACCCTATGAGCATGTGTATCTGGCTCAGTTGATTAAGTCTAAGGATCCCAAAATTCTTGAAGACATGCATATTGGGAGGTAATACGCTGAAATGTTTCCTGAGGAATTGCATGGTCTTCCTCATAAAAGAGATGTTGAATTTTCAATTAAACTTATTCCTGGGGAGTTTTAAAATATCAAAGAATCCATATAGAATCGCTATTGTGGAGCATGAGGAAATGAAGAAACAACTATAGAAGAATCTGGATAAATGGTTTATACAACCATGTACTTCACTGTGGGGTTCACCAGTCCTCTTCGTCAAGAAGAAGGATGGGTAAATATGCCTTTTCATCGATTATCGTGAGCATAACAAAATCAAAATAAAGACAAAGTATCCTCTCTCATGAATTGATGACTTGTTCGATAAATTATGTGAAGCAAAATAATTTTTCATGGTTGACTTGTGGTCAGGATATTATCAAGTAAGGGTGAAGAAGGTGTATATTCTCTATACTTATTTTTGTACATGGTATGGGCACTATGAATTCATATTAATTCCTTTGAAACTCACTAATTATCCACCAATCATCATGGACTTGGTGAATAGAGTCTTTAGAGATTACCTTGACAAATTTTTGGTAGTCATTAGAGATGATATTCTAATATAGTCCACAACCATATTGGATCATGAGGAGCATCTAAGAACTATACTAGAGACCTTGAAAAATGAGAATATCTATGAAAATTACATCTAATGTGAGTTCTGGTTGACATAGGTCTCATTCATGTTCTATATTATCACAAGTAATGAGATATCAGTGAATCCCTCCAAGACAACTGAAATAGAGGGATGGACGAGGCCAACATCGGTAACAGATATCTATAGCTTTTTGGGGTTAACTGGATATTATCAATGATTTGTGAGAAATTTATCATGATTTTCCAACCCTCTTACAAAGATTTCTAGGAAGGGATTAATATTTTCTAGGAGTGATTAATGTGAAGAAATCTTCATGTATTTGAAAAATAGGATTATCACTATGCTTGTGTTCACTTTCACTACAAGTGGAGAACTTTTGTGGTATTTAATGATTCTTTGAAGAAGGGAATGGGATGCGTGTTGATGAAAAATGACAAAGTCATTTCCAATCGTTCATGGAAATTAAATGTTCATGAGAAATATTGTCCAACACATGATCTGGAGTTGGCTACGGTGATCTGGTTTTGAAAAATTTGGCGGCAATAATCTCTTTGGGGAGAAATGTGAAATATATATAGACAAAAAAAATCCTCTTTTATATTTTCACATATAAAGAGTTGAATAAGTGCCCAAAAAGATGGTTAGAGCTATTCAATGACTATGACTTCTCAATCCATTATCACCCTGGGAATGCGAATATGGTGGAATATAATCTAAGTAGAAAATACCATGCGATTAAATCATTGATAATAATTGAAAAGGATCCAATATTTTTTGATTTGATGAATATAGACATGATAATCATAAATAAGGGAACATCATCAATCCTTTCACAAATTATTGTTCAACCATCACTTTTTCAAAGATTAATGGATGCCTAAAAGGATGATCTAAAAATTCAGACGAAAGAGGAAGCTATCAGTAAAGGGAAATCCTCAGAGTTTAGTGTTAATGAAGAAGGAATTGTGGGATTTGGGAAAAGACAATGTGTTCCATCAGGTCCGAAGCTAAAAAAGGATCTTTTGGATGATTCACATAGTTCAAATTTCATTATTAACTGAGGAAACACAAAGATGTATCGAGATATCTAAGAGAATTATTGGTTGGATAATATGAATAAGGAGATCTCTGTGTATATATCAAAGTGTCTAGTATGTCATCATGTGAAGGAAGAGAGACAGAAATCTATGGGGGGAGGTGCAACCATTTCCCAAACCCGTATAGAAGTGGGATAACATCACCTTGGACATTGTCACCAGAATTCTAAAGAAATCCAAAGGCAACAATAAAATCTTGGTCATTATGGATCATCTTACAATGTCTACACACTTCATTGAAATTTGTGAGGATTTCCCATTAGATCAACTGGAACAAATATACATATGTGATGTGGTATGGCTGTATAGAGTACCACTATCTATTGAATCTAATCGAGATCCATGGTTCACCTCTATGTTTGGGAAGAGTCATCAACATGCTCTAGAAAGTGAACTGAACATCAGTACATCCTATCTACCTCAAACATAAGGAAAATCTAAGAGAAATATTCAGACACTGGAATATATTTTAAGATCATGTTCAATGGAATTTAGAGGAGGTTGGGTTCAACATCTTCATATGGTTGAATTCTCCTATAATAAAAATTTCCACTCCAGAATGAGAATGGAAACTTATGATACACTATATAGGAATATATGTAGAACACCGAGATATTGGGATGGAGTCGGTGAATATAAGCACTTACGAATAGAAATGTTCAATGAAATGGTAGAGAAGGTGAAAATTATTCAGTAGCATATTAATGCAGCCCAGAGTCGACAAAAGAGTTATAAAGATAACCATTGATGACAAGTTGATTTTATAGTTTGATAGATGGTATTTCTACAGATATTTCCATGGAAGAAGTTCATGAGGTTTGTAAGGAAAGGTAATTTCAGTCCTGCGTACATCGACCCCTTCGATATTCTTGATCGTGTTGGGGTTGTGGCCTATCAACTATCTCATTCACTGAACATGGCCAAAGTACATGATGTATTTCATGTATCCCTCTTAAGGAATTACATACTAGACCCATCACATGTTTTGTCTTAAGAGGTAGTACAGGTGGGTGATGATCTTTCTTACAAGGAGTAACGAGTGATGATCTAAGATCATAGAGAAAAAGTTCAATGAAATAAGACAATGCTCCTCGTCAAGGTTTTGTGGAAATACCACATGTTTGAAGAAGTGATGTGGGAATTAGATGAAGTGATGATGCGGAGTTACCTGCATTTTTTTTAGTGTGGGAAATGTAAATTTAAAGGGTGAAATTTGTTAATGGGGGAAGATTGTAACGACCCAGAAATTTATTAATGAATATTCATCTTGTTCTATTTAAATTTCATATTATGGATATGTAAAATGTATGAACATATTTGGTTATATCTTTTGGATTTTAAAATACTATTAGGAATTGTCGACATTCCTCATATAGTCATTGAAAAATGATCACAAGATTACTATAAATATAGGGCTTTAACAAATCCAATTTACACATACAAAAGAAGCGTTGGACTCATCCAATGGCCTTGACCCATAAGAATCCCATTTTTAGAGCTTGAAAAGGAGGTGGAGTCATTGTTCTTCGCTCTTGACCAAGCCCAAGATGAACTTGAATACGTTATGCTCGATCAGAACCACCTATGATAGAAGCTGAAGTTGATAGAGATTACCACCCGGTCAGTGCTATTAGAGCCACCCTAAGAGTCTATCACCATCGCACACTTTACCCTAGGGTAATATGTGGGTGTTTTAAGGGGTTATTTAACAATACCATAGTACTACGATTATGTACATTGTTCTTGTATAGAGAATATACATTCTTTTTGTTATTGTTACTTAGTAAATTGTTTTTGAAGAAAAAGTAGTATTTTTAGTTAATATTCAACTATGAAATCTATTTTTAAGAATTAATGGATTTTTCAATTAAATAATATTTTAATAAAATATTATTATTAATATGAAATTAATTTTCGTAAAATATAAATTATTGTATAATTTTATGAATGCAAAGTTTGAAAGCTGTTTTTTTCAAAACCCATGAATTTTCAATAAATGTCAGTTTTTATTTTAAAAGTTAAAATTCACATATATATAAAATTATTTAGATAAAATGAATACTATTTTTGGAATCATGACTTTGAAATTATCCAATGGATAATTTTTCATAATTTTCTGAGACAATCTAATTTTTGGGTAAAAAATTAAAAACAGTTTTAATATATAATGTGTTTTATGACAACATAATGACACAATAGTAGTGTAATAAAATATTATAAACATTATGTTCGGTCAATATATGTTTTAAAATAAATAAAAATTTATTTTGGGATTTTTTTGATTTATTTTACAATTATTTAGTGCACCCTTCGAGGCTTATAAAACATTTTGTCATTTTAAATTGTTTTACTTGAGAGTGTGACTCACCTCCACATAAGAAACACTATAATTTTAAGAATTTCGGCCATTAGACTTATAAAATATTATTTTACTCTCCCCATTGAGAAAAACCATGAGAAAAAATCATGGGATGGCTTTTTGTTTTTATTAGTTTAATGCGAGGTGTCCCAAACCTAAATAATATTGAATTACCTCTCCTTTCTTATATAATCTTATCCAAGATCCCAATTACTCTTCACTCGAAGCATTTGGAGTTCAACCAACATGTACCATACCTTCCCTATAATCCTCCCAAGGAGCCCTAATCTCCCAAAAATCCCCGAGGCTTTTGGGATCACACTTCCATGTAAGGGATTTCTTCCTTTCTCATTTTTGTCCAATTTTCATTATGTTTTTAGGACACTTTTTCAAGTACAAATGTTGGGGTATGATTTCACACCTCCCCATACATCCGTATTTATTTATAGATAATGGGATACCCCTTTATCTCTCATTAATTCCTCCAATGTACACCCGTTACCATGCCGAAATTCTATGAGGAATTTCTCTCTCCTCTTCTACATCCAAGTAATTCTTTTGTATTATGCATCTAAATTACATTTTTTTTTGGAACATGAATCTATAAGACCCCCTTACTATCCATTTCATGTAAATATGATGAGACACCCATTTATCTCTCTTCAACCATTTCCATTTTAACACCCCAAGCTTTCACGATACGCTTCTCTTTCAATAATGCAATAGCTTGCATTGTACGCAAGTTCGAGATTCTAACACACCGCGACCAATCAAAGTAGAAGTTATGAATAGTAATACCCACTTTTTGAAATTATATAAATTTTATATTTCAAAATGGACTTCATTTTTTTATTCAGAATATTGAAATTATCCTAAGTTGATTTTTTGGTATTTTTCTGAGAACTTCCAATTTTTTATGAATAGTGAAAATTACTTAAAAACAACTTTTTTAATAAAAATATTTATAGTGATAAATTAAAATATTGAGTGGTTTCAAAGTATAATTAGAATATATTTTTACCATTTTATCCAATGGTGTTCATTAGAATTAATTTCACTTTGAAATTGGACATAAACAATTGTCAATCTTTTGATATATATTATTTCTTAAAAACACACTATTTGTTGGGACAGTGGGAATTAATTATAAAATTAATTAATTCAACTTATATGTTTGTAATTTTTTAAAATAGACATCATTTTTGAATTCGGAATATCAATTATAGCTTGGGGTGAAATTTTGGCATTGTTCTGAAAAACTTCAATTTTTGATGAATAGTGAAACCACTAAGTGGTAGTTAACAAAAATGATTTTTCGTTTAAATGAATCATTACCACTTATGTAATTTTATTTTCAAAAATCCAACATAAATGGTTGTAATTAAAAAGAAAAATGCGGTTCAATGGGATTAAAATCATTTTTTGGTGAATAGTAGATTTTATGTTTAATTAATCGCGATTAAAGGTAATTAGTGAAATTTAAGGTAAAAATGAGATTATAAAAATATGAAAATACTTTTACACATGTCCTACCCTTATTTTTTGAGTCATTTCCGACCATGAAAATACATGGGTCAACTTGGGGACCCCATGGAGCCACTTGTGTAAGAAAATGACATTAATAACTTTTTATTTAAAGTAAAACTAAAATTGTCACAAACATGTGTTATTTTACTAAAACAATTGTTATAAAGGGTTATAGAAGTCATATTTTAGACTATAAATATTCATTGAAATTCTAAAAAGATTTCCTACATCATGATATATTTTATTATAATTTTTAGACATTAAATAAATTAAATTATTTATGACACCATGATGATGCAGCGATTACCTCATTAATTAACGATTTAAATAAAATGAAAAGATAATGTAAAATCTAAGTCTTAAACTTGTCAAAAACCTATTGTATGAGTATATTTAGGACCATTATCACCTTAGCATCGAAATATATCATTGTGGGATCTTTAGAATCCGAAAATCATTTCATAATAAAGTAACATTTCAATATTTCCAAGAGTGCCCCTCCTCTCCTCTTATAAAAGGCCCCCACCTCTACCACCTTATTCACACCATCAAATCCATTTGGCTCGTCCAACCTCTGAAAAAATAATATCTAAAATTCCCTATATAACTCCTAGAAGCCTCAATTTGGGAATAAGTCTTCCAAAGGAAGCCTTTGGCTCAAATCGAAAAGAGTTACCCGATTTTAAGGTAATGTCTTCTCTTATGTTATTTTGTATTATTTTGCTTATCCAACCCTTTAAACTCTTTTTATTCCGTTCTTTTGTAACAACAAAATAATCTTCAATATACTAGGATGTGTTTATGAGAATTATTTTTTTTTACACTTACACACACCTTCGTCTAATTGTTAATGAACATACTGTTTCTATGGGTGGCGAATTACTGCCTCACGAAACGATGATTGTTCAATCTTCTTTTAACACCTCTCATGGTGGCCATTATGATGAAACTATTTTCATATATGATATATATTATGTTTTTGTTTTCCTTATGATTCTTTAATTTTAATTTATGGCATACCTTTATGATTTACATTATGGGTAATCATGATAATTTCATTTTAGGATGTGCGGACTACCGCCCCCTCAAAGTGATTTGAATCGTTAATGCCATATGTGGGATGTATAAAGGATGGAGTAAATGGTATTATACATTATATTATACTGGAATTATAATATACCTTTATATCATTATGATTTAATTCCAATTAATATGAAATAGAAATGAAATTAGCCTTCATGCGTACGTACAGCTTACCGTCTCCATGAATGGTGCATTTCATTTCTTACCTCTAAATGTTATGTAATATTATAAATGAATGTATATACTGGATATATATGAGATATATGATATCTACATAATGAATATAATTCTGGATATAATGGATATTTTAACACGTGAACAACATGTATTTATAAGAAGTTTATTTTTTACTCAAGTACCTAAGATCGACAAAACGACCGTTATTAACATAAATAATTACATAGTGTTCATAACAATGTAATAAGTGATATAAAAGGAATAATTAAATTGAAAAAGGTTCTTATGAAAATATAAATTAACTCTAGTTTATTATTCAGGAGGTTAATGAACGATCGAGTCAAGTCAGACACGAGGTAATGGAACTTCTTAACCCAATTTCCATTCTTTGGGTTAATCTCCTACTTTCAAATTAAGTCATGATATTATTATGTACTATCATGTATTTATACTTTATTTATATAGTGAATACACAAAATAGATATATTTTATTTAAAAAAATTATCTTTGTAAGGACTTCATCTCAATCTGCTTTCATTGAGGCATATTTGGTTTTATACACAACTTTCCTTTATACGGTGTATAAACCCCTTCGACTTTTACATTTATTCAAAAGGAATCTTTTTATACGAAGATTTTTTACTAAACGACAAAAGGAATGTTTTTTTCTTATGTATGCGACGACAATGACTTCTCTACTTCCGTGACCATTATTTGAGTTTCGGCTTCCTTTACAAGCCATAACTTTTTATAAATGAAAAATAAATTCATAGTTTTAATTTTCTTTTATTTTGGTGTTGAAAATGGGTTTGATAAAGTTTTTATTATATCAATGTGTTGTATTGATATCTTGTGATTGAAATGTGGAAATGTTATGTATCCTTTATGCATGTTTTATGTGATACGATTATGTTATGGTTTATGATATGCTTAAACTCATCCATATGAGGAATGCATTGGACTTCATAAGTGACGGGTGGAGCCCGCTATAGCTCCTCGAGGCATCGGCAGGTCTCATAAGACAAACTAGTGTCTTGGTACGAGGCCTTGAAATAATCTTATATGTAGTCATGGCATGAGGCCTTGACTATGTGGTTATGATAGTGTGGCATTATGCATTCCATCATTATGAATGTGGTTTTTGATATTACATGTGATTATTAGACCAGTAGAATATTGATGTGAATAAGTAAATCACATTATCTCATTTTACTTTTTCCATATTATGTTGAAGTTCAAATTTAAAAGGCATTTGTTTTAGTCATACATTGCCTTAAATGTTTATGTTTATTTATGTAAGCTTCCGCTATATTGTTATCCTTACTGAGCATCTAAGATCACCCCTTTCAATGTTTTATTTTTCCTAGGATGTGAAGAAATATTTTATGACTGACCTACAGGGATAGTCTGAAGGGGATAGAAGTGTGGACTATAGATACTATGTTATTGTGATTTTTCAGTTTATGATGTAATGTAATATTTGTTAATGTATCTAATGTTTCCAAGTATAATAAACTAATTGGTCATTCGAGACTTAATCTTTTGTGATCATGCCAATGTTACACAATAATGCACCGACTCTAGGAAACTGGGGTCGTGTCGTTACAGTTGGTATCAGAGACAATTTAGTACTAACCTTGGAAGCTAGATTTAGATAAACTCTGATTAGGTCACATAGCCCTAATATAGACTTTGAGGATTAGTATAGATGAACTTCCTAGAATTTAGGTATTATAGATTTTTTTTTAGTTTTCCGAGAAATACATCCATGTCTGGATATGAGCAGGTAGGGGCGGCTCTGGCACAAATCTGTCTAGGGTTAAAACCAGAAAACACCGCTTTGAGCTAGACTCGAACGGGAACTGGTGCACGACAACGTGCCTTTCTTCAATCTTGGTTATGAAACTCTTGGGGGATATGCTTAGGATAATTCACATTTTCTTTACAAACCATTATGAAAGGTTTAGAGTATATACTTCCTCAAAGAAAACATTTCTTTTTATGATTATGGAATACATCCATAAATAGTTCAATTTATGTTAAGTGTTTTACAAGTACGGAATTATGTATTTTTATTCATAAACTAATCTAGTTTATGTCATTGTTTAGAAATGACTCATAGTGGGAGGAATGGAAACCGTATAAATGCACACACTCCATGTAGGGATTCCCCTCATGCTCAAGATAATTATTGTGGAGCTGGAGATACAACTAGTGCTGATCAACTTATCAACATACTCGGAAAACTCACTCAGGTTATGAATAATAACCTTACTTGTATAGAGAACCCTGATCTACAACGTGGAGGATCAATGTTAGACTGCTTCATGAGGCAACAACCACTAACATTTAATCGGTGTACAAATCCATTAGTATGTGAGCAATGGATAAACTCCTTAGAGAAAATATTCCATGCCATGAAGAGTATCAAAAGGGATAAGGTTGTCACGACAGTTTACCTCCTCACTGGAGATGCCGATCAATGGTGGTCGCTGATTCAAAACACAAAAGAGGATGAAGAAGTATCCAATATGGAATGGAGGGAGTTCAAAGAGCTTTTCATAGAAAAATACTCTCCTCGTGACCATCGAGAAGATAAGGAAAGAAAATTTCCGAGTCTGAGGCAGAAGGAGGATGAGAATGTCGCAAAGTATGAGTCTAACATTACACGGTTAGCGTGGCATTCTTCAGATTATATACGTAACCCAAGAAGTATTATTTATTGTTTCTTTGATGGGTTAAAACCGTTTCTCCGTCGAGCTTTAGTATCAAAATCTTTCTCAAAGTACGAAGATATAGTCTCATGTTCTATCAAGATAGAACATGAATTCTCTACGTATTATGACAACAAAGTAAAGAAAGAGAAGAAGTGAACAGTGGAACAAAAGACAGATAAATGGAAAAGGGAAATACGTATTTTCGATTATTTGATAATTGTGGGAAGAATCACCCCGGTACTTGCCTAAAAGTAATGGGAGTTTGTTATAAATGTGGAGAAAAAGGTCACCGGGCTCGTGATTGCAAGGGAAAGAAAGAGGCTATCAATGTTGAATGATACAATTGTAGGGAAATGGGGAATTATGAAAATGAATGTCCTAAGCATCAGGGAAACGTACCTCAGAAAATTCCAAGGGATCAAGGAAAATCTTATGTTGTTACAACAGTTGAAGCGAAATAATTAATGTATTGGTGCTTTTGGACTCAAAGATTATATTCTGGTTATAAGAATAATGTGATATATATATATAAGGATTGTACTGCAGTACTTGCTGTTTTCATTATGGATTTAATATGATTAAGGTAATCATATTTTTAGTATGTGACAAAAATAGACACTTTACATTGTTTGGGGAATCTGATGTTACAATTGATTTTGGAATTTAGAGGCCTTTTAGAGAATGTCTGAATAGAGGTATTTTGGATAACTATAAAGGTTGGAATGAATTAAGATGAACTTTGGATAGTATTTTTTAAGGTTAAAACATTTCTAAAGATTATTTTTGGAATATTATAATATTATAATTTTAGGAAAAGGACAACCTGTAGGTTGGTGGATAACCTATCGTGTCAGACAAACCTGCAGGAATCGAACCCACAACCATAGTGCGACAGGCCTTTATTACCTGCCACTAGCCTACAGGAAGTCCCTGGTTATTACAAAATAGTTTTCCTAATCTAAATTTTATGTGTTAATATTTGTAACCTTATAAGATTAGGATAAATATAATATTTTTGAGTTATATTATCTTTTTCAGTGAAAGATGGGTTTGTGGTGAAAATTTATTAATGAACGAATGTCTACATGACAAGTATGTATATTTACATACGTTCTTAGTAAATTTACCAAATAAATTCCTCAACATTATGAAAGGTAACTAATAACAAAAACATTGTAGGTTAACTTTTTCTACTGGGGAATCAATGATCTTTTAACCAATCACACGTTTGGGATTTTCATATAGTTAACTTTCTCCTAACCTAGTTTTCTACAACTCTCCATCAGACCTTGATGGTCTGTTTTTCCTCAATATCCATATTTTCATAGAATCCAAGTATGGGCTATCTCAGGTGACCTTTGTGCTTCTCTTTCGTTCTTTTAATGTTATATTTTTATTAACCCTATTTCCGATGTGGGTTTTCCACAACGGTATATTCTATTTTCAACCTTTTATTTTCGAAGAACATTTTTAAATTGCGAGGACGCAATTTAT
Source organism: Viscum album (assembly GCA_963277665.1). Taxonomy (NCBI): domain Eukaryota; kingdom Viridiplantae; phylum Streptophyta; class Magnoliopsida; order Santalales; family Viscaceae; genus Viscum; species Viscum album. The sequence goes on along the minus strand of OY728151.1, from coordinate 1,165,254,194 downwards.
TGAAGGAGGGGAGAATGTAACACCCCATGCTTTCACGATACACTTCTCTTTCAATAATGCAATAGCTTGCATTGTACGCAAGTTCAAGATTCTAACACACCGCGACCAATCAAAGTAGCAGTTATGAATAGTAATATCCACTTTTTGAAATTATATAAATTTTATTTTTCATAATGGACTTCATTTTTGTATTCGGAATATCAAAATTATCCTAAGTTGAATTTTTGGTATTTTTCTGAGAACTTCCAATATTTTATGAATAATGAAAACTACATAAAAACAACATTTTTAATAAAACAATTTATAGTGATAAATTATAATATTGAGTGATTTTAAAGTATAATTAGAATATATTTTTACCATTTTATCCAATGGTGTTCTTTATAATTAATTTCACTTTGAAATTGGACATAAACAATTGTCAATCTTTTGATATATATTGTTTCTTAAAAACACGCTATTTGTTGTGACAGCGGGAATTAATAATAAAATTAATTATTGAAACCAATATGTTTGGAATTTTTTAAAATAGACATCATTTTTTAATTCGGAATATCATTTATAGCTTAGGGTGAAATTTTGGCATTGTTCTGAAAAACATCAATTTTTGATGAATAATGAAACCACTAAGTGGTAGTTGAAAAACTGATTTTTCATTTAAATGAATCATTACCACTTCTGTGATTTGATTTTCGAAAATCCGACATACATGGTTGTAATTAGGAATTAAAATGTGGTTCAATGGGATTAAAAGAATTTTTTGGTCAATAGTAAATTTTATGTTTCATTAATCGCGATTAAAGGTAATTAGTGAAATTTAAGTTAAATATGATATTATAAAAATATGAAAATACCATTAAACTTGTTCTAACCTTATTGGATGAGTCATGGCCGACCAAGAAAATCAATGGGTCAACTTGGGGACCCCATAGATCCACTTTTTTAAGAAAATTACATAAATAACTTTTTATTTAAAGTAAAAATAAAATTGTCACAAACATGAGTTGTTTTACTAAAATAATTTTTATAATTGGTTATAGAAGTCATATTTTATACTATAAAAATTAATTGGAAAAATAAAAATATTTCCTACATCATGAATTTTTTTTATAATTTTTAGACATTAAATAAATTAAATTATTTATGACACCATGATGATGCAGTGATTTCCTCATTAATTAACGATTTAAATAAAATGAAAAGATAATGTAACATATAAGGCATAAACTTGTAAAAAACCTATTGGATGAGTATATTTCTAACCCTTATCACCTTATCATATAAATATATCATTGCGGGACTTTTATAATCTGAAAACCATTTCATAATAAATTAACATTTCAATCATTCCAAGAGTGCCCCTCCTCTCCTTTTATAAAAGGCCCCCACCTATACCACCTTATTAACTCCATAAAATCCATTTAGCTCGGCCAAACTCTGCCCAAATACTCTCTAAACATCCATCTATTACTCCTAGATTCCTCACATTGGGCATAAGTCTTCCCAAGGATGCCTTTGGATCAAATCGAAAAGAGTTACACAATTTTAAGGTAATGTCTTCTCTTATGTTATTTTGTTTTATTTTGCATCTCCAACCCCTTAAAATCTTTTTATTCATTTATTTTGTAACAACAACAGTATATTCAATATACTGGGATGTTTTTATGAGAAGGATTTTATTTACAGTTACACACAGTATCGTCTAATGATTAAAGGACATACTGCTTCTGTGTGTGGCGAATGACTGCCTCATGGAACGATGATTGTTCAATTTTATTTTAACACCTCTCATGGTGGCCATTATGATGACACTAATTTTATATATGATATATATTATGTTTTTGTTTTTCTTATGATTCTGTATTTTTCATTTATGGCATACCATTATGATTTCCATTATCGGTAAATGTGATAATTTCAATTTAGGAAGTGCGGACTACCTCCCCCTCAAAGTGATTTGAATCATTAATGCCATATGTGAGATGTATAAAGGATGGATTAAATGGTATTATACATGATATTATACTGGAATTATAATATTCCTTTATATAATTATTATTTCATTCCATTATCTATGAAATAGAAATGAACGTAGTGTTCATGCGTACGTACGGCTTACCGTCTCCATGAACGGTGCATTTCATTTCATACCTCTAAATGTCATGTAATAATATAAATGAAATTATATACTGGATATATATGATATATATGATATCTAAATCATGAATATAATTCAAGATATAATGGATATTTTACCACATTAACAACATGTAATTATAAAAAGTTTATTTTTTACTCAAGTACCTAAGATTGAAAAAAGGACCATTATTAACTTAAATAATTACATAATGTTCATTACATTGTAATAAGTGATTTAAAAGGAATAATGAACTCAGAAAAGGTTTTTATGGAAGTAGAAATTAACTCTAGTTTATTATTCATGAGGTTAAAGAACGATCGAGACAAGTCGGACCCGTGCTAAGGGAACTTTTTAACCCAATTTATATTCTTTGGGTTAATCTCCTACTTTCAAATTATGTCATTATATTATTATTTACTATCTTGTATTTTACTTTCTTTATATAGTAAATACACATAATAGATATATTCTATTTAAAAAAATGATCTTTTTAAGGTCTTCGTCTCAATCTCCTTTCATTGAGGCATATTTGGTTTTATACACAACTTTCCTTGATATGGTGTATAAACCCCTTTGACATTTACTTTTATTCAAAAGAAATATTTTTATACGAAGTGTTTTTACTAAATGACAAAAAGAATTTTTTTTTCTTACGTATGCGGCGACAATGACTTCTCCGCCGCCATGACCATTATTTGAGTTTCAACTTCCTCTACAAGCCATAACTTTTTTTAAATGAAAAATAAATACCAAGTTTTAATTTTCTTTTATTTTGGTGTTGAAAATGGTTTTGATAATGTTTTTATTATATCAATGTGTTTAATTGATATCTTGTGATTGAAATGTGGAAATGTTATGTTTCCTTTATGCATGGTTTATGTGATACGATTATGTTATGGTTTATGATACGCTTAAACCCGTTCATATGAGGAATTAATTGGACATAATAAGTGACAGGTGGAGCCCGCAATAGCTTCTCGATGCATCGGCTGGTCTCATGTGACAAACTAGTGTCTTGTCATGAGGTTTTGACAAAATATTATTTGTAGTCTTGGCAGGAGGCCTTGGCTACGTGGTTATGATAGTCTGGCATTATGAATTCCATCATTATGAATGTGTTTATTGATATTGCATGTGACTATTCGACCAGTAGAATATCCATGTGAATAAGTAAATGGAATTATCTCATTTTACATTTTCCATATTATGTTCAAGTTCATGTTTAAAAGGATTTTGTTTTAGTCATACATTTCTTTAAATGTTTATGTTTATTTATGAAAGCTTCCACTATATTGTTATCCTTTCTGAGCATCTGTGCTCACCCCTTTCGATGTTTTATTTTATCCAAGATGTGAAGACATATTTTATGACTGACCTACAGGGATAGTCTGAAGGGGAGAGAAGTCTGGACTATGGAGACTATGTTATTGTGATTTTTCACTTTATGATGTTATGTAACATTTGTGAATGTATCTACTGTTTCTGGGGCTACTAAACTAATTGGTCTTTCGAGACATGATCTTTTGTGATCATGCCAATGTTACGCAATAATACACCAACACTAGGTAACTGGGGTTGGGGCATTACATCCATGAATTCAAATGATACACCATTATGCTGCAGAAATTACACTGTGATCTTCCAAGCCAAAATCATTGTGTAGTGAATTCAATACCCATGTCTTTATCAAGGGTATTCACCTTTATTCAAAGATACACATTGGTTGGTACATTAATGTATTTATTCTACATTACTTAATAATGGAATAACTTATGATGTTGATTGACTCCATGTAAAATGATCCATGTGGCTCACTTATGCATGAAATGAAATGTTTAAGAATGATGTGCCATGATAGTGCTCCAATGCTTTGGGTAATGTATAGTATCATGATACGTCATGTGAAATGAGTTTTGACTCATGTTAATTCAATTTAAATGAGGTTTTAATCATGCTTCTTCTGTAATGAGGGTTTACTCATGCTCCATCTGCAATGAGCCTTGACTCATGATAATTCCATGTTAAGTGTGGTTGTCACATTTCCATGTTATGATTATCACGATTTATCAGGACTTTATTATCATGTTTCTCTTGTGCTCCATTTATATTCCTATTTTCTAACATATATTGTATTTATCATGTAATTGCATGTTTATATCCATATTGATCCTTATAGCTAACCCTTTTCTTATGCATGTCCTCAGGTTATCACAGGTAATGATATGTACGATGGAATGTAGTGGTCATGTAAAACAATTTCTCAATAAAGATGTTGTGTTTCAAGTTTTAAGTTGTTATGTAATGTTCCTAATCCCTATAGACACTATACATATCGATCATCCATGTTGTATCAAGTGAATAGTTTATTTAATAAATCATGTTTATGTATGTAATAAAGAGTAGGGTTATAATAATAGAAGTACCACATAGAAAACACCATGAATATGGAATTAGCACATAGGTAGCACCACAAAGATATAATTACTACACAGGTAACACCACGAAGATAGAAGTGACTCTTATCATAATCAGGTATAGCTTATGTAGAGATGTACATATGATTCGTTGTATGAAAGATCATCTTACTTTGTAAATAGGAACTACTTTTGACCCACACATGATCGATAGGTAACTAACCCCTGCTGACCCGCACATGATCTGACCCATACAGGATTGGTACGTAGTGAACAACACAAGATCACTGATCACTCACCCACATAAGATCCAATAAGTGATTATCCATAGAGGATCGATAGATGTTGACCCACATATGATTGATAGATGCTGACCCACACATGATCGATGTTATTTCTTCATGTTACAGCCTGCCACTCTATTCTCCACATTAGGTGTGCTTGAGATCCAGAGAATCATCCCCTCGAGATATCGGTTGTACCTCAACCACCACTACGTTCAACATAAGAGTAACCCAAAGGACTGTCATGTTGTATGGGTTCCAACGTAGTAGAAGGTGCGTCAATCAGACACCTAGTTTATGAGTTATAAGCATTTTAGTTCTGAAGGCCCTGTTGGATTCGCGTTCGATCAAACTTATACATACTCCAACCATCTAAAAAATCATGTGAAGTATACCAAATGAAACGTCTCAATCCAAGGATACCAACTCCATAGACAGTTTGTCAAATAGATGCCTGGTTCTCCAGATATGGCCCTTAAAGTGTTTCAGGACATGGTAGGGCCCGGGTTCGGTCTAACCCAGCCCAACCCTATTTGGGATGACCTTGTTCAGGTCTAACCTGACTGGGGTAGGCCATGGATTCTCTACCATCAAGGGGGAGTCCAGATCTGCAAGGGGAAGCCCGACCCACATGGGGGCGGCCCAGCCTGAATGGGGGCATCCCAGCCCGCTAGGGTAACCCGACTCAATAGGGGTTGGCCCTATTATCCAGTCTGTGGTGGGGTCCATACTAATTGGAGGGGGGGTGAGACCCCAAGTATCCCAAATGACCATGAGAAATGTTCAGTCTTCTCCATAGTGGTGGTCCACATGGCATCGCTAGGTGGTGTGCGGGGCCTCATGGAGTGGGTCCTACCATCAGTCGTAGTCGGACGGTGTTGGCCGCCATCTCCAGTGGTGCACCACCCTGCCACCCGCGATGGCCAGTGTGTTGGCCACCATCTCCAGGTCTTCCAGTGCTGACAACCCATGGCCCGCACCCATCCATTGATGATTTTATTACACGACCCTACTCTTCTGAAGCCGACCGCCACGCGGACTCCCCCTCCAACTGCCACATCATGAGCCGCAGCCCCTTGCTCCCTAGAGGTGCATGACAGCGCACTACACCTACATCATTTCCAACCAGTGCTGGCCGCTCTGATGACCACCACTACTCAGTGACATGACCACCTCTTGTGGCATGGGTTAGCGTTCCGCCTCCTTCATAGCTATTTGGTACCGCCATTCCGACGATCTTCAACGGAGGGCGCAAGGGTAGCAATGTATTAGAGGGTTCGGGCCCGGTTCATTAGGCCTGCACCCTCCGCGTTATCTCATGATCATGAGGTAGGATTTAAGAGTTCAAGAAAATCATTTGATATAAATAAGAATAAAACCCCAATGTCAAAAACAATGGTGAAATGACTGCGGTTGAGGAAGTGGGTCGGGTTCACCATCCCCACAACTTGCCTCCAACGTCGTCGCTCGATCGTCAGTCTCTGGTTGGGGATTTCGGGGTCTCTCATCACCACTCACCAGAATAGACTATGTTCTTCCAGGGTTCGGTGACTCGACACTTTACCATCACATCATTACTTGGTGAATCTGTGTCGACACCCTTCCCCATGCTCCGTGTAAACAGGAGAGGGGAGGGTAAATTAGGTCATTGGGAATTAATGGGGGCTCATTAATTAGGAACCATCCTAATTCTCCAATGACATCATTACTTATGAAATAAAAGGTCATTCCAATTATTATCTTGACATGTTGTTGGTCCTACATCGCCGCTTATCCCTTGTAGGAAAAGAATGAAAATAAAATAAAAATGTTATTTTATTATTTTTTAAATTTTTTCCAAAACATAACTTTTTTTACTGACCTGCTATAGTCAAAGTGATGTCACCATTAAAAGAATCATGGCACTTCAGATTCAAAGGTTTTCTCATATTTTTAATCTGAGCATCAGTTCAAAAGTTAGAAAATGCTGCTTTAGCGATTAATTAACGTACCTTAAAAAAGGTCATAAATTTATTATAGGCACACCAGGTCTCTGTGTAACACCCGAGACTTTTATGTTATATAAATCATCAAAGGAATCTTTTTCTACACAACACTTGCTTGGCTTTCTTTACACGCAATCGCGACCTTCCTCGATAGCTTGCGTCGTACGCAATACCGAGTTTCACTAAACAACAATATGCTATTAAAACTAGCCGTTATGAACAGTAATAACCACTTTTTGAAATTTTATTTTTCAAAATGGACTTCATTTTTGGACTCAGAATATCGAAATTAGCCTAGGGTGAAATTTTGGTATTTTTCTGAAAACTTTCAATTTTTGATGAATAGTGAAACCACTAAGTGGTAGGTTAAAAACTGAATTTTGCATAAAACATAATTTTACCGCTTCTGTGAATGGAATTTCAAAAATCCGACAGACACGGTTGATATCAGTAAGTAAAATGTGGTTTAATGAGATAAAAATAATTTTTTGGTGAATAGTAACTTTTTACTATTTTTTACCGCGGTTAATAGTAAATAGGGTAACTAAGGGTAAATATGATATTAATATTACCCTAACACATGTCCTAATTCTATTGGACAAGTGTAATTCTACCAAAAACAAACTTAGGAATAAAATATGACCATTTAGGCCCACATGGATTAGATTAGGACATTTATTATTAATTTATTTAAAGAAGGGTTAAAATAGTTAAAATCAAAGTTTAATAAGTAAATCATTTTTAATATGGGGTTATAAATAAGATAAATTCGATTGTAAATATTCATTAGAAAGATAAAAAGATTTACTACATGATGGTATTTTATTTGTAATTTTTAGACATCAAATAATATAATTTATTTATGACACAAAGATGATGCAGTAATTATCTTATTAATGAAATATTGACATAATTGATAATATAAATACCAAAATAAATGTAATTTAAGACTTTTTATGAATTAAACTAATTTTCTAGGTTACTATGATATATTAGTGTTGATTTAATCAACTTGGTTCGAACATATAATTCTGTTATGACTTTCACAAAAATCATATATCAAATAGTGTCAAAATTGACACAAAATAGTTTTTAAATCAAATATTATATTATTAATTGTTATTTTATTCCTAAAAATCTAAGGTTCGGCCAAATGACTTAGATAAGGATATATATATTAATAATAAACAATTTGGGGTTCGTTTGGCATGTTATAGTAAGTGTATTAACCATATAGTGAAAGAAAACAAAAAGACACGGTAAAAGATAAATTATTTAACTTAGAGTTAAATCTAATTGATAAGGTTAAAATAATACCCTAAACTTGTCTAAATCCTATTGGTTGATAGGATTTCGACCCATCCCCACCTTATCTTCGAAATAAGACCCTTTGGAACCATTATAAACCGATTTTGACTTTAATATAAAATAATATTTTGAGATATTCCTAAGGTGCCCCTCTCCTCCCTTATAAAAGGGCACCTCCTCCCCCTCCTCCTCACACCAATTTGAGCACTCAAGCTTGGCCAAACCCTGCCATTTTCTCCTCTACAATTCCCTAGAATAATCCTAGAGGTCCTGGTCTTCTCCAAAGACCAATCTTAGTTCCTTAAGTGGAGGATTCAAAGAGGCGTTCCAAAGAAGAGGTAATATCCATTACCGATCTTTTCAATTTCTTTCTTCTTAAACTTCTTCTTATTTAGTTGTTTCATGATAAAGTAATAACATCAGTATTAATTACATACTGATATGTTATTATAAATATGAAACAACCCTAATTCACCTTCTATCCATCCTACGGAAAAATGAAATCACCGCGCGTGCGTACGTACGGAATACCGTCTCCACGCCGTGGTGTAATCTATTTTCCACCATCACCTTACAAGGATGGGTATAATGGTGTAATGAGTAACTATATATGATTATTATGAAGTAATATTGATACTGAAATAATATATATATACTCCAATACAATTCCACGACCATAGGAACGATATCATCACTCGTGCGTACGTACGGAATACCGTCTCCACGATGTGATGCGACTCGTTCTACATGATCTTCATTTCATAATGATTATATAAATGAATTGAATGAATGAATATGGAATATACTACACTAATACCATTCTGGAAATGAATTATCTATAACCTAAAGATAAGAATAAGGATTTATTCGACAAAACACGCATAAGAACAAAAAGTTATAAAGACCCGAGTAACAAGTAACAATGAAATATTACTAACAAGAAGTTAATAATATGACCATATATGATCTCATATCAATATGTATGATTCTGGAATAAGTCAATAACATTATTTAAACCATTATACAGGAGCTTCAGACACGAACAAAGCAAATCGGACCTAAGGTAAGGGAAATATCACAATCTCATTTTTATCTGAGATTGTTTATTCTTAAGTATTTGCTGGGGTGTATTTTATCATCCACATCCATGTTTCATAAATATGTATTATTATTTCCATCCAAATACAATTTTTTAAATCCAATTTTACCCTTCGGTGAGTTTTTAGTAAAAGAAATGAAATGAATCTTTTGTCGTTTTCCGTACGAGGTACTTTTTGACTTTTCCGACAAAAGTACGAAGAATGTTTTTTTTAACTTATACGGCATGAATGGATTTCAAAAAAATTATTTCCAAGAAGCTTCCTTTACAAGTATTCAAGTTTATTTTTAATCAACTTCTTTTATTTTAAAATTGTATGACATGTTAAGAAAAGAAAAGTGTTTTTGAAGAAGAAAGGATATTTTCCTCAAGAATGGTGTTCAAGTGTTTTATCAAAATTATTTTCCATCTAAGATAATAAAGGGTTCTGTTTTTATCCCTTTAATTACATTGATTTGATTATGTTGTGAGGGAATTATTTTTATGATGTCATTTGCCTTATAAGATTTTTTTTATGATGTCATGATGTTTCAAGAATCCCATTTTTGTTACATGTGTTATGCGATGATGTATGATTTATGATTATGTGGCACACATAAGAAAGGATTCATTATAAGATGGGTGGGACCTATATCTCCCTCCAATGCATTGGGTAAAGATTTTATATCTCATGAGATAGACAGGGCTGGAACGGTAGGTTATACCGGTTCAGTGAAACAGGACTGAAACGAGGGTTACTCGATTCAGAAAGGGACTTTGTCCACTAAGATAGTCCTGGCAATGAGTCTTGACTAACAAGAAATGATTTTCCATGATTATGTGTGCATGCCACAAAGTTTCAAGTTTTATGTTATGATTATGGGGATCTCATTTTCACTTCTATGATTTGTTCCATGTTAAGATATTATGATCTCTTTTGCAGGTTATAATTTTCAAAAAGATATGATATGATTTTTATTTCCTTTATTTGCCCTTACTGAGCATTTGAGCTCACCCTTTTATGTTTTCTTTTCCCCAGGTCAGGAAGATGGATATTAAGTAGAATATGCTAAAAGGGACCCTAGATATGATGAAATAAATGGGAGACACTGTAGAAGATTTATGAACCAGTTGTTTATGTTTCCCAGTTTCTAAAGACACTATACCTATATGGTCCTTTGTGGTTTTGTCATATGTTGTAATAAGTGTGCTTCAATTTTGAAGTATTAACAATGTATGTAAAGTATGGGTCATTATAGTTGGTATCAGAGGAAAGGTATAGTCAACCTTTGGAAACTAGGATGTGAAAGCCTTAGTAAGAACCCTAAGGATAATTCTAAGCATAGAACACAATCTTAGTGTTTTAGAAATGTCCTTGAATAACCTAGGATAAGACCTTAAGTATGAAAATTTTATTCTTGAATTATGTGGTTTTCCTATTATAATTAGTGTTGCTCACACTATTCTTCTTGGTTTTAGTCAATGGCTGGAACCCGAAGGAACCGTGTTAATGCGGAATGCGATGGGCAATGCAATGATTGTCCCCCTGAGCAACCAAACGATATGGGAGCTGGAATGCAAAATCTTGTAGCCATGCTCACACAACTTTCTCAAGCTATGAATCATGCAGGACTTCCAAACGAGCAAAGGAAGGAGCAACATTCTGTTGAATCCTTCATGAGGCAGCGTCCACCTTCTTTCAGTGGGTCTACTGATCCATTAGTTGCTGAACAATGGATTAGTACTACTGAAAAGATATTTTCAGTTCTTCAATGTTCTGAACATGATAAAGTCATCCTAGTAGTGTATCGTTTGGAAGGATATGCTGATCAATGGTGGAATCTTATTAAGAATACGAGGCAAAGGGATGAAATTGAGTCTATGGAATGGGACGAGTTCAAGAACTTATTTTTCAATAAGTACTTCCCTTGTATTCTCCGAACAAAGATGGAGAAAGAGTTCCTTGAACTGAAGCAAAGGGATGATGAATCTGTTAGTACCTATGAAGCAAATTTTACAAGACTTTCAAGGTACGCTTCTGGTATTATTATCCAACCTGAGAGTAAGATCGATCGATTCTTTAGTGGCTTAAAACCAAGTCTTCTAAGGGCGTTAGCCATAAGAGACTGCAATAGCTACGAGGAAATCGTTCGATGTGCTCTCAAAGTCGAGATGGAGATTGGAGTAACCCATCAGTCACATGGGTTTGATAAGAAGAGGAAGATGGAATTCAAAGAAAAATCTAAAGAGCACACGGAAAAGAAGATGAGCTTTTCCTTATGCTCAAATTGTGGAAAGAAACATGGAGGGAGTTGTCTTAAAGGGACAAGTAAATGTTTTAAATGTGGAAAAGAAGGTCATCGGGCATTTGAATTCCGTGATAATGGGAAGAAGATGTCTAATGACGCAAACAAAGGAAGGGATACACAGAATGAACCTACTACACTTCAATGTTTCAAGTGCAAGGAGATGGGGCATTATTCCAATCAATGCCCAAATCCAAGGGTTGATGATGATGGTCGACGTCAACAAAATCTTAAGGCTAAAGACAAAGGAAAGTCACATGCAATTTCTATCAGCGATGTGGAGTACGATAACGAAGTGGTGAAAGGTACACTTACCATCCACTCTAAAGTAGAAAATGTTATATTTGATTCTGGATCCACCCACTCTTTTATTTCTAAAGAATTTTCTAAGGGTATCACCGTATTACCTCAACAATTAGATGTTGAGTTAGCTGTGACAACACCTAATGGCACAACAGTCGCATCAGAAGTTTATAATTCTTCTCCGATCGAAGTTTGTGGGAAAGTGCTTCCTGAAAATCTTGTGATCCTTCCTTTAGTGGAATTTGATGTGATTCTTGTCATGGATTGGCTTTCTCTACATGGAGCTCATATCAATTTCCAAAGAAGGGAAGTCACATTTCATATTCCAGATCAATCTATGATCGTCTATCAATGCAAGGATGAACATAACCTTCCAGTGGAAATTTCTTCCATTTTATGGGTATTGATTCCACTAAATGAAGGATATTTATCTCAAATGGTTGGTGAGAAACTCACGATTAAGAATATGCCCATTGTACGGGAGTTTGATGATGTCTTTCCGGATGAATTACCGGGTCTTCCACCAAATCGTGAAGTTGAGTTTTCAATAGAACTCGTACCGGGTGCTTTGCCTATTTCAAAGACACCTTATAAAATGGCCCCAATTGAGTTGCAGGAATTGAAGAAGCAACTCCAATAGAATCTTGATAAGGGATTCATACGCCCTAGTGCGTCACCTTGGGGAGCACCTGTTCTATTTGTTAAGATGAAAGATGGATCAATGAGACTCTGCATTGATTATAGAGAACTTAACAAGATCACTATCAAGAACAAATATCCTCTCCCACGCATTGATGACTTATTTGACCAACTACGCGGAGCTCAATACTTTTCCAAGATTGATCTTCGTTCAGGGTATCATCAATTAAGGGTCAAAAGGGAGGATATACCAAAGACAGCTTTCCGTACAAGGTATGGACACTATGAATTTATAGTGATGCCATTTGGTCTTACTAATGCCCCTGCTATCTTCATGGATCTAATGAATAGAGTCTTTAGAGACTATCTTGATCAATTTTTGGTAGTCTTTATAGACGATATTCTTGTCTATTCAAAGAGCAAGGAAGAGCATGAAGATCACTAGAGAATTATATTGAAGACCCTGAGAAAGGAGAAGCTTTATGCCAAATTTACCAAGTGTAAATTTTGGCTTCAAAAAGTTGCATTTTTGGGTCAAATAATCTCAAAAGAGGGGATATCTGTGGATCCAGCAAAAACAGAGGTTATCAAAAGATGGTCGAGACCAACAACAGTAACTGAGATTCGAAGTTTTCTTGGTTTGGCAGGATATTATCGACGTTTTGTAAAAGATTTTTCACGATTATCTAATCCACTCACCAAGTTGACTCGGAAAGGAGTTAAGTTTGTCTGGACAGAGGAATGTGAAGAGAATTTCAAGGAGTTGAAAAGAAGGTTATCCAGTGCACCTGTGCTCACACTGCCTTGTAGTGGAGAAAGGTTTGTGATCTACAGTGATGCATCCAAGAAGGGATTGGGCTGTGTTCTTATGCAAAATGATATGGTGATAGCTTATGCCTCACGACAGTTGAAAATCCATGAGAAAAATTACCCAACACATGATTTGGAGTTGGCTGCGGTAATCTTTGCATTAAAGATTTGGAGGCATTACCTTTATGGTGAAAGGTGTGATATTTATACTGATCATAAAAGTTTAAAGTATATTTTCACACAAAAGGAGCTGAATATGCGTCAAAGAAGATGGTTGGAGCTGATTAAGGATTATGACTGCTCAATCCATTACCACCCTGGGAAAGAAAACAAGGTGGCAGATGCATTAAGTTGACAAGACCATGCTAGTTTATCCATGATGAGGATCACAAAAGATCCAATATTTATGGATTTACAAAGGACGGATCTTGGAATTATAATGGAAGGGGAAAAATCTTATCTTTCTCAAATGAATGTTCAACCATCTATACATGTGAAGATTAAAGAGGAACAGAAAGAAGATGTCGAGTTACAAAAGAAGGTGAGAAATGTTCCTGAATTCAACCTTGATTATGATGGGATAATAAAGTTCAGGAATCGGGTTTGTGTTCCTTCCATCCCCGAATTAAAGAAGGAGCTGCTGGATGAGGCTCATAGTTCTTCATTCTCTATTCATCCTGGAAGCACGAAGATGTATAGGGACCTGAAAGAGTACTTCTGGTGGGATGGCATGAAAAGAGATGTTGCTGAATATGTCTCTCGATGCTTGGTTTGTCAACAAGTTAAAACTGAGAGACAGAAGTCTAAGGGGATGTTACAACCATTACCCATACCCGAATGGAAATGGGAAAACATCACTATGAACTTTGTCACAGGACTTCCTAAAACATCCAAAGGAAATAATGATATTTGGGTCATAGTTGATCATCTTACAAAGTCTGCACACTTCATTGCTATTAGAGAGGATTTCTCTCTTGATCAGCTTGCCAGGATATATGTAAAGGAAGTGGTAAGATTGCATGGAGTGCCACTTTCTATTGTATCTGATCGGGATCCAAGATTTACCTCGAAGTTCTGGCGAAGTCTTCAGCATACTCTGGATACAGAGTTGAGTTTATGTTGAGAGCTTGCTCTATGGATTTCAAAGGAGGTTGGGATCAACACTTACCTTTGGTGGAATTTTCTTATAATAATAGCTTTCACTCCAGTATTCAGATGGATCCTTATGAAGCTCTCTATGGAAAGAAATGCAGGACTCCAACTTGCTGGGATGAAGTTGGGGAAAGAAAGCTATTAGGACCTGATCTCATTGATGAAATGGCAGAAAAGGTCAGATCTATTCAACAACACATAAGCACAGCTCAGAGTCGACAGAAAAGTTATGCCGACAACCGAAGAAAAGACCTAGAGTTTGAAGTGAGTGATAAAGTGTTCTTACGAATATCTTCCTGGAAGAGGGTTATGAGATTTGGAAAGAAGGGGAAGTTGAGCCCTAGATATATCGGTCCTTTCGAAATACTGGACCGTGTTGGGAAGGTAGCTTACCGATTGGCGCTTCCACCGAATCTCTCTCAAGTTCACGATGTGTTCCATGTATCTCTCTTGAGAAAGTACATACCAGATCCTTCACATGTACTCAGCTCAGAAGTTGTACCACTGGAGAAAGATCTTTCTTATGAAGAACAGCCGATAGAGATTCTGGATCGTAGCGAAAAAGTCCTACGAAACAAGACCACTCGCTTGGTGAAAGTTTTATGGAGGAACCACCAACTTGAAGAAGCTACATGGGAGCTTGAGGATATGATCAGGGAGAAGTATCCTCACTTGTTTGTTACAAAGTGACGAATTTCGAGGGTGAAATTCTTTTTAAGGGGGGTAGAATGTAACACCCGAGACTTTTATGTTATATAAATCATCAAAGGAATCTTTTTCTACACAAAACTTTCTTGGCTTTCTTTACACGCAATCGCGACCTTCCTCGATAGCTTGCGTCGTACGCAATACCGAGTTTCACTAAACAACAATATGCTATTAAAACTAGCCGTTATGAATAGTAATAACCACTTTTTGAAATTTTATTTTTCAAAATGGACTTCATTTTTGGACTCAGAATATCGAAATTAGCCTAGGGTGAAATTTTGGTATTTTTCTGAAAACTTTCAATTTTTGATGAATAGTGAAACCACTAAGTGGTAGGTTAAAAACTGAATTTTGCATAAAACTTAATTTTACCGCTTCTGTGAATGGAATTTCAAAAATCCGACAGACACGGTTGATATCAGTAAGTAAAATGTGGTTCAATGAGATAAAAATAATTTTTTGGTGAATAGCAACTTTTTACTATTTTTTACCGCGGTTAATAGTAAATAGGGTAACTAAGGGTAAATATGATATTAATATTACCATAACACATGTCCTAATTCTATTGGAAAAGTGTAATTCGACCAAAAACAAACTTAGGAATAAAATATGACCATTTAGGCCCACTTGGATTAGATTAGGACATTTATTATTAATTTATTTAAAGAAGGGTTAAAATAGTTAAAATCAAAGTTTAATAAGTAAATAATTTTTAATATGGGTTTATACATAATATAAATTCGATTGTAAATATTCATTATAAAGCTAAAAAGATTTCCTACATGATGGTATTTTATTTGTAATTTTTAGACATCAAATAATATAATTTATTTATGACACAAAGATGATGCAGTAATTATCTTATTAATGAAATATTGACATAATTCATAATATAAATACCAAAATAAATGTAATTTAAGACTTTTTATGAATTCCAAAAATTTTATAGGTTACTATGATATATTAGTTTTGATTTAATCAACTTGGTTCGAACATATAATTCTGTTATGACTTTCACAAAAATAATATATCAAATAGTGTCAAAATTGACAGAAAATATTTTTTAAATCAAATATTATTTTATTAATTGTTATGTTATTCCTAAAAATCTAAGGTTCGGCCAAATGACATAGATAAGGATATATATATTAATAATAAACAATTTGGGGTTCGTTTGGCATGTTATAGAATGTGTATTAACCATATAGTGAAAGAAAACAAAAAGACACGGTAAAAGATAAATTATTTAACTTAGAGTTAAATCTAATTGATAAGGTTAAAATAATACCCTAAACTTGTCTAAATCCTATTGGTTGATAGGATTTCGACCCATCCCCACCTTAGCTTTGAAATAAGACCCTTTGGAACCATTATAAACCGATTTTGACTTTAATATAAAATAATATTTTGAGATATTCCTAAGGTGCCCCTCTCCTCCCTTATAAAAGGGCACCTCCTCCCCCTCCTCCTCACACCAATTTGAGCACTCAAGCTCGGCCAACCCCTGCCATTTTATCCTCTCCACTTCCCTAGAATAATCCTAGAGGTCCTGGTCTTCTCCAAAGACCAATCTTAGTTCCTTAAGTGGAGGATTCAAAGAGGCATTCCAAAGAAGAGGTAATATCCATTACCGATCTTTTCAATTTCTTTCTTCTTCAACTTCTTCTTCTTTAGTTGTTTCATGATAAAGTAATAACATCAGTATTACTTACATACTGATATGTTATTATAAATATTAAACAACCCTAATTCACCTTCTATCCATCCTACGGAAAAATGAAATCACCGCGCGTGCGTACGTACGGAATACCGTCTCCACGCCGTGGTGTAATCTATTTTCCACCATCACCTTACAAGGATGGGTATAATGGTGTAATGAGTAACTATATATGATTATTATGAAGTAATATTTATAGTTAAATAATATATATATACTCCAATACAATTCCACGATCATAGGAACGATATCATCACTCGTGCGTACGTACGGAATACCGTCTCCACGATGTGATGCGACTCGTTCTACATGATCTTCATTTCATAATGATTATATAAATGAATTGAATGAATGAATATGGAATATACTACACTAATACCATTCTGGAAATGAATTATCTATAACCTAAAGATAATAATAAGTATTTATTCGACAAAACACGCATAAGAACAAAAAGTTATAAAGACCCGAGTAACAAGTAACAATGAAATATTACTAACAAGAAGCTAATAATATGACCATATATGATCTCATATCAATATGTATGATTATGGAATAAGTCAATAACATTATTTAAACCATTATACAGGAGCTTCAGACACGAACAAAGCAAATCATACCTAAGGTAAGGGAAATTTCACAATCTCATTTTTATCCGAGATTGTTTATTCTTAAGTATTTACTGGGGTGTATTTTATCATCCACATCCATGTTTAATAAATATGTATTATTATTTCCATCCAAATACAATTGTTTAAATCCAATTTTACCCTTCGGTGAGTTTTTAGTAAAAGAAATGAAATGAATCTTTTGTCGTTTTCCGTACGAGGTACTTTTTGACCTTTCCGACAAAAGTACGAAGAATGTTTTTTTAACTTATACGGCATGAATGGATTTCAAAAAAAATATTTCCAAGAAGCTTCCTTTACAAGTATTCAAGTTTATTTTTAATCAACTTCTTTTATTTTAAAATTGTATGACATGTTAATAAAAGAAAAGTGTTTTTGAAGAAGAAAGGATATTTTCCTCAAGAATGGTGTTCAAGTGTTTTATCAAAATTATTTTCCATCTAAGATAATAAAGGGTTCTGTTTTTATCCCTTTAATTACATTGATTTGATTATGTTGTGAGGGAATTATTTTTATGAAGTCATTTGCCTTATAAGATTTGTTTTATGATGTCATGATGTTTCAAGAATCCCATTTTTGTTACATGTGTTATGCGATGATGTATGATTTATGATTATGTGGCACACATAAGAAAGGATTAATTATAAGATGGGTGGGACCTATATCTCCCTCCAATGCATTGGGTAAAGATTTTATATCTCATGAGATAGACAGGGCTGGAACGGTAGGTTATACCGGTTCAGTGAAACAGGACTGAAACGAGGGTTACTCGATTCAGAAAGGGACTTTGTCCACTAAGATAGTCTTGGCAATGAGTCTTGACTAACAAGAAATGATTTTCCATGATTATGTGTGCATGCCACAAAGTTTCAAGTTTTATGTTATGATTATGGGGATCTCATTTTCACTTCTATGATTTGTTCCATGTTAAGATATTATGATCTCTTTTGTAGGTTATAATTTTCAAAAAGATATGATATGATTTTTATTTCCTTTATTTGCCCTTACTGAGCATTTGAGCTCACCCTTTTATGTTTTCTTTTCCCCAGGTCAGGAAGATGGATATTAAGTAGAATATGCTAAAAGGGACCCTAGATATGATGAAATAAATGGGAGACACTGTAGAAGATTTATGAACCAGTTGTTTATGTTTCCCAGTTTCTAAAGACACTATACCTATACGGTCCTTTGTGGTTTTGTCATATGTTGTAATAAGTGTGCTTCAATTTTGAAGTATTAACAATGTATGTAAAGTATGGGTCATTATACTCTGAATCACATGTTTTCAATTTTCACAAACATGTAATAATTCCAAATTATAATAAAATATTTACATGGAAAATCTGGGTCTTTACATTCTTTCCTCCTTTGTGCTCTTCATCCCCAAAATCAACATCATAGACTAAGGGAACAAATGGGGGTAGTGAGCACAAATCTGAACCTCCCGCTCCCATGGGCTATCCAAGAGGTTCCCGTGCTACTAACGAATGCACACCAGAGGTATCGACTTCCCACAACGGACTAGATCCTGTCGATCCTCAATCTATATTGGAACCACCTTAAATGTCGCCCTATAATCACAGTCCAACTCTCCCTAGTCGATGGTGTGAGATGTGTCTTGCACATATCTCCTCAACTGGGATAGGTGGAAGATTTCGTGCACCCACTCCAACTGTGGTGGAAGTACCAAGTGGTATGACACCTATCTTGTCATCTAATGTATCATAAATGGTCCAATAACACCTGATGATTATTTGCATACTTGGAAAAATCACCATAAACATCATCGAGGGGAGACTTGCATGAATATATGGTCTCCCTCATAGAACTCCAAAGGTTGTTGTCTCCTATCAACATAAGAAATATATTTGATCATTGACGTCTTTATCCACTCTTGGATGGTATACACCATCTTAGTAGTAGCATGTACCAACTGTAGACCCATAAGTGTTGACTCCCCTAGGTCAGCCCATCATAGAGTTGATCTGCAATGCCGCCCGTATATGGCCTCGAATGGTGCCATACTGATGGTGGAGTGATAACTGTTGTTGTATATGCATTCCACCATGGGAAAGTCATCCTCCCAACTATGGCCAAAATCTAGGATGCATGCATAATGCATGTCCTCTCATGTCAGTATGGTCCTCTCTATCTGATCATCCCTCTGAGGATGAAAGGCGATGCTCAAACCTAGCTGAACCCTGAAAGCCTCATGCAACCCCTTCCAAAACATGTATGTAAAACTTGCATCACAGCTAGATAAGATCGTTGATGGAACCCCATTGATTCGCACAATATCTTATACGTAAAGGCGTCTGAATCCCTATACTGATCCCTGTTCACGAATAGGTATGTAGTGCGATGACTTGGTGATTCTATCAACAGCCACCCATATAGAATCATGTCCCCTAGATTTATGTGGAAGTCCTGTCACAAAGTCCATGGAGATTCCATCCCACTTCCTATAGGGAACATATAGTGGTTCTGCTAACCCTCCTAAAACCTGATTCTCAGCCTTCACTTGCTGACAAGTGAGGCATCAAGAAAAAAACTCAGCCACTACATTATTCAATCATGGACAGTAGTACTGACACCAGATGTCCTAGTATATCTATACCACAAAATGATTTACCGCTAGAGGGGATGCATGTAACTCCATCAACACCTCCTCCCGTTGCATCGCTGGTACCTTGGTATTTCTTCTAAAGAGGATGGTGTACCACTAACCTTCATAAAATCCTTCAGGTGCCTACCCTAAGGATATCTGATCATGTCGAGGCTTTCAATAAATGTCCCCAAACTGTGCCTCCTTGAATTTCTGATGGAGTGGGGGAGTGAATGGCATAACAATGAGGTATGCTGATCCATATCTATCCATAAAGGATATCTGAAGTGTGGTTAGCTACTCTATTGCATCACCCAACAACTGCAAACCAGAACTCCTACTGTGTGAATATGCTAAAACATTCCCCTTAACAAAATTATATATTATCTCAAAGTCATAGTATTGGAGGAACTCTATCCATCACCACAGTCTCAGGTTCAGTTCCTTCAGAGAGAAGATATACTTGAGACTCTTGTGATTAGAGTAGACTCTAAAATGTTCTTTAATCAAGTATTATCACCACCTCTTAAATACTAAGACCACCAATAATAACACCATGTTATGGGTAGTTTAGTTCTTATCATGTTGTTTCAGTTGTTAGGAACCATAAGTGGTCACTGCTCGCTCCTGCATCTGGTCACATCCAAGTCTGGTCCTTGATGCATCATAGTAGACTACATACCCAACACCCTCTTCGTGTAGCATCAAGATGGTGTCACTCGTTAGTCTCTAACTCATCTAATTAAAACTCTACTGGCATATATTTATCCACAAAAAGGTCTATCCCTTCATCATCAATGATGATAGGGGTGGTACAACTCTGGAAGCTTTATGCCCGAATCTCTGGTAGTATATAGCCAACCCCATGAAACTCCGCACCTCGGTCATACACCTGGGTGTATCCCAAGGAAGTATTACCACTATCATCGCTAGATCCACTAAAACTCAAGCCTCCAAGATAACGTGTCCTAGAATATGTTCCTCTCAAATACAGAATTGGCACTTCAAGAGCTTACCATAAAGTTGGTGCTCTCGTAGTGTATCCAGAGTTATATGCAGATGATAGGCATGCCCCTACTCTTTCACTGAATATATCAAGATTTCATCGATTTAGACCACCACAATGATATCAAGGTATGGTTGAACGACCCTATTCATGAGTCACATGGACAAAACTATGTCATTGGTCATGCCAAATGGCATAAGAAAGAACTCATAGTTTACACATCGACTTCTAAATGTCGTCTTCTGGATATCCTCATCTCGTACTATAAGCTGATGATAGCCTGATTTGTGGTCTATCTTCAAAAACCAACGAGCTTCCTTCAACTGATCAAAAAGATCATCAATACTTGGAAGTGGACACTTGTACTTCAGGGTCACCTGTTTCAAGTTCCAATAGTCCACACTGTGTCTCAAACTCCCATCTAAATTCCTAGAGAACATAATCAGAGCTGCCAATGGGGAAACACTAGGCCTTATGAACCAATTTCTCTGTAAGTCCTCTATTTGTACCCGTAACTTAGGAAGCTTTACGGGAGCCATATGATATACTTGTATTGATTTCAGTGTCATCCTTGGGTACAAGTCGATGTAAAAGTCTACCTATCTACCTGGAGGTAGTCTTGAAACATCATCCGGAAATACATCGGCATACTGGTCCACCACTATAGGATAAATGAGGCTCTTAACATCTACTACTCTGAGTGTATGGTAAGACAACTGATGTTTGATCAGTTGTACCCTCCTCTCGATAATTCCATCATGAGCTGCAAAGGTTCCCTTATATCCAGTGACGGAAAATTTTGTCCCATCCTTGCGGACACACCACACTTTGAACCTAATATAGTCAATAAGGGTGTGGACTGTGGATAACTAGCCCATACCCAAGATGATGTCGTGAGGCCATGATGCCACTACTAGAAGATCCCATATGAAGCTCTCGCATCATGGAGTTAGCTCACAATGCTGGAAGCAGTGTGTAATCATCGAATTTTATCCCATTGGAGTCTCTAAGCGTAATGTTCGACCCAACGACTCCACAAGAGTCTCTGATCTCCGAATGAGGGTCGTGGAAATAAAATTGTGTCTAGCACCGGGTTCTATAAATACTAACGATAAGGTAGTATAGACACAAATAATACCTATAATAATCTCTGAAGCACCATGGTTACAAGCTTCAGCTACCAAGACCGGAGCTCATCATTGTACACCAACTCCCAATTCTTGGGGTGGACCACCTCGAGGCGGTGCCGGTAGATCCTCAAATCGCCACCCACTGCCTGTTTCATGAACTACTCCACTTCCATGTCTTTTTTTACCTATTGACCTCCCCGATAAAATATCTACCACTGTCTTGGCAGTCTTTCGACCATCTGTTGGTCATATGTATGGCGGTTCGGGCAGTCATGTGCCGTTGGACCCTGCCCGCAGCACTAGTATAACTTCCTGCTCCTCAGCTCTCCTCCTCTATCCAGTGAGCCCCACACCATCAACCTTGTATCTTGAGGGTTCCCACTATAAGGCTAGGACCTCTTGGGCCCCTATTTCATTTGCCTACTCCCTGCTACAGTTGACTATGAAACCTGACATTCGATGGTGGATCTCTCTGTCAGTGCCTGCAAATCTAGGAATCTCTTTACCAAAAGTGCACTCTCTAGCACCCCAACCTGCGTCAAAATGCTGAGTGATATCAATGATGCTATGATCTCCCATCGGAGACCCTGCACAATGGTCTAGGCCCTAATAAAAGGTTCCCTTACCATGTCAGTGGAGTAGTATGAGAGATCATTGAATCTCACCGAGTATTGGGCCATAATCATGATACACTGCTATATGTTTAGCAGCTCCTGTATACAATGTGACCGTAGAGTCACTGGGATGATCTATACCCTGAAAAGCCTCTCGATGTCGGCCCAGATTAGGGTTACCTCATTGTGTATCTAAAGTGTCAGACTCCCCCATCTCCTAGCTATTCCTTGGAAGAGACTGACAGTCTGGATCACTATAAGGTCAGCTGGTGTACCAACTAAATGAAAAACTCTAGCCACAGCCTCCAACCAATCCTCATCCACCTGTGGGTCCATCTTTCCTTGGGGCCTTAGAGGCCTCTACTACCAAAACTCTTGATATGCGCTCAGTGGATGTGCATCCTATGCTAGGGGGGGTGCTACCCAATGGGTGGTGGTGCTACAGGTATAACACCAGAAGGTGGTAATGCCGTAATAGGGCCCTAAACTGAGGCCTCATCACTCGGTGGACTGTCATCACGTACTCTCTCAGGAATCCTAGATTACTATCTACGTGGGGTAATCCTGAAAGAAGTCATATGTTCCATGGGAAATAAGTTATACCCAGTGAGATGACTCAAAATAACATAAAAAATCTCTTCAAAACACATGCAATCAGTGTTTTCTTGCACTGTTTTAGAAATTAGAAGTTAGGGTCCTGGGGTATTGATGCGTCGGTCTCCGCACCCACAATGGATTCCCCAAAGAAATAACCACTCTAATAACACTTAACACTATCACCACATAGAAAATACCAGAGTCACAGTTCTTCAGAAGAACTGACTCCTTTGATACCACATTGTCACGACCCATCCCTCGGGGCATGTGTCATGACTTTACCAAGAACACCTTCTATATTATAGGGGCTGGGGACTAGCACCATAAAAGGGTGCCCCTAAAAAATGATGGAATTTTCCTTTATCATGTACATACACACAGTCTAAGAACACAATAAGAAGAAACCACATTTAAACTACTGTAGTAAAAAGGGTACTTGAAGTAAAGTGGCCGGAATACAATCCCATATGAAAAGTAAAAGTACAAATGAAAAGTACAGATACAATTGAAATGAAAAAGAACCTCCTGGATTGTCTACCGAGGATCCTACCTGAAGTGTTGGTACATCTCACGAACATTAGTCCCTATGTTATGTCATGCCAAATGGTCCACCATCAGGGACCGTCTAGTCTGGTCTCCCTTAGCCTCGATCACTTTTTTCCATCATCAACACAAAACACAACAATGTGTGGGGAAACCCATGCATGGGTGAGTATAATGATACTCAGTAGGGACCCCGATACCCACGTTGGTCTCCTAGAGTTCCACAAAGGAAATACCACAAAGCAAGACCTCAATCTCAAAGCACGATGCAATTGTCATCAACTTTACTTAGGTATATTCCCATACATATACCTTAGTTATCAATAAATACAAATCTAATACATGATGGAAGAATACAACAATGGTAACACCATGAAGGTAGAAGTACCATAAAGGTAACACCACGAAGACAACACCATGAAGGTAGAAGTACCACATAGGTAACACCACGAAGATAAAAGTACCACAAAGGTAACACCATGAATAAAGAAGTACCACACAATTAACACCATGAAGATAGAATTACCACAAATTTAACACCACAAAGTTATAATTACCACATAGGTAACACAAGGAAGATGAAAGTACCACACAGGTAACAACACAAAGATATAAGTACTACATAGTTAACACCACGAAGATATAAGAGACTCAACTCACAAACTGGTATAACATAAGTACATTAATATAGATGATTATTAGTAGTCTAGATCATCTTACTCTATAAGGAGGAACTACTTCTGAAGCATAGAGGATAGATAGGTAACTAACCCAAGTTGACCCACACAAGATCTAACACAAACAAGATCCCTCTGCGATGACCCAAACAGGATCGCTGAGAGGTGACCCACCTAAGATCTGATAGATGTTGACCCAAACATGATAGATAGATGTTTACCCACACATGATCGATAGATGTTGTCCCACACTAGATCAATGTTCTTCCTTTGCGTTATATCCTGCCACTGGATTCCTCACACCCGAGGTGCTTGAGTTTTGTAGAATCTACCACTCGAGATATTGATCATATAGTGAACACCTATATGATATATTAATTAGTAAACTAATGGACCTTCATGTCATAAGGGTTCTAATGTGATAGACGGTGCATCAATCAGATGCCCGGTCTGTGAGTTATAATCATTTTAGTTCTGAGGGCCCAGTTTGATTTGGGTTTGATCCAACCAGATCGTACTATAACCATCACCAAAACAAATGTGAAATATATCAAATGGGCCCTCTCGTTCCATGGATCCCAACACATAAGAAGTGTCATAAAATAGACAAACAGTTCTAATGATATGACCCTTAAACTTTTTCTAGACCCAGTTTGGCCCAGGTCAGATCCGACCTCGCATGGGCCGACCCAACCTGATTTGGGTCGACTCAGCTGGGTTGGGACACAACAGCCCATCCCCCAAGGGGGCGGCTTGACCCGAAAAGGGGTGGCCTAACCTGAAAGGGGCTTCCTGGCCCAATAGGGGACGAACCATCTCGTAGGTGGGCAGGCCGACCCGTAAGGGAAAGCCTTGCCCGCAAGGGGGTGACGTGCTGGTCCAGCCCAGGGTGGGGTCAGCCCTATCAGGTGCGGGGGATGAAACCCCTGATATCCTGAATAGAGTTTGGCGTCATTCTTTATTCTCCATATTTGTGATGCCGCGCAGTGCTGCAAGATCATGTGAGGGACCCGCTGATGCGTGTCCTACCTTCCATCGCGGTCGGCTAGTGTTGGCCGCCGTCTTAAGAGGCGTGTGATCGTATGCCACTCCGCCGCTAGCTGTCGACCGGTTGGCCGCCTGATTTCTCTTGGTCCGTCATGGCTGAAGAGCCATGGACCTCATCATCTAGAGGTTCACTGCTCATGCCTCCCTCCTCTTCCGTGGTCAGCTGGTGAACCGGCCACCTCCTCCAACCGTCGCGGCTTCGGTCACATCCCTTTAATCACTGGCATCGCGCGTCAGCGTGCTTCACCTCCTCTGCGGCCCACTGGTGATGGCAGATCTGATGACTACCATGGCTTAGTGTCTTAGCCTTCTATTGCGGCAGGTGTCGGTGTGCCGCCTCCGTCATAGATGGTTGGTGCCACCATGCCATCATTCTTCCACAAAGGGCTCAAGGGTAGCAAAGTTTTGAAGGGTTTGGGCCAGGGTTGTTTGGTCCATGACCTTTGAGTTAGCTCGTAATCTTGAATGAGGATTTATGGATTCAAGAAAATCACATGAAAAAAACAATAATCAAACCCCTACCTAAATAACGATAGAGAAACACCCACGGTTGAGAAACTGGTCGACATTCGCCATCCCCGCAACTAGCCTCCAACATTGTTACTCGCTCATCGATCTCTAGTTTAGGGTTTCAGTGTCTCTCATAAATACTCGATGGAACCTTCTCCATTCACCAAGGGATTGGAATCTCCACACTTTAACAACACTTTGTTTCTTTACAAAGCTATGCCATCACCCCTCCCCAAACTCCATATAAATATTATAGGGGAGGTTAAATAACCACAATGGGAATTAATGGGGTATCATTACTTAAGAATTTTCCTAATTTCCCAATGATGTTGTTACTTAAGAAATGAATGGTCAAAGCCATTTACTGTCTGAACACATCACTGGTCCCACATTTCGTCTTTTCCATTGGAAGAAAATAATGAAAATAAAAGTACAAAGTTATTTTATTTATTTGTTTTTAAAAAGTCCCCAACCACAAATTTTTCCCCAGACCTACTATGGTCAATGTGAAGTCTCCATTTAGAAAATCCTGGTTCTTTGGATTCAATGGTGTCCTAGGATTTTTATTCTGAGAAAT
The DNA here is from genome assembly GCA_963277665.1 of Viscum album. Classification (NCBI taxonomy): domain Eukaryota; kingdom Viridiplantae; phylum Streptophyta; class Magnoliopsida; order Santalales; family Viscaceae; genus Viscum; species Viscum album. Next base: position 1,165,227,415 of record OY728151.1, on the reverse strand, counting down.
GGTTCAAATGTTAGAATATGTCTCTTGCGTAATTACTGAACGTTCCTTAAAAAAGATCAGAAATTCTATCTGGGAACACCAGGCCTTAGAACAACACGCTATCAATTTTCCCAAACTTATATCAATTACATATAATGAAAAAAATTCATGGAAAATCTAGGTCTTTAAATTTTTTATAAATGGTTAAGGGAAATGATGAAGTAATGTTGATAGTCTTGGATGTTTTCCATAAAAATAAATAATTATTTATTTTAAATGTTTTATATTATGGGAAAATGGATACTTATCAAAAGTATCCAAATTGAATTTTAGGGGTATTTATGTATCAATTATGTCCTAATAATGTGAAAATATAATCCATAAAATATAATCAATGACAAATACATTAAAATAATTATTATACATCAATATTAGGACATGTTTAAGGTCATGTCCTTATAAAACTATCATACATTCATCTTTTGAATCACATCTTCTCAAAATCCAATGCCAAATCTATATATAGAGACCTAATTTTTTTGAAAGACACAACATCCCATATCAATTGTATTATATGTGACATTTTATTCCTCAAACTATTAATTTATATACATTGAGAAATTAATCATGACATATAACATTTCATACACAACATTACGAGAAAAACCAGATGGATACTATATGTAGTGATACATGTGTATTAAATATGAAAAATCTATTATATTATTATACAATCATATATTGGGATTATGTAAAATATTCATACCACTATATAATAAAGGAAAACGAATTTAGTGGAGCCAGATTGGGTAGTCCATCATTCATCCCTACCAAACACGATGTTGGGAAAACGAGTGTACCCTTGACCATTGGATGCTAGTGACTGTATCATCAAGGGTGGGGTATCCTATAAAATCAAAAATAAAATATAAGATATAATATACATAACAAGAATAATATATTTATTATCCAAACCCTAATCTCAAATTCTCTTTCCATCATATGAAAACATGGATTCAACTAATAGTGTCTTGTTATCACATAAAAACATGATAATTTTATTAAAAATGCATTATGATTCTTCATAAATGTATATGAAATTATTATGAAGTTAATTAATTAATTATAAATCAAATAAATATTAATATCGTTCCATAAAATATTATATTTATCAATCGAGTGATGTCCATTATATCTAGTTATAATCCACATGAATCCATAATTCAAAACAATTTCTACATCAATGCATTCCATTAAGAACCCCTTCCATGGGTAATGATTTTTATTAAACCCAATTTCAATATTAGATTAAAGGTACAACATGATAATCCTAATTTACCATCACGAGATGCATGATCATAACACATATAATTACCTCATGCAGTAGAAAATTAAATACTGATAAATAAGAAACCCAACCCTACAAAAATTAAACAAATTTATTTAGAATAAATATTCCTAAAATTAAGAACAACACTTGTTAGTCTCATATTCAACATATTTTGAAAATATTGGTTTGATCTATAAAACCCTCATGTATATCCCATGAATTCCACAATCACATTCATCAACTTCTTCAACAAACTATGGGACCCTCTCCCATAACTCATAATCCATTACATGATCATATGACATCATATATCAATGATCACATCCATATAACATATTTGTTTGTAAAAAAATATTCATTTGTGAAACATGACCCAATAACAAGTCATTTATCCATTACATACAGATGGGCTCTCATGACCCCAAACACAATCCATTTATCATTTATATGAAAACATGCACTTATTCACTAAAATAATTATATTCATCACACAACATTTTTATTAAATAATTAAATAACTAATTTAATTATTATAGGTTAAAAAATGGGTATCCTAATGCATAATTTATAATAATATGTACGAACATTTTTATATTCTTCATAGTATTAAATTATAGTTTCAAAAAAATGTATGAATTATAAGTCCCATTTTACATTGCAAATTATTATTCCCCTTAAAACTCATTCCAACATATTTCCACTATAAAACAAAATTAAATAATGGAAGAAAAATATTAATTAAAAAAATAATTATGAATCAATTTGATTACTATCAAATTAATGAAAAATGACTTCTTTTCAACATCACACTTTTTATTTATTACTGAAATAAAAAATTAAATTCAAATATTCATTTAAAATATCATAAATTTAATAAGCTAAACCAGGAATAAAAATATTACAAAAATGTATAATAAACAATGAAAAAAATATCATAAGATAAATGTGAATCTCTAAAAATAACATGATAAGAACCATTATCATTATGTTTGAACACACTCAAATTCTGACCAAAATAATTTCATGGTTAATTTATTCTATCAATTATTAGGTATAATTCCATAGTCACCCAAAATGAGAAATAATGGTTTCATGTAAAAAATTGGGAAATAAGGAATCTGCTACTCAATACTTCAATGTTATTAAAAAAATTAAAACACAATAGTGATATCTGATCACCACTCATTCAAGGAATCTACATACCTTTAAGGATGTAGATTTACAAAAACTCTAGTAAAAATAATAGAAACTACCTTCAAATTATGGAAATGAACAAGCATAAAATTTCTAGATAAAATGGGAGTAATTTACTCCAAATTGGGAATAAAATGGAAGAATAAAATGTAGAAAAAAACCATGGTTCACCATGGATTGATTACTGGATGCTTGAGGATTAATCCTCGTCCAATGGGGGCATTAAAGACTTTGAAAATAACTTTGGTGAACCGTGTTTTCGAGAGATAATCCTGGGTGAAATGTGGTTTTAAAAGTATTCATGGTTATTTGTTGAAATAATATAATTTGTAACACAAAATGAAAAAACATAGAAAATAATGCATAACTATATGACATGTGGCATCCTACATCCCAACCCAATGTAACACTACACAACCACTTGATAAAAGATGTTGTATAAGGGGCACATAGATGGTCCAAATAGATATTAATTTTCTAGTGTGGTACTATTGTGCATCCCAAAACCCACAACATTTCCACCCTTGATTCATTATAACTACTGGAAACATCTATTCTACAACCTCATCACCCCACACCACAATGATCCAACATGGTATGTTCATATACTAAAACAAAAAATCATAGTTCAACTTCCCCAAAAAATGTATCTAACATCAAAAAACGTCTTCTCAGATCCAAATTCATTTTCTAAGAGAAGAAGACACAACCATAGAAGAATTATTTGGGGATTTACAATGATCTATGATATATCCATCAACATCATATTATGTTCACCTATACTGTAGTGTAGCCTACTTCTCAATGGTTCATCATCGAAAAAAATTTAAATGGATTGCCGCCCTTTCCCCATTTACCCTCAAAGATCCCTCATAACATTTTATGGAACATTAAACACCAAATAATAACAAATAATTGGGTACATAGATGAGAGACCTTATAGAAAAATTACTTCTACAAAATTTCACCCTTCGATAAATACATACAAAAACCAAATGGGAACATAATTATTTTATATTAAATGAAACAATTATAGATACTATGTTGGGGTCACATATATTATGTGTAACCTATTATGATTTTTCAAAGTATATCGATTAAAGGATATATACCAAAATTTTCTATATCCTATTTCAAAAAATAGAAAACCCTTTGAATGATAACAAAAACATTCTAATTAAAATTCTGATTAGGGAAATGACTATATTGACTATACTTGGTAAAAAAATCATCCTTCCATTAGGAGTCATTCATAGACATTAGTATTTACTAATTATGTGAAGACCCATAAAATTAGTGTTATTTTCGTATAGGCTCTAAATATTTATAGAATATCATAAGGGTTCCACCAAGGGTTCATGTTATATATAAATATATATATATATGGTCACCTAAATATTATTCCTTTATTTTCTAATAAAATTACATTTGATATAAACTATAATAAACAAGAATCCAATACCCCAAATGGGGTGGTGATTTTATTTCATTTCTGCATTGATAAAAATATAGAGGATCACAATGTTCTGTTGTCTTAGGATAAAATATAAATAAATTAGTTTTACAGTATAGTTAAACATAAATTATGTCATTTAAATTATTCAAATAATTATTATTTTGGTATCAATCAATATTTAATATAGTAAAAAACTTTTTTTAGTATGTAAAATTGAAAACAAAAAAAAATACTAAACAAAAAAATATGTAACAGGCTAGTATACAAGAGAAGAAATTATAAATATAACATTATAGAATGAATAAATAATATGAGTTATTCTATAAAAAGTAAAAATTATAGAATAAATACAACCATTAACATCATATTGATAAACGTATTCATGTATATCAACAAAAGATCATATGTTGAATGGATTTCATAATTCCAGATATCAAAAATATTACACAATGTACATTCCCTAAGTCATTTTACATTATGGAATGAATAAATAAACCGAGTTTTACCACACTAAATTAATGAGATAATTTAAATAATTTTATTATACAATATATGATTATTTTAATAAATGTCTTTAACTAATCATATGGTGATTGGAATGAATTATGACCCAAATAATACTAACTCCACCAAGGCCTAGTGCCTAGACATATGATAAAAACTGTATGTACACTCTGAATAAAATAGTATAAAAATCTCATGAGATCAACCATCACACTACAAGGATTTATAAGTTGGTTCCCACACATAACATAATAGTATAATTCATTCCATCAGACAATAAAATATAGCATGGAATAATGATCATGGATTGTACAATATAAATATATAGGACAATTGATAAATTAAGAATATTATTCCATAATTTATTAGAAACAATCTAGAATAATATGGTACACAACTATGTTATAAAATAAAATAATAAAAACATATATCTAGTAAATATTAACTAATGATTAACTAGTAATTACAGAATATAAAAATAAACAATCCAAATAGGACAAGAAATTGAAAATATAATCATTGGGTGTTCTTATGTTCTTCGATTTTAAGGTGCCTATGAGTCGAGATACATGAATTAGGAGTCCAATGAGATGATAGATAAATCCATTATATTGTTGTGTAAATATAATGTATATCATCCATTCATATAGTATAATAGTGGAAAACTAAATGATTCACTATACACTAGGATAATGACTGGGATATACTTAGCCCATTATATTCAATGTTATAACCCCTATCATTTTCTGATCCAAAACAAAATTCACCTTTTGATCCTAACATAGATTTAATTTCTTGTTAAAACCAAAAAATCTAGACATAAAATGTTTGATATGGGTTATTGGCTATAGTAATGTTTGAGTATTTCTATGGATTATTAATGTCTATAATGTGTAAGAATAAATAATATATCATACAAAATTTGTAATATTGTGGATAAAACAGTGTAATAAAATTCATGGATGTATATGAAAATAAATTTAAATGACAGTATAACAACAGAAATGTACTTGAAAATGGAAAATGAAGGATTGTGGGAATCATTAACATTGCATTGTAATGTCTTAGACTTATTCTATAATAAAGTAGAATAAATAAAAAATAATCTAAAAAATATAAAATTGATTACAATACCATCTGATGAAAATCTTGGACCACTATAAAAGAAGTAATTTAAATAGTTAATTATAAAATATTTATAGAATTCAAAATTGAAATATAAGGATAGGGGACCCTTACTTCGATATAGTAACTGTATAAGAAAATGATGTTATGGGAGGGTATAAATGAGAAATAAAGTTAAGAATATCAAATGTAAGATAATATCATGGAATAAAAATCATGGTAGTTTATGAAAAATTAATTCAAAAAGTTCATATAAATTTTTAATGAATTCCAAAAAGGAATGAATAACATTGATATCAATTACCATGGTTGGATGCTCCTTAAGGATAGATTGAGACTCCTTATATCCTTAGAACAACCATGTAGAGACTGCTGGGAAAGATATTGAGAGAATATTTGTTATAAATGTCTTTGGCATCAAATGTGGTATGGTAATTTTTGGGGATTTCCACTTGAGGATGGTTGGTATTACGTCTCTAATTAATGAATTTTTTTGGCTTCCAATGTTTGGATGATATAATTTGATATAATCTTGTTGGAAATACATGATTAATTATTTTTTATTGATTTTAAACACCTTATACATACATTTAATCTCATAAATTTTAGTTGTATTATGTATTTTCAATTTAATTTAAATTATTTAAATTATTTAATAATATTGTGTTATTTTTTAACTATGGTATATTTTATGAGTATTAAAAAATAAAATAACCTTTAAAAATATTTGAACCCTATAATTCCAAAAATTCATTCCATTACTCATGATTCAATATATAAAAGTGATAATATCATTGAAAATTCAATCTTAATATAAGTATAAAGCCACTATAGTACTTTATTATGTTGGAAGAGAGGTAAGAAATCAAATTTGAATGGATTGAATAATTATCATTCTTAGATAAATGGGTACATATTAGAAATTCAAATTACATATTAAACATAAAATAAAACAAATGTATTTTCTTTCAGAACAACATTATTCCCCTAGGATACCCATGATTAGTAGTCATAATAAAATATTTATTCCTAGAGAAAAAAATATATTAGAATGGTGTGAGATTAATTTCTCTGGAATGGTTAAGTAAAATGTATGCAAAAATGTACTAATTTGAATAAATAATCATAGAAAGGTAAATAACTAATAATAAATTCTATTGAAATAACTAGATAAAGAATAATAATTATGCAATAATAAATTAATGAAAGAAATTAAATTTAATCAATAAATTATGAATTAAATTCATCATTTGATTTTGTCATATAAAAATGCCATGGATAAAAACAATAATAACTAAAATATCTCTGATATGAATGTTTATTATTTGAAGTAATAAGTCAGGAAGATGAAAAAATATAATGAAAATACATTTCAAACACTGTTTAAAACAACATATAAAACCCATTTTAATTCGGCCAACTTATTTGTCTTATCAGAACTAGTCGATACATCATTGTCCTGTATAAAATACAAACCCCACACTCATTGCTAGTAAAAATCATTCCTCATACTGAGTAAATGATTTTATTAAGATTTAATATTCGTTTTCAAATATCTATATCGATTAATGGATGTGAAATTATCAATAATTACCATGAAGAGGAAAATAACAAATAAGGATTGTTGACATTGATTATTAGAAATACAGTAGAATGGATATTAAAAACATTCTTTAGGAAAATAATCTTTAAATATTTCATAGTGTCCCATACCAATTTAAAACATTTGATTTATTATTCTCATGAAAGAATAACATTAAATGTCACATATAATATCATTAATATAGGGATATTCCTTATATAAAATGTAAAATGGCTATATATACACCATATAAAAGAATTAGGTGAATAACCTTATAATATGCCCCAATGAAATGAAATTCAGATGAAATCCCTTACCACATTGAAATAACTAATTTAAAATGACACACTTTTATAAATGAAAATATTGTCTCTAAAACGAAAATTTTCAACATGTAAGGGAATATTAAAAACACCAGGGAAAAATGAAAAATGGATATTCAGTTTATTCCTTCTAATTTAAATACAAATAGTCCTTTTAATTTTGAAAGGATAATCATAAATTACCTTGATTGGGAAAATGGAATAAAGATTTATTTTAATGGATTTTTTATAAATTAAAAAAGGATTAAAAATTTAATTTAATAAATCATTTGTTAATATTTACAATGTTTTTAAAAATATTATTTATCACTATCACAGAAGAGATATATTTCCCAATGGAAAATAAACAAACACAATCCTATATAATGGTGAGATTATTATATACCCCTTACCACATGATAATTAGTAGAATCATAGGTACCACAAATTAATGAAAACTATATGGATATGAAAATACCATAATATTACAAACAAAACTCATAAAATATATTCATGGGAAATATATACACAATACAACAGAATCATGTATTGTATAAGGTATTTTTCCAATAGAAATAAAAGTGGGACAAAAATCCCTTACCTTGCATTTCCATTCAGGTGAACATCCTTAAACATCATGTATAATAGTTTTAAACCCATCACTAAATTATAAAATAAGTATAATGATTACTATGTTTGCATACAATTCATTCTTATAATTTACTATTACGGATTTGTTAACAATCGTCCATTATTTTAACTATTTTGGGATTTTGTTACCTCATTTTTCGAGTTTGTTTTGACTTTCTATATTAGTTATTATCACATAGTTCATGAATTAATATTCTCCAAAATCTAATCCACAATGTAATTATTATATATATTCACTATAAATTTATTTTTAACAATCCATAAAATTTAGAGTCATTAAAGGAAATACACTGTTCATGAAAATGGCAGGTCATACATATGCATGAACGCTACATCCATTTAATTGTAATTTTGAAAGGATGAAATTTATATTATATATATAAATTATAATTCTAATATCATATTTATTTCATATATTTTCCTTTTTATTATTATGAAAATCCCTAATATATTCCATGTAATGTTTGGACAAATCAACTCGCTTTGAGGTGACAACAGTCAACATATCCACAGACAATGTTATTGTATCCCCAAAATATGGAACACATGAAGGTATGTGTTTTATAAGAATTATAGAATCCTAAAGTAATTATAAATACCATATATACATTATCTGAACCATTAGCCCATCATTATTTCCAAACATGAATGGTGGTCAATGGATGAACGAATGACACTAGTTCGTGTGGCGATAGTCTGGTGTACAAATAAATGATTATTATGTATCCCATTTTATGGATGTGTGTGAAATTTTATTTAAAACACTTATAATAACAACATAAAAATATATTTAATATACAAATATTATTGTATAATCATGTAAAAGGATTATTTTAATATTTTAAGAATGAAATAAAATTATTTTGATTGTTGAATGTTACATCGTCTTCGGGTAACACCTTTTTTTACAAAAAGTCTTTTCTGCTTGGATTTCTCTGAATTATATGATTCTATGGTTATTGTAGGTAATCTCATTTGGGTATAGGTTGGATGAGCAATGAGGTTCCCTTTTATAATTGAGGTGAGGGGTACTTTTGGAAACTCTAAAAATATTAAAATTATATAAATAAATTATCAGTTCAAAAAGGTTAAAAAATGATTTCTTTCAAATATAAGATGATTATGGGTCTAAATAATATCATATAAAAAATTTAGACAATTTTATGTTCCATTAATATCCTTATCATTTGGCATTAACCCTTAGTGAAACCCTTTAACTCCTACTGTGACGACTTCTTTTCTAACTGTTTAATGTTTAATATAGAAAATGTAATATTCCAAATGAAATATAAATTAGCAATGGATGATATTTTAAAATATTTAACATTCATTTTTTAGTTTTTTTGATAATATTTTAATTTTATATTGTTAAATATAACAATATTTATATTAAAATATCCGTAATTAATATTTTTATAGTATTCAATTCATGAATTTCTAAAATATAACAATACACAATATAAAATTGAAAAGAAACATATAATGAATTCATAATATTTATATTTATTATATAAAAATTTTGGATAACATTAATTATACAAAAGTATATTTATTTTAATATTTTTTTAAAAAAATTATTTGATAAGTCCATTAATTAGACAATTAAACATCATTATTTTTCTATAAATTAATTTAAATTTTTATTTCAAGAAAATTAATAATAAATTATCATCATTAAGATAAAAATTTTAGCTTCCCAATTATTATTTATAATCAAATAGATCCCCTATATGACTAGATATTAAAAATATTTATCTTGATAAAAATAGATGTATTACAAAATAAACTTATCATTGAAAAAATATTAAAAATTTATTAATGTCATCCATGTTTCTCTAAGAGTTTAAATAATAAAAAAAATGAATTTTTGGATATCATTCATCCAAATAAATTAGGACACGTTTTTTTTAATTTTTTTTAATAATATGATTACCCATATTTACTCGAACGCCCCTTAACTATGGTAATAAAAATTACCAATGTTTACTATTTATATAAGATATAAAAATAAAAGGGGACTAATTTCTATATTTTATACATAAGATTATAAATATTTAATTCATTTTCCACATTTTAGAAAAAATGCGGCCAAATGTAATTTAATATTTATCATATAGTGAAGGCATGAAACCAATATTTTAATGTGAAAAGGTGGAGAAGATAAAAGTGTTTTGATATTCATTTTCAATGTGAAATTGATTAATGAGACATAAATTAGATTAATTGATGATTTTATTATCCAAATATACATTATATCTAAATAAAAATATTATTTAGCACTGTAAATTAGTTAGATGAAAAATAATTTTTAAATTAAAATGTAATATATTATTATTAATTATCAAAACATAAATATTATCAGGAAATTCCAAAAATACAACAAATGTAAATTATAATATTATTTTTTAAAATTAAAAGATAATTTTTTCAAATTAATTATATAATTGTTTTTTGAAAATCAGTTTTAAAATAGACTTTTCATTAAAATGTTGTAATATCGCCTTTAGAAAATTATAGTTTTTATGTATAAAATTGAGATTTCTCATATTTCACATCTATAAAACACATACTAATTACCTTTAAAATAATATATAATATATTATTTATATATTATATATATATAATTTAAAAAATTGGGATCTGTTTATTTTTTTGGTATAATTCACTCCATCGTGCATTAAAATATTCTTTATAATAATATTTCCTTCTTATTAAATTATATTTTACATTTATTTCTAATTAATTAGTATACAATGAATTCAATAATATAATTTTAATATTTAGTTAATCCTATTAATAACCACATATTTATTGGCTACTCGATATTTTAATTTTAAATAATACTATTAATAGTATATATTAAATCATTTTTGCTTGGTGTTGCATGCAACGTAAGCTATTTATGATTTTAAATTTAAAAGGATACATGCCCTAAAATACTATGGTGTTACATTATCCCCTCCTTCAATAATAATTTCTATATGTTCAATTTTAAATTTCCCATCAAAAATAAATGTTTCATATTTGTAAATTCCTTTGTGGGAATCCCTAACTGGAAAAGGGTTAATAAAATATCCTCTTAATTAGACGGAAATTGAAATATAGAGGTCGACACAAAATAAAGATTTTGAATGTGAATTTTGACTTGGAATGTTAAAACAAGTGTAATAAAGAAAAATCCAAATATCTTTTTCTGATAGAGAATATAAGAAAACACATTCATCAGAAATTATACCATCACAAAACCGTAAATCTTTGATGGGTTAACGAGGACATTGATTTTTCGGTATAAAAAATAAACAAGTAGTCTTTTCTTTAAAAATTAATTTCCTATAGTTTTTTGATTGGTTTTTTATCAAGATAGGTAATTGAGAAAATAATGTAATATGATTTCATTCAATATTATAAGAATAAACTTATCCTTTGGTAGTGATTCGGTATATTTTTTACTTTCTCTCTTATGCGAGGAAATAGATATTTAATTTAAATTTTTTAATCCTAAATAAAATTAATGAAACATAAGATCCACCAGTCGTTCCTTCAACCATTAAATATTTACAAAAAGGAAAATGGTTATCAAAAATTAGTCAATAAAAATAATTTAATGTAAAATAATATTATTCAATGTTAAAATTAATCAATTAAAACCATAAGTGTAATATCCTGAGTTTTAAAAAGGAAACATAATGTTTGATAGCATGAATGACGCCCCACATAAATCATAAATGAACCACTAAATATTATTATTTAAAATGGTAATTTTCAACGATCCATTAGAATGTAGGGGAAAAATATTTTTAAATGAATGTTGAAAATATGGTTTACACATGTTTATATAATGATTTTTTGGTTACCAAATTAACATTAATTGAACCTAAACACAAATTGACTATAAATGATGTATTTTTCTAAAAAAATATTTTAATGAGATTAATTGTTTTTATAAAAAAATAAAATCACAAATTATGGATTATATTAATTAAATATTATTTCATTATAATGTTTAAAATTCATATTATGTGGTTTCTATACATTATATAAGAACAAATAAAATTTTACACATAAAAAATTTATTTTCTAAGAATATTTTTTACCACCTTTTGATAGAGAACCCATTTTAAATCAATTTCTAAACATTTATACATTATATATAGAAAAATAAAAATCTTATTTTGATTTGGGACAACATGATTTAGTTTTGTTGAAATTTTTGTAATTTTCTAAAAAAATCAAATTTTATTAAATAGCGAAGAATACTTTTTTTTAATAAAAAAACTACATTTTCGGGTAATTTATTTATTTTGATATATTATATTTATAATTTTTTTAAAAAATATATTTATATTAATATTTAATCATTTAATATATATTTTGGTCCATTGAAGTAATTTTACATTTATATTAGATACAAACGCGTGTCAATATTTTTAGGGATTTTTAATTTTAAAAAACATGTTTTCTCTTTTTGAAAATGAGGATTAATATTAAATTAATTACTAGAGTTTATTTATTTTGAATTTGAAAAATGGATTCAATATTTTTAATCATATCTTATAAATTATGTAAGTAGGGTCTTTTTATTTTTAGTCATTGTGAACAGTATCTTTTGTAATTATTTTTATTAACACAGTTGAAGGTAAATTGGAAAGTTGAAGGTGAAAATAATATTACAATAACAAAAAAATACCCTGAAACTTGACCTAATTTAATTATATGAGTTTACTCTGACCATTCCCATCATTATGACATTTTTTATCCACATGGATCCACTTAGATTACACAAAATAATTTATAATATTATTTTAAATTAATAATCATTTTTATTACATTTTGTATTTAAAAGGTAATATATTATTATATGAAGTTATACATGGGATCTCATCAACTATAAATATTCATTGGAAATATAAAACTATTATCTACATCATGTTAGTTTTTCTATAATTTTTATAAATTAATAAATTAGAATAAATGATGACACAACTATGAAGTAGTAATTTATTAGTTATTGATAGAATCTAATAAATGATTTTATAAATATTAAAATATATATAATTTTACATAATTTATGCCATACAGAATTTTTTGGATATATTTAACATGTTGATGATTATTTAAGGGAGTTTTTTCTAGCTTATATTTTGGGTAGGATATTTTTAAAAAGTAAACTTAAGAGTAGTCTCGTAATTGAAAATATTTGTATTTTTACATATAAAGTAGTTTATAAAATGCTATAAAAATAAAAAAACATAATAATCATCCAAATGGTTAGGATAATACCAAATGTTTCATAAATGAAACTTTTGAGGATTTTCTTACATTTTATTGTACTTATATTAACCATGAAATTGTTAATAACATTGTACACGTTATGATTAAAGAGGGTAAAATAAGTATAAAAACAAAAAGATAAGAATTAAAAATATTCAAAAAATATATAGTTTTAATTGGATGATGGGTATTTGAAACAAAATATTCTTTTAATTTAAATAAATTATTTAGGGAATATTTGAAATCCAAAATCATTTTAAATTTATTTAATACATTAAATATTTCCAGGGGTTCCCTCCCCTCTCCTATAAAAAAGAACCCATTCATATCTATTATACACAAATAAATAATATTAGTTTATAAAAATTATACCCAAAACCATTACAATATTACCTCCCATATTATTTATTCCTTAATGTAGGCTGAACAATGTTCTTATAGTTGTTATGGTGTTCTTTAAAGGTGACCAATCGAAGAAGTTGTAACATTTTCTTAAAGTATTACTATTTTATTTATTCTTCCACATCCGTCAAATATCATAGTAACATGATTAAATAATAAATTTATTATGATCAAGATACATACATGTTATTAACTTAACATTGTCATCTAATTCTATTTTCACTTCTATTAAATGGGAATGGAATTAATCGTTTGTGTGTACGTGTGAAATATGACCTCCACGAACTGATCTAATTCATTTTCAAAAACCACCTCCCATTAATGGGTATAATAATGTAATTAATGTTAATATGTGATATAAATTACATAAATCACTATAAAAAAATAATATATCAATTACGTTATTACATTCCATGCACATGAAAATGATAATGTCGTTCATGGATACATGTGTACTTCACCTCCACAAGGTGATATGATTAGCTTTTATTCACTACATCACATGTATGATATATAAAAAAATAAAATTATTAATAAGATATTAATAATTTTATGATCAATTATTAATGATAAAACTGTACATACCTTCTTTTCTTTATTGATCAATGAAAAGTGAAGATGTCACTAATTTGTATGTATAGCCTATGGTGTCTATGGTTATAATATTGTTAATTTTTCATAACCATAATTAATGGCCTTATATAAAGGTATAACAGATGTTAAAAAGTGATAAATATGTAAAAAAAATATTATTTTTGAGTTGATAGACAGATGACCACATTGACTATTGACATCATACCATGTTCATTTTCGAATAAAGTACTGAATAATAACAAAACATCGGATATGAACATAAATGAATATTTAATCATTATAACTTGGAAATAATTGAACTAAAAGGAATAATAAACATGAAATAGGTTTTCATGAAAGTTTAAATGAACATTTGTTTATTATTCTAGATTATAAATATTATACATGATGAGTTGGACTCAAGGTTATGGACTTTTTAACTAAATAAATCATTTTAATGTTTTGATGATTCATTATTATAAAGATTTATATTTAATACCCATGTTTTCAGTATAGTTTAAAGTATTTATTTATATTGAAATAAATTTTTTAATATGATAATTTTATTCAATAGTTTAAATCTTGTATAATACAAAATGATTCAAAAATAATCTTGTTAATTTTTTTAATTGTTTTTCAAAAATAGATAGAGTTTTTAAATAACTATGAATGTTTTTTACATATACGCCATGAATGAAACTTATATCATTATACAAACTAATATGTATTTATTTTTACTTCACATAGTTACAATTTTATTTTAAAATAATGTGTTTTTATTTATAAGTGTCCAACTTGTAAATATTAAATGTGATTTGAATGTGGAAATGTTATTTTTTACATTATGCTTGTTTTATATGTTATAATTATGTTATGGTTTACGAGGATTGTTTAATTATATGGTTGGTTCCATGATGAAATGAGGTTGGGTGATCTCCTGATAGCTCTCCAAAAAATTAGTAAATGAGATCGGGTTAAATGATAATGTTTCTCCTAAGAGATTTAAGGAATACACTTTGAGGGGTATTCCAAATGTATCCATGATGGTAACTATCTATGTAGATGTGAACGAAAAAAACATAAGTATTATATAGACTCCACAAGTTTACCTTTAGATTTTTTTTATTTCAATAATGTTTTTTAGTAATCCTATTATTTCAATAGGTATGATAAAGTGTTTATGTTTTATGGATGAAAAAAATTATTTTGTGAAAATGTTTTCATTATTTTAAAATATTCATGGCCGAACAATTTCATTTCTTATTTTATATCAATTAATGAGATTTTTGTGCTCATAAAAAGCTTTAGAAATTTTTTCTATATGATTTTGGGGAGACTAGAGTCATCTATGAGATCATGGAAAAGCTAAGATGAGTAAACACGGAATGAAACCATGTTTCATTTTTATTGTCTCAGTTTTATCGAAGAAATTGATACAATTGGTAGTGTCCACTTTGTATTTATAGGGTTTTATATTAATTAGTTATGGAATAATTATCTATACCTTTATAATTGAATATATCCCCAATGTTTAATAAATCCAAGTTATTAACTTAACACATGATTATGTTACATTTAAAGATGGGGCCTCATAGTCTGTATCAGAGGATGATTTAGAAAATATTAGAGATTAGAATATTTTATATAGAGTTAGAGATATCACAATGAGTTTATAATTTTATGGATAATTAGATGTTTAATTTCTAATAAATATTTTTTTAGGATTTATTTTCCAAAATTTTAAGGTGATTACCAGTATTTAGTGAGACATTTAATGATAATGTAATTATGGGTTTTTACATTCTGGGATGAAAAATAAAAGGCACGAGATAATCCACCGGGATTAAATATGTTATTTTTATTTTTTATGAGTTTATCTAATTTTTGGGAATTTTATTAGAATTATATAGATTTAAGAAAATGACAACCTACAGGAAGGTTGAAATCATTTCTCATCGGACAAAGCTATAGGAATTGAACCCACAACTAAAGTGCAACAAGGCCATATTGACTAGCACTAGACTACATGATGTATCTGGTTTGTATAACATTACCATTTTAGATGAAAGTATTTAATAAATAAGAATAAGTTTATTTCCGGATCATTTTTATTGTCAAAGGGATATCGTTGTTATAAGAAAATGATTTGTATATTAAGTGATATATATTATTTTGAAGTCCATTCATTAATTTTGGAATGTTATATGATTAATGTAAATAGAATACTATGTTATTCTAATTGAAGAGTATATTTTATGTTATATTTTTAAATAATATATAGTTTCAATTGTGGACCTATGGGAAATTGTGTTATTTATGAAATTGAATAACCTATATTGGAGAATATGTGATTCATTTAACTACTTTTTTGGTATGAGAAATTAATTTTAATTTATGTTATTTGGATACCAATGTAAAATTTATCATGGAATACAATGTGATAAAAACCTATTAATTTTTTGTTTCAATCATTATTTTGGTTCTTTTGAGGAAATATTAATAGAATTATTCGTGGAATGGTCAATTTGGAAATTTCTGTATTATTGATTGATTTTGGAAAATAAATGTAGTTATTCTTCTTATAAAGGAATATTATTTTTGGGAATTATCTTATGTTATCCTAAACATATTGGTTTTGGTTAATGTTAAATGATATGAGAAATTTATTGTTATTCTTCTATAGATTATATGATTATATAGAATTTGATTCATTTTGAATGCTCATCATATGGAGAAAAATATCAGTTTGTGGAGGAAATTGAATAGAGGATTAAAATATATATGTCAATTAAGTATGTTTTCTTATTTTATTATTCAAGGAAGTAATAAAACTACTCAACTTTATTAAAAGTATCTTAAAGTAGAAATGTTTTCTTTTTTCGTTTTCCTATTACAATTTCAACGACCGTTTAACCCATCAAAAATTTATAGCTTTGGGATTGTTAATTTTTTTTCAAAAAATGTTTTTTATCAGTCTTAATAAGAACCTAATGGGTAGTTTTTCTTACATATCCATGTTTTCTTATATGTAATACTAGTTTTTTTCATCTCAGGTGACCTTCGTATTGTTATTTATTTATTTTAATGTGGATGCTTTATTAATTGTTTTTTTTGATGTGGGAATGCAATAAAGATATTTTCAAGATTCATACAATAGTTACTAAACCCAAATTCAAATGGTGAGGAAATAATTTCCCAATGGTGGGGGAGAATGTGGCATTCTGGGTTTTTAAAAGGAAACGTAGTGTTCGAAAATGTACATTATATACCACATTGAGCATAAACGAACAACTAAATATTATTATTTAATAAGGTAGTTATCACAAAAGCATTAGAATGGTGGAAATTATCAGTGTTAACTAAATTATAAAAATATTTTCTAAAACTGTTTATATAATGATTTAGGGGTTACCAAATAAACTTGAAATAAAATGAAAAACTAATTGAATATTGCGGATGAATTTTTATTAATATTATTAAATATAAATAATTATGTTTATAAAATTATAAAATCACTATTTTGGAATATATTAATTAGATATTAATTCAATATAATATTAAAAATACAAATTATGTGTTTTCATGAAATAATATTAGAGAAAATACAATTCTACCGATAAAATGATTATTTTCCTAAATATTCAGTTTTCCTCCTTTTGATAGTGAACTCATATTAAATATGTTTTTAAATCGTTTAAATGATAAATTTGTAAAACTAAACATCTTCTTTGGATGTGAGACAAAAAAATAAATTTTATTTAAATTTTGGTAATTTTCTATTAAAATTCACATTTTAAAAAATATTGAGAAATACTGCAATTTAATTAAAAAAAGTCCTTTTAATTAATTTATTTTATTTTATTTGGTTATATTTTTTTATTAGGTTTAATATATAAATATATTTATTTTTATTATTTTATTCAATTATGGTCATTGTATGTTACTTGTAATTGAAATTAGATATAAACACATGTCGATCTTTGGATGGTTATTACTTTTAAAAAACATGTTTTCTATTTTTTATAATGGGGATTAATTTAAAATTAATTACTACAAATTATGTGCTTTGAATTTAGAAAAATGGATTTCATATTTTTCAGCAACAATGTCAATATTATTTAAGTATTCACCTTTAATTGTAAGAAATTATGAAAAATAACATTAGTAATTATTTTTATTACCACATTTGAAGGTAAATCATGTTGTTATGGATAATAATAAAATTATTATAACACAAAAATACCATAAAATTTGTCTTAATTTAATTTTATGAGTATATTTTAACCATGAGAATAATTGGGTTGATTTTAGGGCCACTTGGATAAACATGGAGATCTTTAATGCAATTATAATAATATATTAATTGAATAGTCATTTTAGTTAAACTTTTGTTTTTTGATGTAATGTATTTTAATATGGAGTTATACTTGGAATAACATAGTGTATAAATATTAATTGAAAATATAAATCCATTACCGACATCATGGTAATTTATTTGTTGTTTTTTCTAATTCAATATTTACGTTTTATTATGACTCAATGACGATAAAGTAGTTTCCATATTAATTAAATAATCAAATAAATTAAATTATATATATTGAAATAAATAATATTTTACATAGTTTATGCCAAAATAATTATTTGAATATATTATACAGGTTAATGAGGATTTAATAGAGTATTTCTTATCTTATCTGTTTATTTTTTTATTTTATATAATTCAACTAATAAAGAGTTTCATACTTGACACAATTGGTATTTTCAAATATAAAATACATTATAAAATGTTTTATAATTTTCATGAATTAATTGATTCAAAAAATGTTAATTATGTGTACTAATATGTTATAAATTCCACTTTTTTTTAATCATTTGACATGTTATTTTCATTACATTTACCCACAAAGTGTAAATAACTTGATATCAGAGTTAGAGTAAAAATGGTAAAATAAGTGTTAAACAAAATGATAAGGAATAAAAAAATTTCAAAACATGTCTAATTTTTATTTTATAATGGTTATTAAACTGATAATTATCTTATATTTTAACTAAAGTTGTTTTGGATCATTTGAAATTTAAATTGAATTCATATTAATTTAATACTTTTAATCATTCCAAGGGTGCCCCTCCCCCCTCATAAAAAAGAATCCATTAAACATTATTATACACACTTCCAAAACCCTTTGGATACTCCATGATCAACCAAAAACCCTTAATAAAATCTCTAGTCACATTATTTAACCCTTATATTAGGCATACAACCCTTATTAGAGGTATTATGGGGTTCTCCAAAGGTGATCAACTAAAGAGTACATATCCTTTTCGTTAATTATTTCTAATAAATTTATTCTTCCATATCCTTCAAATCAACTCCAACCAGGAGGAAATAATAAGTATATTATTCTCAAGATACTGATATTTTATTATGTAAATATCATCATCAAAATACATCTCCACATTTATTAAATGTGAATGGAATTAATCATTCATGTGTACGTTTGATTTATCACCTCTACGAAACGATCTAATTTTTTTCCTGAAGGGCCTCTCATGATTTGTTATAATAATGTAATTAATTTTAATATATGATATTAATAAAATATTAATCATTATAATATAATAATATATTATTACATTCTTACTTTCCAAGATCATAAAAATCATACCTTCGTTCGTTCATCTGTGTGAACTATCACCTCCAAGAAGTGATGGAATTCATTTTTATTCCCTACATAACATGTAAGATATATAATATTATATATAGAGGAATAATAAGATATTAATTATCTAATGATCATTTTTAACCATAAAATAGTACTAACCATATTCCCAAAATGATCAATAAAAAATGAAGACATTACTCATCCGTACTTAAGGCCTACCTTATCTAGGATTATAAAATTTTTCATTTTTAAAACCTTAATTAATGGTTTGATTAGAAAATATAAGGGATTTATAAAAGTGATATTTATGTCATCAATATTATTATGTATATTATGGACTTATGATCGCATGCACTATTGACATCGTACAAAGTTTATTTTCCACTAAAGCACTATATAAAGACAAAACGTCTGAAATGAACATAAATAACTATATAATTGTTATAACATCGTAAAAATTGATATAAAATGAATAATAAAAACATAATATTTTCTCAATAAATTCAATATTAACCTAATTTTATATTTCATGATTATAATAATTTTACATGATGAGTCAAACTCAAGGTAAAAGGCTTTTTGAATCAAAACCTAGTTTAACTTTTTTGATGATTTATTATTATAAATCACTCTATTTAATGTCCATGTATTCAAAATGGTTTATGGATTTCATTATATATAAATTATTGTTTTAAAATTTTAGTTATTTTTTAATGTTTCAATGTGTTATGGGACACTTTGATTATGAAATCTATTATTTAAATGGTTGAATTGTGTATTAAAAATGGATTGATTACTTCAATAACATGGAATATTTTTTACATATTTTCCAAATATAGAATTTATCAAATTCATGTCTCTATTATGTATTGATGATTATTTTACATGTTTATCATTTTATTTTAAAATAATGTGTTTTCATTTACGACTTTGCGGTTTCTAAATATTAAATGTCATTTCAATGTGGAAATGTTGTTTTTTTTATTTATGCTTATTTTATGTGTTATGATTATGTTAAGGTTCATAGGAATTGTTTAAGTATATGACTGGTTCCATGATAAAATGAGGGTGGGTGATGCCATGATATCTGTATAATTTATTGGTTAATGAGATGGATTTAAACAATAATTTTTCTCCTAATTGATTTAGGGAATATCATGTGATTGGTATTCCCAACGCAACCATAAAGGTTACTCTATATATAGTTTTCAACGCTACAATGTAAGTATGATATTGATTACAGAATTTACCTTTGTGTTTTTTATTACAATGATGTTATAATGGAATATTATGATTTCTTGAGGTATTCTAATGAGTTTATGTTTTATGGGTGAAAATAATGAATTTGTGAAAATGTTTTCATGATTTTAAATTATTAATGTACTAATGGTTTCATTCCTTATATTGTATCCCATAATAAGAATTTTGTGATCATCCCTAGTTATTGGTTTTTTTCACACGATTTAAGGAATAATAGCGTTATGTATAGGATGAAGGAAAAGTTATGATGATTAAAAATAAAAAGAAATCACATTTCATTTTAAAATTTTTTATTTTAAAGAAAAAATTGATACTATTGAACTTTTTCACTTTGTATTTATATGGTCTTGTTATGTGTAAGTTATGGCCTAGTTATCTAGAGCTCTAAATTTGAAAATATGATAAATGTGATATAAATTCAAATTGTTGACTTAATTGTTTATTATATAATTCTTAAGGTTGAGACCGTATAATTATACTCAAACAAAATTCATATGTCCAAATTCATAATACAACAATGTCTATAAATATACAAAATCAATCATGACATCAGAATACCCAATAAAATTAAACCATTATATGAATAAAAAAACATTAATATCTAAGTTTAAATAGTAATAATCAATGTTCAACATTAATTATATTTAAAATAATTACCCTACCTCAAGAATATCATAGACTAAGATTGAGACCCAAAATAGAATTATTTGATCACATAGTATTCCAAGTAACATCATTAAATCTAAATGTTTTGTCCCATAAATTTTATTTTCTAGTTCACATTATATACAATATACTATAACCAATTTTATAAATAACCTCAATCACCATAAGTCACCAGTAAGGTCATATTTGAATCTAAAATACAGTTAATCATTTACTCTTCAAAATATTATATTGACCACAATCTTAAAGGATACCCAAAATAGTGATCATATTGTGAAATAACATTAATCATTTAATAAAAAAATTATTATCAAGTCCCAAGTTAACCAATATGGTTAAAAATGTCCATAAAACAATATAAACTTTATCCATTAGATATTTTTTAAAAAATAATTATTTCTGACATGGAATTCATATAGGCTACTGGTATGCATTGATCCCTTTTCACTCTTCAGTTGTGCATTCAAATTAATTGTAGATTCTATATGCAACATGTTATCCCATCAACTTATGTGGGATGTACTTTTTTAAACAATATTAATATTCTCAAAAAAATTGATAATCATCCAAAAAAATAACACAAATTTATTCAACATTAAAAAAATATTTTATTGAAAAACGTTATCTTGAATGCTTCATTTTGTATTCCCAATAATATAAACACAAAATATTACATTAAATCCAAAGAGTATATAAAACATAACGGTTATCCATACATTAAAAAACATCAATAAATTAAAAAGGCATATTTCTTATATAACTTTTTTCACACATACTAAACTAACGGGTTGTGTTCCCTAATCTATATATTCCTAAATCTAGTTTCCCATGTTTGTAATAATCATTATCTGATACCAACTTTAAAAAATGTGACCCATGATGCCTGAATCCAGTGAGTTATTTATTACAATGGATTTGATATAAGAATCCTCATCCCAAAGGAATAGATAGTTTAGTAGTGTCTGTAAACTATATTATTATATGAAATTACAATTTTATCAGGAACATAAATTATAAAAAATATTTCAATTTTGAAAATATTTATTCTACATGATTTTCCATCCATATCTGTCGTAATAAATATCATGGAATCCAAGGGAAAATAAAACATCAGAAAGCGGTGAGTTCGATTTCCCAGTATGGGTTATCTTTATCAGAACAAATAATGTATTAATGAGAATAAATCAACACGGAAAGGTAAATTGCTAATAACACATGAAATTAAAATAAATAGATATGGAATAATCAATTAGTATTGGTAAATATCTAAAAATTATTACATGTAATAAATAATATGATCATGAAATGCATCCATGGATTTTATCATATGAAAATTTTAGGGATAGTAACAATAAAAACAGAAATATATATGAAGGAAATTCTGAATTATTGGATGTCATTTATTAGGCACATGAAAGCCTATAAAATCAAGAACTATAAAAATATGGTCTAAAACCACATGTAGAATCTATTTTAATTTCACCATGTTATTTTTCTTATGAGAACCTATCGATGCATTAAAGGGATATATAATGTCTGATCCCCACCCATCATTGTGAGTTTAATGAATTCCTCAAATTTAGTAATCATTTTTATTAAATATTAATATGCCTTATCAAATATCCATATTGGTTAATCAAAATGGAAATATCAACAATTCAGCAGTTGAGTATTAGAAACAATAAGGGATGTTTATGTTGATGAATGGAGAAACTATTGAAAGATCATTAAAAACCTTCTTAAGGAAAATATTCAAAAAAAATTCCAAAAATGTCCCATATTAATTTGAAATAGTTAAATCATAATTCCAATCAAGGATTAAGATTAAATGATTCTTATAATATCATTAAAATAATGATATTTATGATATAACATGTCAAATGTATGTATATACGTCATATAAAAGAAACTAAGTTCATAACATTAGAATATGCCTTAATAAAATGAAACAGGGATAAAATCCTATACCACATTATAATAATTTATTTAAAAGGATTAAAATGTATAAATGGTTATAATTTCATTGAAAATAAAATTATAAAATTTTATAGGAAGAATCATAAAATTATTGCTTTATGACACCAGGAAATTCTATTCATTCACTATTACCCCTTCCATTGCTTTGACTTTTAGGTGAACATCATTTAAAAACTTTTATATTGGTTATAAAAATTTCCAAAACATATAATATAAATATACTCATAATTATAATATCATATATTTTATTCTTATAATTTCGTACCACTTGTTTGTTAAAAACCAATCATTATTTGCACTATTTCAGGTGTTAATTTCCTAGTTTTTTGGAGTATGTTTTGACATGTTATTTTTGTTAATTTTATTTCAATAACAAAATTATAATCTAAATAATGTAAAACATGATGTAATTATCATATATATTCAATATAAAATTATTAAAAATAATCTATAAAATTTGGAGATATAAAATTAATTGAACTGTTCATGGAGACATTTGGTCATACATACAGATAAACAGTAATTCTATTTCTTTGGCATATGAAAATAATAAAAAATAAATGGTATATATTTATATTATAATACTAGTATAATATTTCTGTCTTATTTGTAACATATACTTATTAATACTATTCTTAATATATCCTATTAAATGTTTAAATGAATCACATCGCATTGAGGAGGTTATTGTCCACATGTCCACAAAGGATGATATCATATGCACACAACATGGAAATATTAAGGAAAGTGTTATATATGAATTGGAGAATCATAATGTAATTATAAATATTATATAAAACTTTTGTAAAACATGAACATGTCATTATTTTCCAACCATGAAAGGTGGAAAATGGAAGAATAAATGAGGACTGTTCATGAGGTGGTAGTCCGGTGGAAACATGATCAATGATTCCATGTCCAATTTAATGGACGTGTATGAATGTTCAGTTCTAACTCATAGAATAAAAAAATATCAATATATTATGTTTATTGATTGTTGAAGAATGATACCTCGTTTTCAGGTAACTCTTTTTGGTTTATTTATAAATACATCATTGGTTGGATTTATTCCAAAATGGGGGAATATATGACAATGATTAGGAATTTAGGATATTATTTTTATAGATTTTGGAAGAGGTATAAGGCTCAATGTGGTGTTCAGAAGTGGGGGATTAGATGCCCTTTTATAATTGAGGTGAGGCGTACTTTTGGAAACATTCAAAATATTAAACTAATATAATTTCATTTTAAAATACATATTGTTAAAAATTGAGTCACTTAGAATATAATATGATTATGTGTTGAAATATTATGATCCAATAATATTTTGACATGTTTTGGTCACATTCTTACCCATACCTCTTGGTTATAACCCTTAGCTAATCCCTTTAGCTCTTACCAGGATAGGTTATTTTCTTTATTTTTAATTTTTTATATATTTTATATATGATAAAAACCAAAATATTGAGTCATTTATTACATTTTCAACTTTATGAAAATAATTTGGCCAATTTTTATATTTTTATGAAATTTATATCATTAAATGAAATATTATTTATTTAAAAATATCATAAATGTCAATTTTCACATTATTCCATTCATGACATATTGAAAAATATATTTAAACAACATAACATCAAAAAAAGTAATACCCAACTAATATGTCTATGTCATCGAGAAAATTATTTTATTTCATTAAATAAATAAAATTATATTTATTTTAGTATTTTTAATGAAATTTATTTGATATGTCCATTAATTAATCAACTACTACATCATTATTGTAAAAAACTATTATTGAATTTTTTTATTCACTAAAAAAATTATCATGACAGTGATAAACATTTTACCATTCCAATGACTATTGAAAGTCCATTAAATCCCCTATAGAACCTCATTTTAAAAGTATTTTACTATTTAAAAACAAATGTATGGCACATTGACTTTTCAAGGAATAAAATACTATAAATGGAATAATGTTATCAAAGTGGCTCCATGAGCACAAAAATTATTCCCAATAATAGTTTTGGTCAACATTAACTCGTCTAATTAAATTAGGAAAAGTTTTATTATAATTTTATAATATTATTTTTACCCTTAACTTCTTGATTTACCCTTAAAAATGGTAATATAAATTACCATTGTCTACTATTAATAGTTGTTCATAAAATAAAAGGGACCTAATTTTTAAATATAGACCATAAAATTCCAAATATGATGTACATTTTTTAAAATTAGAAACCCATAGTTGGATAAAATAAATTTAAAATTTATCATGTAAATGGAGTGTAAAATATAGTTTTAAATGTGAAAATATTCAAATTACTAAAATGGTTTTATATCTGCAATCAATGAGAAATTTATTCTAATGAACTAAATTAGATTAAATTAAAATGGAACTAATTATAATCTAAATCCTATTAAAAATATAAATAAATATATATATTATTCATACGAAAAAGTTGTTTTCAATTAAAAATTTAGGGCACTATAGAAGAGGTTAGAACATCAAATTTTGATTGTAACAATGAGAAACATGAAAAATCAATTTTATCAATAAAAAAATATTATTTTAATTTGAGTATTTATGAAATTAATTGGATTATGTATAAATAATTTTGTTGGCATGACACCATGAAAATAAATTATTAATGAATAAAATTCTTGATATCTTGCATAACATGCAATGCTAAGCATTATGTGAATGGTGATGTATTATAAAACTATTATTAATTAATTGTTCTTTTTATAATATTAAAATTGAAGTTTTAAAAGTAAAGAAACTATAAATTTAATGAATACTGGTTCTATTGAATAGCAATGTATTCATTAATGTTTATGAAATAAACCCTCATTTTATAGATATGGAATCTTACAATTTCAAAAATAATTTTCACCAAAAATGTTTTATATTTCATTTTATATTTGGGAATTATAAAATAAAATTTTCTAATTTTAGATGTTTTAGTTTTAAAATCAAAATAATAATTTGAATATTCATATCCTAGTTACCTTATGGTTAAATGTTTTGATAATTTTTTGAAATAATTCTATTACCAGTGAATAATGATAATTCAACATTTTCAAATTCTACAATTTCATTTGATTATACTAACTAAAAAAATATTACCATTACATTTTTCATTATTCCTTAATGTTAAATATGATTCATTTATTTATAATAATGTCTTCATATCAATTTTAATTAGAAATATTCTGGATTTTCTTATTTGTTAAATTTTGTGATTAAAAAATAACTTCCACAAAACTATTTGTCATTACATTATATGTGATTATATTACAATTAATTTTATGGAAATGTATAGATTTAATCATAAAAAATGGATACCATATTTTGGATAAAGGGGAATGAAATTTATATATGTTTTTTTAATTTTTATTCATTTTGAATTGAATCATGATATATATCTGACACAACTGTATAAGTAAAAAATTTAAAATGTTTTTAAAACCATTATATTATGTATCAATATCAACTAGAAAACATGAAAATATTTCATTTAATGGAATAAATTAATTCACAGAAATCTAAAATTGGATAATATGTAATTTTTTTCCTTTATAATGATAATGAAATTTAACATACTATGATTAAATTAAATTCATAAATGTTACTTAGCTAAATTTAATATCTATGAAATATTAACATATAGATAAAAAGATGATAATTTTGGTAAAATAATATTATTTTAATCAAGTATTAAATTTATTGATTATATAAATTTATTTATAATGTTTTTTCATTGAATTATTTCATTAAATGATTATAGAACATTGAAATAATAATTATTCCACTAAAAGGAAAATAACATAAATGGTTCTTGAACTTTTAAAAGCGCAAAAAATATGAGAAATTATTATGCTATATAAAATTTTAAGATAAATGTAATTATATTGTGGATGTTTAAAAGATTATATTCGAATTAACTTACTATCTTCATTTCATTAATGTCAAATTTGATGAATACGATAAAAATATCATTTATTATATTTTATGTTAAATGTTGTATTATTTTGTTATTTAAAAGTCATTGAAATAATTCATGAGAAAAATGAAAATGGGAAATGGTATGAAATTTCATATTCTACACATATATGAACCAAATATTAGAACATACGTAATAATATATCCATTTAAATTTGAAAAGGTTATCCCCATAGTTAAGGCTAAATTTTTTCAAAAAATAGTTCAAACAAAATGATAACATCTATAATTTCTCCAAAACCTATATAAATTTAATTGACAATTTATAATTTTAATTTATAATTTTATTCTTCAAATATATTTCCATTTTAAGGAATTTATATTGAAAATGAATTAATTATTTTTTTTATTATAATTCAATGTTTTTATTTTCTATCCCTTATAAATCAATAATAATTCCTATTTTAAATACGATAATTTTAGCCTTCCAGCACTACCAATCCCTCGTAAATTCACCTCTATATTTTCCAAAGAAACAAGTCAAATGTTATTTATATAACACCTTAAAATTATAATATATAAACATTGTATTTAATAGCATGCATGAAATACACCACCAAATGTACAAATAAATATAATGTCCTGATACATTATGATATATTTAATTTCTAATATTTTTAATAATATATTATATTTATTGTAATTTATGTAATAATGGGTTTTCATTCCATACAGGAATGATCTAGTTTTACCGAATAATATTATATTTTTAATAAATTATTATTTAATTAAATAAAATTAAATTAAGACATTATATTAATGGATATAAATAAAAATAAATATATTTTAAATATATTTTTATTCATTTGTTGATAATTAAATTTAAATAAATATTAAAACCAGTTTAATACACATGATATGATTATATAAAGAATCTTTTTTATCCTTCCAAATGCATTTTATCATAGAAATTAAATTAATTACTATCATTGAATGGTATTAATGAAATATATTTTATCTATTCTTTAAAGGTTTGGTGTTTTATTCCAATAGATTTTATAAGACATAACATAAGGATAAATCATGTTTTACACACAAAATTGTATTTTTCTAAGAAGGAAAATTTGCCACATTTTAATGGAAAAAAAGTTTTCAAATTGAATTTTGACACTATTACTAATTTTATATGAAAAAATAAATTCAATTTATGAAACTGAAGCCAAAAAATTAGGTTAGAGATTTTTTTAACAGAATTTTAATTTTTTGATGAATAATGAATCATACCAAATTTTAAATAAAAACTAAATTTTTTAATCTAATTTATTTTTACATTATAAATTATATTTTAATTTTTTTTAAATTATATTTCTAAAATTATAAATCAATTAATAAAATTTATTATTCTTTAATAACAGTCACATTGAAACTGTTTATAAAATCATTTCAATCTTTTGAACATTTGTGAATTAAAATAACCCCTCTTTTCATCACATATGCTGGATTAATTTTAATATAACGTCTATAAATTATTTAATTGGAATTTGGAAAAATGGATTCCATATTTAGAACCATCATAATTCATACCGTTAAAAAGATTAAAATTATTTTATTACCATAAAATTTATTCAATGTAATAATTATTAATAACACTGATCAATAAAAAATTGGATTAATCGGGGATTAAACCTCAATATTAGGGCTAAAATGACCTAATAATTCGTGAAACCCCCATTTTATATATATATTTATACCATTTAATTCCTTGAATTTAAATTTTATAATTATTGGAGACACTAAACGGTGAAAAAATGTGGATGCAATACCCATTTCAAAATTTTACAGGAATGCCACTCCTCCTCCACTACAAAAAGGCAGCCAACCCTACCTTGTATTCAAACCTCTCCAGAGCATTAGATCACCCAAAATCCTCACAAATAAAATCAAAAAATTCCTCCACCCATTCTATAAGGCTGTAATTGGGATGACTGAAAAAAATGGATGTCATTTGGTATAAACAAATAATAGTTACATGAGTAAGAAGCAACATTCTTCAATAATCACTTTTGTTTCATTTTATTCTCTACCACATTAGTTTATTTTATATCATGATTATATAATATTTCCAGTGTATTAAATATTTTGGGATGTTTTTATTTAAATATTATCACTTACACTTTCTATCAAATCCATCAATTAGGAAACATAGTCATTATTCGTGTGTACAACAGACTACTTCCTGGCGAACCAATATTGATCTTTCTAAAAGTAACAAATTTCCTGGTTGGAAATAATGATGGATTTATTTTACATATATTATATAAATTGTATTAATAATTTCATTATACATATATAATTATTATATAACACATACATTCATGTATTCTATATTTTTGTAATACGATAATAGTGTTATTAGATGTATGGACTATCACTTCATCAATGTGATGTGTTTTGTTCATACAATACATGAATTACGTTAAGTATGGATTTAGTTAAAATATTTTATACATATAAAATAAATATTATATTATAATGATAATTTACACGCACACACACACATATATATATTACTTAATTTTTTAATATGACGAGGTAAGGAATTTAACATTCATGAATATGTATGACGTATCATCCCCATGAAAGGTCTATTTAATTTATTATCTTCATATATTATAGATTACTGTAAATACATATATGATGAATACATATGATATTTATACAAAATTTTAAATTTTGGTTATGATTAATCAGGATCTATATTTTAATAACATAAATAAAATGATAAAACATACTCGAAAAACAAGGCAATAATCTACATAAAAAAGACTAAACAATGGATGATTATAGAGAAATTGGAAATAAGATATTATATGAAGATAATATATAACATTATAAAAGTTATTAAGGTTTTGATATAAGTTAATAATATTTCTCATTAAATTATACCTGAGTTTAATGGATTTTTTCACCCAAAATGAAATTAAAGGTAAGGGATTTTATATTAATTTTCATTCAAATGAGAGTTATTTGTTGTTTTGCACCATTAAAATTTATTTTGTGTTATATACTACAAATGTTTCATTTTATATCATTAGTCACTAATATTTCATCATATTTAAATTTCCAATTTGAATAATGCACCAAAGTAGTAAAAGTTATCATTGCAATCTCACTTTCTTTTGTTATTGTTAACATTTTATAAATAATCACTTTATAGTAATAATTTTTCATTAGAAGTTTCCTTAAATATCCACATTCATGGGTGATGAATATAATTATTTTTTAAACCATATACAATTTTTTACATATGATGTTTACTTTGACATTTATTTGATTATCTACAGAAACATTGATAAATCTATATTCATTATTCAATAGAGATATTCAATAATATATATTTCCAATTATATAAACCAATTAAATGATATGAGGAATGATTAAAACTTATATAAATGGGTAGGGCTTAGTATTTATACATCCCCTTGAGGTATCTTCATTTTCTCATGGGAAAAATTAGTTATCCAAATTAAATGGGGTTCTCTCGACAGTTTTAAACCATCTTGTCAATGGTCTTAAAGTTATCAGACATAATGTTCCTCGGGCATGATGTCAAATAAATTAGAATTATCATAATTAATATTTCTATTATAATGGTTAATCTCCATGATATTTTAAAATAAATAAATATTTGGATGTATTTTAATCTTTTTTTATTTATTAAATTGTATGTGTTTTAATTATTTAGCTTTACGTATAAGTTGTTCTTTGTCAATTTATTTGAGTAGCATGTTTTCATAGTTATTAACCATTATATTTTTATTATTCCCATTGATTCCTTATTTATTCTATTGTACTAATAATTATTGATAATTTGACAACACCATTATTATTTTTCCATTCCCCATGTTAGGAAGAGGAATCCTTTGAATTATTTTCAAGGATACATAGATTTTACTTATTATATGATAAATTTTATTTTCGAAATGTATTATAGGTATCATTTAAATTATTAGGTTTCCCAAAACTTCTAAAATATTAAGTCCTTTGGGATTTAAATGTTTTGTATTATTCTATGTTTTAAAATAATGCACCACCTCTAGGATACTTGTGTTGAGTTATTATAATTGGTACTATATAAATATTAATTGAATCATAGGAATATTTATTTAGAAAATATAGAATAGGGAATCAAATCCTACGATATAATTTTGTCATAAGTATAGGAGAATATCCCCAAAGAATCCATCCTTAAGATTATGATATTAGATAGATATAAATTAATTTATTTAGGTTTTTATGTTGATAGTTACGGGATTATAACATATGTTTCAAAATTAAATGATATTAGAGTGCATGTTAAGTAGGAAAGCCAATAATACTTTAAAGGAATGGCTCTACTGAGGGTGGTATGTGCTTATAAGGTGGATTTAATTTAAGAGGTCCAAAACCCTTATGCCATCATTTAACACTATTTTATTTTTAAATAAAATTTTTCATACAATAATCATTAATTAAATTAAAATAGATGATTAATTACGGTGATCTCAAAATTGATAACAGACGAGAAGGTTGACTATAGTCAATTAAGATGTATTCACGGAATAGTTGGGATAGATAAATATTTAGGGTATGATATTTGCAAAAATACATGAGATTCCAATGAAATTATTAAGATTAATATGGAAAAGAATTACTCTAATATTGAATGGAATTTTATTTTCACAACCACAAAGATATTTCGGTTCTATGAATTGATTAGTGGACTCTTTTAAATTGCCTCTTCATAGATTACCATTTCTATATCAAGAAGAGATTTTTATTTCATAAATATTTCAGTAGCCTTTGACATGGAGACCCAATTTTTTCACGCATTTTTATTATTTCCCATGATACTCCTTTATGAAACATTAAAATAACCATATTTGAGGGAGATATTATTTCTTACTGAAAACGATATGGGGAAGGCATGGTTTCCCAACTGATGTTTTCTAATGATATTAATGTTTCATTAATGGTGGGATTATAATCTTAAATGGATTGATTTTTTGGGGACTTTATCGCTATCTAATTGGTCAATGAGTCAATAAAGGGAATAGTAGTTTTTATATCTCCAAAAATTTCAATCTTATGAGAAATACAAATCTTAAAAACAAGTTGATTATTCAATGGAATCAGCTTATATTAGAGGAACCTAGTGCCCCGATATCAGATTCTTGAATAAAGATAGTACTTTTTGAACGAATCATTCTAAGGATCGTATGACATGTTTTCAATTTCATAAAAAATATTTTTTTTTTGGTTTAGATAATTCTAGAATATTCTATTATTACCTTGATTCAAATGAACATTTTATCAGTGATTACGGGTCTGAATGACACCATCGACTGTATTGAGAATTGATTTTAAATTTTTATATGGGATGAATATTATATTTCAAGATGTCAGTGGGAATAATGGAAAAGAATGACCATGTTGATGTAATAAGGAGGAGCTAATCCTTGTAGTGTTTGTAAAACTGTACAAGGTATGAAGAAAAAAATTAAATGGGAAATTATTGGAGGAATTACAATATAGTTGTTGTTTATGAGACAAATATTATGATATCAATAGAGAATATGGTTGGATCACTCTTTATTACTCATTGTTCTGTACTAGTTTATGATTGAGATCTTAGATATGGTTGATTGGAAGGTCTGTTAGGTGGTTTGTCAACATGAAATAAAATTCTAAAAATATAATTGCACTAGGGAGAAGCTATTTTTCCTAGGCTTTCTAGACCCAATAAATTTTTATAGAGAGGGATGTTCCCCTCTTGATTTTATTTATATTTTTTCTTGATCACCATTATATGAGTCTTTTTTATGAATTATATCTAATATTTTTGCATGATAGGTTCATTTTCATTTATATTAATTTGTTCTTTTTAGGATTTCTGAATTCTAAAGATTTTTACACACCATTATTTGAAACGATGAATGGGGATGGACTCTTTTTGTAAGAGTATTTTCCTAAAAATTAATTTACTAGTTTGGCATATTTGGAGCGGGCTTTACATACCGATGATAACATTTTGGAAAATAGGATTTCTATTGTATTTCAGATTCTTTCTAGTGAGATTCTCAACAGTTAACGGACATTGAACCTATTGTTTAATGTTTATAGGTCGATGGTAATTTTGAACCTCTTTTATAATCTTATTAGTACTGTAAATACTGGAGAGTTGAATTTTTATTTTCTTCATTCCTTGTAACAAGGGGTTAGGTACAATGAAATAGATGTCAATGATTGAAGAATTATATTATCCAT
Source organism: Viscum album (assembly GCA_963277665.1). Lineage (NCBI taxonomy): Eukaryota > Viridiplantae > Streptophyta > Magnoliopsida > Santalales > Viscaceae > Viscum > Viscum album. The sequence continues at coordinate 1,165,193,228 of OY728151.1, read as the reverse complement.
AGGATGATGGTTTATTTGGTAATCTAGAAACAAGGGGTGAATATGAAATATGAATTCCCTTCTTTTCCATCATGTTTGAGCTAAAATAATTGTAGATAAACTGGTTATTTTCATTCCAAGATGTATGACTTCATATTCTCTCTAACACATTTCTCCCTGACCTAGTCTCAATTGAGAAGGAATATTAGCTATAATACATAAAAAGATTGGTTTTTTGGAAATATCCTATTAGTATACATAAAATTAATGTGGATGGTTCTTGTATGGATGGTTTATTGATAGGGTTGAGGGTGGGGGATGGTACGTGGAAAAAGTGGTTCAGTATTATTTTTATTTCTAATTTTTTATTGTCTTGGAAATTTCACTGATGTAAAGGTTAGAGCTATAACTTGTCGACATAATTTGTATAGTATTATGAACATTGACTACTTAGAGATCCAATAAGATTTAAAAATCCCAGTTTTTATGTTACATGGGAGGACCAATCCCCCATAGAATCCTATATATCTCATCTAAGAAATCATGAATATTATCAACTAAAATATGGAGGAGGGTCAAACGTGGAGTGAGGGAAATCCGGGTATTTACGTATTAGTTGTTGAAGTTAATCACTTTAATTACCCGATCATGACTTACATAGACATTACCTCACTTGGGTGGAATACATAAAATATTACACAAATTGACAACCAATGACTATAATAGTCCTGTGGCTTTAGAAACAAGGAGACATAAACAATGATATATAAATGAGCTACATCATGTCCAACTATGTTCTTCATGATTAACACCCTTCAATGACACATCAAAAATAGTAGATATTTTCATAACCTGAGGGAATGGTAACATAGAAGGGTGAGATAAAATGATCAGTAAGTATTATCACGGGATAAATTTAAGAACAATCATGAGTATAAGGGTATGATATCATGTTCATGAAAAGATAATATTATATCATGTATATCAAAGATCGGATAACTGAATCATGGCATAGTACTTATAGTTTTAGAAGACATTAATTATAATGAAATATAGAACATAATACATAGAATAAGAACTTATGAATAATACGTTGAAATGTAGAAAACACATAATCATATAATTTGATATACCATCGTTTTCGAGGATTCATTGTCAATACTGTCTTTGTGGAAAAATTTCTTTACTAAACCGGGTTCACCCCATTCCATCCCTATATTACTGAACTAAATAAACCCCTATTCTAGAACCATATTACTGAAGTAGTTAAACCCCCATTCTAGACAAGTATTACTAAACCAGGATCATTTCTTGTACCATCCATGTCTATCTACTGATATATAAATCATTATCCAATGTTTTAGAGGGAGATATAGGCCACACCTATTTCATATTGAAATTACACTTACAAGTTCAAAAAGATCATAAATAATCATAAAATATCCCATGAAATAAAATTAGTATTATAAACATGTAATAATATCATATATTATGAAATAGATATATTTCATAATCATTTCATCAAAAACATTACCTGTGAACAAAACCGGGTTTCAAAATCATATAACTCGTGAAAGAGAAATGAGTTTTATAAATATCGTTCTATCAAAACATAATCCATTAAGGGAAAGAATATTTATGTAAAAATTAAATAATTTCCACATAAATACATGAGTAACCCTAATAGATGTTATCTTATATGGGAAAAAACATTGAATGATCTTTTAAAACATTTCTTCTGGAAAATATCTTTTCTTCTTTGAAATTGTTTTTATAACAAAAACCCATTTTATTAACTTTTTTATGAATCTAATTTTGGAAACATATAAAGGTATATTTTAAATCAACAAAAAAATAAATTAAATTGTCCTTGAAAATTATCTTCATGGATATTTTGAAAACATTTTTGAAAACATGGTTTAGGAATATAATAGATTTTTAACAGAAGATAGAGAGACAGTAAGATTTTATATAAAAACATTATCCAAAGCAAAAAATAGTGTAAAAAACATTTCAAACACATGGGGATATCTTTAATAAAATGATGTGAAGAAAACACATGAATATTCTTGTAACGGGCCAGACCATCCTGGCCCATTACATTTCCAAAATATTGCTCCACCAAAATAGTAGCACTATGACGGTGGCATTGTGTCCTCACCTAGCCCTCCATTTTCCTTTTCTAGTCCCACTCCCGCTATGTAAATTTTTGACATAATTTAATTTTTTGGCCGTTTTGAATGCAATTTAAATCCCACAATTAATTCCTAAAAGTCCTGATAATCCTCCCCTATGGGGGTGATAAATAACACCTTAATATCATCATGTGTAACTGCGCACCCACATAGGAAACCACGATATGACTTTCCAGGCATTCAAAATTCCATATCCCATAACTGTAGGATCTTCTCTTTATACCTCCGGCTAGAGTTTCTTTTTTTCTTCTTGGGTGGATTTCTTTCTTCACCCTGCTGTGCCTGGAGTTCCTCTCTTCCCATGGCTTGTGGTGCGCCTGTTCTTTATATTTCTGCACCTCTTGGATTCCACGGAATTCCTCCCCTGTAAGTCACGCATCCACTATTCTTGGAATGCGGAGAAAAACTTCGATCCTTGATAAACCAAGTAAGGATTTTCCTTTGTCTCTCCTTATTGTGTATCATGAGGGGTTGGTACGCTATTGTTTCTGTGGGGATTGATGAAACCAAACTTAATTATTATAATGAACGGACCTTTAAAGAATGAAGGGGGTGTGATCAATGTTCTGGTGTACTTTTTTATGTTGATATGTGTTCTAAATTGTGTGGGCCTATGACCACTAAAAATTGTGACCATTGGTGGTTTTCCTTGCGCACTAATGAAACCTTGTCTTATGTGATGGTTAAATGATTGTAACATGGAAATTGGTTAATCACAAAAACATTGTGGATTAAATGGATACCCATTAAACATAAAAACATATTTGGTCACCCTGAATAACCATCAGAAAGAAGAAAATAATGAATGACGTGCTTGAACCTGGAAGTTTTCCTACTCTATTTTGGTGGTGGGTGTTTTGTTCTGTTTGATTTCCTATGGGGTGATATGGGTTAGGATGGGATCCTCTTGGTTGTGAGTCGGTAGCATGTGGTCAATCTGTTGTAACACGAAGTAGGGTGGTATCCTCTATTGTTGAGAAATCAGTGGTTCATGGTTTTGGGGACAAGGGGTTGTGTCTCGGTGTTTTCTTTGTTTCCAGTTCTTCAAGGGATCTCACTTATCCCTTTTGTGAGGATTTCTTTGGTTCCAGTACATTGAGTGATCTCACAAATCCCCTTTTGTTGTTGTTACATTACAAGAGAATCGGGTGTGAATGATTAAATTGATGTTTGCTGTTTCTCTTTTCCTCTGGCTTGTGGTTAGGCATGCTAGTTTCCCAATAGTGTACAATTCACTTAAATGGGATTAATTGAACATGAAACTAGATTGATTTAAATGAGGAGTTGGTTTTGGGAATGATTTGTGACATGGATGTGAGTGTTGTGTTTCTTAAAAATGAATAGTCACAAGGCTTTTTGTGTTTTGGTTGGTCTTTGGAAACCCTAGGCTGGGATGAGTGCTTGTTACCTATACATATATCTGTAGCTCTTATGTTTCATATTCGCGCCCCACATATGTTGAGCACTTTAGTTCCGAACACCCCCATTTCATGGGGGATGTTGTTTTCCAAACACTCCTATGAGTGGCTGGTTATTACCTCATTTTCTTCTCCCTTTCCCGAATAGCCCAAGACTCATTGGGCAGGCTGTGATGGCCTGATGCGCATTATTTTCCCAAGAATCTTTAGGTAGGGTAGTTGTGGTGGTTGGCCTAGGTGTTTGTGGGAAGGTTGTTTTCCATGTGTGTCCGGGATGAGGCTCAGGTGTCTTCGGGCATGGCAGTAGTTGTTCTGGCCCAGGTGTCTTTGTGCGTGGCAGTAGTTATTCTGACCTAAGTGTTTGTGGGTGTGGTTGCGCGTGCGGGTTGTGGCCCAGGTGTCTGCGGGCGGGATGCTGGTTCTGGCCTAGCTGTGTGCGAGTGGCATTTGACAGTGGGACTGCAGTGAGAATGGCGGGATTGGTTCGATGCATAGGATGTCTTCAATATCTAGTGGCAAAGTGAGGCGGGGTACCCAGATATTGATGTACTTTTACTATACAATACTTTACATGTGTTATTTTGGGAGTGTGACTTGGTGAGGCTTGGGTGGATAGTTTACCATTCTAGATGTTTTGGTTATCTCTTTTCTCATAGGGCATTAAAATGCCTCTCTACTTGTGCATGAGATATTTTGGTTTTCCCTACTGAGTATACTTGTATGCTCACTCTACGTATATAAAACTGATTTTAGGTTTCCAGGATGACATCAGGGATCGTGCAGGACCATACTAGCTCAGACCTTGGGGTAGTTTCTGTTGTCATTTTCCTTTTTCTTGGTACTTTACCTTTGATTTTTTTGGCACATATCATTTATTGTTGAACATGCATATGGGAATGGGTTACTTTTGGCTTTACCTTTACTTTATGCTTTGGTTTTGTTGGGGTTGATATCTTATCTCTCAATCTTATAAAAATAAAGAGGGAACTTCCATCCTTTTTGTGTGATATTCTATACCCTCGTTGATAGTCACCACTCCGGGACCTATAGAGGGCAGGTTTCGGGGGACATTATCTCTCCTTCAACATAAAGAAGGAAGGGCTTGGTAATTTGTTGTCCCTTCCCTCATTTTGGTGAAGGCGAGTCATTGTAGGATCGTATCAAGGGAGGTTGATAGATAGGATGGATTCTGGAGTTAGGCACAGTGAGGATTGAATGGGGTGGTAGGGAAACAGTGTTGGGTGACCTTGGTGCATGAATTAGGCCAGGGAAGACCGGCTAGGACATGTGATTTTAGGGCCCCCCGTGATCTGATGCAAGGACTCTGGACCTACCGAACGACCAAGTGAGGCTACACTGATTGTCGGGTAGAGACCATAAGAAAGGTACATGCATCATAATGACTCTTGTTCTTATCTTTGATGGGCTTCTTGGTGATTCAAAATAAATAAAGAAGACTAAGAAAATTTAAGAAAAGTGTTATACACCACTCAGGCTTAGGCATTCCTTGTTTAACTTGCTGCTATGGCACCTGTGAGGTGACCATGAGTAGTGTGGGAGATAGAGGCCTTGGAGGTTGACTTGGGAAATCGGAAAAGGACCGACTGAGAGGAAGAGGATGAACAGTGGAAGAAGACGCTTAAATCCCTTCAGCGATAGACCCTTGGGATGTATGAGGATAACATCTCAAATGTAGAGACAGAGAGCTAGATAAAGGTGCTGGTGATTGGCTTCATCTTGATCTGGGCTCCGATAGAGTACTGGTTTCCTTTGGCTATAATCCAGATTCTTGGATCAGTGCATCAATTGGGGATGCTTTATCATGGGGAGAAGAGGGAGAACGAGGTGACGTGGACTGACATTGAGAAAAAGTCCCGGGTAGAATTCCTCTACTCCACGATGAAGGCTGAGAAGAGGCTGGAATTACTCACCCTCTAGTAGGAGAGTATGTCATTGAGAGAGTTGGGGATCAAGTTCAATGATATCCTTGACTTTTCTCCCGACCACTTTCCGGATGAGGAGTCTCAGGCGAGACATTTGGAGGAGGCACTTCGAACTTCTCTTCAGTATGTTGTTACTCCATTCACCCTACTGACGTACATGGAGGTCCTAAAAAAAGATGAAGTGGTGTAAAGGATGTACACGCTGGGAGGTGTGTCATGAGAGGGAATCCAGTTGGTCTCATCAAAGGGGAAGGCTGTCAGCAGCAATACTCCAGCATCAGGACCCTCTAGGTTTCGACGAGCAGGAAGTAGGCCTCAACAGTTCCGTTCCGACCATCCGGCACTCGCCCTTTTCTTTCAGGCCCAGGGCCAAGATGCTTCATCTGTGGAAGCCATGGGAACCTTTAGAATAAGTGCCTATACATAGTACAGTATGGTGGGGGTGGGAGGTCTAGCAACCACCTCAGCAGCATCAGTTCCCAACTAGGCCCTTTTAGTAGCAGCTGTAGGGGCAGCGGGCTCCAGCTCCGCCGAGGGCAGACGATGCATGAGGAGGCCGACCTCATGGCACTCCTCATTGACCTCAACCAGGGCGTGGTCAGGGAGGTGGCCGATAGCTGAGAGTCAGAGGAGCTGTCTGTGGGCATTTTCACACTGCAGAGGCAGTAGTTCCAGCTGACCCAGATGTCGTTCGAGGTATGATCAGATTTTTTAGTACCCTTTGCATATTCCTTGTTTGATATAGGTGATTCACACTCCTTTGATGCACCCAGTCTAGCCCATGCTCTGGGTTTAGACGCTGAGAGACTTCCAGTTCCCTTGGTGCCGAGCACACCAGTCGGAGGTCAGACTAATTTGTTCTATATATGTCGAGGATACAAACTGATGATAGGGCCACATCAGTCAGTCAGGGATCTTCTACTATTGCTAATACAACTATAAGATATCATCCTAGGAATTGACTAGCTATTCTCTGTATGTTCCATCATTGACTACATCCGAGGAAGGGTTGTGTTTTCAGACTTGGGCGGCCGACGGGTGACATTAATCCGCGAGAAAGGTTTCGAGGGGAGCAGCAAGGGAGGGGAACCCCTACTCTCCTTGTTATCTGATATATTAGTGGAGTCAGTGGATGTAGAGATGGTGGAAGTTTTAGGGGTCGTCAGTTAGTTTATGGAGGTCTTCCATTAAGAGGTGAAATCTCTACCACCTCGACGTGACATCAAGTTTAGGATAGACTTACAACCTAGTGCTCATCCGATTTCTATGGCCTCCTATCAGATGGAACCTTCGGATCTATGGGAGTTGCAGATTCAGATTTAAGATATGATGAAGAAGGGTTTTTTTCAACCAAGTGTGTCACCGTGGGGTTCTCCAGTCTTGTTCGTGAGGAAGGAAGATGGTGGTCTCAGGATGTGCAAAGACTACCGGATACAGAATCAGGTAACGGTCATGAATCGTTTCCCTCTTCCAAGGATAGATAATCTCTTTGAACAGTTGAAGGGGGCATGATGGTTCTCTAAGATTGACCTGCGTTTTGGATATCACCAGTTGAGGGTGAAGGAGGGAGACATCTCGAAGATGGCCTTCAGGTGCAGATATGGGCACTTTGAGATTGTGGTCATGTCGTTCGGTGTCACGAACGCTCCAGCTATGTTCATGGGGCTCATGAACTCTATCTTCCAGGAATATATGGATCGGTTTGTAGCTGCATGTATTGAAGACATCTTGATCTACTCAAGATCAAAGGAGGATCATGTTGAGCACTTGACAATTGTTTTACTGGTCCTCCGAAGACACCAAATCTATCAGAAGTTGTCCATGTGCAGGTTCTGGATGCGATAAGTGCACTTCCATGGGCACGTGGTGTCCAAGAAGGGGATAACAGTGGACCCATTGAAGGTCAAGGCAGTTGTTTCTTGGGCAGCATCCAAGAACGTGGCAGAGGTTCATAGTTTCCCCAAGTTGGCAGGTTACTACCAGATATTTGTGCCCAACTTCTCATGAGTTGCGGTACCTTTGATAGCTTTTACCACGAAGGACCAGGCATTCGTGTGGGATGAGCAGTGTGAGGGGCCTTTAGTTATCTGAAGGAGAAGTTGGTTAGTGCCCCAGTTCTGAGGTATCCAGAAGAATGGGCGGCGTATGAGGTGTTCTTTGATGCTTTAGGTAAATGCCTCAGATGTGTGTCGATGGAGCGGCAAGGGGTGATATCCTATGGGTCTAGGCAGTTACACCCCCATGAGCGTAACTATTCCACCCCTGATCTGGAGCTTGCGGCGGGCGTGTTTGCACTAAAGTTGTGGAGGCACTACCTCTTTAGGGAGCGCTTCTTGGTCTTAACCGATCACAAGAGCTTGAATTATGTCTTCTCCCAGTGGGACCTGAGCTTACGACAACAAAGGTGGATGGAATTCCTTCAAGACTATGACTTCAAGATTTCCTACACCTCAAGAAAGGGGAATGTGGTGGCTGTTGCCTTTAGCAGGATGTCACAGAAGGATGCGGTTTGAGATTCGGTTGATGCTTGGAAGGCATTGGAGGAGTTTGCTGCCCTGCACCTAGATGCAAGGGTGGAAGGTGGAATAAGTTTCCTGTATTAGATGAAAGTGCGGTCTTATCTACTGCGGCGGGTGGAGGAGTCTCAGTGGGGAGACTCAGAAAGCAAAGTGGTGCATGACAAGGTTAACTAAGGTGATGCTCCGAAAGGGTGAATGGAGGTTGGTCAAAATCAGGTTCTTTTCTGAGGAAAGCAATTTCTTCCAAAGGCGATGCGTGAGAGAGTTTTTAGTGAGTTCCAAAACTCACCCCTAGCGGTGAACCTGGTAGTTTCCAAGAGGTACCAGGGTCTGAGGAGACTGTTTTTGTCAGCTGGGGTGAAACGGGTAGAATCAATGTTCGTAGAAAAGTGCCTAGTGTGTCAGCAGGTGAAGGCTAAACACCGTGTCCCAGGCAGCCTATTGCAACCTTTAGATGTTCCTGAGTGGAAGTGGGATGAAATCTCGTTGGATTTTGTCATAGGTATACCCATGGTTCAAGGATGCTGGGTAGTAGTGGATCTGTTGATGAAATCAGAACACTTTCTGGCGATCAAGGAGTCGGACGTAGTGGATTCCTTAGCATAGAGGTATGTGGATGAGGTAGTGTAGTTACATGGATTTGAGAGGTACATAGTCTTGTATAGGGATGCATGGATTAAATAACATGTTTTGAAGGGATTGCATCATTCATTTTGTCACCCAGCTACGACATAGCATTGCCTTCCACCCCTAGACAGATGGACAGACAGAGCGCACCATCCAGACATTGGAGGACATGCTACAGGCATGTGTCCTGGATTTTGGGGGATCATGGGTGCGACACTTTCCACTATTATAGTTTACCTAAAATAATATCTTTCACTCTACCATTGGTATGGCTCCATTCGAAGCCTTGTATGGGAGGCCATGTTGCTCAACCGTGTTCTAGACAGAAGTTGGGGAAGCATGTGTTCTTGGCCCGGAGGTGGTACCGAGCATGACATAGAGGGTTCAACTTATACGATAGAGGATGAAGGCAGCTTAGGACCGAATGAAGTCATATGATGATAAAAATATGGGACCCTTGGAGTTCGGGGTCGGGGACCACGTATTCCGGAAGGTCTCCCCCCAGTGTGGGAAGCAAAGGTTCAGCAGAGGGAGTATGCTTTCCCCCAGGTTTGTCAGACCGTTCGAAGTGCTGTAGCAGGTCGGCGAGGTGGATTATCAGCTGGAGTTTCCACCACAGCTGCAAAGGGTGCACGACGTCTTCCATGTTTCCCAGATCTGATGATATCTACATGATAATTCACACATCCTTGACTTGGGAAAGATAGATATCAGGGACGATGAAACATTCGTAGAGCAACCAGTGATGATTTAAGGTCGTGTAGAGAAGGTGCTTCGTGGATGAACCATTCATTTGGTTCATGTGTTGTGTAGGCATAGTGGGTTTGAGGAGAGTACCTAGGAATGGAAAGCACATATTCGTGCCCAGTACCCAATGTTTTTTTTGAGTTTTGTGCTATTCTGTTTGTAATTTTTTGTGACGGAACTCATTACCATTTTGGCTATGAAATATGTGGTTTTTCATATTCTCTAAATGTGCGTGAAAAGTCCTATCTATGGGGAGGGGAGGACCCAATCCCTAATCAAGATTCATTAAGGTGGATGCGATTAAACCCGTGTGGTCCAGTCAGTGCGGCCCAAAGTTGATAGTATCTTGACATGGAGGAAGAGACTCCCCAACCCATATGACTAGGAAGTTTGACCCTTGTATATTTCCTGGTTTCTTCAGGGAGAGGTATTTCTCGATGACGATGAGGTTCACTCATGAGAGGTATCTTTCGAGGTGGTTGTTCATACCCTCTCTTCTCTTCTAGTTTGTTTTTGATTCTCGAGGGTGAGAATAGTTTGAGAGGTATCTAATATAATGGCCAAGACCCTCCTGGCCCATTACTTTGCCAAAATAATGCTCCACCAAAATAGTGGCACCGTGACGGTGGCACAATGTCCTCACCCAGCCCTCCCTTTTCTTTTTCAAGACACACTCCCGCAACATATGTTTTTTACGTAAATTAATTATTTTACCCCTTTTAAAGACATTTAAAGCCCATAATTAATTCCTAAAAATCCTAAGAAACCTCTCTAATAGGGGTTATTAAATAACCCCTAAATATCAATGTGTGTAACATCCCACCCACATAGGAAACCATGATCTGACTTTCCAGGCGTTCAAAATTTCATAACCTGTAACAGTAGGATCTTCTCTTTATACTTCCCTATAGAGTTTATTTTTTTCTTATCGGTTGGATTTCATTCTTCACCATGTTGCTCCTAGAGTTCCTCTCTTATTGTGGCTTGTGGTGCGCCTCTCCGGGAGCATTCTTCACCTCCTTGGAGTCCATGGAATTCCTCCCCTACAAGCCGCGCATCCCCTATTCTTGGAGCATAGAGAAAAACATCGATCCTTGATCAACCAAGTGGGGATTTTCCTTTGTCTCTTCTTACTGTGTATCATGTGGGGTGGGTACGCTATTGTTTCTTTGGGTATTGATGAAACCAAATTTAATGAATATAATGAACGAACATTTAATGAATGAAGGGTTGTGTGATCAATGTTCTATTGTACTCTATTAGGTTGATTTGTGTTGTGAATTGTGTGGTCCTATGATCACAATAAATCATTGTCGTTGGTGGTCTTCCTTGCGCACTAAGGAACCCTTGCCTTATGTGATAATTAAATGACCGTAACTTGGAAATTGGTTAATCACATAAACTCGGTGGATTAAATGGATACTCAGTAAACATAAAATCTTGTGTGGTCACCCCGAATAACCAACAGAAAGAAGAAAATAATGAATGATGTGTTTGAACCTAGAAGTTTCCCTACTTCGTTTTGGTGGTGGGTGTTTTGTTCTTCTTGATTTCATATAGGGTGATGTGGGTGAGGATGAGATCTTCTTGGTTGTGAGTCTGAAGAGTGTGGTTACTCTATTGTGACCCGAACTCGGGTGGGATCATCTATTGTTGAGAAATCATTGGTTCCTGGTTTTGGGTACACGAGGGTGTGTCTTGGGGTTTTCATTGTTTCCAGTACTTCGAGGGATCTCACTTAACCCTTTTGTGAGGTTTTCTTTGGTTCCAATACTTTGAGGGATCTCACTAATCCCCTTTTGTTGTTGTAACTTTACAAGAGAATTGGGTATGAATGATGAAATTGATGTTGGATGTTTCTCTTTTCCTCTGTCTTGTGGTTATGCCTGCTAGTTGTCGAGTAGTGTAGAATTCACATAAATGGGTTTGATTTAACATGAAACCAGAATGATTTAAACGAGGAGTTGGTTTCAGCAACGAGTTGTGACTTGGTCGTGAGTATTGTGTTTCTTACGAATAAACAGTCACGAGGTAGTTGGTGTTTTTGTTGGTCTTTGGAAACCCTATGTAACACCACAAGCTTCTACGGTACGCTTCTCTTTGAATAATGTGATAACGTGTGTTGTATGCAACATCGAGTTCTAACACAGCACAACCAATAAAACTAGCCGTTATGAATATTAATACCTAATTTTTTAAATTTTATAAATTTTATCACTCAAAATGGACTTTATTTTTGGATTCGGAATATTGAATTTAGCCTAGGGTGTAATTTTTGAACTTTTTGGATAACATTTATAATTTGATGAATAGTGAAAATTACTAAATTTTAATTAGAAACAACCTTTTCAATAAAAATAATTTATATTGATAAATTATGAATTTAAGTGGTTTTAAAATATATTTGGAATATATATTTACCATTTAATACAATTTTTGTCATTTTACATAATTTTACAATTAAACCGGATATAAACAAATGTCAATCTTTTGATAGTTATTATCTCTTAAAAACACGTTTTTTGTTTTAACAACGAGAATTAATTTTAAATTAATTTTTTCCACTTCTGTGTTTTGAATTTGTAAAAATGGATTCCATATTTGGAATAAGGATTTTCATATTGTGTAAATAGGTAACATTTATTTTTAGAGACTTTGAAAAATTACTTCGGTAAATATTTTATTTACCATGGTTGAGGCTAAATCCTGTAAATAAAGGTTAAAACAAATATTATTATAATAACAAATTACCCTAAAACGTATCCTAACCTTATTGGATGATACATTTACGACCACGACCATATTTGGGTCTATTTTATGACCCCATGGAGCCACTTGTAAGTGATAATGACACTTTATATTAATCAAGTTAAAATAAATACAAAAATGACATAAGCATATATCTTTTAGAAAAACAATTTCTACATAGGGTTATATATGTTGGATTTTCGACTATAAATATTAATTAGAAAGCTAAAACGATTTCTTAAATAATGATATCTTATTTATAATTTTTATACGTTAAATAATTTAATTTATTTGTGACACAATGATGATGCAGTAATTACATAATTAATGAAAAATTAGAATAATTGATATTATAATTAACCCAATAAATATAATATGAGACTTTTTATTAATTAAAATAATTTTATAGGTTAATATGACATGTTAGGATTGATTTAATTAACGTTTTTCGATGTAATCATTCTGTTATGATTTTTAAAAAATCAATTATTGAATAGTGTAAAAATTGACATAAAAGATTTTTTAAAACAAATATTATATTATTAATTGATATTAAATTCCTAAAAATATGAGGATCGACCAAAGGACTTATATCATGATATGATTATCATTAATGGACCAATTGGGGGTCTCTTGTATGTATGTAGTATGTTTATTAACAGTATAATATAAAAATAATAAGAGACATTGTAAAAGTGAAACTAATTAACTAAGAGTTAATACTTAAAGATAAGGTTAATATAGTAACCCAAACCTGTCTAAATTATAATTGTTGATTGGTTTTCGACCCATCTCCACATTAACCTTTAAATAATACACTTTTTAGCCATTATAAAGCGAATATTAATTTATTATAAAATAATATTTCTAGCTTTTTCAAAGGTGCCCCTCACCCCTCTTATAAAAGGGAACTCTCCCTTCTCATTTACTCACACCTTCAAAGCCTTTTGGTTCGGCCAGACTCTGCCCAAATACTCTATCAACTTCTTTCACTTCATCCTAGAGGCCTTAATTTAGTATTAAATCCATCTTATGGATCCCTTTTGATCATATCAAAAGGAAGAACCCGAAGAAGAGGTAATGATTTCACAACCCTTTTTCAAGTTCCTTTCTTCATCCACTTCTTATTTCTTTCTTATTAAAATTATAAAATAATAAATCCAATATATTATATATACTTTTATTTTATTATAAACATTTTACAACCATATTTCAGTATTCTATCCATCCTTTGAATAACATGTCACCATACGTGCGTACGTACGGCTTACCGTCTCCACGTCGTGGTGTAATTGTTATTCAATAAATTATTATTTGTATGGGTATAATAATGATGTTTAATTCATGTAAATAATAAATATAACATTATAATAATTCTGTATATATGATACACCATCCAATTATATATTATTTTAATATCAAAATAATGATATTGTCACTCGTGCGTACGTACAGACTACGTCTCCACGAACACGATGAGATTCATTCTCCATCGTATCCATTCATGTATAAATCTCATTTGATGATTAATAATAGTATCTAAGGAAATGATATCATTTTGGATATGAATAATATACAACCTATCCATGATAAACACATCTTACGTAACAAAACATATAAAATAAAATGAGTAAGTTAACACCCGAAACAATGATAATACTAAGATATTATTAACAAATCAATGTTAAAAGATCATATATATGATATCATATTGATGTATATGATTATTTTATAAGTTAATAACAATTATTTCACCATTATACAGGAGGTTAATCTACCCCCAACCAAGGAAAAGTACAAGGTAAGGGTTTATTTTGGAATCTCTTCATTATCCGAGGTTGTTTATACATAATAATCTATTGGGATTTCTTTATCATCCACATCCATGTTTCTTAAAAATGTATTTCAAAACCTTTTTACCATTTACAAGAATATGGGTTAAAGTCATTTATACCCTTGTTTGAATTTTAATAAGAGTCTTATAAAGGAATCATTCCATCGTTTTCTAAACAAGGTTCTTTATAACCTTTTCGACAGAATTAAGGTAAGAATGTTTTTTTGACTTATGCGGAGGGTACGGTTATTTTCCGCCGTTATAAAATCTTCGAAGCATCCCTTAAAAGCTTATAATAATATTTTCAATGAAAATTTTATATTTTATAAATATATGACCCTTAAATGATTTCAAAATAAAAAGATATATTACTCTAAAAAGAGTATTGATTTCATCTATGTCAACATCCTTTGATGGATTTTATGTTTATTTGAAATTGATTTATTATGATACAACAATTCTATATTGTATTGAAGGTTTTGTGATATGTTTGACTGTGGATGTGCTATTCATGGTTTATGGATGAAGTATTTACATTTTGTATGCTAGTTTTAATACGAATGTTTATGTTATGTTTAAACCTGTTCATATGAAGAAAGAATTGGACTAAATATGTGACAGGTGGAGCCTGCTATAGCTCCTCAATGCATCAGTAGGTCTCATGAGACAAACTAGTGTCTTGGAACAAGGCCTTGGAAAAATCTTATTTGTAGTCTTGGCATGAGGCCTTTCTTATGTGGTTATGATAGTTTGGCGTTTTTCATTCCATCATTATGAAAGTGGTTATTGATATTGCATGTGAGTATTCGATTAATAGAATATACATGTGAATAAGTAAATTGTATTATTTCAATTTATTTCTTCCATACTATGTTGAAGTTCAAGTTTAAAAGGCTTTTGTTTTATTTATACATTGCCTTAAATGATTATTCTTATTTATGAAAGTTTTTCTATATTGTTATCCTTACTGGGCATTTGTGCTCACCCCATTTCAATGTTTTGTTTTTCCCAGGATGTGAAGAAGTAATTTATGAATTACCTGAAGGGATAGTATGTGGGGATATGAGTGTGTACTATGAAGAAAATATGTTGTTGTAGTTTTCATTCATATGATAGAATGTAAGACTTGTGAATATATCTAGTGTTTCCAAGGCTACTAAACTAATCGTTCTTTAGAGACTTGATCTTTCTTGAGATCATGCCAATGTAATGTAATAATGAACCGACTCTGGGTAACTGGGGTCGGGGCATTACATTTGGTATCAGAGGATGTTTAGTACAGTCCTTAGAATCTAGATTTAGATAAACTATGATTAGAGAACATAGATTTAAGATGGTCTTTGAGGATTAGTATAGAATAACTTCCTAGAATTTTGGTATTATAGAGAGTTTGTGATTTTTTCAAGCAATACATCCCTATCTGGATACGAGCAGGTAGAGGCGGCTCTGGCACATATGCACCTAGGGGTAAAACTCGAAAACACCGCTTTGAGCTAGACTCGAATGGGAAATGGTGCACGTCAACGGGCCTTGCTGCACTCTTGGTTATGACACTCTCGGGGGATATGCTTAGGATAACTCTCATTTTATTTACAAATCATTATGAAGGGTTTATGAGTATATACTTCTCCAAAGAAAACATTTTTATAATTATGTATTATATCCATAAATAGTTCAATTTATGTTAAGTGTTTTATAAGTACGTGATTATGTATTTTGATTCATAAACTGATCTAGTTTATGCCATTATATAGAAATGGAAACTAGTGGAAGAAATGTAAACTGTATCAATGCACACACTCCATGTAGGGATTTCCCTCCTACTCAAGATAATTATTGTGGAGTTGGTGATGCAACTAGTTCCGATCAGCTAATCACCATACTGTGACAACTCACTCAAGTTATGAATAATAACCCTACCCATATAGAGAACCCTGATCTGCAGCGTGGAGGATCAATGTTAGATCGCTTTATGAGGCAACAACCAAAAACATTCAATTGGAGTTCAAATCCTTTAGTAGCTGAGAAATGGATAAATTCCCTAGAGAATATATTTCAGGCTCTGGGGAGTAGTGAAAGGGAAAAAGTTATCATGGTTGTTTACCGCCTCACTGGAGATGCCAATCAATGGTGGTCACTGATTCAAAACATGAAGGAAGATGATTAAGTATCAAATATGGAATGGAGGGAGTTCAAAGAACTATTTTTTGAAAAATAATTTCCTCTCGACCATTGAGAAGATATGGAAAGGCAATTTCTGAGTCTGAGACAAAAGGAGGATGAGAATGTCGCAAAGTTTGAGGCTAACATTTCAAGGATAACAAGGTATGCTGGAGATTATATACGTAACCCACGAATTAAGATTGGCAGTTTCTTTGATGGGTTAAAACCATTTCACCGTCGGGCATTAGTCTCAAAATGCTTCTCGTCGTACAAAGACATGGTCTCATGTGCTATCAAGACCGAAAAGGAATTCTTTAACTCTTATGACTTTAAAGCAAAGCAAGAGAAGAAGATATCTGCTGATCAATCTGGGAATGGAAATAATGGGAAGAAGGGAAAGGTTGAATATTCATCCTATGGTAAATGTGGGAAGAAACACCCCAGTACTTTCTTGAAGGGAATGGGTGTCTGTTAGAAGTGTGGTGAAAAAGGCCACCATGCTCGTGATTTCAAAGGGAATAAGGAAACTACCAATGTTCATTGATACAATTGAAGGGAGATGGGACATTATGCAAATTAATTTCCTAAGCGTTAGGGGAACATACCTCATAAAAGGCCAAGGGATCAAGGCCAAGCTTATGCTATCACTACTGCTAAGGTAGAAGATCTGAAAGACATGGTGGCAGGTAATTTAATGGTTTCCTCAAGTTTAGAAAATACATTATTTGATTCTGGATCATCCCATTATTTCATATCTTTCCAGTTTGCTAAAAAAATTAGATATTTCCAATTTGATTGAACACGGGAGTTGTCAGTTAAAACTCCTAAGGGAAGTATCATTGCTACAAAGTTTTGTGAATCAGTCCCTATTAGAGCACATAAATATTCTTTATCTACTGATCTCATCGTCATACCTATGATTGATTTTGATATAATCCTCGGTATGGATTGGTTTTCATATTATGATGTGAAGATTTATTTTAAGAAGAAGGAGATTACGATTTTTGATGATGATGATATGGAACACCTTATCATTAGAGAAGAATCATTACTACCTAATTCTTTTATAGATCCACCCCTAGTAGCTCAACTAAATTCAATTAGTGGGGAGGAAGAGAATGAAATTACTATGGGCGAGGAAAGGAATGTTCAAATAGAGGATGTACCTGTTGTGAAAAAATATGTAGATGTATTTCTGGAAGATTTACCTAGAAATCCTCCAGAACGAGATGTTGACTTTTCCATTGATCAAGGCCTATATCGAAGACCCCTTATAGAATGGCCACTGTGGAATTAGTCGAACTAAAGAAACAACTAGAGGAATTGAGTAATAAGGGATTTATTCGCCCTAGTGTTTCTCCATGGGGAGCCCCTGTTCTTTTTGATAAAAAGAATGATGGATCTATGAGGTTATGTATCGACTACAAGGAGATCAATGCTATAACAATAAAGAACAAGTATCCACTACCTCGCATTGATGATTTATTTGACCAACTACATGGAGCTCAATACTTTTCAACGATTGACCTTCGATCTAGATACGATCAGTTGTGAGTGAAGAAGGATGAAATTCCAAAGATAGCATTCCGAACTAGGTATGGGTATTACATGTTTACAGTAATTCCTTTTGGATTGACTAATGAACCCTCTGTATTCATTGATCTGATGAATAGAGTTTTCAAGGAATATCTTGATGAATTTGTGGTGGTATTTATTAATGATATCTTGGTATACTCCAAAATCTACAAAGATCATGAAAATCACTTGCGTATTATCCTAAAGACTCTGAGAAGACATGAATTATATGGGAAGTTTAGCAAGTGTGAATTCTAGATTCAAGATATTTCATTTCGTGGCCATATTATCACTAAAGATGGAATCTCTATTGATCCTTCTAAGACCAAGTCAATCCATGAATTTCTAGCACCTACGAGTATAATTGAGGTACGTAGTTTTATTGGTTTAGTAGGTTATTATCGACGTTTCATCCAGAATTTTGCCCGATTGGCTAACCCATTAACGAAGCTCACACGTAAAGGGGTAAAATTTGTTTGAAAAAAACAGTGTGAAGAATGTTTCGAAGAACTAAATAGATGATTAGTCAATGATCCTATATTGAATCTACCATCGGGGAATGATGGGTTGGTTATTTATAGTGATGCATTGAAGAATGGACTTGGTTGTGTCCTTATGTAGAATGATAGGGTTATTTCCTATGCATCATGATAGTTGAAAACTCATGAACAAAACTATCCTACTCATGATCTTGAGTTAGAAGCTATGATCTTTGATTTGAAGATATGGAGACACTACCTCTATGGTGAAAAATGTGAGATTTATACTGATCACAAGAGTTTGAAGTATATTTTCTCACAAAAAGAACTCAACAAGAGGCAAAGTAGATGTCTTTAATTACTCAAGGATTATGATTTTATGATACATTACCACCCGAGGAATGCAAACAAGGTGGAAGATGCTTTGAGCAGAAAAGGTCATGTAGTTTTGAACAATATGAGAATTGAAAGGGATCCAATTTTCATGGATCTAGTGAAGATGGACATGGGAATAACCAGAGAAGGTGAAACATCAATTCTTTTTCAAATGGTTGCCAAACCATCTTTACTAGAAAGGATTAAGAGTTCTTAGACTGATGATGAAGAATTTCAAAAGATGATTAAAGCTGTAAATGATGGGAGATTGAGAGACTTTTAGTTTGAAGAAGGAATTTTGAAATTCGCGAAGAGACTTTGTGTTCCCGATATACCTGATCTAAAAAGAGAATTGCTGGATGATGCACATAGTTCTAATTTCTCTATACACCCTAGGAGCACAAAAATGTATAGAGATTTGAAGGAACATTTTTGGCGGGACAACATGAAGAGGGAAATTGCTAATTTTGTGTCAAGATGTATGGTTTGTCAATAAGTGAAAGCTGTAAGGCAACAACATGGAGGAGTCATGCAACCTCATCCCATACCGGAGTGGAAATGGGACAATATTAAGATGGAATTTATCATGGGGATACCAATGACTCCTAGAAGGAACGATGAAATATGGGTTATTTTTGATCGTCTAACGAAGTCAGCACATTTTCTTTCTATAAGAGAAGATCTACCACTGGAATGTCTAGAAAGACTATATATTAATGAAGTTGTGAGACTTCATGGAGTACCCCTATCGATTGTTTCTGATCGTGATCCCCGTTTTACTTCAAGGTTCTGGAAGAGTCTTCAGAAATCCCTAGATACTGAACTTCATTTGAGCACTGCCTACCACCCTCAGACAGATGGACAATCAGAACAGACTATTCAAACCTTATAAGACATGTTGAGATCTTGCTCACGTGACTTTCAGGGTATGTGGGATCAATATTTACCTTTGGTAGAATTTTCCTATAACAATAGCTTCCATTCGAGTATTCAGATGGCACCATATGAAGCATTATATGGAAAGAGATGTCGCACACCAACCTGTTAGGATGACGTTGGTGAAAGGAAACTTTTAGGTCTAGAATTGGTGGAGGAAACGCTGGAAAATGTGAAGGTAATCCAAAATCACATCAAAGCAGCTCAATGTAGGCAGAAGAGCTATGCCGATAATCGAAGAAAGGATTTGGAATTTCAATTCGGTGATCATGTTTTCCTGAAGGTATCTCCATGGAAGGGAGTCATACGTTTTGGTAAGAAAGAAAAATTGAGTCCCAGGTACATCAGACCTTTTGAAATTATAGAACGATTTGGGGCTGTAGCTTACTGATTGGCAATGCCGCCAAGTCTCTCCAAAGTTCATGATGTGTTCCACGTGTCTCTGTTGATGAAATACATGCCTGGCCCAATGCACGTACTCATCTATGAATAATTAGAACTAGAACCTGATCTTTCTTACTGTGAAGAGCCATTCAGGATTCTTGATACGAAAGAAGAAGTACTGAGAAACTGGACGACTCGTCTGGTAAAAGTCTTGTGGAGAGACCATAAGATGGAAGAGGCAACGTGGGAACCCGAGGAACTTATGATGAAGAACCACCTGAGTCTTTTCATGTGGTAGTATTCTAAAAATTTTGAGGTTGAAATTATTTGAAGGAGGGGACAATGTAACACCCAAAGCTTCTACGATACACTTCTCTTTGAATAATGCGATAGCATGTGTTGTATGCAACATCGAGTTCTAACACACCACAACCAATCAAACTAGTCAGTATGAATAGTAATACCTAATTTTTGAAATTTTATAAATTTTATCTGTCAAAATGGACTTCATTTTTGGATTCGGAATTTCAAATTTACCCTAGGGTGAAATTTTGGAACTTTTTGGATAACATTTATATTTTGATGAATAGTGAAAATTACTAAATTTTAATTAAAAACAACTTTTTCAATCGAAATAATTTATATTGATAAATTATGAATTTGGGTGGTTTTAAAGTATATTTAGAATATATTTTTACCATTTAATAAAATTTTTGTCATTTTACATAATTTTACAATTAAACTGGACATACACAAGTGTCAATCTTTTGATAGTTATTATCTCTTAAAAACACGCTTTTTGTTTTAACAACGGGAATTAATTTTAAATTAATTTATGCCACTTCTGTGTTTTGAATTTGGAAAAATGGATTCCATATTTGGAATCAGGATGTTCATATTGTGTAAATAGGTATATTTTATTTTTATACATTTTGAATAATTACTTCGGTAAATATTTTATTTACCATGATTAAGGGTAAATCGGGTAAATAAGGGTTAAAAAAATATTATAATAATAAAAAATTACCCTGAAACATGACCTAACCTTATTTTTTGATACATGTCCGACCATGGGCATCTTTGGGTCGATTTTTAGACCCCATGGAACCACTTCTAAGTGATAATGACACTTTATATTAATTAAGTTAAAATAAATAAAAAATGACATAAGCATATATCTTTTAGCAAAAAAAATTCTACATAGGGTTATATATGTTCAAGTTTCAACTATAAATATTCATTAGAAATAAAAAAAATTCCTACATAATTATATTTTATTTATAATTTTTAGACATTAAGTAATTTAATTTATTTATGACCCAATGATGATGCAGTAATTACCTAATTAATGAAAAATTAGAATAATTGATATTATAAATACCCAAATAAATATAATTTGATACTTTTTATGAATTACAATAATTTTATAGGTTAATATGACTTGTTATTATTTCATTAATAACCTTTTTTAGAAGTAATCATTCTGTTATGAGTTTTTACAAAAATCAATTATTGAATAGTGTCAAAATTGACAAAAATGTGTTTTTAAAACAAATATTATATTATTAATTGATATTAAATTCCTAAAAATATAATATTTGTCCAAGAGACTTATAACATGATAGGTGTATAATTAATGGACCAATTGGGGATCTCTTGGGTGTATATAGTATGTTTATTAGCCATATATTATAAACATACAAAGAGACATTGTAAAAGTGAATCTAATTAACTAATAGTTAATACTTAAAGATAAGGTTATTATAGTAACCCAAACCGGTCAAAATTATGTTGGGTGAGTGGTTTTCAACCCCAACCCACCTTTACCTCTAAATAATCCACTTTGAAGCCATTATAAATCTAATATGAATTTATTATAAAATAATATTTCTAGCTTTTTCAAAGGTGCCCCTCACCCCTCTTATAAAAGGGAACCCTCCCTTCTCATTAACTCACACCTTCAAAGCCTTTTTGATAGGAAAAACTCTACCCAAATACTCTTTCAACATCCCTCACTTCATCATAGATGCCTTCATTTAGTCAAAAAGAAAACTTATGTAGCCCTTTTGATCAAATCAAAAGGAAGAACCCGAAGAAGAGGTAATGATTTCACCACCCTTTTTCAAGTTCCTTTATTATTCCACTTCATCATTCTTTGTTATTACCATTATAAAAAAATAACTCCAGTATATTATATATACTTTTATGTTATTATAAACATTTTACAACCATATTTCTATATTCTATCCATCTTTTGAATAACATGTCACCATACGTGCGTACGTACGACTTACCATCTCCACGTCGTGGTGTAATTGTTATTCAATAAATTATTATTTGGATGGGTATAATAATGATGTTTAATTAATGTAAATAATAAATATATCATGATAATTATTCTGTATATATGATATACCATCCAATTATATATTATTTTAATATCAAAATAATGATATTGTCGCTCGTGCGTACGTACGGACTATGTCTCCACGAACGCGATGAGATTCATTTTCCATCGTATCCATTCAAGTATAAATCTTATTTGATGATTACTAATAGTATATAAGGATTTGATATCATTTTGGATATGAATAAGATACAACCTATCCTTGATAAACACATCTTACATAACAAAACATATAAAAGAAAGTGAGTAAGTTAACACCCGAAACAATGATAATACTAAGATATTATTAACAAATCAATGTTAAAAGATCATATATATGATATCATATTGATGTATATGATTATTTTATAATTTAATAACAATTATTTCAACATTATACAGGAGGTTAATCTACCCCCAACCAAGGAAAAGTACAAGGTAAGGGTTTATTTTGGAATCTCTTCATTATCCGAGGTTGTTTATACGTAATAATCTATTGAGATTTCATTATCATCCACATCCATGTTTCTTAAAAATGTATTTCAAAATCTTTTTACCATTTAAAAGAATATGGGTTAAAGTCATTTATACCCTTGTTTGAATTTTAATAATAGGTTTATAAAGGAATCATTCCGTCGTTTTCTAAACAAGGTGCTTTATAACCATTTCGACAGAATTAAGATAAGAATGTTTTTTTAACTTATGTGGCGAGTGCGGCTATTTTCCGCCGTTATAAAATCTTCGAAGCTTCCCTTACAAGCTTATAAGAATATTTTCGAAGAAAATTTGATATTTTATAAATATATGATGTAAAGACCCGTAAAATTAAAGGGAATTTTTTTCTTAATTTTCTTTAGAATTTTACAAGAGCGCGGTTTCGGACGGCACCTGATTCCGAGGCCCGGAGTGCCCAGAATTAATTTCCGAAGTTTGGCTCGGGTACGTTCAGTGAACGAACGAGCGGGAATTCCTAACTTTTGTTCCGGTGCTCGGAATTGAAATCCGAGGGCACCGATGAACTCGCAGCGCCGATATTCGCTTAAAGAGACCTTTTCGGGAGTTGAGTTTGTTGCGGGTTGAAAGTTAGTTTTGGGGTTTTTAGTTTGAGTTAAATAAAATTGTGTAGAACAATTTTATTATAACTTGTTAAAAACCTACCAAAGGAGGTTGTAAGTGGGACCCACACCCACTTAACCTCCCTTGGGAGGATTAAGTGTGGTGGGGCCCACACGAACCCCTAAACCTTTCAAATTCTCCCAACTCCCTTAACGCCTCATTTATTGGCTTGAGTTACCTTTTTATTTATGGGAGTTAAACCTTTTGAATTTCAAACTTTTGAAATTCTAATGTGTTATGTGATAATAAAATAAGATGTTGTCTTATTTTATTTTGGGGTTTTTGTTTGTCTTCTTGAGAGGTGGAGAGCTCTTCTTCTTCTTCAAAATCAACGAAGAACGCGAAGAACGTCGTTCTTCAATGAAGAACTTCTCCGCCGAAGAACACGGTCCATCCGCGACGCCGTATCTGCGACGCGACGTACTTCTTCCGCGTCATCTCTTCCGCGACGGTTTTCCGTGACGAACGCCATCGACAACGACTCTTCCTCCGACGTCAAAGGAATCGACACCGATATTCCACGACTACGTCAACGTGCGACTATCGAGGTAGGGGTTCTTGAGTTCGTTGTTTTCTTTATTATTTGACTTTCCTCAAGACTTGACGAAGAACACTCAAATTCCGACGAAGAACGCCGCTCCGCTCTTCTTCGTCTCCCGTGTCAACGAAAGAGATCACCGCTTCCTCCTCGGACCTTCTTCGTCGGCATACGAAGATTCACCAACGACGTAACTCTTCGGGAATATCTCTTCGTCAACGGATTGACGAACGACGACCGCGACGCCTGACCACCGCGACGTTGTCTTCCGCGGGACGTTGTCAAATCTCCGATCTTATACCCGAGGTAGGGGTTGTTGATTCAATATTTATTTATTCCATTTCTTGAACGTGGATCTCGCATGTCTAACATGAGGCGTTGAATGTTTAAGTTGAGTTATTTATTTAACGTGAGGGGGGGGGGACCGCATGAACATGGCCGAACCCCCCACCATCGTTTATGTTGATTTATCTTGCGGGTAGAAGCAAAGTGGCGTGGTACCATCGCACCACGCGGACATTCGTGCAATTATTTTACGCGGCGCCGTCGCGCTACGCCGAGGAGAATATTCAAGAACGCGACGCCGTCGCGCCGCGTTGAATGGAATCAAGACACGGCGAAGGGGCGTGGTGCCGTCGCACCGCGCCGGATGACGAACGCCGTGGCCGGTTCCGGGCCGCAGCGGGACGAGGAGACCGCGGCCGGTTCCGGGTCGCGGCGGGAAGAGAAGACCGGCGGCCGGGCCGCCGGCGTCGGAAGCCGAAGGGGGGACCGGAATTTCCGGTCCCGTTGGAGAAAACCGGCCGGCCAACTGGCCGACCGGAAGGCATTAAACCGGGGGAATTAATCCCTCGGCCAGCATGTAAAACCCCCCTCTTTAAGAGGGGGGCGGTTCCATGAAAGGGGGGCAGCAGCCCCCCAGTTCTTTTAATTAAACCGGCCCCCACGTGGGGGCCGTTTGTTGCAAAGGCGCGGCACTAATGGCCGCGCCGCTTCCCAAATCAGCGGGGCTTAGCCCCCGCGTGCGGCTCCTCGCGGCACCCCGAGCCGCCGCGGCACCCTGCGCCGCCGCGCCGCCGCCGGCCACCGCGCCACCCCGGGGGGGGGGGGGGGGGGGGGGGCGGGCCGGGTCGGCCCGGACCCGGACCCCCCCGTTTCGAACCAGAATCGGTTTTTGGCCCATAACTTGAGCCTCGGACCTCCGATCGACGAACCGTCAGCGGCAACGCGATCCTTGGATCGAGACGGTCGTTTCGGTTTATCGCACTCAAGGTTTCGGATTACTTTGAGTTCGGCCGGGTTGGTTCGTTCACGAAACCAACCGGGCCTTCGGAGCGGAAACGCTCATATCTTGAGCTAAGGACGTTCGATTGACGTGCCGTCAGTCGCGTTGTGTTCCTCTTAGTGAGACAGATCTTTTGGCATACTCCGCCCGAGGTTTGGACGCAGGTGGAGTACGGTCGGGTTGGTTTAGCCTTAAAAACCAACCGGGCCCCGGAGACGAAAATGCCAATAACTCTCAGACCGGGCGTCCGATCGACGCGCCGTCTGTTGCGTTGAGTTCTTATTGACGATACGGAACTTTTGGATACATCAACTCTGGTCTTTTTGACAGTTGATGTATCAGCCTCTCGGCTCGTGGAGCGGACCCTCCGAACGAGCTTGCTGTGTGCGGGAACCCTAGTGCTGGCTGCGACTGCTACAACTGCTACTACTGCTACGACTACTACTGTGACTGCGACGACGACAGTACAGAGATCCTGTGTGGATTCGACGACGACAGTACAGAGATCCTGTGTGGATTCGACGATGATGACTACAGCACTCAGCGATCCTACGTGGATCAGTGCTACAGGTCCTGTGTGGGCCCGATCCTGTGTGGGTCCGCGCTCAGCGGTTCTGTGTGAGCCAGCGCCTACAGGTCCTGTGTGGGCCCGATCCTGTGTGGGTCTTTACGGGGGTTAGTTACCTATCGATCCTTCGTGGGTCCGACGACTTAGATGGATCAGTGATCATCTTTATCGTCCTTGAAGAAGTATAACTGTATGAGCTGAATCCTTTTGCTTTCCTGTGTGGATTGTGTTGTGCAATCCTGTGTGGATTACGTTTTGCTTTCCTGTGTGGAATACGTTTACTGTCCTGTGTGGACTGAGTTGTACTTGGGCTCGGAGGTTGGAGCGTATTTGAATTGATGACTTAGGTATATGTATGGGCATATACCTAAGCAATGTCGGTTGTTACTTCGTGATTGTACATTTCTTCGTGGTTTATCCTTTGTGGATTTTGAGAGACCTTCAGGGGTCTCGGGGTCCCTACTGAGTAGCTTATACTCACCCCTGCACGGGCTTTGCCCGCACTACGTTGTGTTGGTTGCAGACGACGGACAGCGTTGACCTTAGCAGAGGCTTGCAGAGCGGGACGCTACCCGGAGGTGGACCACTGGGCGGGACGTGCACGGAGCGGACGACGGGACCCGTGGATCAGAGGAGCTATCTGTACCCACCCTTCAGGTGGGATTTCCTGTGGACAGCTCGGAGTAGCGGCTTTTACTTTTCAGTTGCTGTTTCCCCTTTCGAGTTGTACTTTACTTTCAGTTTGGGTTTGTATACTGGCCCATTTACTTTTCCGCACTTTCAGTAGTACTCTGCTTTTGTTTAGTGTTTACTTTCCGCTTGCTTACTCTGTGGTGTTTGTATTACTTTTCAAAGGCAATGCCTTCCCTTTTTACTGGGATTTACGCCTTGGTGCTAGTCGCCAGCCCCTGGCATATGGAAGTCGGGCTTGGGGTAGTCACGGAACGGACCCCGAGGGCGGGTCGTGACAAATTGGTATCAGAGGAGTTCGGTTCTACCGAGAACTCTGATCTTTTCTATGTGAAGCAATAATGTTTAGCGTATTGAGTGTGGATATCAATCCAGGGAGTCCAGTGTTGGTGCGGCGGCCGACGTATCCGTACACCAGGACCCTGACTTCTGATTTCCGACTTAATGCACGAAAACATTGATTGCGTGTGTATTTTAAAGTTTTCTTTGTGATTACTTATATCAGCTCACCAGGTATACTGTTCTAACCGTGGCGCACCTGTTTCCTTTTCAGGATGGCCCCACGACGGCAGCCAGCTAGGGTTCCGAGAGTCGAGCGAGACGACAGCCCACCGAGCGACGAGGCCTCGGTGCAGGGCCCTTTTCCAGTAGTGGCACCGGCGGTAGCTTTACCCGCCGATCCCCCGATGCTTCCAGCAGCAGCCGCTGACGATGCACGTCGCCTCAGCGCACTGCATGAGTTTCAGCGCCAGCGACCGCCCAGGTTTCGCGGGGAGACGGATCCCCAGGCAGTAGAGGACTGGCTGGAGGCAGTGGTTCGTGTGTTTAGGCTAGTGAGGACACCAGCAGACCTCATGGTGATCCTTGCTGCGAGCCTACTACACGCAGCAGCAGGACGATGGTGGAGATTGATGCTCCAGGTGCACGATGAGGCATCTCTACTTTGGACAGACTTTGAGAGCCTCTTCCGCTCGGAGTTCGTCCCAGCCACCCTTCGTGCGGTGCGTATCCAGGAGCTTCTACAGCTGCGGCAGGGCAGCATGACGGTCGCTCAGTACTCGGCGAGATTTACCGATCTCTCGCGGTACTCGACCGACATGGTACGGGACCCATTCTTCCGGGCCCGGACCTTCGAGCAGGGTTTGAGACACGAGATCAGGGCATCGCTGATCTCCCTCAGCATACCGACTCAGACAGGAGTACTGGAGCGGGCCCTTCTGATCGAGAGATTCCTTGCTGAGTCTACACCAGCACAGCGACCCACCGCAGGGCGGCACGTGGCAGAGTCATCTGCAGCAGGTAGTCGACGGATGACTCAGGGGTCCAGACAGACCAGACCTTCGGGCAGACGATCTCAGGGCACTGGCTCAGCAGTGCGGGGCACACAGCGCGGAGCCAGTCTTACGAGAGGCAGACAGTGCTACTCGTGCGGCGGGCAGGGCCACATGGCTCGCGACTGCCCGACCCGCCGTGCCGAGGAGCAGCAGTCAGTTGATGGACCACCGAGGCAGAGGCAGAGGGTCGACCGTGGCGGTCCGCAGGGAGGAGGCGGACGAGCCAGAGGAGCTGGACGAGCAGCTGGTGGTGGCCGACGCTTTGAGGCTCTACCACCACCACCACCAGGAGGTCCACCCCGACCACAGGGAGCTGGCGGGCAGCGACAGGCACAGCTCCAGGCAGTAGAGGCCTACGACCACGGCGCACCCGAGATGATTCGAGGTACAATCTGTGTCAATTCCACCCTTGCTTCAGTTCTTATAGACACAGGAGCGAGTCACTCTTTCATAGCCGCTGCCCTTGTTCGGAGCTCGGAGATTCCGACAGATCCGTTGGCTCGATCCTTACGGCTAGAAACTCCTACGGGAGCAGACTCGACTATTACTCACTGGTTCCGGCAGTGTGAGATTACTATAGGAGGCGAGAGCTTCGGCTGGGATCTTCTTGTAGCAGCGTCGAGGCCTTACGACGTCATCTTGGGCATGGATTGGCTATCTACGGTCCATGCACAGATTGACTGTTTTAGGCGCAAGGTGCGATGTGTACGCACCGACGGGAGCAGGTTCACCTTCACCGGCGAGAAGGGAGCCTTAGCAGCACAGGATGGACTTCCGCGGAGGAGAGGACAGCCCATCACTCATCAGTTGGCTAGCCTTATCCTTGGAGCAGTTGACGTGCGGAGTCCTGGTTTTCCTGCAGTGGTGGATCAGTTTGCGGACGTTTTTCCCGACGACGTTCCAGGGCAACCTCCTCGCAGAGAGGTAGACTTTTATATTGACTTGTACCCCGGGACAGCCCCGATATCCACTCCAGCATATCGGATGGCCCCCGCCGAGCTTAGAGAGCTACGGGTACAGTTGGAGGACTTGCAGGGCAAGGGGTTCATCCGACCCAGTGTTTCACCCTGGGCTTCCCCGATATTGTTCGCCAAGAAGGCGGACGGGAGCTTGCGACTTTGTGTTGACTATCGTCGCCTGAACCAGGTGACAGTGAGGAACAAGTATCCGCTACCGAGGATTGATGACCTCTTTGATCAGCTCAAGGGAGCACGATGGTTCTCGAAGATAGACCTCAGGTCAGGCTATCATCAGCTCAGAGTCAGAGACGAGGATGTGAAGAAGACGGCCTTCAGATGTCGGTATGGCCACTATGAGTTCTTGGTTATGCCCTTCAGTGTAACCAATGCTCCAGCAGTGTTCATGGCTCTCATGAACAGGATCTTTCAGCCATATCTCGATCGGTTTGCCGTAGTCTTCATCGACGACATTCTGATTTACTCTACGACAGAGGAGGAGCACGCCTATCACTTGCGAGTTGTTCTTGACACACTCCGAGAGCACCAGCTTTATGGTAAGCTCTCGAAGTGCCAGTTCTGGATACGTTAGGTCCACTTTTTGGGACACGTTATCTCTGAGGCGGGAGTTGTAGTGGATCCTGCGAAGATCGAGGCTGTGTTAGCATGGGAGCCACCCAGGAGCGTGACTGAGGTTCGGAGTTTCTTGGGACTAGCTGGATACTATCGGAGATTTGTGCCGAACTTCTCCAGAGTTGCGGCATCACTCACAGCTTTGACGAAGAAGGGGAAACCCTTCGTGTGGTCAGACAGATGCCAGCAGAGCTTCCAGGAGTTGAGACAGAGATTGACTAGCGCACCTATCTTGAGGTTGCCTGAGGAGGGAGTAGGGTACATAGTCTACTGCGATGCATCAGGGACTGGACTCGGATGTGTTCTGATGAAGGAGCGGGCCGTGATCGCCTATGGATCACGTCAGTTGAGGCCGCATGAGCAGAACTACGCTACCCATGACCTGGAGTTAGCAGCAGTGGTCTTCGCTCTGAAGACATGGCGACACTATCTGATGGGCGAGCGCTTTACAGTCTTTTCCGATCATCAGAGTCTCAGGTATATC
Organism: Viscum album; assembly: GCA_963277665.1. NCBI lineage: Eukaryota > Viridiplantae > Streptophyta > Magnoliopsida > Santalales > Viscaceae > Viscum > Viscum album. The sequence continues at coordinate 1,165,163,316 of OY728151.1, read as the reverse complement.
TTCTCGCAGAAGGACCTGAACCTGAGACAGCGACGATGGCTCGAGTTCCTCCAGGACTATGACTTTGAGATAGTCTATACTCCTGGGAAGGGGAACGTAGTAGCCGATGCCCTCAGCAGGAGGACGGGCATTCAGCTACTCGAGGAGGCGACGAAGTAGCTAGCCTCTTTGCAGATATCCTTCGTGGATAGAGATGGGGCAGCCTTTCTTCAGTCTCTCACAATCACTCCTCCACTACTGCAGCGAGTTAGGGAGGCACAGCACGGGGACGTTGACTGTGAGACGCGGCGTGCACATATATACTCGGGACATGCACCTGATGGTTTCTCCCTTGGAGCAGAGCACGACATCCTTTTCAGAGGATGTACCATGGTACCTGTCGCTTTGCGAGAGGAAGTACTGAGAGAGTTTCACACTTCTCCTTTAGCGGTACATCCTGGAGTGGCGAAGATGTACCAGGACCTCAGACGACAGCATTGGTGGCCGGGTATGAAGAAGGCTGTAGCAGAGTTCGTTTCTCGATGCCTCACCTGTCAGCAGGTGAAGGCAGAGCATCAGGTACCAGCAGGCTTGGTACAGCCCTTGGAGGTTCCGGAGTGGAAGTGGGACGACATATCTATGGACTTTGTGACTGGACTTCCACGCACTTCCAGAGGTCACGACTCCATCTGGGTGATTGTTGACCGACTCACCAAGTCGGCACACTTCTTACCCATCAGAGAGCAGGGCTCAGTGGAGAGCTTGGGACGTCTCTACGTTCAGGAGATTGTGCAGCTCCACGGCGTGCCATCATCTATCGTTTCCGATCGAGATGCCCGATTTACTTCCCGGCTTTGGAAGGGGTTACAGGAGGCGTTCGGTACGCAGCTACGTCTTAGCACAGCTTTTCACCCTCATACGGATGGTCAGACGGAGAGGACCATTCAGACTCTCGAGGACATGCTCCGCGCATGTGTCCTCGACTTTGGTCGTAGCTGGGAGGACCACCTACCCTTGGTGGAGTTCGCGTACAACAACAGCTACCACTCCACCATCGGGATGGCACCGTACGAGGCGTTGTACGGCCGACCATGTAGATCTCCTTTGTGCTGGACAGACCCTGGGGAGTCAGCACTGGTGGGACCGGAGATGGTCCAGGCCACGACAGAGAAGGTCCAGGTCATCCAGGAGCGGATGAGGACAGCTCAGAGCCGGCAGAAGTCATATGCTGACAGGAGGCGGAGGCCACTGGAGTTCGAGGATGGCGACCACGTCTTCTTGCGGGTCTCACCTCGACGTGGTATTCAGAGATTTGGCCGAGGCGGCAAGTTATCTCCGCGCTTCATCGGACCCTTCCAGATTCTCAGCAGGATTGGCGAGGTGGCTTATCGCCTGGCTCTACCACCTCAGTTGCACCGGGTGCACGACGTCTTCCACGTATCTCAGCTGAGGAGATATGTGCATGACCCGACGCACATCATTGACCATGGGGAGCTTGACGTTGACGATGGGGCGACTTTTACGGAGGTCCCGGTGGAGATAGAGGATCGACAGGAGCGGGTCCTGCATGGGCGATCGATTCCTCTTGTGCGCATCAGATGGCAGCACGAGAATCTCCAGGAGAGCACATGGGAGCGGGAGGCTCAGATGCGTGCTCAGTACCCTCATTTGTTTCCCTAGTTTTTGATGTATCTTTACGGGGACGTAAAGCCCTGAGGTGGGAGTAATGTAAAGACCCGTAAAATTCAAGGGAATTTTTTTCTTAATTTTCTTTAGAATTTTACAAGAGCGCGGTTTCAGACGGCACCTGATTCCGAGGCCCGGAGTGCCCGGAATTAATTTCGGAAGTTTGGATCGGGTACGTTCAGTGAACGAACGAGCGGGAATTCCTAACTTTTGTTCCGGTGCTCGGAATTGAAATCCGAGGGCACCGATGAACTCGCAGCGCCGATATTCGCTTAAAGAGACCTTTTCGGGAGTTGCGTTTGTTGCGGATTGAAAGTTAGTTTTGGGGTTTTTAGTTTGAGTTAAATAAAATTGTGTAGAACAATTTTATTATAACTTGTTAAAAACCTACCAAAGGAGGTTGGAAGTGGGACCCACACCCACTTAACCTCCCTTGGGAGGATTAAGTGTGGTGGGGCCCACACGAACCCCTAAACCTTTCAAATTCTCCCAACTCCCTTAACGCCTCATTTATTGGCTTGAGTTACCTTTTTATTTATGGGAGTTAAACCTTTTGAATTTCAAACTTTTGAAATTCTAATGTGTTATGTGATAATAAAATAAGATGTTGTCTTATTTTATTTTGGGGTTTTTGTTTGTCTTCTTGAGAGGTGGAGAGCTCTTCTTCTTCTTCAAACTCAACGAAGAACGCGAAGAACGTCGTTCTTCAACGAAGAACTTCTCCGCCGAAGAACAAGGTCCATCCGCGACGCCGTATCCGCGACGCGACGTACTTCTTCCGCGTCATCTCTTCCGCGACGGTTTTCCGCGACGAACGCCATCGACAACGACTCTTCCTCCGACGTCAAAGGAATCGACACCGATATTCCACGACTACGTCAACGTGCGACTATCGAGGTAGGGGTTCTTGAGTTCGTTGTTTTCTTTATTATTTGACTTTCCTCAAGACTTGACGAAGAACGCTCAATTTCCGACGAAGAACGCCGCTCCGCTCTTCTTCGTCTCCCGTGTCAACGAAAGAGATCACCGCTTCCTCCTCGGACCTTCTTCGTCAGCATACGAAGATTCGCCAACGACGTAACTCTTCGGGCATATCTCTTCGTCAACGGATTGACGAACGACGACCGCGACGCCCGACCACCGCGACGTTGTCTTCCGCGGGACATTGTCAAATCTTCGATCTTATACCCGAGGTAGGGGTTGTTGATTCAATATTTATTTATTCCATTTCTTGAATGTGGATCTCGCATGTCTAACATGAGGCTTTGAATGTTTAAGTTGAGTTATTTATTTAACGTGAGGGGGGGGGGGACCGCATGAACACGGACGAACCCCCCACCATCGTTTATGTTGATTTATCTTGCGGGTAGAAGCAAAGTGGCGTGGTACCATCGCACCACGCGGACATTCGTGCAATTATTTTACGCGGCGCCGTCGCGCTACGCCGAGGAGAATCTTCAAGAACGTGACGCCGTCGCGCCGCGTTGAATGGAATCAAGACACGGCGAAGGGGCGCGGTGCCGTCGCACCGCGCCGGATGACGAACGCCGCGGCCGGTTCCGGGCCTCGGCGGGACGAGGAGACCGCGGCCGGTTCCGGGCCGCGGCGGGAAGAGATGACCGGCGGCCGGGCCGCCGGCGTCGGAAGCCGAAGGGGGGACCGGAATTTCCGGTCCCGTTGGAGAAAACCGGCCGGCCAACTGGCCAGCCGGAAGGCATTAAACCGGGGGAATTAATCCCCCGGCCAGCATGTAAAACCCCCCTCTTTAAGAGGGGGGCGGTTCCATGAAAGGGGGGCAGCAGCCCCCCGGTTCCTTTAATTAAACCGGCCCCCACGTGGGGGCCGTTTGTTGAAAAGGCGCGGCACTAATGGTCGCGCCGCTTCCCAAATCAGCGGGGCCTAGTCCCCGCGTGCGGCTCCTCACGGCACCCCTAGCCGCCGCGGCACCCTGCGCCGCCGCCGGCCACCGCGCCACCCCGGGGGGGGGGGGGGGGGGGGGGGTCGGGCCGGGTCGGCCCGAACCCGGACCCCCCCCGTTTCGAACCAGAATTGGTTTTTTGCCCATAACTTGAGCCTCGGACCTCCGATCGACGAACCGTCAGCGGCAACACAATCCTTGGATCGAGACGGTCGTTTCGGTTTATCGCACTCAAGGTTTCAGATTACTTTGAGTTCGGCCGGGTTGGTTCGTTCACGAAACCAACCGGGCCTTCGGATCGGAAACGCTCATATCTTGAGCTACGGACGTCCGATTGACGTGCCGTCAGTCGCGTTGTGTTCCTCTTAGTGAGATGGATCTTTTGGCATACTCCGCCCGAGGTTTGGACGCAGGTGGAGTACGGTCGGGTTGGTTTATCCTTAAAAACCAACCGGGCCCCGGAGACGAAAATGTCAATAACTCTCAGACCGGGCGTCCGATCGACTCGCCGTCTGTTGCGTTGAGTTCCTGTTGACGATACGGAACTTTTGGATACATCAACTCTGGTCTTTGTGACAGTTGATGTATCAGCCTCTCGGCTCGTGGAGCGGACCCTCCGAACGAGCTTGCTGTGTGCGGGAACCCTAGTGCTGGCTGCGACTGCTACAACTGCTACTACTACTACGACTCATACTGTGACTGCGACGACGACAGTACAGAGATCCTGTGTGGATTCGACGACGACAGTACATAGATCCTGTGTGGATTCGACGACGACGACTACAACACTCAGCGATCCTACGTGGATCAGTGCTACAGGTCCTGTGTGGGCCCGATCCTGTGTGGGTCCGCGCTCAGCGGTTCTGTGTGAGCCAGCGCCTACAGGACCTGTGTGGGCCCGATCCTGTGTGGGTCTTTGCGGGGGTTAGTTACCTATCGATCCTTCGTGGGTCCGACGACTTAGATGGATCAGTGATCATCTTTATCGTCCTTGAAGAAGTATACCTGTGTGAGCTGAATCCTTTTGCTTTCCAGTGTGGATTGTGTTGTGCAATCCTGTGTGGATTACGTTTTGCTTTCCTGTGTGGAATACGTTTACTATCCTGTGTGGACTGAGTTGTACTTGGGCTTGGAGGTTGGAGCGTATTTGAATTGATGACTTAGGTATATGTATGGGCATATACCTAAGCAGTGTCGGTTGTTACTTCGTGATTGTACATTTCTTCGTGGTTTATCCTTTGTGGATTTTGAGAGACCTTCAGGGGTCTCGGGGTCCCTACTGAGTAGCTTATACTCACCCCTGCACGGGCTTTGCCCGCACTACGTTGTGTTGGTTGCAGACGACGGACAGCGTTGACCTTAGCAGAGTCTTGCAGAGCGGGACGGTACCCGGAGGTGGACCACTGGGCGGGACGTGCACGGAGCGGACGACGGGACCCGTGGAGCAGAGGAGCTATCTGTACCCACCCTTCAGGTGGGATTTCCTGTGGACAGCTCGGAGTAGCGGCTTTTACTTTTCAGTTGTTGTTTCCCCTTTCGAGTTGTACTTTACTTTAAGTTTGGATTTGTATACTGGCCCATTTACTTTTCCGCACTTTCAGTAGTACTCTGCTTTTGTTTAGTGTTTACTTTCCGCTTTCTTACTCTGTGGTGTTTGTATTACTTTTCAAAGGCAATGCCTTCCCTTTTTACTGCGATTTACGCCTTGGTGCTAGTCGCCAGCCCCTGGCCTATGGAAGGCGGGCTTGGGGTAGTCACGGCATGGACCCCGAGGGCGGGTCGTGACATATGACTCTTAAATGATTTCAAAATAAAAAGATATATTACTCTAAAAAGAGTTTTGATTTCATATATGTCAACATCCTTTGATGGATTTTTTGTTTATTTGAAGTTGATATATTATGATACAATAATTCTATATTGTATTGAAGGTTTTGTGATATGTTTGACTGTGGATGTGATAATCATGGTTTATGGATGAAGTATTTACATTTCGTATGCTAGTTTTAATACGAATGTTTATGTTATGTTTAAACCTGTTCATATGAGGAAAGCATTGGACTTAATATGTGATGGGTGGAGTCTGATATAGCTCCTCGATGCATCAGTAGGTCTCATGAGACAAACTAGTGTCTTGGCACAAGGCCTTGGCAAAATCTTATTTGTAGTCTTGGCACGAGGCCTTTCTTATGTGGTTATGATAGTTTGGCATTTTTCATTTCATCATTATGAAAGTGGTTATTGATATTGCATGTGAGTATTCGATTAATAGAATATCCATGTGAATAAGTAAATTGTATTATTTCATTTTATTTCTTCAATACTATGTTGAAGTTCAAGTTTAAAAGGATTTTGTTTTATTTATACATTGCCTTAAATGTTTATTCTTATTTATGAATGTTTCTCTATATTGTTATCCTTACTGGGCATTTGAGCTCACCCCTTTTCAATGTTTTGTTTTTCCCAGGATGTGAAGAAGTAATTTATTAATTACCTGAAGGGATAGTATGTGGGGATATGAGTGTGGACTATGAAGAAAATATGTTGTTGTAGTTTTCATTCATATGATTGAGTGTAAGACTTATGAATATATCTAGTGTTTCCAAGGCTACTAAACTAATCTTTCTTTAGAGACTTGATCTTTCTTGTGATCATGCCAATGTTATGTAATAATGCACCGACTCTGGGTAACTGGGGTCGGGGCGTTACATTTGGTATCATAGGATGATTAGTACAAACCTTGGAATCTAGATTTAGAAAAACTATGATTAGAGCACATAGATTTAAGATGGACTTTGAGGATTTGTATAGAATAACTTACTAGAATTTTGGTATTGTAGAGATTTTGTGAGTTTTTCATGAAATAAATCCCTATCTAGATACGAGTAGGTAGAGGTGTCTCTAGCACAGATGCACCTAGGGGTAAAACTCGAAAACACCGCTTTGAGCTAGACTCGAATGGGAACTGGTGCACGTCAACGGGCCTTGCTGCACTCTTGGTTATGACACTCTCGGTGGATATGCTTAGGATAACTCTCATTTTCTTTAAAAATAATTATGAAGGGTTTATGATTATATAATTTCCCAATGAATTTTTTTTATAATTATGGATTATATCCATAAATAGTTCAATTTATGTTAAGTGTTTTATAAGTACGGGATTATGTATTTTGATTCATAAACTGATCTAGTTTATGCCATTATTTAGAAATGGAGACTGGTGGAATAAATGGAAACTGTATCAATGCACACACTCCATGTAGGGATTTCCCTCCTGCTCAAGATAATTATAGTGGAGTTGGTGATGCAACTAGTGCCGATCAGCTAATCACCATACTGGGACAACTCACTCAGGTTATGAATAATAACCCTACCCGTATGGAGAACCCTGATCCGCAGCGTGGAGGATCAATGTTAGATCGCTTTATGAGGCAACAACCACAAACATTCAATGGGAGTACAAATCCCTTAGTAGCTGAGCAATGGATAAATTCCCTATAGAAGATATTTCAGGCTTTGGGGAGTAGTGAAATGGAAAAAGTTATCATGGCGGTTTACCGCCTCACTTGAGATGTCGATCAATGGTGGTCATTGATTCAAAACATGAAGGAAGATGATTAAGTATCAAATATGGAATGGAGGGAGTTCAAAGAACTATTTTTAGAAAAATAGTTTCCTCTCGACCATCGAGCAGATATGGAAAGACAATTTCTGAGTCTGAGACAAAAGGAGGATGAGAATGTCGCAAAGTTTGAGGCTAACATTTCAAGGATAACAAGGTATGCTGGAGATTATATATGTAACCCAAGAATTATGATTGATCCTTTCTTTGATGGGTTAAAACCATTTCACCATCGATCATTAGTCTCAAAATGCTTCTCGTTGTACTAAGACATTGTCTCATGTGCTATCAAGACAGAAAAGGAATTCTCAAAGTCTTATGACTTTAAAGCAAAGCAAGAGAAGAAGAGATCTGCTGATCAATATGGGAATGGAAATAATGGGAAGAAGGGAAAGGTTTAATATCCATCATGTGGTAAATGTGGGAAGAAACACCATCGTACTTGCTTGAAGGGAATGGGTGTCTGTTACAAGTGTGGTGAAAAAGGCCACCATGCTCGTGATTGCAAAGAGAATAAGGAAGATACCAATGTTCAGTGCTACAATTGTAGGGAGATGGGACATTATGCCAAATAATTTCCTAAGCGTTAGGGGAACTTACCTCAGAAAAGGCCAAGGGATCAAGGCCAAGCTTATGCTATCACTACTACTAAGGTAGAAGCTCTGAAAGACATGGTGGCAGGTAATTTATGGTTTCCTCAAGTTTAGAAAATGCATTATTTGATTCTGGATCATCGCATTATTTCATATCTTTCCAGTTTGCTAAAAAAATTATATATTTCCAATTTGATTTAACACGGGAGTTGTCAGTTAAAACTCCTAAGGGAAGTATCATTGCAACAATGTTTTGTGAATCAGTCCCCATTAGAGCACATAAATATTCTTTATCTCATGATCTCATCGTCATTCCTATGATTTATTTTGATATAATCCTCGGTATCGATTGGTTTTCATATTATGATGTGAATATTTATTTTAAGAAGAAGGAGATTACGATTTTTGATGATGATGATAAGGAACACCTTATCTTTAGAGAAGAATCATCACCACCTAATTCTTTTCCAGATCCACTCCCAGTAGCTCAACTAAATTCAATTATAGGGGAGGAAGAGAATGAAATTATTGTGGGTGAGGAAAGGAATGTTCAAATAGAGGATGTACCTGTTGTGAAAGAATATGTAGATGTATTTATGGAATATTTACCTGGACATCCTCCAGAACGAGAAGTTGAGTTTTCCATTGATCAAGACCTATATCGAAGACCCCTTATAGAATGGCCACTGTGGAATTAGTCGAACTAAAGAAACAACTATAAGAATTGAGTAATAAGGGATTTATTCGCCCTAATGTTTCTCCATGGGGAGCCTCTGTTCTTTTTGATAAAAAGAATGATGGATCTATGAGGTTATGTATTGACTACAGGGAGATCAATGCTATAACAATAAAGAACAAGTATCCCCTACCTCGCATTGATGATTTATTTGACCAACTACATGGAGCTAAATACTTTTCAATGATTGACCTTTGATCTAGATACGATAAGTTGTGAGTGAAGAAGCATGAAATTCCAAAGAACGAATTCCGAACTTGGTATGGGCATTACGAGTTTACAGTAATGCCTTTTGGATTGACTAATGAACCCTCTGTATTCATTGATCTGATGAGTAGAGTTTTCAAGGAATATCTTGATGAATTTGTGGTGGTATTTATTAATGATATATTTTTTTACTTCAAAATCTACAAAGATCATGAAAATCACTTGTGCATTATCCTGAAGACTCTGAGAAGACATGAATTATATGGGATGTTTAGCAAGTGTGAATTCTGGCTTCAGGAGATTTCTTTTCTTGCCCATATTATCTCTAAGGATGGAATCTCTATTGATCCTTCTAAGACGAAGTGAATCCAAGAATTTCCAGCACCTATGTGTATAACTGAGGTACGTAGTTTTATTGGTTTAGCAGGTTATTATCGACGTTTCATCTAGAATTTTGCCCGATTGGCTAACCCATTAACGAAGCTCACACATAAAGGGGTTAAATTTGTTTGGAAGAAAGAGTGTGAAGAATGTTTCGAAGAACAAAATAGAAGATAAGTCAATGCTCCTATATTGACTCTACCACCGGGGAATGATGGGTTGGTTATTTATAGTGATGCATTGAAGAATGGACTTGGTTGTGTCCTTATGCAGAATGATAGGGTTATTTCTTATGCATCACGATAGTTGAAAACTCATGAACAAAACTATCCTACTCGTGATCTCGAGTTAGCATCTATGATCCTTGATTTGAAGATATTGAGATACTACCTCTATGGTGAAAAATGTGAGATTTATACTGATCACAAGAGTTTGAAGTATATTTTCTCACAAAAAGAACTCCACATGAGGCAAAGGAGATGGCTTGAATTACTCAAGGATTATGATTTTATGATACACTACCACCCGGGGAATGCAAACAAGGTGGCATATGCTTTGAGCAGAAAATATCATGTAGTTTTGAACAATATGAGAATTGAAAGGGATCCAATTTTCATGGATCTAGTGAAGATGGATATGGGAATAACCAGGGAAGGTGAAACATCAATTCTTTTCCAAATGGTTTCCAAACCATATTTACTAGAAAGGATTATGAGTTCTCAGACTGATGATGAAGAATTTCAAAAGAAGATTAAAGCTGTGAATGATGGGATATTGAGAGACTTTGTGTATGAAGACGGAATTTTGAAATTCGGGAAGAGAATTTGTGTTCCTGATATACCTGATCTAAAAAAAGAATTGCTGGATGATGCTCATAGTTCCAATTTCTCTATACACCCTAGGAGCACAAAAATGTATAGATATTTGAAGGAACATTTTTGGCGGGACAACATGAAGAGGTAAATTGCTAATTTTGTGTCAAGATGTATTGTTTGTCAACATGTGAAAGCTGGAAGGCAACAACATGGAGGAGTCATGCAACCTCATCCCATACCGGAGTCGAAATGGGACAATATTACGATGGAATTTGTCATGGGGATACCAATGACTCCTAGAAGGAACGATGCAATATGGGTTATTGTTGATCTTCTTATGAAGTCAGCACATTTTCTTGCTATAAGAGAAGATCTATTACTAGAATGTCTAGCAAGACTATATATTAATGAAGTTGTGAGACTTCATGGAGTACCCTTATCGATTGTTTCTGATCGTGATCCCCGTTTTACTTCAAGGTTCTGGAAGAGTCTTCAGAAATACCTGGATACTGAAATTCATTTGAGCACTGCCTACCACCATCAGACAGATGGACAATCAGAACAGACTATTCAAACCTTAGAAGACATGTTGAGATCTTGCTCACGTGACTTTTAGGGTATGTGGGATCAATATTTACCTTTGGTAGAATTTTACTATAACAATAGCTTCCATTCGAGTATTCAGATGGAACCATATGAAGCGTTATACAGAAAGAGATGTCGCACACCAACCTGTTCGGATGAAGTTGGTGAAAGGATACTTGTAGGTCCAGAATTGGTGGAGGAAACGATGGAAAAGGTGAAGGTAATCCAAAATCACATCAAAGCAGCTCAAAGTAGGCAGAAGAGTTATGCCGATAATCGAAGAAAGGATTTGGAATTTCAATTTGGTGATCTTGTTTTCCTGAAGGTATCTCCTTGGAAGGGAGTCATACATTTTGGTAAGAAAGGTAAATTGAGTCCTAGGTACATCAGACCTTTTGAAATTCTAGAACGATTTGGGGATGTAGCTTACTGATTGGTAATGCCTCCAAGTCTCTCCAAAGTTCACGATGTGTTCCACGTATCTCTGTTTAGGAAATACATGCCTGGCCCAATGCATGTACTCACCTATGAAGAATTAGAACTGGAACCCGATCTTTCTTACTGTGAAGAGCCAGTCCAGATTCTTGATACGAGAGAACAAGTACTAAGAAACTGGACGACTCGTCTGGTAAAAGACTTGTGGAGAGACCATAAGATGGAAGAGGCAACGTGGGAACCCGAGGAACTTATGATGAAGAACTACCTGAGTATTTTCATGCGGTAGTAATTAAAAAATTTTGAGGTTGAAATTATTTGAAGGAGGGGATAATGTAACACCAAAATCTTCTATGGTACGCTTTTTTTTTGAATAATGTGATAGCATATGTTGTATGCAACATCGAGTTCTAACACACCACAACCAATCAAACTAGTCATTATGAATAGTAATACTTACTTTTTGAAATTTTATAAATTTTATCTCTCAAAATGGACTTCATTTTTGGATTTGTAATATCAAATTTACCCTAGGGTGAAATTTTGGAACTTTTTGGATAACATATATATTTTGATGAATAGTGAAAATTAATAAATTTTAATTAAAAACAACTTTTTCAATCGAAATAATATATATTGATAAATTATGAATTTGAGTGGTTTTAAAGTATATTTAGAATATATTTTTACCATTTAATACAATTTTTTTCATTTTACATAATTTTTCAATTAAACTGGACATAAACAAGTGTCAATCATTTGATAGTTATTATCTCTTAAAAACACGCTTTCTGTTTTAACAACGGGAATTAATTTTAAATTAATTTATGCCACTTCTGTGTTTTGAATTTGGAAAAATGGATTCCATATTTGGAATCAGGAAGTTCATATTGTTTAAATAGGTATCTATTATTTTTAGACATTTTGAATAATTACTTCGGTAAATATTTTATTTAACATGATTAAGGGTAAATCTGGTAAATAAGGGTTAAAAAAATATTATAATAATAAAAAATTACCCTGAAACGTGTTCTAACCGTATTTTTTTATACATGTCCGACCATGGGCATCTTTGGGTCGATTTTTAGACCCCATGGAACAACTTGTAAGTGATAATGACACTTTATATTAATTAAGTTAAAATAAATAAAAAATGACATAAGCATATATCTTTTAGCAGAAAAATTTCTACATAGGGTTATAAATGTTCGAATTTAGACTATAAATATTAAATAGAAATAAAAAAATATTTCCTACATAAATATATTTTATTTATAATTTTTAGACATTAAATAATTTAATTTATTTATGACACAATGATGATGTAGTAATTACCTAATTAATGAAAAATTAGAATAATTGATATTATGAATACCAAAATAAATATAATTTGAGACTTTTTATGAATTACACTAATTTTATGGTTAATATGAAATGTTTGGATTGAATTAATAACCTTTTTTTAGAAGTAATCATTCTGTTATGAGTTTTACAAAAATCAATTATTGAATAGTGTCAAAATTGACATAAAAGTGTTTTTAAAACAAATATTATATTATTAATTGATATTATATTCCTAAAAATCTACTTTTTGGCCAAGAGACTTATAAAATGATAGGAGTAAAATTAATGGACCAATTTGTGCTCTCTTGGGTGTTTATAGTAAGTTTATTAGCCATATAATATAAACATACAAAGAGACATTGTAAAAGTGAAACTAATTAACTAAGAGTTAATACTTAAAGATAAGGTTAATATAGTAACCCAAACCTGTCAAAATTATGTTGGGTGAGTGGTTTTCGACCCCAACCCACCTTTACCTTTAAATAATCCACTATGGAGCCATTATAATCCTTATATGAATTTATTATAAAATAATATTTCTAGCTTTATCAAAGGTTCCCCTCACCCCTCTTATAAAAGGGAACTCTCCCTTCTCATAAACTCACACCTTCAAAGCCTTTTTGATAGGCAAAACTCTACCCAAATACTCTTTCAACTTCCCTAACTTCATCCTAGAGGACTTACTTTAGTCAAAAAGACAACTTAAGTAGCCCTTTTGATCAAATCAAAAGGAAGAACCCGAAGAAGTGGTAATGATTTCACCACCCTTTTTCATGTTCCTTTATTCTTCCACTTCATCTTTCTTTGTTATTACCATTATAAAAACATAACTCCAGTACATTATATATACTTTGATGTTATTATAAACATTTTACAACCATATTTCTATATTCTATCCATCCTTTGAATAACATGTCACCATACGTGCGTACGTACGGCTTACCGTCTCCACGTCGTGGTGTAATTTTTATTCAATAAATTATTGTTTGGATGGGTATAATAATGATTTGTAATTCATGTAGATAATAAATATATAATTATAATGATTCTGTATATATTATATACAATCCAATTATATATTATTTTAATATCAAAAAATTATATTGTCGCTCGTGCGTACGTACGGACTATCGTCCCCATGAACATGATGAGATTCATTCTCCATCGTATCCATTCAAGTATAAATCTCATTTGATGATTAATAATAGTATATAAGGACTTGAAATCATTCTGGATGTGAATAAGATACAACCTATCCATGACAAACAGGTCTTACGTAACAAATCATATTAAAGAAAAAGAGTATGTTAACACCCGAAACAATGATAATACAAAGATATTATTAACAAATCAATGTTAAAAGATCATATATGATATCATATTGATGTATATGATTCTTGTATAATTTAATAACAATTATTCCACAATTATACAGGAGGTTAACCAACCCCAACCACAGAAAAGTACAAGGTACGAGTTTATTTCACAATCTCTTCATTATCTGAGGTTATTTATACGTAATAATCTACTGGGATTTCTTTATCATCCACATCCATGTTTCCTAAAAATGAATTTAATTTTTTTTACCATTTTCAAGAATATGGGTTAAATTCATTTATACCCTTGGTTGACTTTTAATAAGAGGTTTATAAAGGAATCTTTCCAACGTTTTCCAAACAAGGTTCTTTTTAACCTTTTCAACAGAATTAAGGAATGAATGTTTTTTTTAACTTATATGGCGGGTGCGGCTATTTTCCATCGTTATAAAATCTTAAAATCTTCCCTTAAAAGCTTATAAGAATATTTTCAAAGAAAATTTTATATTTTATAAATATATGACTCTTAAATTATTACAAAAAAAAGAGATATTACTCTAAAAAGAGTTTTGATTTCATCTATGTCAACATCCTTTGATTGATTTTACGCTTATTTGAAGTTGATTTATTATGATACAAAACTTCTATATTGTATTGAAGGTTTTGTGATATTTTTGACAGTGGATGTGGTATTCATGGTTTATGGATGAAGTATTTACATTTCGTATGCTAGTTTTAATACGAATGTTTATGTTATGTTTAAACCTATTCATATGATGAATGCATTAGACTTAATATGTGACGGTTGGAGCCTACTATAGCTCCTCGATGCATCGGTAGGTATCATTAGACAAACTAGTGTCTTGGAACAAGGCCTTGACAAAATCTTATTTGTAGTGTTGGCACGAGGACTTGCCTATGTGGTTATGATAGTCTGGCATTATGCATTCCATCATTATGAAAGTGGTTATTGATATTGCATGTGATTATTCGATTAGTAAAATATCCATGTGAATAAGTAAATTGCATTATTTAATTTTATTTTTCCTATACTATGTTGAAGTTCATGTTTAAAAGGATTTTGTTTTAGTTATACAATGCCTTAGATTTTTATTCTTATTTATGAAAGTTTCCGCTATAATTTTATCCTTACTGGGCATTTGAGCTCACCCCTTTACTATGTTTTGTTTTTCCTAGGATGTGAAGAAGTAATTTATGAATGACCTGCAGGGATAGTATGTTGGGATATGAGTGTGGACTATGAAGAAAATATGTTGTTGTAGTTTTCATTCTTATGATGTAATGTAAGACTTATGAATATATCTAGTGTTTTCCAGGCTACTAAACTAACCGGTCTTTCGATACATGATCTTTCTTGTGATCATGCCAATGTTATATAATAATGCACCGACTCTGGGTAACTAGGGTCGGGGCGTTACAACCTAGGCTGGGATGAGTGCTTGTTACCTATACATATATATGTATATCTTATGATTCTTATTCACACCCCACCTATGTTGTGCACTTTAGTGCCGAACTCCCCCATTTCAGGGGAGTGTGTTTTCCCAACACTCCTAAGATTGGCTAGTTATTATCACTTTTTTCTGCGCCCTTTCGTAAATAGCCCAAGACTTTTTGGGTAGGCTGTGATGGCCAGAAGTCCATTATTGTCCCGAGAGTCATTGGGTAGGGTAGTTGTGGCTGTTGGCCCAGGTGTTTGCGGGCAGGTTGTTTCCCAAGTGTCTTCAGGATACGGCCTGGGTGTCTTCGGGCATGGTAGTAGTTGTTCTGGACCAGGCGTCTTCGGGTGTGGAAATACTTGTTCTGAACTAGGTGTTTGCGGGTGAGGTTGCACGTGGTGGTTGTGGCTCAGGTGTCTACGGGCAGGATGGCGGTTATGGCCCAGGTGTGTGTGGGCGGGGTTCGACAGTGGGACTGCGATGAGAAGGGAGGGATTGGTTTGATGTGTAGGATGTCTTCAATAACTAGTGGGATAGTGGTGCGGGGTACCCAAATATCGATGTGCTATTACTATAAATTACTTGACATGCGTTATTTGGGGAGTGGTCCGTGGTGAGGCTAGGGTGGATAATTTATCTTGCTAGATGTTTTGGTTTTCTTTTTTCTTACATGGAATTAGAATGCCTCTCCACTTGTGCATGAGAGCTTTTGGTTTTCCCTACTGGGTATACTTGTATGCTCACCCTACATATATAAAACAATTTTTAGGTTTCCAGGAGGACTTTAGGGATCATGTAGGACCATACTAGCTTGGATGTTGGGGTAGTTGCTGTTTCCATTTTCCTTTTTCTTGGTACATTACCTTTAGAGTTTTTGTGGTTTGTTTCATTTACTGTTGAACATGTATATGGGAATGGGTTAATTTTGGCTTTACCTTTACTTTCATCTTTGGTGTTGTTGGGGTTGTTATCTTATCTCTCGATCCTATAAAAATAAAAAGTGTAATGCCTTCCTTTTTGTGTGAGATTCTATTCCCTTGGTGCTGGTCACCAAATCGGGACCTATAGAAGGAGGGTTTCAGGGGTCATTATCTCTCCTTCAGCATAAATAAGTAAGGGCTTGGAAATATCGTGTCCCTTCCCTCCATTTGGTGAATACAGGTCATGACAGAATGGTATCAAAGGAGGTTGAGAGATAGGATGGAGTTTGGAGTTAGGCACTGTGAGGAATGCATGGGTTGGTAGGGAAACAATGTTGGGTGGCCTTGGTGTGTGAATTAGGACAGGGAATACCGTCTTGGACATGTGATTTTAGCCCCCCCCCCTGTGATCTGATGCAAGGACATTGGACCTACCAAACAACCAAGTGAGGCTACACTGATTATATGGTAGAGACCCTAGGAAAGGTACATGCATTATAATGACTTGTGTTCTTATGTTTCATTGGTGTCTTGGGGATTCAAAATAAATAAAGATGTATAAGAAAATTTAAGCACAGTATTCTATACTACACGGGCTTAGGAATTCCTTGTTTACCTTGAAGATATGGCCCCTTTTAGGCAACCATGAGTAGTGCAGGCGATCGAGTCCAAGGAGGTTGACTTTACCAATCGGTAGAGGACCGAACGAGAGGAGGAGGATGATCATGGGAATAATTTGCTTCAGGCCTTTATGCAATAGACCATTGGGAAGTATGAGGGAAACATCTCAGATGTGGAGACAGAGAGATGGGTAGAGGAGATGGTGATAGCCTTCAGCTTGATTCGGGCTCCGACGGAGTACTAGGTTCTTCTGGATGTAAGCCAGATGCGTGGAGCAGTGCGTTAGTGGTGAACGCTTTATCTTGGGGAGAAGAGGGAGACCGAGGTGACGTGGGCTGACTTCAAGAAGGAGTTCCGGGTGGAATTCCTCTCTTCCACGATGAAGGTTGAGAAGAGGCAGGAATTACTCTCCCTCCAGTAGGGGAGTATGGTAGTGAGATATTTGGGGATCAAGTTCCAAGATCTCATTCGCTTTTCTCCAAACCTCTTTCTGGATGAGGAGTCTCAGGAGAGACGTTTGGAGGAGGCACTTCGACCTTCCCATCAGTATGATGTTACTCCCTTTCACCCTACCAACCTGCATGGAGGTCCAGAAGAAGGCTGAATTGGTGGAAAGGATGTACACCCAAGTAGGTGTGTCACGAGAGAGAATCCAGTTGGGCTCATCAAAGGGTAAGGCCATCAACAGCAGGCCTCTAGCATCATGACCCTATAGGTTTCGACCATCAGAGAGTAAGCCTTAGTAGTTCCACTTATGACCTTCCGGCCCTTGCCCTTTTCATTCAGGCCTAGGACCGAGATGCTTCCTTTGTGGAAGCCATGGTCACCTTTGGAATCAGTGCTCAGATAGAGTATAGTATGGTGGGGGTGGGTAGGTCCAACACCCACCTCAGCTGCAGCAGTTCCCAGCTAGGTCCTTTCAGCAGCAGCAGTAGGGGCAGCGAGCTCCTGCTCTACCGAGGGTAGACATTGAAAGAGGAGGCTGACCTCAGGGAACTCCTCAGGGACCTCGACCCAGGTGTGGTCGGGGATGTGGTTGACATGTGAGAGGAAAAAGAGTTGGGTGTGGACAGTTGCATGCCGCAGAGGCAGCAGTTCCCGCAGGGCCAGAGGTCGTTGGACGTACGATCATCTTGTTTAGTACCCTTGCACATGCCTTGTTAGATATAGGAGATTCACACTCCTTTTTTACACCCATTATGACCCATGCTCTGGCTTTAGACGCTACGAGACTTCTAGTGCCCCTGGTGCTTAGCACACCAGTCGGAGGTTAGACCGATTTGTTGTATGTTTTTCAAGGATGCAGACTGATGATAGGGCCGCATCAGTCAGTCAGGGATCTTCTACTATTGCAGATAAAGCCATACGATGTTATCCTAGGCATTGACTGGATATTCTTTGTATGTTCCATCATTGACTGCTTATGAGGAATGGTTCTGTTTTTAGACATGGGTGGCCAAAAGGTGACTTTCATCGGCGAGTGGGGTTTCCAGGGGTGCAGAAAGCGAGGGGAATTCTTCCTCTCCTTGTTAGCTGAGGTATCAGTGGGGTCAGTGGATGTATAGATGGTGGAAGTTCCCAGGGTCATCAGTGAGTTTATGGACGTCTTCCCAGAAGAGTTGAAAACTCTACCCCATGACGTGACATCGAATTTGGGATTTACTTGCAACCTGGTGCTCATCCGATTTCGATGGCCCCCTGTTAGACGGCACCTTTGGAGCTACGAGAGTTGTAGATTCATATTGATTATCTGATTAAGAAGGGTTTTGTTAGAGAAAGTGCGTCACCATGGGGTGGTCTAGTCTTGTTTGCGAGGAAGGAAGATGGTGGTCTCATGCTGTGCATAGAATACCGGTAATGAATGAGGTAACTGTCAAGAATTGCTACCCTCTTTCAAGGATATACGATCTCTTTGACCAGTTGAAGGGGGCATGATGGGTCTCTAAGATTGACCTGTGGTCAGGATATCACCAGTTGAGGGTGAAGGAGGGTTACATCTCGAATATGGACTTCAGGTGTATATATGGGTACTTTGAGTTTTTTGTCATGTCATTCGGTGCCACGAACGCTCCAGCTATGTTCATGGGGCTCATGAACTCCGTCTTCCAGGAATATCTGGACCGGTTTTTAGTCACATATATTGATGACATCTTGATCTACTCAAGATTAGAGGAGGATCATGCTGAGAACTTGAGAACGGTTTTAGAGGTCCTCCTACAACACCAACTCTTTGGGAAGTTGTCCAATTGAATGTTATGGATGCGATAAGTGCACTTCCTTGGGCATGTGGTGTCCGAGAAGGGGATACCAGTGGAAACATTGAAGTTCGAGGCAGCTGTTTCTTGGGAAGCACCAAATAATGTGGTGGAGGTTCGTAGTTTCCTCTGGTTGGTAGGTTACTACAAGAGATTCATGCCCAACTTCTCCCGAGTTTCAGCACCTTTGATTCCTTTGACCAAGAAGGACCAGTATTTTGCGTAGGATGAGTAGTTTTAGGTGGCCTTCAGTTGTTTGATGGAGAAGGGTATTGCCCCAGTGCTGAGGTTTCCAGAAGATGGGGCAGCGTATGAGGTGTTCTGTGATGCTTCAGGCCAAGGCCTCAGATGTGTGTTGATGCAGCGGCAAGGGGTGACCTTCTATGGGTCTAGGAAGTTACGCCCCTATGAGTGTAACTATGACACCCGTGATATGGAGCTTACGGCGGTCGTTTTCAAACTATAGTTGTGGTGGTATTACCTCTTCAGTGAGTGCTGCATGGTCTTCACTGATCACAAGAGCTTGAAGTATGTCTTATCCCAACGGGACTTGAACATACGACAGTGAAGGTGGATGGAATTCCTTCAAGAATACGACTTTGAGATTTCCTACACCTCAAGAATGGGGAATGTGGTGGCTGATGCCTTGAGAAGGAAGTCGTAGAAGGATGCAGTTCGAGAGTCGGAAGATGCTTGGAAGGTAATGGAGGAGTTGGTTGCCCTGCACCTGGATACAAGGGAGGAAGGTGGAGGAGGTTTCCTGTATCAGATGATAGTGTAGTCTTCACTACTGCGGATGGTGGAGGAGTCTCAGTGGGGAGACTCAGAAAAAGAAGTGGTGCATGACCAGGTAAACCATGGTGATGCTCTGGAAGGGTGGACAGAGGATGGTCAAAATCAGGTGCTTTTTCGAGGAAAGTGGTTTGTTCCAGAGGTGATGCGGGATAGAGTTCTTCGTGAGATCCACAAATCACCCATTTTAGTACACCCGGGAGTTTCCAACATGTTCCAGGGTTTGACGAGATAGTTTTGGTGGCCTGATGTGAAACAGGCAGTAGTAGATTTCGTAGAAAAGTGCTTAGTGTGTCAGCAGGTGAAGGTTGAACACTGTGTTCCAGGAGGCTTATTTCAACCTTTACACGTTCCCTAGTGGAAGTGGGATGACAACTCGACGGATTTCGTAATGGGGCTACCCAAGGTTCAAGGAAGCTACGACGCTATCTGGGTAGTGGTGGATTGGTTGAAGAAATCAGCCCACTTTCTGGCAATCAAGGAGTTGGGCGCAGTGGATGCCTTATCACAGAGGTATGTGGATGAGGTGGTGTGGTTACAAGGAGTTCCAAGGTCCATAGTCTCATATAGGGATGCATGGTTTACCTCATGAGTCTTGAGGGGATTGAAACATACATTTGGAACCCAGCTACAACTTAGCACTGCCTTCCACCCCCAAACAGATGGATAGATAGAGTTCACCATCCAGACGTTGGAGGACATGCTACGGGAATGTGTCTTGGATTTTGGGGGATCGTGGGTGTGAAAATTTCCTCTGGTAGAGTTTGCCTGCAATAATATCTATCACTAGAACATTGTTATGGCTCCATTTGAAGCCTTGTATGGGAGGCCATGTCGCTCAACCGTATGCTTGACAGTAGTTGGGGAAGCAGGTGGTCTTGGGCCGGAGGTGGTGCAGAGCACGACAGAGAGGGTTCAGCTTATACAAGAGAGCATGAAGGTAGCTCAGGACTGACAGAAGTCATATTCTAATAACAGGATGATACCCTTGTAGTTCGGGGTCAAGGACCACGTATTCCTAAAGGTCTCCCCCCGATGTGGGTAGCAGAGGTTCGACATAGGGAGTAAGCTTTCACCCAGGTTTTTCAGACCGTTCGAAGTGCTACAGCAAGTAGGCGAGGTGAGTTATCATCTGGCATTGCCACCACCACTGCAAAGGGTGCAGAACTTCTTCCATGTGTTGCAGCTCCGGCGATATCTACACGACGATTCACACGTCCTAGACTAGGTAATGAATGATATCAGGGACGATGAAACATTCATAGAGAGACCATTGGTGATCGAAGGTTGTGAAGATAAGGTTTTTTGTGGATGAACCATTCCTTGGGTTCATGTGTTTTGGAGGCACGGTGGGATTGAGGAGAGTACTTGGGAATGGGAAGCACAAATGCTTTCCCAGTACACAAAGTTTTTTTATGTTTTTTTTCTTTTTTTTGTACTAGTTTGTGATGGAACGCTTTAACTTGTTGGCTATGAAATATGTATTTTTTCCGTATTCTATGAATGTGTGCGGAAAGTCATAGATATGGGGAGTGTAGGACCTGACCCCTAATCAAGATTCATTAAGGTAGATGCGATTAAACCCGTGTGGGCGAGTCAGTGCCGCCCAAAGCAGATAGTATCTTGACATGGAGGAAGAGACTCCCCAAACCATATGACTTGGCAGTTTGACCCTTGTATGTTTCCTGGTTTTTGGAGGGAGATGTGTTTCTAGTTGATGATGAGGTTCACTCTTGAGAGGTATCTTTCGAGGTGGTTTTTCGGACCCTCTCTTCTCTTATGGTTTGTTTTTGACTCTCGAGGGTGAGAATAGTTTGAGAGGTATCTAATGTGAAGGCCCATACCCTCTTGTCCCATTACATTGCCAAAATAATGCTCCACCAAAACAGTGGCACCGTGACGGTGGCATCATAAGGGTGACACTATGACAGTGGTACCGTGTCCTCACCCAGCCCTCCGTTTTCTCTTTCAAGTCTCTCTCACGCAACGTAAATTTTTTACGTAAATTAATTATTTTACCCTTTTTAAAGACATTTAAATCCCATAATTAATTCCTAAAAATCCAAAGAAACCTCTAGAATGGGGGGTATTAAATAACACCTTAATATCATCATGTGTAACTGCCCACCCGCATAGGAAACCGCGATCTGACTTTCCAGGCGTTCAAAATTATAAATCCTGCAACTGTAGGATCTTCTATTTATACCTCTCGCAAGAGTTTCTTTTTTTCTTATGGGCTTGATTTATTTCATCACCCTCATGCGCCTAGTGTTCCTCTCTTCCCGTGGCTTGTGATGCGCCACTCTTGGAGCTTTCTGCACCTCTTGGAGTCTACATAATTCCTCCCCTGCTAGCCGCACATCCCCTGTTCTTAGCACGCGGAGAAAAACTTCAATCCTTGATCACCCAAGTAGGGATTTCCCTTTGTCATTCATTACTGTGTATCATGTGGGGTGGGTATGCTATTTTTTATTTGGGGATTGATGAAACAAAACTCAATGAATAAAATTAAAGGACCATTAAAGAATGAAGGGGTGGTGTGATCGTTGTTCTACATTACTGTTTTATATAGATATGTGTTGTGAATTTTGCGGGCCTATGCTCATTGAAAATCATGGTCGTTGGTTGTCTTCCTTGTGCACTAATGAACCCTTGTCTTCTGTGATGATTAAATGAATGTAACTTGGAAACTGGTTAATCATGTAAACTCGGTGGATTTAATGGATACCCAGTAAACATAACACCTGATGTGGTCACCCCAGATAACCAACAAAAAGAAGAAAATATTGAATGATGTGATTGAACCTGGATGTTTCCCTACTCTATTTTGGTGGTGGGTGTTTTGTTCTGTTTGATTTCCTATGGGTTATGTGGGTGAGGATGGGATCCTCTTGGTTGTGAGTCTGAAGCATGTGGTTACTCTGTTGTGACACAAACTCAAGTGGGATCCTATATTGTTGAGAAATCATTGTTTCCTGGTTTTTGGGACACGGGGCTATGTCTCAAGGATTGTTTTGTTTGTAGTACTTCTAGGTATCTC
Source organism: Viscum album (assembly GCA_963277665.1). Lineage (NCBI taxonomy): Eukaryota > Viridiplantae > Streptophyta > Magnoliopsida > Santalales > Viscaceae > Viscum > Viscum album. The sequence continues at coordinate 1,165,140,611 of OY728151.1, read as the reverse complement.
ACTTATCGATTTTATGAGGTTTTCATTAGTTCTAGTACTTTTAAGGATCTCACTAATTCTTTATTGTTGTTGTAACTATAAAAGAGAACCAGGAGGGATTGCTTAAATTGATGTTGGCTATTTCTCTTTTACTCTGGCATATGGTTTTTCCTATAAGTTTCCCAGTAGTGTATAATTCACTTAAATGGGTTTGATTGAAGATGAAACCAGAATGATTTAAAGGAGGAGTTGGTTTTGGGAACGAGTTGTGACTTGGCTGCGAGTTTTGTGTTTCATAGGAATTAATAGTCACGAGGCAGTTTGTGTTTAGGATGGTCTTTGGAAACCCTAGGGTGGGATGAGTTCTTGTTATCTATACATATATCTGTAGCTCTTATGTTTCTTATTCACGCCCCAAATATGTTGATAAATTTAGTGCTGAACACCTCCATTTCATGGGAGATGGTGTTTTCACAACACTCCTACAAGTGGCTGGATATTATATCCTTTTCTGTTCCTTTTCCTGAATAGCCCAAGACTCTTCGGGCTGAATGGGATGGATTGAACTATATTATTGGACCAAGAATCTTTGGGCAGGGTATTTGTGGTTGTTGGACCACGTGTTTGCGGGTAGGTTGTTTCCCAGGTGTCTTCGGGATGAGGCCCATGTGCCTTCAGGTGTGGTAGTAGTTGTTCTTGCCCAGGTGTCATTGGGCATGGAATTATTTATTTTGACCCAAGTGTTTGTGGGTGTGGTTGTGTGTGGTGGTTTTGGAACAAGTGTCTGTAGGTGGGATGGCGGTTACGGCCCAGGTGTATACGGGTGGGGTTCGATTGTGGGACTGCGGTGAGAATGGCAGGATTGGTTCAATGTGTAGGATGTCTTTAATAACCAGTGGGAATGTGGAGCGGGGTACCCAAATATCTATGTGCTATTACTATACATTACTTGACATGTGTTATTTGGGGAGTGTGCCTTGGTGAGGCATGGGTGGATTGTTTACCTTGCAAGATGTTTTGGTTATCTCTTTTCTCACAGGGCAATAGAATGCCTCTCCACTTGTGCATGAGAGATTTTGGTTTTCCCTACTAAGTATACTTGTATGCTCACCCTAAGTATATAAAATTTCTTTCAGGATTCCAAGAGCACTTCAGGGATCGTGTGGGACCATACTAGCTCAGACCTTGGGGTAGTTACTGTTGTCATTTTCCATTTTCATGGAACTTTACCTTTGGGGGTTTGTGGCTTGTATCATTTACTGTTGAACATGTATATGGGAATGGGTTAATTTTGGAATTACCCTTACTTTCAGCTTTTGTGTTGTTATGGTTCCTATCTAATCTCTCGATCCTATAAAAATAAAAAGGGTAATGCCTTCCTTTTTGTGTGAGATTTTATACCCTTGGTGTTGGTCCCCACTCCAGGACCTACTGAAGGCTGGTTTCGAGGGTCATTATCTCTCCTTCAACATAAAGAAGGAAGTTCTTGGAAATCTATTGTCCCTTCCCTCCTTTTGGTGAAGGCGGGTCATGACATTTCATGAGAGCTAGATCATAATATTTCATTAAGGACACATCATCATCAAAAATCATGAAAAGCGATGAGATTATTTCATCAAACTCTTACCACATGATTACATGATATTATACTATAAAGGTAATAAATTTAAATTAAATGGATCTTAAAATGTCATAAAAATAAATATATTCATGATTCAACATTTAAAATGGTGGTATAAATGCCTCAAAAAATAATTTGGGTGGATAACAAAACATCAGTCTCAATGAAAGAGAATTGATACAAAATAATCATACTGATTTGGTATCCTCTAAAATATAAATACCATGAAATAAGGATCATAAAATGGACATGTTAATACATATAAATTTAATTATTATAAACATATCATAAAACCATGGGTAGTACATACCCCACAAAAAAGGAAATAATGGTGAATATAGTATATACCAAACCGATATAAAATTTTAGATGAAACCCACTTACCTTGAGTCTTGACTCTTGTTGTACTTATTAAAACCATCTATATATTAAATATTAATTTACAATTAATATTTTATATAACCATGTTTTATATATATTACCATATATGTCATTATTATGACCTTATATTACTAGTTTTTTTAACAATCATCGGTTAAGGTTTTACATTAGATAAAATTCACATGGTTCTTCGGATGTATCTAAATTTCATGAATTGTATTTCCTTATACATATTCCGTGATTCCATAATTTAAACTATGATATAAATATAATTTACATCCAGTATATTTGTATTATAATAATAAATATAATATATAATTATAAAATGTAAGACACTATTAATAGAGTCAGAAAGTCCTAAGTACGGATGTACACTATTTCAATTTATTTGTCGCGTTGAATGAAATAATGTCAAAGAAATATATATGTATAAATAATTTTTATTTTATCTTTATTATATAAAATATATAATATATATTTTTTGAATCCATCTACATTACATTCATTGTATTGTATGAATGAATCATAACACTTTGATGGGGCAGTAATCCGGAATTCCTCAAATTAAATTATCATATTTTAAAAAATAGATAGTATAACGTTTTTTGGTGTGATATAATTAAAAAAATATAACATAAAAAATTAATATTATATATAAAATATATAAATATAGTTTCAAGAATATTATCCACCTTGATTGGAAGGAAAATAAATTTGAACATTAATCGTTTAGCGAGGCGGTAGTCTGAATACAAATAAATTGTATGTCTGTTACCTATTAGACTGATATGTATATAATTAAACATATATATCATATCATAAAAAAAGTCATAATATATTGAGGATACTGGTTTTGAAATATTAACATGGAATAATAAAATTTTAGGGTTTCTTGAAAGGAAATAAAAGAAAGGAGTGTGTGGGAGGGTGTTACATCTTGATCAGGTAACTCCTTTTGGTTTGAGCCAAAATACTTCATAGGAATTAAATATTCAAAATGGGGGAATTAAAGAATAAATAAGGGATGTTTTGGAGTTAATTGTGATGATTTTTTTCTGAATGTGAGGGGCTTGATAGGTGTGAAAAATTGGACGTGAAGGAGTCCATTTATAATGGAGGAGGAGTGAGATATCTTGTTATATTATAAAATAAAGGAACCCACCAACATTTTTGTTACTGAAAGTGGATCAATAATATTAAAAAATATATAAAAGGTATTTTAGTATCAATATATGTCCATCCAATGGCTCTAGGAAATGTTTACATGTCGTTTTGGGCCATAATGTTCTGGTTTTGTCCCTTATTATGCACAATTTAACATTAATTGTTGTAATTAATTTTAAATAATTGACAAATATTTTTGGGAAAAAAATTATGAACATATTATGAAATATAAATTATTTTGATTCCAAATATAGAATCCATATTTCTAAATTCAATATAGAGAAGTGTCTTAAATTAATATAAATTTAATCTTCTAGTCGGGTCGACAATGTAGGTTTTCAAAGTAAAAATGATCAAAAGTTTTCTATATTTGAATATCCAATTTCAATGAGAAATTGGTTTCAATCAACTAAATTGGATTAATTGATAAAAAACATATAAATATATTAAAATATTATTTATCCTTATAAACAAGTTGAATGAACAAATCAGTTTGGAATTATAATTCAATATTTTTAACTATTCAATAAAAAATTATTCCTTACAATAAATAAGAAAAATTTTCCCTAAAATAATATTTGTATTTTTCATCCAAATATGATGTTTATATTAAAATTTTAAATATATAAATTTTCTAGAAACATTATTTAAAATGGGTTCTCCATTAAAATGAGGTAACATTACATTTAAAAAATTACATGTTTTTAAGCATTAAATTGGGATTATCCTTATATTATGTCTATAAAATATATTGGATGATTATGAAAAATACATGATTGAATATGTAAAATATATATTAAAATAAAATAACTTACTAATTTTAAATAATTTAATTTATTAGGATTAATGCAACTATGTAAGCATAATAATAGTTTTCTATAAAAATACTTCATTTTTATTAAATTTGGTATCAATAGTCATTTCTATATAATTAATTCATTTTATATTTTTTGAAACCCTTATATTTACATACGTTTGTTAATAATACTCATAAATGATATTTTAACATATAAGTTATATATTATTATATATATCTTAATAATATATTATTGTTCGGTAACACTCAGTCTTGCCTGTTATGAATGTCATCTAGGAAAATTAGTATTACATGTAAAAAAGGATACCTTGGTGTTCCATGAAGAGAAATATAAACTTTATATCGTGTGTACTGAACATAATAAAAATGTGCATTAGTATAAAATATACTATTTTATGTTTTTCATGAATTGCACAATATCAAAAACATTAAATTAATTCAAAAAAAATCAATAAATCACATGGTGTTACATTCTATACCACTTAAAATGAATTTAATAAATGAAATTAATCATGGTTATAAATTGATTAATACATTAAACAGTCATTCCTTTAATACCCCATTGTATTAATGAATACTGTAACATATCTTAAATGGGTAAGGTTGGAACTATAACGGTTACCCAATGTATCATATAATTGGGTTTCCATATATGATATCATAGGTTGGGAGTGAAGATTATAAAAAGATGAGAGGAGTAAATTTATATTGTTTTGATTGAGTTAATCAATAAAAAATAATGGAATGATCAAAGGAAATTTTAGGGAATCATTTTCATAAATTTGCGATGATTTAAAGGGCCTTCAGCTTAATTAAAATGAAGTTATTATGAATTTTTTTTTGAAAATTTTCCTATATTTGACTAATTATTTTATTCAAAAATAAAATAATGAAACTTACATACATGATATATTTATATAATGAAAATTAATTTTTTTTCTTTTACTAATTTTTAATTCATCCATTAATTCATGTAATGGATTTCCAGTTATTATAGTTGATGCTAGAAGCACTAAAATACACTTTTATTTAATCGTTAGGACTATGAAAGAATGAAATGTTTAAAAAAAATTCCATAACTATTATTAAATATCAAAATTTTTAATACATTAATCTGTGAAAAAAGTAACTCTACTTGATCATTACTAATAATCATAAAAAACAATTACACATTATCCTTGACATCGTGTAAGAAAATGGTATGTGTGAAACCATTATTATCCTTCGGTAATTAGTTCCTGACCCATGGCCTTGATGGACTTGAATGGTTTTCAATAGACATATATGATGTTCTTTTATACAGCCACACTAATATAATTTCCCAAATAAATTAGATGGATATATTTAAATAATGATTAATAACAAAATATCCATTTAAATTGGGGTATGAATAAAAAATTAATATAGAAATATGTAATCTGATGTTTGAATTAAACTTTTTATGAATGATTATCCTCATAACTATTCTGAAAGATGGGAAAAAAATTCAAAATAGTATAAATAATCTCATGAAATTAACTTAACATTGACCCCATTATGTCACAATGTACCACATGTTTTTCACATTCCAAACATATGAATAACATTATCATATATTCCTTTAAGACATGGTAATAACATTAATTACTATATATCCATTTGGAAAAAACACATTATTCCTTATTATAACATATATTAGATCTATTTTTCAATCCACATTATTGTAAACATCATCAATGATAGCATAACACACCTTTCAACAAGTCATTTCATAGTTTCAATGTTATCAGTACCATACAATTTACTTATTCATATCAAAATTCAATTAACATAAAGAACATATTTAGGGATAACTTAACTTTTTCAAAATATCACATTTTCATTAAATAACATATATAGTTAAATGGTAATATACTACATAATATTCTAAAAAAATATAAAAACATACGTAGAACAATCCTTATATATTTCTTCATTCATATTATATAATAATTTACTCCATATATGTAATTTTTTTTATTATTCAACTTCTTCCTTATGCCATATACAAGGGTGAAATACATATTTTCATTCATATATAATACGTAGTCTCTTAATCAGAAAAAATGATACTATTAGTCACACAACTTTTTTGGTTCCCTTTTTGAGCTTTCATCTTGGGACATTGTATTGCATACAAACCATTTAATAGACATATAAAACACATGACCTATAATGATTTCTTAGGGATGTCATTATTTTCATCCAATTCGTTAACAAAACTCTTTATTTTTCCTTCGTAGTCACTTTCTTTGTGTAATTATTTTCCACAATCAAACCAATATGTTATTTCTCTAATAAATTCACATAGGTGAATATGTCCAATTTTTTGAAAAAAAGGAAACCAAATATTCATTCCTCCAAGGTCTCTATTACCCAAACCCTTAATAAACTCCATTTTTCTCTTCCATAGTGAGTCTAAGAGTTGATTATGATACATTTTGTAAATCATGTTCTAGTAAAACTAATCACGCATGATCACCAAGTCTTTCACTCCAACGACCATCCCACTTGACTACCCATCTGCATATATTTTATCACATTCAACATTAATCTCGTTCCTTCTGGTTCCCGCCATAGAATAAAACCAGAAGCATACTATGAGCATAGTAGAAACCCACATAGTCATGAAAAAAGTTACCTATACGATGTCTAAATCATCAAACCTTCCCCAATCTATGACACATTTCTTTTTTCCTATGTTTTTTTATAGTCATCTTCTAATGTAATCCTTTATGATAGTTCATGATGAATTCGTGAATTCAAAAAGCATATCCCATAGAAGTGTCAAACTAGTTTTGAATCAAGGTCTGTTGTTATGTACTGTATTATGTTGAGTTAGGCTTGGAACATCTTTTTTGTGTTTCTACTCCTAGGTAAATTTGTTTTAGAGACACATTAACATGTAATATCCATAAAGGGACGTATTACTTGGAAACCACACACTCTATCCTTTACCAAAATTCTAGGAGATTTTCCTAAAAATTGACTTGTCCTTACACCTTACCAACAACCCTAGTCATATAATTATGAATATACCTTGGGATATCACTAATTTTTTTCTCATCCTAATATCCAAAGGATAGCTAAACCGTCACTTTGAAACAAATTGTAATGACCAGAACATGACAGAAATAGAAATTACATCACAAGTGGGGAATGAATAAAAAATTATAGGGATAGTCTCCAAATGATCATACTTGTGTAGTGCATTTGTAAACAAAAAATCATAAATAATTGCATATAAATCAGCTATTTAATCCCCCATGAGGTTCTTCATGACTGTCACCATTATTAAACACATCAAACACAATACATATCTTCATATCATGGGGGAAAGGAACCATAAAAGGGGTGATTTCAATTTCTTAGTCAGTGTAATCAATGAAGATTCGTAATAAAAATTAGGAGCATATAGGTATAAGAACATTATAATGAAAAAGGAATATCAGACCCAACATATCAATGATCATATAGATGAATCATGGATAAAATCTTGGTAGTTCATCATACAAGAATTATAAGTAAATAAAAGAAATCAGATATGGAATCCTAACATAGGAATATAGTATTTAATTATCATATAAAAGAAGTATATACTATGATTTACCATATTATCCAAGGCATCACAACTAAGACGGTCTTAGGGGACAAAGTCCTTCACTATACCAGGTCATCCCCCATTCCAACCCTCTATTGTTGATCCAGGTAAACCGTTATTCTAGGCCTCTATTACTAATCTAGGTAAACACCTGTTATCTCCCTATATTACTGAACTAATTTCATTTATTTTCTACCCTTTGCTATCTCATGGGATATAAATAGTCACCCAATGCATTGGAAAGAGATATAAGTCCCACTGATCTTAGAGTGAAATTATACATACATGTGGCTCATGTTCATAAATAGTCATATAACAAACTAGGAAATTAAATTGGTATTACAAACATGTAGTCATATCATAACCTATGAAAAGAATTTTGTTTCATAATCAGTTCATCATAAACATAACCTGTTAAAAGAAGAGTGTTTCCAAAACATACAACCCGTGAAAGAGAAACTGGTTTCCTAAACATAATTCCATCAAAACACAATCCATTCAGCGAAATAATATGAATGAAAAAATTGAATAATTTCTCCATATAAAAATTCATAACACCAATTGGTGTTATATTTTATGGAAAATAATTTAAAAAGATCCCTAACCAAAATTTTTTGAGAAAAATATTTTAACTTATATGAAAAAAATTAAAACATAAAACATTTTGAAAACCATTTCTTTGAAATTATCATTGAAAAATGTTAAATGATAATATAAAATCAATAAATTATTTTTAAAATCCTTTGTCATTTAATATTATCTTCATGGATTTTTTGAAACATTTTTTGAAAACATTTTGGAAAACAGTTTTTTAATACTATAGATATCTATCCCAAGAGAGAGAGATAGTAAGTTTTACATAAAAACATTATCTTAAATAAAAAAGTGTGTAAAAAATGGTAATTAAAAATGGGGATATATCAAATAAATATATGACTATAAATCAGATTAATATTATTGAGAGATGGATGATAAGATTTAATCAAAGACGCATAATCCTTAATAATCTTGAAAAGCAATGAGATTATTTAATCAAAATTTTACAACATGGTTACAAGAGATCATACTCTCTATGTAAGAAAAGTAAATTAAATAAATATTAAAATATCATGAAAATTAATAGTCTAATCACACGAACCATAAAATGGAAGTCTATACACCTCGAAAAATGTGTTTAAGGGCATAACAAAACATGAGTCTCAAAGATGGAAAATTAAGAGAAACATGTGTTACCAATTTGGTAACTTACGAATCATAAACCCCATGAATGATGGTTCGTAAAATGGAAATGTAAATTCCCATATTTGTATTTATTATAGACACTGTATAAAACCATGGGTAGTTCATATACCAAAAAAAGGAAATAGAGGTCAACATAGCATCTATCTCATAGTAATAGAAAGTGAGATGAATTCCCATTACCATGAGTCTTAAATCTCATTGTGACAATTCAATCCAAAAGTATTATAAATATATACTCACTATATATCATTTTCATAAACATATTATTATATATATTACCATACATTTATTTAATAATAAATTATATTACCCCATTGTCAACCATCCTATGTTAAGGTTTCACCTCAGTTAAAATTCGCTTTGTTCCTCACATTGGACTTAATTGGATATATCGTTGGTCCTTATACTTATATCAGGACTATATAATTTAAAACATTCAATACATATCAGTTTTATACAACATTAATGTTTCATTATAATCCATATAATATATAGTTATCAAATGAATGACATTGTTCTTGGAGACAGTAATCTATATATACACATAAAGGTTATTTCTATTTAATTATTTGGTTGAGAAAAAGACAGTAAAAGACATATATATGTATATAAATATTAAATTTCATTGATTATATAATATATTACATATATATTTATTAAATATATCCATAATAAATTCCATTTGTTATTTGAATGAATCTCATTGCTTTGAGGTGGTTGTAGTCTGCATTTTCTCAAAGAAATCAGCGTATTAACACAAAATAGATTTTATAAATATTTGTGTTTTAAAATAATTAAATAATATTAAATTTAATGTTATATATAACTTATATAAAAAAATTCTCCATCATAATTTAGACTATGATTGGTGGTATTGAAAAATTGAACAACCATCATTTATCGAGGCTGTAGTACGCCAACAGATAAAAATTACATTTGTTCACCATTAGATGTATTAATATATATTTGAAGGCCAAAATATTCAAATAAAAAAATCCAGGTTTATTGAGGATACTATATTTATTATATAATCATTTAATAACATGATTTGAGGGAGTGGATAAAGGAAATAAATGAATGGATTGGGAAGGTGGGTGTTACCTTTTGATCGGGTAACTCCTTTTTGTTTGACAAAATGGTTTCCTTGGATTTTAATATAACTAAAGTGATGATTAAGTGTTTAAGGGGGGGATTATTTGTACTGAATTAGGAATATATTGTCTTAACTTATGGGTATTTAGAGGGGTGAGGAAGTGAATGTGAAGGAGCTATGTCACAATGGAGGAGGAGTGGAATCTCTTGTAATATTTTAAAAGAAAGGAACCCCACATACATTTTTTATTTAATGTTGATAAATAATTTTAAAAAATTGATAAAAGGGAGAATGTGATAGATATATGTCCATCCAATGGATTTAGGACAATTCTGTAGTTCATTTTCGACCTTAATAACATGGTTTAGTCCCTTATTATGCTTAATTTAACTTTAATTATTGTATTTATTTAAAATTGCATCACTTATAATTTTGGGGAAAAAAATTGTTGAAATTATTAAAAAATATTATATATGATGATTCCAAATATTTAATCAATTTTTCCAAATTCCATAAAAATAATTGTAAATAATTAATTGAAATATAATCTCGTAGTTGGGTCGACAATGTGGGGTTTCAAATTAAAAATGATCAAAAGTTCGCATAATTTTTATATTCAATTTCAATGTTAAATTGGTTCCAATTAACAAAATTGGATTAATTGGAAAAAAATATATCCAAATTTTAATATAATTTATTATGAGAAATTAATTTTTTGAGAATTTAGTTTTGAATTGAAATCATATATTTTTAACTTTTCAATAAATATGCCTTATAGAAAATAAATAATTTATTATTGCCAAAATTTTCTATTCAATGCCCAAATATTATGTTTATATTGACATATTAAATATATAAAATTTCAAAAGAATTTATTTAAAATAGATTTTCCAAAAAATGTGGTAAAACTACCTATTTAAAAATATGGTTTTGAAGAATAAAATTGTGTTTGTTCATATATTATATCTATCACATATATTTAATTATTAGAAAAAAACTTGATTGAATATATAAAATATATATTAATGTAATAGAACTTACAAATTTTAGTCAATTAAATTCATTATTTTTAAAACAACTTTGTGGGCATAATAATAGATTTTTATAAATATACACCCTTAGTATTTAGTTTGGTTCTTATCATAATTTATAATTAATTTTTTCACACTATATTTTTTAAAATAACTTATATTTACATAAGTTAGTTAACAATATTCATAAAAGCTATTTTCTGGGATTGGTTATGTAATGGCCCGGACCTCTCTGGTCCATTACTCTGTGAAATGTTGGTGTTGGAGGTGTTCCGGGAGGTCTAGGGGACTTATCCCCAACACTTTGCCAATTTTTCCGGTTCGGTGAACAATGTTTCCAGTTTTAGGAACAGTAACAGATCAGTCTCACCGATCGGTGAGACAGATCAGTGTCACAGATCGGTGAGACAGATCAGTCTCACAGTTCGGTGAGACAGATCAGTCTCACAGATCGGTGAGACAGATCAGTCTCACAGATCGGTGAGACAGATCAGTCTCACAGATCGGTGAGACAGATCAGTCTCAGAGATCGGTGAGACAGATCAGTTTCACAGATCGGTAGCACGGATCGGTAGCACAGATCGGTGAGACAGATCAGTCTCACAGATCAGTGAGACAGATCAGTTTCCGAGATCGGTGAGACAGATCAGTCTCAGAGATCGGTGAGACAGATCAGTTTCACAGATCGGTAGCACGGATCGGTAGCACAGATCGGTGAGACAGATCAGTCTCACAGATCAGTGAGACAAATCAGTTTCACAGATCGGTGAGACAGATCAGTTTCACAGATCGGTAGGTGTACAGTAACGGTAGGTGAACAGTGTTTCCAGACTCCTACAGTTTTGCCCCTTTTGACGTTTCCTTTGACGTAAAATACATTTAAAGCCTTATTTTAAGGGCTCTTAAGGCCGATTCAAATTCCATAAATCCTATATTAATTATTCCTAAGTCTTGGAATGTTTTACGTGGTCAAACCGCGTGGGTTAATGCGATCCGTTTTTAATGGAGAATTAACCGGATCTTAAACCGTCACCTCGTTAAATCTTAAAAAGGGACGAGATATCATTCTTCCTGGTTCTTTCCCTTTGTTCTCGATTAAGAGGCACTAGAACCTTTCAATACTTCCCGTAGGAGTTTCACAATCAACCTTTACTCCTAGGATCAGTTCCGCTCTGTTGGATGCAACCAAGCTTTGTCGATCATTCTTCCACATAAGTTGTCGCGAGGGGAGGATCGTGACGTGCTGTGTGGATAAAGGACGTCAAGAACTCTTCGAGGTAGGGGATTCATGGCTTCTCTAAATTGTATATGCGCAATCGTAGAATTAGCATGATTTATCTCTTTGGATCACAATGAAATTGACCTAATTAAATACTTGAACCGGATTAAAAGAATTGGTTGATCGCATGCTGTTGCTTTATACAGTAATGACGGTTTGCCTCATGTTTTCCTAGATATAGTGATATCTATGTTTCTTTGTTTTGTTGTTCCTTCATGATAGAAATTGATAATGAACGTAAGGCCGGAATTAATTGTTGATTAATTGGCTAAAGATAAAGAGGCATGCAAATTAATCTGGTTATTGGCGTTGTTGTGGTTGTTCTAATTTGAGGATAATCAAATTAGGGAAGTAAGCATGGTTATTTAATTGTGATAGCTTACTGATTAGGTATCCATGTTTGGAACCTACGAATAACAAATCTGTTAATTCAATATGGTTTAGAGAACAGATTATGTGGTAATTTCAAAAAGGGTTCTGAGTTACCCTCTTGTTTGTTAAAGGGCCGAGAGCCCATTTTGTGATGTTTGTTTTCCTGCTGCTTGTGCTGTGATGTGAGCCTGGATGGTTGTTGTGATATGTGGAGGCATGGAGGCCTTATAGTTGTGGCAGCGGATGACGCCTAGTGTGGAGAGATGCATCGGTTTATGCATATGGGTGTCAGGGAGGACACCAGGGGTGTTGGAATGGGATGGATGTGGTTGCTGGTTGCTTGTGGTGTTCTTGAATGTTAATCTGCCTTGCTTTTCCCCACTGCTCAAGGCAGCTGGTCATGCTACCATTCTTCCAAAGGAGGCGAAGACGCGCGGGGTATGCCACGTGCTTTCCGTGTTTAGCCTCTCGAGGGAGAATGGGTATATGCTCTTTCTATAGGCGGCAAAGACCCGACAGGTAGTATATCTACTCACCGTGTTGAGCCTCCTTTGTGTTTAGAAGCATAGGATGTTTTTCTAGAATGCCTGGGAATGTGGAAAAGTATTTCTGTAATGAATGTTTGATTAAATGGTGAAAATCCACGGGGATGGAGATGCTAGAATTTAAAGGTGATGTGAATCTTAAAAAGGAGCAGTTGTATTGAAAGTGACGCCATTTAAGTTAAATGGGGAATTGTTCAATCTTAATTAATGCTTAAAGAATTAACTAATGTACAGTGGAACTGATAAATTAGAATGGAGTAATCTAATAAAGCTCTTCAATTGGTTGTGTGCTTATAGGATACCTAGTCTTAGAAGTAGCAGCCTGGAGTCTGAGAGACGTTAGCTGCAGTTATATCTAAGACTAGGTAATGCCCATAGTGTGGATGTGAGTTACTTATATATTCTGTACTTTTTGTGTTTCTATACGCTACTCCACCCTGTCGGTAAGGGCAACTGACACCCCGGGGATTCTGAGCCCTGGGGGGGTGTTTTCCGCAACATTCTGATGGGAGGTTGAATGGCTGACTACCCCCTTTGGCCCCGCTCTCTTCTCTTGGTAGATCTTAGTGCTGGTTGGCACAGTGGTTAGTTTTACCCATATATGTGTGTAGAGGGCTGTAATGTCTTGTGGTTATTTCACACACATATATTCTGGATATAGTATCCTATGGACTACTATAGGTGTAACGTGTATAGGCTGTGATGGCTTGAGGATCCTTACTCGGTGTATGGGCTGTAATGGCTTGAGGTATAATACCCGACGTATGATACACGTTATGCGAGCTGTGGTGGCTCCCGGAAACTACCTGGTTACTTTTGGTTGTGAGGATTGTGTGGAGCTTAGCCCAGGTGTCTGCGGGCAAGCCTATGTGGTGCACGTGGTGCAGATTGTGGAGCTTGACCCATGTTGATACGGGCAAGCCTTTGGAGAGAGATGCACAGGACGTATGTCGTTGGGGAAAAGCGGCAAACCAGTGGGGAAGTAGTAGCGGGGTACCCTTGACATTCTTTACTATATGCTATATTCTTGTATGTGTTACTTGGTGAGAGTAGCCATGGTGAGGTTGGGAACATAGTATACCTGTTTAGGTGACGAGTTAGTTTCACTTGTTGTTCACTGGGCTTTAGCATGCTTTCTTTACTTTTGCACGAGAGTCATGGGGAGGATCCTACTGAGTATACTGTTATACTCACCCTATGTACATATAAACTGTTTTTCAGGTCACTTGGAGCAGGTTGGAGATCAAGCTGGTTACTACTAGCTTGCGGTTGGAGGAGGAGCTGTTCGGGCTTGTGGTCGCCGTCGTTTTACTTTCTTTTGGGTACTTTTAGTTTCCCCTTTCAGTTGTAGTACTTTTGCATGACATTTCATATATGTACTTGGGTTTCTTTTACATTTCAGTTATGAGTTGGAGTTGGTTGGATTCTATTCTATCTCTCTCTTCTGCATTTGTTCTCTTAGAGGGTAATGCCTCCCATTTGTGTGTGTATTATACCCTCGGTGCTAGTCGCCAACCCGGGGCCTACTGGAGGCGGGACTCGGGGGTCATTATCTCCCTTTTCACATTACCGGCCCAGGAGGGTTACACTTTGTGGGGAGGGGGTCGTGACAGAGTGGTATCAGAGGTCTGGTCGAGGGATAGGATGGAGTTTGGAGTTAGGCACAGGTGAGGATGCATGGGATGGTAGGGCAACGGTGTCATTCATGTTTAGAAAGTGGGGTAAACACTGGAGACCGGCAGAGACATAGGCGTTCAGGGCCCCCTATGATCTGTTGCACGGAACTTTTAAGTTTACGATGGCTACTAAACAAAGTGATACTGGTTGCAGGGTAGAGACCTAGGAAATGATCATGCATCATTATTCCTTGCGCCTGTGTTTGAATGGGTAGACCTTGGGATAGGTAACCTAAAATTAATAAAACAAAATAATTAATTAATTAATGTTGAGTCTTCCATATTCCAGGATTAGGAGCTCTAACGATTGTTATTTTACAGGTATGGCTCCAGGTCGGCGTCCCCGTCAGGTTTGCGCAGAAGGTGCCCAGCAAGCTGTTCCAGCAGATCGCCGCCGGGTAGAGGTTGATGACGATGACACTTGGAGGAAGACACTCCGAGAGTTTCAGCGCCAGAGTCTACAGAAGTACGAGGGCTCCGTTTCAGATGCAGTCACAGAAGACTGGTTGGAGGAGGTTGAGATAGGCTTCAGTTCGATTCGTGCTCGGAAGGAACACTGGGTGTCCTTGGTTGTGACGATGTTGCGTGGAGCAGCGAGACAGTGGTGGTTCTTGTTCCTCGGGGATCGTGAGGAGTCAGCGATCTCATGGGAGGAGTTTTGAGACAGGTTTAGAGTCGAGTTTCTTTCTTCGACTGCGAAGGCATCCAGTCGCCAGGAGCTTCTTACCCTTCGACAGGGGAGCTCCAGTGTTCGGGAGTTTGGAATCCGTTTCAGGAACCTTCTACGATATGCTTCAGACCTGTTACCAGATGATGAGGCCAGGGCGAGGCATTTTGAGGAGGCTTTGCGTCCAGAGATCCAGCGCCAGGTCACCCCATTTATGATGAAGACATATCTTGAGGTGCTGGCGAGGGCAGAGGTTGTTGAGAGGACTTTGGCTAGGACCGGATCGTCACGAGAGGGGAATCGTCATGATTCCTCAAGAAGCAGAGCTGTGGTCCGGGGTTCCCGGTTTTCAGGACAGAAGAGTTTCCGTTCACCTGGGGGTAGGTCCCAGCCCTTCCCATCTCATTTATCCGGAGGTAGCAACTCTCAGACCTATGCCAGGGGATCAGGCGCTTGTTTTTCTTGTGGTGGACGTGGTCATCAGCAGCGGGAGTGCCCAACTTTTCAGAGCAGTCATCGTGCACCAGGCGCTCCACTCCAGGTTCCTCCGTTGAGGCAGTTCCAGCCGAGGCAGCAGCAACAGGTTGCACCAGCTTTAGATCACCAGAGGGTAGATGGAGCAGGCAGAGGACAGCCCCATGACGCTCCCCGTCCTCAGAGAGCAGAGCGCGGCCGTGGTGGTGGTCGTCATCAGGGTCAGAGAGGCCGTGGAGGTGGTCGTGGTCAGCTTCATGCTCTAGCGTTGCCAGCTCCAGGCGAGCCAGACGTCGTCTGAGGTACCCTTTGCTTGTTTTCTACCTTGGTGTATGCCTTGTTTGATTCAGGAGCGACACACTCCTTTGTATCCCCTACCCTTGTCCACGCTTTGGGACTTGAGGTAGAGAGGCTTCCAGTGCCCTTGGCGTTGACTACGCCAGTTGGAGGTCGAGCTAGCTTGTTTGAAGTATGTAGAGACTGTGAGCTAGTGTTGGGGCAGCACCGCTCTTGGGGAGATTTCCTATGTTTACGAATACAACCATATGATGTCATCCTCGGCATGGATTGGTTGTATTCGGTGCAAGCTATTGTGGATTGCTACAGGAAGAAGGTCGTTTTCTTTGATGAAGATGGAGAGGAAGTAGTGTTTGTTGGTGAGAGAGATCCTCGGATGAGTCATAGACGAGTTTCATCCTTATCATCCATGATGGCTGGGATGATGCTGAGTTCTTCAGAGGTTCAACAGCCGGCGTTTCCTAGGGACGTAGAAGAGTACCCTGATGTCTTTCCAGAAGAGGGTGTATCCTTACCCCCTCGACGGAAGATCGAGTTTGGGATCGAGCTACAACCAGGAGCGTCTCCCATCTCTATGTCTCCATATAGGATGGCCCCTTCTGAGTTACGGGAGCTACGTATTCAGCTCGATGGTCTATTGCAGTGTGGTTTTGTTCGGCCAAGTGTGTCACCGTGGGGTGCACCAGTCTTGTTCGTGAAAAAGGCTGATGGCAGTTTGCGGTTGTGCGTCGATTATCGTCGCTTAAACAAAGTGACAATAAAGAACCGTTATCCTCTCCCGCGGATTGATGACCTATTCGATCAACTGAAGGGTGCAAGTTGGTTTTCAAAGATCGACTTGCGGTCAGGATATCATCAGATGCGTGTAAAGGATGAGGATATCCCGAAGACTGCTTTCCGCTGTCGTCATGGGCATTATGAGTTTGTTGTAATGCCATTCGGCGTGACAAATGCTCCAGCTGTTTTCATGGGGTTGATGAATGCTGTGTTCCGTGAATTCTTGGACAAGTTTGTTGTGGTTTTCATTGACGACATCCTTGTGTACTCCACATCTAAAGAAGAGCATGCAGAACATCTACGAGCTGTTTTGGGAGTTCTTCGCCAACATCGGTTGTTTGGGAAGTTGTCCAAGTGTGAGTTCTGGGCTCGAGAAGTTCGTTTCTTGGGACATGTTGTGTCCCAACAGGGAGTATCTGTGGATCCTTCGAAGATAGAAGTAGTGGTGTCTTGGCCAGCCCCCAAGACCGTGTCAGAGGTGCGAAGTTTCCTTGGTCTCGCAGGCTATTATAGGAGGTTTGTGGCTAATTTCTCCCGAGTTGAGACTCCTCTGACGGATTTGACCAGGAAGGATCAAGCGTTCATATGGACTGATCAGTGTCAGACAGCTTTCGAGTATCTAAAGGAGAAGTTGGTAAGTGCACCAGTCCTTTGTCTTCCAACGGAGGGAGTCCAGTTTGATGTTTCCTGTGATGCTTCACATCTTGGGCTAGGCTGTGTTCTCATGCAGTAGAGGTCAGTTGTTTCTTATGGGTCTCGGCAGTTGCGTCCCCATGAACGCAACTATGCCACCCATGATCTTGAGTTGGCAGCCGTGGTGTTTGCGCTGAAGTTGTGGAGACATTACCTCATTGGAGAGCGCTTTGTGGTTTTCACCGATCATAAGAGTTTGAGGTATGTTTTCTCTCAGCGGGATTTGAAATTGCGGCAGCGTCGGTGGATGGAGTTCTTGCAGGAATACGACTTCGAAATATCGTATACACCTGGGAAGGGAAATGTTGTTGCTGATGCACTGAGCCGAAAGTCACGTAATGATGTTGTGCGTGAATCTGGTGATTCCTGGAGAGGGATGGAAGAGCTAGCAGCTTTGCATCTTGATATGGGAGAAGTTGGAGGAAGAGGTTGTCTTTTCCCGATGACGGTGCAGTCATCCCTGATGCAAAATGTGGAAGAGTCTCAGTTGGGTGATCTGGAGGTGGAAGTTTTGAGAGACAGAGTTGTTTGTGGGGAGGCCCCTGATGGTTGGTCAGAGGATGAACAACACCGAGTGTTGTATCATGACAGGCTTTTTGTTCCATTGGCGATGCGCGAGACGGTTCTCCGAGAGTTCCATAGCTCTCCCTTAGCTGTACATCCTGGTGTGACGAAGATGTATCGATCCTTGAAGAGTCAGTTTTGGTGGCCTGGGCTGAAGCGTTCAGTTGCAGAATGTGTGTCTCGATGTTTAGTCTGCCAGAAGGTGAAGGCCGAACATCGTGTTCCTGGTGGTCTTCTCCAGCACTTAGAGATTCCTCAGTGGAAGTGGGAGGACATCTCAATGGACTTTGTTACAGGTTTACCTCGAGCTCTGGGAGGACATGATGCTATATGGGTGGTATTGGATCGTTTAACTAAATCGGCCCACTTCATAGCAATCAAGGAGTCGAGCTCAGTGGAGGTTTTGTCGAGGCAGTATCTGGAGGAGGTGGTGAGGCTTCACGGAGTTCCTAAGACGATCATTTCTGATCGAGACCCTCGTTTTACCTCGAGGGTGTGGAGAGGTCTCCAGCATGCTTTTGGATCTCAACTATGCCTTAGCACTGCTTTTCATCCTCAAACGGATGGTCAGACAGAGCGAACCATCCAAACTCTTGAAGACATGTTGCGCTCTTGTGTTCTTGATTTTGGAGGTTCATGGGTGAAACACTTACCTTTGGTAGAGTTCGCTTACAATAATAGTTTTCACTCTACCATTGGCATGGCGCCGTTTGAAGCCTTGTATGGCCGGCCATGCCGTTCTCCGTTGTGCTAGACTGGGGTCGGAGAGTCAGCAATTCTCGGACCAGAACTAGTGCAGAATACGACAGAGATGGTTCAAGTGATTCGTGAGAGGATGAAGACAGCACAAGATCGTCAGAAATCTTAAGCGGATCAAAGAAGGAGACCCTTAGAGTTTAATGTTGGGGATCATGTGTATCTGAAGGTGACTCCCCATCGTGGGCAGCGAAGGTTTGGTCGCGGAAGTAAGCTTTCTCCCCGTTTTGTTGGGCCTTTCGAGGTGTTAGCTCGTGTTGGAGCTGTGGTATACCGAGTAGCACTTCCCCCTCGGATGAGTCGGATACATGATGTTTTTCATGTATCACAGCTCCGTCATTATCTTCATGATGAATCTCATGTTATCGATTGGGGAGAGATCGATATTGATGATGATGCAACCTTCGAGGAGCGACCTGTGGAGATCCAAGACCACAAGGAGAAGGTGTTGCGTGGGCGTTCTATTCCTTTAGTTCGTGTCTTGTGGCGACACGGTGGCATGGAGGAGAGTACCTGGGAGCGTGAGTCACAGATACGTGCTCAGTACCCAGAGTTGTTTAATGTTTAACTCCTTTCATGTAATGATGTTTTCTCTGTGGTTGGACCTTTCATGTTTTATTTATGTACCTTTGATGTGATGTTGTGAATGAATTGTTTGGGTATGGATTGTTTGTTCCCGGATGTCATAGTTTTGTTCCAGCTTTCGAACAACTCATGGTGGTTTTCCCCTGAGAGGTATCTTATGGGGTGGTTGTTCGGACCCCTCTCTTCTGGGTTGGTTTTTAATTCTCGAGGACGAGAATGTTTTGAGAGGTATCTAATGTAATGGCCCGGACCTCTCTGGTCCATTACTCTGTGAAATGTTGGTGTTGGAGGTGTTCCGGGAGGTCTAGGGGACTTATCCCCAACACTTTGCCAATTTTTCTGGTTCTGTGAACAGTGTTTCCAGTTTTAGGAACAGTAACAGATCAGTCTCACCGATCGATGAGACAGATCAGTGTCACAGATCGGTGAGACAGATCAGTCTCACAGATCGGTGAGACAGATCAGTCTCACAGATCGGTGAGACAGATCAGTCTCACAGATCGGTGAGACAGATCAGTCTCACAGATCGGTGAGACAGATCAGTCTCAGAGATCGGTGAGACAGATTAGTGTCACAGATCGGTAGCACGGATCGGTAGCACAGATCGATGAGACAGATCAGTCTCACAGATCCGTGAGACAGATCAGTTTCAGAGATCGGTGAGACAGATCAGTCTCAGAGATCGGTGAGACAGATCAGTTTCACAGATCGGTAGCACGGATCGGTAGCACAGATCGGTGAGACAGATCAGTCTCACAGATCAGTGAGACAGATCAGTTTCATAGATCGGTGAGACAGATCAGTTTCACATATAGGTAGGTGTACAGTAACGGTAGGTGAACAGTGTTTCCAGACTCCTACAGTTTTGCCCCTTTTGACGTTTCCTTTGACGTAAAATACATTTAAAGCCTTATTTTAAGGGCTCTTAAGGCCGATTCAAATTCCATAAATCCTATATTAATTATTCCTAAGTCTTGGAATGTTTTACGTGGTCAAACCGCGTGGGTTAATGCGATCCGTTTTTAATGGAGAATTAACCGGATCTTAAACCGTCACCTCGTTAAATCTTATAAAGGGACGAGATATCATTCTTCCTGGTTCTTTCCCTTTGTTCTCGATTAAGAGGCACTAGAACCTTTCAATACTTCCCGTAGGAGTTTCACAATCAACCTTTACTCCTAGGATCAGTTCCGCTCTGTTGGATGCAACCAAGCTGTGTCGATCATTCTTCCACATAAGTTGTCGCGAGGGGAGGATCGTGACCTGCTGTGTAGATAAAGGACGTCAAGAACTCTTCGAGGTAGGGGATTCATGGCTTCTCTAAATTGTATATGTGAAATCGTAGAATTAGCATGATTTATCCCTTTGGATCACAATGAAATTGACCTAATTAAATACTTGAACCGGATTAAAAGAATTGGTTGATCGCATGCTGTTGCTTTATACCGTAATGACGGTTTGCCTCATGTTTTCCTAGATATAGTGATATCTATGTTTCTTTGTTTTGTTGTTCCTTCATGTTAGAAATTGATAATGAACGTAAAGCCGGAATTAATTGTTGATTAATTGGCTAAAGATAAAGAGGCATGTAAATTAATCTGGTTATTGGCGTTGTTGTGGTTGTTCTAATTTGAGGATAATCAAATTAGGGAAGTAAGCATGGTTATTTAATTGTGATAGCTTACTGATTAGGTATCCATGTTTGGAACCTACGAATAACAAATCTATTAATTCAATATGGTTTAGAGAACAGATTATGTGGTAATTTCAAAAAGGGTTCTGAGTTACCCTCTTGTTTGTTAAAGGGCCGAGAGCCCATTTTGTGATGTTTGTTTTCCTGCTGCTTGTGCTGTGATGTGAGCCTGGATGGTTGTTGTGATATGTGGAGGCATGGAGGCCTTATAGTTGTGGCAGCGGATGACGCCTAGTGTGGCGAGATGCATCGGTTTATGCATATGGGTGTCAGGGAGGACACCAGGGGTGTTGGAATGGGATGGATGTGGTTGCTGGTTGCTTGTGGTGTTCTTGAATGTTAATCTGCCTTGCTTTTCCCCACTGCTCAAGGCAGCTGGTCATGCTACCATTCTTCCAAAGGAGGCAAAGACGCGCGGGGTATGCCACGTGCTTTCCGTGTTTAGCCTCTCGAGGGAGAATGGGTATATGCTCTTTCTATAGGCGGCAAAGACCCGACGGGTAGTATATCTACTCACCGTGTTGAGCCTCCTTTGTGTTTAGATGCATAGGATGTTTTTCTAGAATGCCTGGGAATGTGGAAAAGTATTTCTGTAATGAATGTTTGATTAAATGGTGAAAATCCACGGGGATGGAGATGCTAGAATTTAAAGGTGATGTGAATCTTAAAAAGGAGCAGTTGTATTGAAAGTGACGCCATTTCAGTTAAATGGGGAATTGGTCAATCTTAATTAATTCTTAAAGAATTAACTAATGTACAGTGGAACTGATAAATTAGAATGGAGTAATCTAATAAAGCTCTTCAATTGGTTGTGTGCTTATAGGATACCTAGTCTTAGAAGTAGCAGCCTGGAGTCTGAGAGACGTTAGCTGCAGTTGTATCTAAGACTAGGTAATGCCCATAGTGTGGATGTGAGTTACTTATATATTCTGTACTTTTTGTGTTTCTATACGCTACTCCACCCTGTCGGTAAGGGCAACTGACACCCCGGGGATTCTGAGCCCTGGGGGGGTGTTTTCCCCAACATTCTGATGGGAGGTTGAATGGCTGACTACCCCCTTGGGCCCCGCTCTCTTCTCTTGGTAGATCTTAGTGCTGGTAGGCACAGTGGTTAGTTTTACCCATATATGTGTGTAGAGGGATGTAATGGCTTGTGGTTATTTCACACACATATATTCTGGATATAGTATCCTATGGACTACTATAGGTGTAACGTGTATAGGCTGTGATGGCTTGAGGATCCTTACTCGGTGTATGGGCTGTAATGGCTTGAGGTATAATACCCAACATATGATACACATTATGCGAGCTGTGGTGGATCCCGGATACTACCTGGTTACTTTTGGTTGTGAGGATTGTGTGGAGCTTAGCCCAGGTGTCTGCGGGCAAGCCTATGTGGTGCACGTGGTGCAGATTGTGGAGCTTGACCCATGTTGATACGGGCAAGCCTTTGGAGAGAGATGCACAGGACGTATGTCGTTGGGGCAAAGCGGCAAACCAGTGGGGAAGTAGTAGCGGGGTACCCTTGACATTATTTACTATATGCTATATTCTTGTATGTGTTACTTGGTGAGAGTAGCCATGGTGAGGTTGGGAACATAGTATACCTGTTTAGGTGACGAGTTAGTTTCACTTGTTGTTCACTGGGCTTTAGCATGCTTTCTTTACTTTTGCACAAGAGTCTTGGGGAGGATCCTACTGAGTATACTGTTATACTCACCCTATGTACATATAAACTGTTTTTCAGGTCACTTGGAGCAGGTTGGAGATCAAGCTGGTTACTACTAGCTTGCGGTTGGAGGAGGAGCTGTTCGGGCTTGTGGTCGCTGTCGTTTTACTTTCTTTTGGGTACTTTTAGTTTCCCCTTTCAGTTGTAGTACTTTTGCATGACATTTCATATATGTACTTGGGTTTCTTTTACATTTGAGTTATGAGTTGGAGTTGGTTGGATTCTATTCTATCTCTCTCTTCTGCATGTGTTCTCTTAGAGGGTAATGCCTCCCATTTGTGTGTGTATTATACCCTCGGTGCTAGTCGCCAACCCGGGGCCTACTGGAGGCGGGACTCGGGGGTCATTATCTCCCTTTTCACATTGCCGGCCCAGGAGGGGTACACTTTGTGGGGAGGGGGTCGTGACAGGTTATATATTATTCTATATATTACAATAATATATTATTATTTGCTAACACACGGTCATGCATGTTAAGCAAGTCATTGAGGAAAATATTTTTTGTGTGTAGTACAAGATTACCTCAGTGTTCCATGCAGAGAAAGCTAACCATTATATTGTGTGTACATCACATAATCAAAAAATAATTCTTTAATATAAAATAGTATATTTTTAGTGTTTTGTGAAATGAAAAATATGAAAAAGATTGTGGTAATTTGAAAAAAAAATTCAAAAAATCATAGGGTGTTACATTCCTAATGAAAGAACCATTCAATTATTTTTTTTCTAGATATGATCCTAAATCATTTAATATCATTACCATAGGTGATGCTATTGAACTCCACCATTATTGTAACACCCTGATATATTTTGAATTCTTTTTCGAATTATTTTATTTTTTTGATATTTTTCACGACACACTAAAATGAAAATACTTTTTCACTAAGTAAAACATTCCTTTCACACAAAATCAGATTAGAAAATATTTCATGCAACACCAACTTGGCATAAGTTACCTAGGAAAAACATGATTAGCATACATTACAGAAAATATTGACCATATTTGATGGCTTACAAAACATGCAAGACTGAGTGTTACCTAACCATAATATATTATTAAAAAGATTATTATAATGATATAAAACCAAGAAATTAAGTTTTGAGATTGGTATATTGATATATAAATTATGAAAGTAGGAATTGTAAACAAATTTATGATGAATTCATATATTACCATTTAAGGAATATGAAAACCGGTTGAACATAAAAGAAAATATTATTATATTCACAAATTTATTTTAACAAAGTAAATTAAATTAATTATAATGGAATGTGATAATAATTTAATAAATATGTTTTATATTCAATAAATTATTTTTATTATTAATCTAATAGATCCAATAAATATAAGTTACGACGAACCCCAATTTTATGATTAAAAACCTATATCTTCATTGGCGAAATTTTTTTCTACCATTTAATAAAGAACACATTTAAAATTTAATCATTGAGTCCTAGATATATTTAATTTATTAAAAATAAAAATTATCTTTGGAATTGATACATAATAATTAGATTAGGATATATTTTTGAAATTTTTAGGTAAAGTTTCTTCTTTTAATGAATAGTTAAAAAATACTGGATATTAATTCAACAACTTGTTTTAATCCAAATTTATTTATATGGATAAATTATATTTTAATTTTTTTAAATATTTTTTGTCGATTAAAATTTTTATAAATTAATCCAATTTATGTCATTGGGAGAAATTTCACATTGAAATTGGATAGAAAAACTTCGCAACCTTTTGCACATTTTTACTTTAAAAACCCACAGTGTCACCGTGTGAGTGGGATTAATTTTAAATTATTTCCTAACACTTATGTGGATATAATTTAGGAAAATTTATTCCATATTTGGAATCATAAAAATTTATAATATATAATATGGTCGATATTTTTATGTACCAAAATTATTAGTGAATGTATTTAAAATTAATTACATCAGTTAAGAGAAAAATTAAGATAATAAAGTACTAAACCTACAATTTAAGATCCAAAATAACCTATAAACATTTCCAACACCCATTGGATTGTTATATTTCGTCACTATCATAAATTTAATCTTCATTGGTTAATTATTGGATCCTCGTGAATTTTGAGAAACCAAGGTGGAACTCTCTCTTGAAATATTTTTCAATGTGTTAGTACTCCGCCACTATAAAAGGCATACACCTCTTGCCATTCCACAAACCTATAAAATCTTTTACGAATGGAAAATATCGTCAAATTTATCCTCCCAACAATACACCCTTATACTAGGAATCCTCTGTTTGTGAAGAAATCCTTTAAAGGATTCCTTTTGGTAGAAATCAAAAGTTGATACCCGAATTTGAGGTAACATCTTCTCTAATGCTTTTTCAGATTAATTTCCTTCTCCACCACTCCACTCTCTTTATACAATTATTTTGTGATAAAAACAGAAAAATACATATACTAGGATTTTTTACTAAAAGGTTTTGAACTAAATTTACACACACCTCCATCTAATTGATATCAAATATTCTATTTCTATGTACGAACAACTATTGCCTCATGAGACGATGATTGTTCAATTCTTCTTCCCCACGAATCATGTTGTCCATTATGATGGAAAATATATTTATATGTGTTTTATATAATTTTTATAATGACTTTATTATATTATATTATATTTAACAAAAATATATTTTTTATTTCCATTTGTTTGGAATATGAATATCTTGTTTGTCGAAGTGTGGACTACCTTCACCTTAAAGCGATTTGATTTGTTCAAAAACCACATGTAATTTAATAAGGTTTAGTTTAATGAAATTGTATTATATATACGATATATATGACATATTAATTCAAATTTAATAATTATATATATATATACATACATATTTCTTTTTCACACATTGTTTCAATATAAAAAAATGGAAACATAATTAATTCGTATGTCCAGCTTACTGTCTCAATGAACAGTGTATTACATTTAATTATTAATTATTCAATAACTTATTATAATATATATATACAATATATAATCGATATTTACATCATTTTCTAAATTTTGGAATCCTGATATAAGTACAAAGACTAACTATATAACAAATTAAGATACATGTGAGGAACAAAGAGAACATTACCCAAAGTTAATCCTTAACATAGGGTCATTAAAAAGCAGGTAATATAAGGTTATAATTAAAAAATATATGTTAATAAATAAAATAAAATTATTATATAAAATACTAATAAGAAACCTATTTTTATTATACCTGAATCGTTTACCAGTATGGAGATAGTCAACACACAAGGTAAGAAGGATTTTAACTCACATTTAATTTCTTTGATATACATGTTATATTCTCCAATCGTTCCTTTTTTTGGGGAATTTACTTCACATAATTAAATTAAATGATTCTTACAAATAAAATTATGTATATTCACATGACCCATTTTAATTCTCATTTCATGGGGTTTAAGTTTCAAAATTTACCAAATCGATAAAAATTTACTTTCTCAATTTTCCTTCTTTGAGACTCATGTTTTTATGAACCTAAACTATTTATTGAGGTTTATATAAATCAATTTTATATTTTATATAATGAATATTTTTTTCTATAATTTCATACCCTTCATGTAATTTCATTGTCTTCCAAGGAGATAATGATCCCATGTTGTTGAGATATAATAGTTTATTGTGACAGTCTCGTCCATTTTTTAGATTTTTTATGTTTATCCTTACGTTATTGAAATATTATGATCCATATCTCAAGAACACCCATATGTTTCGTTATAATATATTTACTGAAGACATCCTAATTCTTTAGTACCTTTTTCTCCCTTTGGTACTTAATATACTATTTTATGCAAAATCAATTTGTTTCTCTCTTCCTTTGGAAATTTATTGTATTAAAAAACCATGATTTCAAAAATGTCATAAAAAATGTTTTACAATGATTCCGGAAGATCATTTTCAATGAAAAATGACATAAATATGTTTATTGTTTTTAAAGATTCGTTTATTTGATTCAAAACTATTTTTAATAAATTATTTTTAAAAGGATTTACGTTATAAATGATCTATTTTAGAAAAAGAGAGGATATTTCCAACAAGAAATGTTTTTGAAAAATATTTCAAGATTATTTTCCATATAAGATGAAATAAGTTGATTTTACTCATTAAATTATAGGAAATTATCGAAAGTTTCCATTCATATCCTTTCTATGAATGTGTTATGATTAAATTCATGGTCTTTTTTAATACTGATTCCTTTTAATAGGTTACAAGTTTATGAATCCCACTTTTTTTATGTTATAGGTTTTAATGTGATGAAATGTTAATGATACCCATTTCATTTCACCAGTTATTATTGGATGTTTATAATAACTTTGTCTTTTTATTGGTCTCTATATAATGAATGTTTTTTTTGTGGAACAATAAAAAATTATTATATTATGAGATGGGTGGGACCTATATATCACTCCAATGAATTGGGTAAAGATTAGTTTTACATTAGATAAAAGGGTACATGGTTTTCATACCAAGCTAATAAACATGAAAGTACATGGGTGGTATCCCAAGTCCAAAAGAAAGAGTATACACTAGTAGTAGCCCATGCTCAAAAATAATATGGTAGATGGGTTGGATCCCAAGCCAAAAATAAAGACTGTTGATTGGTTGTATCCTAAGAGTAAAATAAATTAGGTTCATGGGTTGTAGCCCATCACTTAAAAACAAGGTTCAGGGAATGTATCTCAAGCCTAAAAGGAAGAGGGTACACGGTTTATCGCCAAAGACTGAAAACAAGAAGGTATATGGGTTGTTGTTGATGCCTAAAAGAATGAATATTCATGGGTTGTATCCCAATCCATAAATAATGAAGGTCTATGGGTTTTATCACAAGAAAAAAAGAAAGAGGCTACACATTTTGTAGCATATGCCTGAAAATAAGAAGTTACAAGGGTTACAACCCAATACTAAATGAATGTGGGTACATGGGTTTTTAGCCCAAGCATGAAGTAGTCACACATGTATTATCCGATTAATAATATGTTATAATGATCTTGGAAGGTATCCTTTACATAAAAGATTATTTTTGATATATTTTCCATAGGCCCTATGTCTTATTTTATATTCAATATTTCATTGATCAAGATGTTTATTTAATGTCTTATAAACTTCCAATCTTTATCCCATAACTCTTGTTTTCTATCTTGGTAAAGCATGGTATGGTTTCCTAATGTTACGACAACGTTATCATTACCCTATTTTCTTGTTTATGCTTACATGTCTTTCTTGTTTAACCTTACTGAGCATTTGAGATCACCCCTTCAGGTTTCAAATAATGGTTGTTTTGTATAAGTACTGAACCATTATGGATCTCAAGAATTATTCATTTCAATGTGCTAAATATTCATCGAAAATGATTTCATAACCATGAATGTTAGGTCTGGGTCGCTATAGTTGGTATCAATGGAATGGTTCAGTCAGCCTTAGGAAACTAGGATGAAAAAATCACAGTGAGATCTCTAGGTATATTTCCAAGTATATGTCTACAGATGTATATAAGGATAAGTATAAGGATGGTTTAACATTTTGGAAAATGATCTAGAATTTTGTTAAAAGGATAGAGTGAGTAGTTTCCTAGAAATACATCCAAGTATATAAACTACAAGTTGATGTCTCTTCAAAATATATGTACCTTGGGGTAACAACACTAACCAGATTTTCTGGGCATGACTGAGGGTAATCTGGTACACAACATTGGGCCTTGCTGCAAACATGGTTTTAAACTCATAGGGGATATGCATTGGTAATTCACAAACACATCACAAAACATTGTGAAATATTTAAATATAATTTGGATACGAATATCCCAGGATAAACCTAGGGGTCATAATTTAAGGAAGGGTTCATGATTTATAAATAATTTATGTAATTTCTCATGACTATGTGGATTTCTAAAATTATTTGTGTTTCTGACCCCATGCTTTGTGGTTTTAGTGAATGCATTTAAGAAGATGGAAAATGGTTAACATTGAATGTTTTATATTTGAAAGTGTGGGAATTATCAAAAATTGATTTACAAAGATGAAATCTCAAAATGAAAATCTCGATGGTGGCAAGAGTATTGGTTATTCTTCTGAAGATAATGATACCACAAACAACATTTGAATGGTATGTGATGTTTTTCTAGTTTTTTTACATTGATAATAAGAAACATGGTAAGATTGAGCATGAGGAACATTAATATAAGGGATATATATAAAAATTATATTAAATAGGTATTAATATATACGATGATGAAACCTTACTAATTGTCTAAGAATAAGGTTTGACTGATGAATTTTAAATGTTTGGAAATTCAAATATTACATTATTTTAATCATGAAATATATAAATATATTCTGTATAATTTTTCATTATGGACTGAAAATGACAAGTTGAATGGAAGGGAAGGAAAAGAAAAATGACTTTATGGGATGGTGATATTTTGATTTAGTTTAAGGAACCCTTAATTAATTTTTTGTACTAAGATAATGATATATGGATAAGATATGTTGTATATGAATAAATAAATTCGACAGTACAAATTACCCTAGAATTGATTATTGAAAATGTGTTCTATATCAGAAAGGATGAAATTTATACCTTTTTTGATATAAAGAATATATCTTGTAGTCATTTGAAAAAGGATGAATAAATGTTTTCAAAAATGATTTATGGAAATTACCATGTTTCCAAGGAATATATGATGTGGTTATTCACATGTTTGGGATGTGAAAACCAATTAGTACTTTGTGATATATGGTGGATCATTGTTAAATTTATTCCATGATATTATTTCTAATGACATGAATTTCCATATTTCAGATGTTCAATAAGGTTCACCATTTATGGAATGATTATGATAAACAACTAATGATGAGATTAAAGTTATTATGTTATCTCTCTATATGATGATTAATGAAAATTAGATAGCATGTTCAATCACATTTTTGTTTATGATAACTGAGGAAAAATAGGATGGATATCATGGATCACATAATATGTTATATCTTCAAGAAAGAAAAAGGTTAGAATCATTTTTATAGAAATAGGTGAAGTTGATAAATGTAAAATAAAGGGTTTATGTTGTCTATATATCATAAAAGTAAAAATTATACTGAAAATTAGTAAAAATTATGATAAAAGCATATTGAAACTAAAAACGTTATCCTAGTACCTAAATTTCTAGTGAATTATAAGGTTCATTATTTCGTTGAATATTTATAGATTTGTGGTTGTTAACATTCTATAGATATTATTTTCCATCTCTATACACTAGAACTAAAAAGTTTGATTTTTTATTCTATGTCCATGTTTTCACTTTCCTCCTATTTTCAATAATGTGAGAATATCATTATGAGTTACTTTGGCTAACCATTATGGTTCCAACATCCCCTTTTTTAATGTAAGTATTAGTATTCATTATTAAAATGTGGGTTTATATGAAAGAAATATCATAATATTTACCATTTTATTTCCAAGCTGAGTTCTGAGGGAGAGATTCATTTTAATGGGCGGTAGAATTTAAATCCCAGAGAACATGTGATTTTTTCCAAATTAATTCATTTTTATTGATATTTTTCATTCAAT
Source organism: Viscum album (assembly GCA_963277665.1). Taxonomy (NCBI): domain Eukaryota; kingdom Viridiplantae; phylum Streptophyta; class Magnoliopsida; order Santalales; family Viscaceae; genus Viscum; species Viscum album. The sequence continues at coordinate 1,165,109,952 of OY728151.1, read as the reverse complement.
TCAACACTGAAAATAGATTTCCATATATTCAAACATTCCTTTCATATGGATTTAGATTGGTTTCTGTTACAACCAAAAACAACTTGGCATACATTACACAGAACAACATGGTTTTAAAACATTATATACAAGATTGGTCCTCCATAATGGATTTCATTAGAAGAAAAACCAAGTCATACCTAACCATAATATATTATTAAAAATGTTATTATAATGAGATATATCATATCCAAAGAGTTTATATATATGAATATAATTAAAAATATTCTGAAAATAAGTGATGTTCAGAAATACAATATGAATTCGTAGGTTACAAATTAAGGACTATTAAACCTGTGCAAATATAAAGGAAAATATAACTATAGTGCCAATGATATTTTAAGAAATTAAATTAAATTAATTACAATATAAAAGGTATATTAATGTAAAAAATTTGTTATATATTCAATCAAATATTATGCATATCAATACAAAATATCCTATAGACATAAGATAAGAAAAACCCCAATTTTATGTTTAAAACCCCTATATTATTATTAAGGCATTTTTTACCGCCATTTAATAGGGAACCAATTTAAAATGAAAATTTTTAAAATTTTATAGATTTTATTTATGAAAATAAAAATTATATTTGAGAGAGAAATATAAAAATTATGATAGGATAAATGTTTGGTATTTTTATCTAATGTTTCATCTTTTAATAAACAGTTAAAAGTCAAGATTTTAATTCAAAACTAATTTTTCATCTAATTTATTTATAAGGTAAAATTATATTTTTAATTTCATTAATTTTTTATTCAGATTTAATTTTTACCAGTTAATGTAATGTAGCTAATTATTAAAAATTTTACATTTAGATTGGATATAATAACTAAGCAAACGTTTGGACGTGTTTACTTTAAAAACCGACAGTGTCGTCTCATCACCGGGATTAATATTAAATTTTTTTGTCCCACTTATGTGATTAGAACTTAGAAAGAGAAATTCAATATTTGGAATCATTATAATTCATAATTTATAATAAGGGAATATTCATTTTTTTCCAAAAAAATATCAATTATTGTGATTAAAATAAATTATAACGTTTAAGAGAAAAATTTGGATAATAAATTACTAAAACATAAATTCATGACCCAAAAAACTTATACACATGTCCAAAACCAATTTTATTTCCATATTTAGACCCTATAATAAATTTAATCGACATTGTTACATTATTAGATCAATTTTCAACATAAAAAATTTATGTGGAATTCTCTATTCAAATATTTATAGGAGTGCCTCTCCTCTGTTGTAATAGGCCACCACCCTTACCAATTTCTCCCAACTCTAAAATATATTAAGCTTAGACTATATCTATACAATTACCATCCCAAAAATTTTCCCTCAGATCATGTTTCCCACTTTTGGGTAGAAATCCTCTCAATGAAGCCTTTTGGACCAAACAAAAAGGAGTTACCAGATTTATAGGTAACATCTTCTCTCAAGCTACATCTGTTTATTTTCATTCTCCACCCATCAACTCCATTAATTACTTTATTGTGTGAGAAAATAGTATCAGCACTATAATAGGATAATTTTATGATGAACGTTCAACCAACACTTACACACACCTCCATCTAATTGATATAGAAAATATTTTTTCTGTGTACGACGAACTAGTGCCTCATTGAATGATGATTGTTCATTTATTCATTAAAACTAATAATGGAATCCATGGAAACTATATTTATATATTTTATATATAATACCTATTACTTATTTATTATTAAGTATTAATTTCTATAGAATAGCCCTTTTTATTTACATGCTATGGTAATATGATATTCTTTCCTGAGCAAGTGTGGAATATCACCCCCTCAAAGTGATGTGATTTGTTCACGCACCACATGGAATGTATTAAGGGTGAGTTTTAAAAAAAATATATATATGATATATTCATCCTAAAGTAATATATATATTTATATATTTATATATATATATACATATATATACATATTTCATTTACATACTTTCATTCAACATGACAATAAAATGAAAGAAACATTCATGTGTACATATGGCTTACCGTCTCCGTGAATGGTGTATACCATTTCATGATTCATTATAATATAAATTATTATAATATTTCTATAATATATATACCAGATATTTATTTATTTTTTTTAGTTTTTGAATCATGATATATGTATAATGACTAATGCTATAAAAAATTAAAACACATGCGATGAACAAAGCGAATATTACTCAAAGTGAAACCTCAACTAAATATAATTAACATGAAGGTAATATTTGGTTTTAATAAAAACATATATGGTAATAGATATAAGATTAGTATTATATAGAATACATATAATAAAATTACATTTATTAAACAGGAATAATGTATGAGTATAGAGAGAGTGGAGACACAAGGTAAGAGTAATTTCATCTCACTTTTAATTTACATGGGATACATGTTAGGTTCACCACTATTTCATTTTTTTGGTGTATATAAATCCCATGATTCTATTCTATGTATCTTATAATTAAAATTTTGGGTATTCAAATAAAAAATATTAATTCTTCTTTCATGGTGTTTAAGATTCAAGAGTTACCAAATTGGTAAAAATGTGTTGTCTCAATATACATTCTTTGAGACTCATGTTTTGTTACACACCTAATATCATTTTTGAGGTGTATATACTTAAATTTTACATGTTATTTCAAGATTATAAAAATTTTGATAATATATTATTCTTCATGTAATGTATTTTACATACATGTATAAAATGATCCCACGTTACAATGTTAAAAGAGTTTATCGAGGGAATCTCATTGCTTATCGAGATTCTTTATGTTTATCATTCCATTGATGAAGTATTATGATCAATTTCTCTGGAAAAAACATGAATTTCATTCTCCTTTGTTTTTTCTAGAATTAATCATGTGTCATTACCCTTCACCCCCTATTACTTAATATAATTTTCTTATGTAAAATCTAAATGTCTCTCTCTTCGGTAAAAAATCTACTGTATTCAAAAACCATGTTTTCCAAAATGTTTTCAAAAGATTAATGAATATCCATTCCAAGGAAAATTTATTTTTAAATTGTTTTATTTTTTTGAAATTTTTATTTACATTTTTTAAAAGATATTTTCAAAAAAAGGATTTCTAAAGGATTTATGTTATTAAAATAGGATTTCAAAGAAGAAAGGATATTTTCCTCAATAAACGATTTTGAATTATATTGAAAAAAAAATCATCTAAGATGAAGTCCATTGATGTTACTCATTACCTTATAGGGTATTATCTAAAGGTTCCATTCATATCCTTTTTATTAATGGGTTAGGATAAGTTTCATGGTCTTTATGAATCATGTTTCCCTTTCATTGGTTACATGTTTATGAAACCCTTTTCTTTTCATGGGTGATGATTTCAGGTAATGGTTATGAAACCTATAACTATTACATAAGTTTTTATGTGAATTTTTTTTAATTATTCCCATTTAATTTCATGATTTATGAGTCAATATTAAAAAAAACAATATCTTTTTATGGGTCATGATATGATGAATGCTTTATTATATTGTGGCACATTTATGAATGATTTTATTATGAAATGGGTGGGATCGATATTTCCCACCAATGAATTTGGAAATGAAATGTTTTATATGAGCTCAAAGGGTACACAAGTTCCATCCCATACTTGAAAAGATGAAGGAGGATGGGTTGAATATGAAGACTAAAAGAATTAGGGTACATGGGTAGTAGCCTATGCTCGAAAACAAGAAGGTACATGGGTTACAAAAAAATACTAAAATAAATAAGGTTAATGGGTTGCATCCCATACCAAAAAGAAGTAACATTCATGGGTTTTATGCCAAAACTAAAAGAAATTAGTTTGATGTGATGTAATCCAATATTAAAAGAAAGATGGTACATAGGTTATAGTCTAATCCCAATAAGAAGAAGTTATATAGGTTGTATCTCGTGTATAAAAGAAACTAGGTTAATGGGTTGTAGGCCGAGACAAAAGAAATATGGTTAATGGGTTGTATCCTAAGAAAAAAAAGTTCATGGGTTATAGACCAATCCAAATGTAAAGAGGGTATATGGGTTGTAGCATAATCCTAGAGATAAAAATGTATATGGGTTGTAGCTCAAACTTAAACAAAATTGGGTACACAGGTTGTTATCCCAAGTCTGAAGTAGGTACATGCATCATAGAACAAGACTAAAATTTTATAAAATTATTGTTAGGTAGAATTGAAATAAATTAATCTATTTTTATATGCATTCCAAAAATGCTATGCGTTATTCCTTTGTTATGATTTCATGGATTGGGATGTTTATTTCCCTATGATTACTATCTTATGAACTTCTAGTATTTATCCCATAACTCATGTTTATGATCTTTGATATGTTGGGTAAGTTCTCCTAATGTTATGACTGTGTTATCATACACCTATTTTAATGTTTATCCTTAAATTTCCTCTTGTTTACCCTTACTAAGAATATGAGGTCACCCAATTCTTATATTACCCTTCACGAGGTTACAATAAATGGTTTTATGTATAAATAATATAGGTTTTGATTCTTATGGTATATGTTCAATATCATTCAATTTGATAGAAGTTTTTTTCCAAGTACCCAAAGATACTAAAATATTTTTTTACTTTATCATGTATTTTTGAAATATAAAAAATATTCGTTGAAAATGATGTAATATCCAGGTATGTTAAGCATATGTCACTATAATTATCATCCACCCTGAATCTATTTCCATATTTTATACTAAACAAAAATTTATATTTCAGTTTGTAATCTTGTTTATGTCGTCATTTATAAATATTTCTAAGTAGTATGATTATTTTCCTCACTAATGAATATGATCCAAACAGTAAGAACGATCACATAATTTAAGGTCTTAAACCAATATTTCAAAAGGAAATACTCTCCCAATTATTCTCGTCTTACAAGTACACAATTTCATGTACTAATGAAACTTTTAAATAAATTTAAATTTCCAATAGATTTTAAGGGAAGAATGAGAATATGTAGATATCAAATGAAAAGATTTATAATGGGATGAAGTGAATATTGTATTTTACATGAAATGATATTGGTGGAATGAAATAACATGGAACATTTTTAAATAGAATGGTACTTTTCTAAAAGTGTAGAGAGAATGACCACCATGTAAGGGAATTCCTGGGTATGAAATAGGTTTTTAATGTACAATTATTTAACTACAGTGTAACATCCATCATATTATCATTGTCTTGAGAAGGTAGGTGGACATTAATTTTCCTTAAGTGACATCCCAATGATACCAAATGATTCAAATAAATGCCAAGGTATTCATTAATAGTTGGCAGACTATTTTTTCATTGAAAATAATACATCAGTTAAAATATTTCATTATAAAAAACATTTAATTTTCATTATATAATTGAATGAAAACTCAATGCAACCATTGATAAATAAAATTAACAAAAACCATATAATGTAATGGAATACCAAAATAAACCATGTACAGAGTTAGAGAAAACCCCAAAAAACTCAAAGATGACAACAACTCAAAAGCACGAACATTTTCAATGATCCACTCCATAAAATAGCCCATGTATCAATAAGAACCACTAGAGATGTGTGATACATTACCTTTTCTAATGTATCGATAAACATATTCTACAAAAGAACTAATGTTCCAAGGAAGTAGGTGAGTAATCAAACTCAGTATGGTTCCCCCAAATGACTTCCTCATAGACACCACTTTGATACAATAAGTGAGAACATTTATAAAAATAGTTTATATTAAAAAATTTATAATGTGCAGAACGATAAGGATTCCCATGAAATGATTCAGTATGATCCATATGTATTGACGCCTAATAAATGTTTTTATATTATAAGTCAAATAACTATATGTGAACTTCCCATGAGCCACTAATAACCAATAAAGAATCCCAAAACATGTCTTAAAGTGTTTTTATCACTTAATAATATTTTCCATCCATATGAGGATGATACAATGTGCTCATTTTCAATAGGGTCCAATGGGATTTCTATAAGAATATTTATAAATGAGGGATAAACCAGATATATCTGTCTGACACTATTGATACTGGTATTCCATGCCTCTTTACCACTATCCAAATATAGTGTTTTGATAAGTCTTCTTCAATAAGAAATTAATGAATTGGTATGAAATTAGATGACTCTTTTATCTGATCCACTATAACATATATGGAATAGTGTTTCTGAACAATTTAGGGGAGACCTATAACCAAATTCATAGTTATCTACTCCTATTTCCATAGAAGAATAGGTAAATACTATAACATACATACCGGTTGCTGATACAATAGCATATCATACTAACATGTTGATCCTTATAAAACAATCTCAGCCACATTCCATTTCATAATAATCCACCAAAGCTATTCATTCAATGATTTATACATGTTCTTTATTGTAGGATGAACAAATCTTCATGAATGGTTTTAATCATGATGAATGTTTTCCTAAAAATCCATAAGTATGTCAAACAAATTTCTAATCCACAACATTGAACTCTCATCCAGTTTCCATCCCACAACAGCCCCCCGAAAATTGAGTATTGACCTCAAAGCCACAAATTATTCAACATATTTTAGTACCTCTATAACAATCTATACAAAATAAGAAACTAGGAAAACATGAAATAATGCCACAAATTCACTTCTCTCTTCACATTCCATGTTCATGTTTGTGATGACCTACATAAACTTCAACTCATATGATGCTTGATTTTCCAAATGAGCGTATGAATTATTGATTAATGAATCTTAAAAAAATTATTTCCCAATTTATACATAATTTCAAAATCATATATTTTATTATAATCCAACTAGATTCATTATCACAAATTGAAATCCCATTTTGATAAAATATACTTCATGTTCTTATGATTCATGAACATGATAAATTTCTCATGAAAAAGGTAATGATTCCACACCTTCAAATAATGTAGTACAAAAACAGACTCCAAATCATGTGTAGGGTGATTATTTTCATACACCCTTAACTACTATTATCCATAAAAAACAACATGGTCTCCCTATATGAGAAAACATCACATCTAGGATCCTTATAAAACACACAACACCACATAGCCTTGTCCCAATTATGCGAAAATCATGATTGGTTATGATGTAATGTTAAATTGTATCTATCTCAAAGATTATAGAATACCTCATTACATTAAATGGTAAAATAATTAATTTTAAAATATATAATATGAAAATATTTACATGAAAAATCATGAACAATGTGTCTAGAATAACCAGATAACCGATGAAAACTATGCATCTCAAAGACATTCTTCGATGGTTTGAACAAGATAACAAACTCTATCATTTCTACATCCATAGAAACAATTGTTTTGGTAATTACAGCTCCACATTAACATACATATTGAATCCAAAAATATAACTTTGATAATTTTACATATAATGATGAACCCTCATTATTTCTATCAATGTCTGCAAGTGTTTTTTATACTCCGCCCATTCCATTGAATAAATCGATATGTCTTCCCAAAACACCACGAAAAAAAGAATCCATATATTTCTTAAATATCCAATTCATCAATTCTATAAATATAATGGGGTTTTCATTAGAATTAATGGTTTAACTACATATTCATACTTTCTATATCTGCATCTAAAACATGTATTTCAAATATCCTTTTTTCATGTGCAATTGGTGATATTTTAATCAAAATAAATTTTTTAGAACCATTGATCTCCCCTCAATTGATTGAATTGATCATCAATTTCTGGAAGTGGATACATGCTCATTATAGTAACATGGAAAAGCATGATAATATCTACACGTTACTAAAGAGTTTCATCTACATTTTTGATAAATAATACCTGAGCTTCCCATAAATACATGCACATCAAAATAAAAACTTTTCCTTATAGCTATTCCAATTGTACTTTCAACACACTTAATTCTATTTGTTCATTCTGAAAATATGTATGTTAAATAGTATTAATCCCCAAAAAGAGGTTGATCATAAACTCCACTTCTCTCATAGGTGGAATCCTTTGGAAATTATCTGAAAAAACATCTGGGAACTGATCAACCATTGTTGGAAAACTATTTTCCTCAATATCTTCCATCAATGTCATTGGAAATGACCGAAAATGGTACAGGATCATTCAAAATTCTGGTACCAACATGCATATTGCCCCTAACAATAAAAACATGTCTCCCTGAAAGTTATACTCAACTCCATCTTTAGCTATCAAACTAAATCTTCAAGTATAGTAGTCAATGTGAGCCCAGATCTTTTTCATCCAATACATACCCATGATTATGCCATAGATATCCAACTCAATAACTAAGAAGTCTGAATTCAACTCATCTTCATCAATGGTTAAAGAACAAGCTCCACACACAAAATCTTGAAATTTTCTTTTAGTAATAAGAGTTGGAATTTTTATCATATAAGATATCATCTCAGCTTTTAAACTCAGAAAATCTAAAATATGATAAGAAATAATGAAATGGGAAGTAAACATATCACACTATACTTGTATAAGGGTATTATTCAGAAGAATTGTACCTCTCAACATAGACGGTATAGAATGATCATCTACTATAACCTACTCAAATCCATATAAATACATTCTCTCCACAAAATTTTCATTATTTAAATTTTGATATGTCACTCCATAATGACTCATGGTATTCCCAGAATCACCACAGATATCATTCGTCTACTTAAAGTATTGATTCTTCTTCCCTTATCCCGTCGAATCATATGATGCCTACGATACTTTATATGTTTCTTAGACACATGACCTTTAATAACTATGAAAATATTTCTAATGGTGCACCATTTTTGTTTAAATTATGGTATGGTTACTATAATTCTTTACACTCTCACTTCATGTGGGTGATAGATCCATATTAGAAACACCTAACTTTAGTCATGGGTCTTAGAGGAAGATTCATTAATCCAACTGTCCTATTTTTCTCCCAACATATAAATAGGTTTCCCTCTTCATATTTATCCAAGTATTTGAATTCCAACTATTTCACATGGCAATCACAATTATTTCTCCCCCCAAATATCTTAAGATGACTCTTTTAGTTTTTTTTAAAAGGTTGGTGCCGAAGCATCATTTATCATTAAATCAAAGCAAATAGCACTTTTAACTAAGTAGAGGGAGACCCATTACATAGACAGAAGTCCTAGTAGGAATTTAGCCCATTATATATCCTGTAGGACCCAATTTTTGGTGCAAATCCAATTCTATGAATAGTAGTGCTATAATACTCGCATGCTACCATACCGCACTATACCCTGCCATAGCTACTGTACCATATTTCCGCTATAGTGACCAGCCACCACTATAGTGCCCACTATTTCTATAGTGCCTCCACTACTATAGTACGCTATAGTACTGCTATCGTCCTGCACCTAATGGGTTTTGAACCCCCATTTACCATGTATGTCTATGGAGTGCTTACCACTAAGCCCAACCCGAACTACATGAGATATCTCTTTTAGTTATCGTCACTCGGTTGACCATCACTACATAATCTGTAATATAGACCACAAAAATCATTGATTATATCTCCTACCTCATCCCCGATTCAATGATGAGGGCCTTTAATGACCAACTTTAAGAAACCATGGGGGAAAAGTGAAATAAATTCATGATTTCTCCACAAAATCCCTAATTTTTTTTCATGTTTTATACTAATGAGGAAAATTATTCTTTTAATTCTAAATATATACGAATATAATTGTTTTCTGAAAAATTCTTCAAAATTATCCCATGTAAGGTCGTGGTCAAATTTATCCTGAAAAACTAAATCCCACCATTAGAATACAAGATCATCCAATATATATGTCGCCAACTTGAAATTTAGTTTGGTTGGTGAGCCGATGAAATCGAAGACAAGATTCATTCTACATAGCCACACCTCTACATATTCAGTTCATTATAATTTCAAAATATGTGTGGGTTTTGTTTCTTGAATTGGACAGAATGATCTATTTTCCATGGCTCATCCCTTATATTTAGGATTTCCACAACCTAAAATGCATAGAAAATTATCTAAACTAGTTCTTGGTTGACATGTGGCTTAGGTGTAACCACATTTGCAGCATCCACTTATGGCTAGTTTACACGATATACACTGGGTTCCATTTTCTAGAAACATAAAAACTATCATATGTATAACTATCTATTTACTAAAGGAATATCATTCATACTCTTCCACCTCATACTATCATAACAATTTATTAAAAAAAACCATTTATATCTTCATCCATTTTAAAAAATATCACTATATTTTGAAAATGAAAGTGTTTTCAATATATCAAAAGAATTATGTTTTCAAAATGTCACATTTGAAATTAACTTCAACACATTTCAAAAAATCATCACCATGCACCAAATGGTACTCAAATTGAAATATTCCTTCACCGTGGGAAGTCGTTTCTACAATGCATTTCATGCTCATCTTATTGCTTAAATGCTTGACAATGAGATCCCAATTCCTATAAGTGTATTCAAAAAAATAATTTAGCAAAATACTGAGTTACATGATGTTAAAAAAACGTTATCAAGGCCTTTTTATTCTATAAATTTCATTTCATAAATATCCTGTGGATTTCTATGATCTTACTGCAATTAGACAATCAAAATAAATTTCCACGTCTAACACCACCAAATGATACTGTGTAAACGAACAAACAAGACTACTACATTATATTCCACTCTTATATTAAGAAGAATCTCGTTGATACCACTTGAATACACCCTCTTATTCTTATTTGAATTTGAAGGTGGTATGATGTTTATTGTCCCTAAGAAACATCCCCTAGATGAAAAAGGCTTGAAAAAAAATTCCACAGGGTTCATTGATGGTTGGAGGATAAAACATAAAGTGTCTTAAATTTTAATTTTATTCTTGAATTATATGGTTTTCCCATTATGATTTGTGATTCTCAAACAATGATTCTTGGTTTTAGTATATGGCTATAAACTGAAGGAATCTCATTAATTTTGAGTGTGACAAGAAATGATATGATTATCACCCTGAGAAACCAAATGTTAAGGGAGTTTGAATGAAAAATCATGTAGCTTTGCTCTCAATGATTTCTCAAGCTATGAATAAATACAGACTTCCAAATGATAAAAAGAGGGAGAAAAATTATGTTTAATCATTTATGAGGCAACATCCACCATCCATCAATGGGTATTTTGATCTATTAGGGGATGAACATTAGATCGGTACCACTAAAAAGATAGTTTCAGTTCATGCATTTTTTGAACATGATATATTCATCTTAGATGTATATCATTTTGAATGTGAATCTGATTAATGGTGGAATATTATCAAGAATATGAGGGAAGGTGATTAAATTGAGCCCATGGAATGGGACAAGTTCAAGAACATATTTTTCAATTTGTAATTTCCTCATATTCTTCAAACAAATAGGGATAAAAAATTCCTTGAACCTAATTAAAAGGATGATTAATTCGTTGGTACATATGGAGAAAAAATTACAATACATTCAAGGTATTCTTCTAGAATTATTATCCATCTTGAGATTAAAATTAAGATATTCTTTAATGGCATAAAACCAAGTCTCCAAAGGGAATGAGCCATAAGAGACTTCAATAGTTACAAAGAAATTGTCCGATGTTCTCTCAAAGTGGAGATGGATGTTGGAGTAACCCATCAATCATATGGGTTTGACAATAAGAGAAAAAAGAAATTGAAGGAAAATATGAAGTCCACAGTAAAAAGAAGAGTAGTTTTCTCATATGCTTAATGTGTGGAAGGAAACGTTGTGGGAATTGTATTAAAGGGACTTGTAAATGTTTTATGTGTGGATAAGATGGTGATCAGGTAGGTGAATAATGAATTGATGGGAAAAAGATGTATAATGATGGTAAAAATGAAAATACTACCCAAAATTAGCCTCCTACACTTCAATGCTACATATGCAAGGAAATCATGAATTATTCCAATCAATGCCCTACTACCAGGGTTATTGATGATGACTGACATCAACAAACTCTTATGGTGAAATAAAAAATGTCGCATGCAATCACAATCAATGGCGTGGAGTAAAATAATGAAGTGGTTAAAGTTACACATACCATCCTTTATAAAGAATAAAATCATGTATTTGATTATTGATCCACAAACTATTTTTTTTTCTAAGGAATTTTTTATGGGCATCGTTGTATTACATAAAAATTTAGATGTCGAGTTAGCTATGAAAACAACTAATGGCACAATGATCATATCAAAAGTTTATAATTATTATCCAATTGAAGTTTTTTTGAAATCACACCTTGAAAATTGTGTGATCATTCCTATAGTGTAATTTGATGTGATTCATACCTGTATTGGATTTCATCATATGGATATTATATCAATTTCCAAGGATGGGATGCCATATTTGATATTCCAGATAAATTTATGATTGTATTTCGATGCAAAGATGAATATAACCTTACAATAGTAATTTAATCCATCTTATGTGTCTTGATTAATATAAATGAAGGTTATTTACCACAAATGGTTGGGGAGAAACTCAGAAATAATAATTGACAAATTTTAAGAGAGTTTGATTATTTTTTCCGGATGAATTTTTAGGCCCTCCAGAAAATCATGATGTTTAGTTTTCAATGGAACTTTTAACAGGTGCTAGGCTTATTTCAAAAAATCCTTGTATAATTTCCCCAATTGAGATGCAGGACTTGATGAAGCTACTCCAAGAGAATCATGATAAGGGATTCATATGCCCTAGTGCATCACATTAGGGAGAAACTATTATATTTGTTGGGAAGAAAGATGGATCATAGATACTCTGTGTTGATTATAGGGAACCTAATATTTACACTATCAAGAAAAAATATCCTCTCCCATACATTGATGACTTATTTGAAAAAAAATTCCGATCTCAATACTTTTCCATGATTGGTCGTCTTTCATGATATCATCAACTAAGGGTAAAAAAGGGGCATATACCATATACGACATTAAATACGTTTTATGAACAATATGAATTTATATTTATTCCTTTTGGTCTTAATAATTCCCCTATAATCATCATGGATATAATGAATAGATTCTATAGAGACAATCATGATCAATATTTCATAGTCTTGTTATATTATATTCTTGTATATTCAAAGAGGATGAAAGAACAAGTAGATCACATGAGAATTTTTCTGCAGACCCTGAGAAAGGAGATGAATGACCCGATATTTACGAAGCATGAGTTTTTTATTTATAAGGATTCATTTTTGGGTCACATAGTATTATGAGAAGGGATATATGTGGATCTATCCAAAATATAAGTTATTGAATGTTGGGTGAGGAAAAGAATAACAACTGATTTCCAAATTTTTCTTTGTTTGGATGGATATTATTGATGTTTTTTGAAATATTTTTCCGGGTTATCTAATGCATTCAAGAAGTTTAATCAGAAAGGATTTATGTTCAATTTTATGGAGGAATGCAATGAAAATTTGAAAGAGCTAAAAAGAAGCTTAGACAGTGCATATGTGCTAACACTATCATGTAGTGGAGAATGGTTTGTCATTTACAGTGATTTATCCAAGAATGGGCTAGGATGTGCTCTCATGAAAAATTATATGGAGATAGATTATTCCACAAATCATTTGAAAATCCCTAAGAAGAATCAAAAAACACGTGATTTGGAGTTATCTACTATAATCTTTGCATTAATGAAATGGAGGCATTATCTTTATGGTGAAAGGTGTGATATCTATACTGATCATAAAAGTTTAATGTTTATTTTCACAAAAAAGGAGATTAACATGTATTAATGTAGATTGTTGGAGTTGATTAAAGATGAAAACTGATCAATACATTACCACCATGGGGAAGAGAATAAGGTGGCAGATTTTTGAGTCGAAAAGACAATGCTAGACTATTCATGATGAGTATAAAAATTATCTAATGTTTTAATATTTGAAAATGATGGATACTAAAATTTTAATGGATGTGGGGATATATTATCATTATCAAATGAATGTTAAACCATCTATAAAAATGAAGATTAAGGAGGCGCAGAAGAAAGATGCAGAGCTACAAAATAAGGTGATAATTGTTCTTGAATTCAACCATGATAGTGATGAAATAATAAGGATCATGAATAGGGTTTGTATTCCTTATATACCAGAATTAAAGAAGGAAATATTAGATGAGGTTCATAGTTCATCTTTCTCTACTCATCCTAGAAGAACAAAGAATTATAAAGACATGAAAGGGTATTTATGGGGGTTGGAATGAAAAGATATGTCACTAAATATGTCTCTCGATGCTTGGTTTAATAGAATGTTAAGACTAAGAGACATTAGTATTTGGGTATGTTACAACTGCTAACTATACCAGAATGGAAATAAGAAAACATAACTATGGGATTTGTCCTCGATCATTCCAGAAAATCCATTGGATATAATGCTATCTGGGTTATAGTTGATCACCTTACAATATCAGCACACATCATTACTATTGGAGAGGATTTCCCTTTTGGTCATCTTTCTAGGATATTTGTAATGGAAGTGGTAAGATTGCATAATGTACCATATTCCATTATATGTGATCAAGATCTGAGGTTTACCTCGATGTTCTAGAGAAGCCTTCAGTATGCTTTGGATATAGAGTGATGTTTCAGAACAACTTATCATCCTCAGAGGTATGATCATCCAAAGAGGAAAATTCAAAATCTGGAAGACATTTTGAGAGTTTTCTCATTTGATTTCAATGGTTGTTTGGATCAACACCCACCTTTGGTGTAATTTTCGAAAAAACATTATCTTCATCTCCAGTATTCAGATATATCCTTATGAGGCCCTCTCTATAAAGAAGTGTAGAACTGAAACATTATTGGATGATGTTATGGAAATAAAGCTACTAGGACATGATCTTGTTCATGAAATGGAAGAAATAGTCTGATCTATTTGACAACACATCAGAGTAGCTCAGAGTCGACAAAAAGGTCATGTTGAAAAATGATGAAAGGTCCTAGTTTTTCAAGTGGGTGATAAGGTGTTTCTAAAAATATCTCCCTAAAAGAGAGTAATGATATTTGAAAAGAAGCGAAAGTTGAGGCCTAGTTTTATCAATCCTTTTGAAATTATGGATAAGGTTGGGAAGGTAGCTTTTTGATGGACACCTCCACTGAATATCTCTAATGTTCAAGATGTGTTATATATATCTCTCCTATGAATTTAAATACCTTGTCCTTCTCATTTAATAATATCATAAGTCATACCATTGGATCAATATCATTCTAATAAAGAACATCTAATAGAGATTATGGATCGTAGTGGAAAATTTCTACAAAAGAAGACCATTCTCATGGTTAATGTTTTATAGAGGAACCTCAAATTTGAAAAACCTACATAATAATTTTAGGATTTGATGATGGAGAGGCTTCCTAATATGTTTCATATCTAGTTACTAATTATTAGGGCAAAGTTTATTTTATGGGGGTTATAATGTATAGTCCAGATGTTTTTTATGAAATATTTTTTTTTATTTTTCAGTACCATTTTTTCACACAATCATGAGTTTAAACCAATTAAAATACTCTCTTTCTATAAAATTAACATTATATCATATTTTTTAGGACAATGGAAATAATTATATCTAACGTATGAAAATACATAGTGAATCCATTGGATATCAAATATTTATAAAAAATATAAGTCAATTACATATTTGTATTTTGGATTGAATTACATTTCTTAATGAAATTGATGAAATATATATGTGTTATATACATAATAAAATATTTTTCATATTCATCCATTGGATATTTTTGTCAAAGGGTATGAATAAAACACTATTTGATGTATAAAAACCAATTTTTTTTTAAAAAGGATTATATTACACATTTGAATGGGGAACACATTCTAAAAAAATATTTTGACTTATTAATAATTATTATATTACAACATAATCATTTTATTTTTATGTGGGAAATAAAATTTTACTTTGGATGAATTTCTTATATTTTTCTGATAACTTTCATGTTTTGATGAATAGTAAAACACACTAAATTTTACGCAAAAATTGCTTTTTTCATCGAGACAAACTGTATAGATAAATTATAATATTGAATGGGTTTAAAGAATAAATTGTATATATTTTTATCATTCAGTATAATTTATTTCATTATCATTATTTTTACATTGAATACATATGTAAAAACATTTTAATCTTTTGTAATGTATTGCCTTTTAAAAACCTGTTCTTTCATTCCGACAATGAAATTTACTTTAAATTAATTAATGCAACTTATTGGTATTGAAATTATAAAAAAGGAATCAATATGTGGTATCAGTGTGTCTAAAATATGTTAATAGAAAACTTTTATTTTTGGGGCTTTAGGAATTTTAACTTTGGTAATTATTTTTATTATCGTTGTTGATTGTAAATTATGGAATTAAAGGTAATACTAATATTTTAAAATTACCTTAACACATGTAAAAATCCTATTGTATGACTGAATTAAACCCTTATTATCTATTCATTTATATGTAATCATTTAATGGTCACATTTCTATGAATATGTAATGAATATAATAAAAACTAATGAATGTGACAAAATGTCACTATTTCATTTTATGTAAGTATATTAATTTTAATATATGGATAAAAAGAACACAATAAAAACTATTGATAGTATCTGGAAATATAAAATAATTACGTACATTATATTAAGTTATTTATTATTTTATGAAATTAAATATTTACAATTATGGATTACACAATAGTGACACATAAATTATTTAATTAATAGAATTATCAAATAATTGATTTTGAAAATATTAAAAGAATTGTGATTTTAATTAATTAAGGTTCTATATGAAATTTATCAGTGATTATGACATTTTTTGAGTATAATCAATGTTTTTTTGAAGATATATTCTCTTTTTATTTTATTTAATATGAAACCAATTAATATTTTCAAAATTGACACTATTGATATTTTATAATAATATTTCATTATTAAGTTATTTAAAAATCAAAAAAATAATTTAAAATTACAAAGAGATAATTATAATGTCTAAAATTTTATAAAATATCCATTTATATTCAATTAACACCATATAAGTAAATATTTATAACCATTAATTTTTTTGAATGTTATTTCCATAGTTCAGATTAAATAGAATAACTAAGAGTTAATAATATAGATATGGGATAAATTGAAAAAATAACTTGTCAAAAATTTATTGGATTATGATATTACAACCATATTTTATTTTATACTCGAAATTCGTAAATTTTGGAGGTTTTTGAGTATGGTTTGATTTTATTATAAATTATTATTTATGGACTTTCAAAAGTTCCCCTCAACTCAATTATAAAATGGCAGCTACTCCCTCACCACTTCACTTAATTTTGAACCTTCAAACATGGAAATCCCTTGACATTTTTCCATATAAATTTCCTATTTTTATTCTTTAGGTTTTTAGGTCATCTTAAAAGGCCATATCCAGTTCCCTTAGAAGAGATTTAGTAGATGTACATCGAGGAAGAGGTGATCTCTGGTACTGATTCTTTCTATCATATTTATTATTATACATCTTCTTCACTTTTTGTTTCATTGTAAAATAATAACATAAGTATATATGATATAATTATATGTTATTATAAATATGAGACACCCATATTTCACCTTTTATCCATCCTATGAAAAATTAAATCATTGAGAATGCGAAAGTACAACTTACCATCTCCACGTTGTAGAGTAACCTGTTTTTCACCACCACCTTACATGGATGGGTATAATAATGGAAATAATAACTATATATCATTATTATAACATTATACTAATTCTTAAATATTATACAACATCCATTTCCATACAATTCCAAAAATTTGGGAATGATATCATTACTCGTGCGTTCGTACGACCTTTCGTCTCCACAATGCGATGCCATTCCTTCAACATGATCTTCACTAAACCATGACTTATTACGTGAATTGAATGAATAAATATGATATATATTATAATAATACTATTCTTTAAATGGTATAACTATAACCTGAAAATATTAATATGAATTTCTTCGACAAAACATGCATAAGAACATAAAGTAGGTAATATCCAAATAACATGTAACAGCGAAATGTTACTAAAAAAATAATTAAAATATTATCACAAATATTATCATAAAAATAATTTTGATTCCATAATACATCATTAGAATTATTTAAAAAATTATTCAAGAGGTTTCGATACATATGATGCATATTAGACCAAAGGTAAGGGTTAATTTTTAAAATCTCTTTTTTATCTGATATTATATATTTGTAAATATTTCTTGTGGTATATTTATCATCTATGCCCGTGTTTCCTAAAAATGTATTTCATGATTATTTTTATTTCGTTCTTTAATTATACCCATTGGTGAATTTTTACTAAACTATATGAATGAAATATTTTTTCATTTTCAGTTTGATGTACTTTTGGACTTTTCCAGCAAAAGGATGAGTAGAAGGATATTTTAACTTATAGAACATGAATATATTTTTACTCCTTCATAATGCCATATTTCTGTGAACCATACTCTACACGATATGTTGTTTATTTTCAACTATATTCTTTTATTTTATATATAATGGAATTTTGGAAAATTAAAATCATTTTTTAAGAAAAAAGATAATTTTCTCAGGAATTAAGATCATGTGTTTTATCAAAGTTTTTTTTGATCTAAGATGAAATAGGGTTATGTTTCAATCCCTGTTATTAATTTTATTTGATTGTTTTTATGATGGAATTATTTTTTATGAAATATATTTATCTTATATAAATAATGTTATGATGGAATGATATTTAAAAAACAAATTTTTCCATTGGGTTATGCAATGATTTATGGTTTATGTTTTTGTGGAACATGTAAGAATGATTTCATTATTAGATGTGTGTGACCTATATCAACATCCATTGAATTGGGTAAAGACCTATATCTATGGAGATAGACCTTACTTGAATGGAAAGAAAATCTGGTTTAGTAATATAGGGCTTGAATGACCAGTATATCCAGTTCAGTAAGGGACTTTTTCCTCTATGATGGTCTTAGATATGAGGCTTGGATAGTATAGAAATAATTTTCTATGATTATATGTATTCCACAAAACATCGTGCTTTATGTTAAGACTTTTGGGATTATTTACATTCATTCTAATGAACTTTTATCCCATGAAATGATATCATGATATTTTGAATGCAAGTTAAGAATTTACAATGTTATGTTCTTATGTCTTATGATTAGGAACTTATTTATATTTCCCATGTATACCCTTTCTGAGCATTTGAGATCAACCGTTCATATGGTTCTTTTTCCCATGGCATAAAGAAGGGTATAAAGTAATTGTCACAAACTGAATCTGGTTACCACCTTCAACGACACCAAACCCGGTCGATGGCAATGCCTGAAGGGAATTCCCTATCCCCACGGGATATCACAAATGACCGAGTATCATTTATCTTGGGTTGGGAACTATTTACCCGAATATGTATACATAAAACATCAAAAATATTTGATAAAATGAATCTGAAAAATTCATACAATCAAGGTTTATAAAAAAATACAGAACTGAATACATGAGTTCAAATGAAATAAAAAAGGTCCAAAGACACAATGAATAAACAAAAAAACCACCCCATGGACTCCATATGACAATAGGTCATCACCCCCAAGCTATGTCCACAACTCCGTCCCAAGGATGGGGATTAACACCCTGAATCGCCTTCACCCTTGTCCATTCCTTTACGTGAGTCAAACATAAACAAGTTTAGTTACACCCAAGGGGTGTATGTAGGGTTTGATCCTAAGCCCAATAGTATTCCACCCAAGGATTCCAAATATAATGCAGCACAATGTGAAAAAGGAAGCTGTTTTAATATGCAATGAAAAGTAGTGATAAAATCAAAGAAACGAAACATTCAATTGATAACAGTTTTCAAGCTAAAAATTCATAATGTTAACACATTTAAATAGAAATGTGAGCTACTATAAATTACTTTCAAAACACCCCAATACAAGGTAAAATACCACAAATCCAATGAGCCCTAAAACTAGAACACCCCTAGGAAACTACATAGTCGCTGGCCCTATGTACCTTATACCTTGGTGTAAAGTATCCAAGTCACAATCTTTTCCCATGCATGAGACACTAGTAGAGAACATACCTATAACCTATTGGTCCCCAAATATCATCCACATAGTTTATTAATATTTGTCGTTATCCATTTTCTCTGTGAAAAAGGGGAACAACCCATCCAGTTCACTAGCAGTACTAGTACATATCCGCCCACCTAAGTACATGGGATTCCCATATTTGTGCTCAAAAAATTTCAGCAAACCACAGACATCCTTTTTCATATAAAAAACCAATACTTGTCACAACCAAATAATATAGTATCTATACACACTTTATACCATTTAAAACACACAACAATACATTTTGATTTTCAATAAAACAACATCTCAAAATATCCCAGTGTTTTGCACCCAAATCTATTTGAAATATCGACTTTTCACACTATGTGCACACTTTTACGTCCCCAAATAAAATTTCAGTTCACTAACCTTTAATTAAACCAACAATTAAGTTTCTGTGTATCCCCATGTGAACCAAGAAGTTATATCTTTTAAAAACACCTATTTTCACACAAACATGGCACATAAATCCCATTTTCTTCCCAAAACACCATTTAAAAAAACTTTTTCAGAAACAAAAAAAATAATAAAAAATAAAACCATGATTTTAAGTCCTAATACATTTCAATAAAATCTACTAAGTAATTATTGGTCAGCCCAAAATGAACCAATAAAAGGTTTGTACGAAAACACCCAATTTCACCAAAAAATGGAACTTAAAATTCATTTGCTTTATAAATGCAACTAAACCCAATTTTTGCAGAAACATTAAAATTCAATAAACATTAAAATACCATGAACACAGAAATATATGTCACATAAATTTCTTGCACAATGGAATCACCTACCAAAAGAGTCAAGAACCACAAATCCTAGTGCGGAACTTCAACCACACCACCAACACACCACAAGGGAGTGAGATCAAACCTAAAACCATAGTTTTTGGACCAATAAACTCAAAATGAAACCCTAGGTACGAATCCCCAACTTCTGGAAATTTGGGTATTCTAGAAAAAAGGGAGAAAGCTTAAGGAAAATGAAGCAAGTTAGAAGGATAGTCACATACATGAGAAATCTGGATGATTTTAGCAACCTGAGAAGTTCGGCCCTAATTATCGACTGATACGATCTCTAAAGAGGGGGAAACTAAGCTGGGGGTTTGGCTAGGTACATTGGGAGTAGGTGAGAGGTTTAATCACCAATTAAGGATAAAAAATGAATATTTTATGAAATAATTAAAAACAAATGTTACAATTGGAAATGGGCCTTCGGGTTTGGCCAATACCTATTTCGATCACCCAAATCCAAGATGCTAATGAATTTTTTAGGGGACCATATTTATTTGGAGGATTGAATAGTTAGATGAAGGTCATTTTGGAAGTATAATGGGTGAAAAAATGTTTAAAAACTCAGGATTTAATAATAAAACAAAATTTATTTTCAAAACTGGAAATGGGCTCTCAGGTTGGCCAAAATTTTGGAAACCCACCATTTCCTTAAAAAATGCTTGGAAAACCCCCAAAACAAAGAAATAATGTAAATTAAAAGAAATATAAAATTACAATATTTCATTTATGTTACAATTATCCCCAGCATGAAGGACTTTCTACCCCGGAAAGTCAACATGAAGCTTGATTGGAAGAAAAGAATGGGTATTCTTCCTTGACCCATGACTTTCGCTCCCATGACTCATGTGTATCATTCCCATTCATCCATAGAACCTGGAATAATGGAATAGAACTAACTTTATGTAAATTCTCTTTGTAGTCCACTAGTTTCACCGGCTTCTCAACAATAGACAAGTCAGGCTCTATCTCCAGTTCTTCCCAACTCAACACGTGGGACAGATCCGAGTTGTATTTCTTCAACTAAGAGATGTGGAAGACATCATGGATGGATGTCAATTGAGAAGGTAAGGCCAACCTGTATTCCACCTTTACAATATGCTCGATGATCTCAAACGGACTGACATACCACAATGTCAAATTCCCTTGCTTCCCCAATCGACGATGGCCCAGACGAGGGGCCACTTTCAAGAATACCCTATCACCCACAGAAAAATCGAGGTCACAAAGACTCTTGTTAGCATATGATTTATAGATACTCTAAGCTTTTAATAAATGTTGTCTAACAAAATTGACCCTCTTAGACTTCTCTTGCTCCAGACTCGGCCCTAGCAGTGAGGTCTCACCTACCTCATCCCAACACAGGGGGTACCGACACGGCCGACCATAGAAGACCTCAAAAGGAGCCATTTTAATCGAGGATTGGTAACTGTTATTATAAGAAAACTCAACCAACAACAAATTGCTATCCCAGGAACCTCCAAAGTCCAATACACATGCACCGAGAATATCCTCCAAAATCTGATTTGCCCGCTCTATCTGACCATCTGTTTGAGGATGGTATGTCGTTCTCATCTTAATCTGAGACCTCAAGGCATTATGAAGGCCTTCCCAGAAGTGAGAAGTGAAACGACAGTCTCTATCTAAGAAAACTTCCTATGGCACACCATGGAGTCTCACCACCTTTTGAAGATACAAACATCCCAACTCATCTACATTAGATGTATCACTGATTAGAATGATGTGGGCTGATTTGGTCAGACTATCAATCACCACCCAAATGGAATTCTTACCCCTAGTTGTATATGGTAATCCATCAATGAAATCCATGGTGACCTCGTCCCACTTCCAGGTAGGAATGGGTAATGGTTGGAGAAAACCGGAGGGCCTTTGGTGCTCTACTTTCACCCGCTGGAACACGTACCATCTCGAAACAAAGTCCGCTATGTCATGTCACATACGAGGACACCAAAATTGTCGGTGGACATCATAATACATCTTAGTGGCACCCATATGAACAACCCACTAAGACTGGTGGATATCCTACATCACCACCTCTCGTATAGATAACGGTACTACTGAATAAACCTTGAAGTACAAGGTGCCCTCAGGAGATGACGACCAATCGGAGGATGTCTCCCCACCATGAAGAAATAGTTTCAACCACTGACAAAACTCATCACTGGGCTGTTCCCACTAAATCAAATCCAACAGAGAAGGATTCAAATGGACGCTCACCATGAATTCCCCTCCACCGTGTTCCCTGGTCTCCACATGCATCTAAGAAAAGAGCCCCATTAGTGCCCACTCATCACTGGACTTCCTCAAAGCTTGAACTAGAACCATTCTGTTCATGGCGTCGGCCACTACATTACCCTTGACTAGGGTATAGAAAATGTCAATGTCAAACCCCTGTAAGTACTTGATCCGGTGATGCTACCTCAAGTTGAGGTCCTTCTATGAGAAGATATAACATAAGCTTTTGTGATCAGATTAGACCACAAACTTCTCCCAAAAGAGGTAGTGACACCATGTCTTCAAAAGATTCATAACCACTGCCAATTCCAAGTCATGGGTCTGGTAGTTCATTTCATGTGGTTGAAGTTGGCGAGAACCGTACGCGACCACGTGATCATCCTGTATAGGCACGCACCCAAGACCCATACCTAAAGCATCACAATAGACCACATATCCCTTTCCATCCTCTGGCAAAATCAGCACGGGGGCGGTAGTCAACCACCTCTTCAGCTCCTAAAATGATTCCTAGCATTCTGGAAACCATACAAACATCAACCCTTGTTGGGTGAGGGTATTCATCGGTGAAGAAATCCAAGATAATTCCTGAATGAATCACATTTAATAACTAGCCAAACCAAGGAATCTCATGATATCAAACACATTCTTCAGTTTCTCACACGACATGACTGCACTAATTTTCTCGGGGTCCACTGAAAATATATGATCTGAGATCACATTCCCTAGAAAGCTCACCTCCCTGATCCAGAAAGTGCACTTTGACAACTTTTCATAGAGGCGGGGATCCCGTAATCTACCAAAAACGATCCTCAAGTGATTTTAATGTTCCTCCTCAGAGCTAGAGTATACCAGAATGTCATCCACGAACAACACAACAAAGGAATCAAGATACTGATGAAACACCATGTTCTTGAGTTCCATAAATACCACTGGATCATTGGTCAATCCAAAGGTCATGACCAAACACTCAATGTGGTCGTACCTTCTTCAAAAGGTAGTCTTTGGGATATCTGACTCTTTCACCCAAAGATGATGATACCCTGAACGTAGGTCTACCTTTGAGAACCACTTTCCCCCCTTCAACTAATCGAACCAATCATCAATTCTGAGCAAAGAGTATTTATTCTTAATTTTTACCTTATTCATCTTCCGGTAGTCAATACACAACCGGAGGGATCCATCAACCTTTTTCGCAAACAACACATGAGTAGCCCAAGGACAGATGTTCAGGTGAATGAATCCTTTTTATTCTAAGCCATTTAGCTTTATATTTAATTCCCTCAGCTTGGTGGGGGCCATGAAATAAGAGGGAAGTGATATCAGTTGTGTTCCCGGTGCCAGATCAATTGAAAACTCCACATCCCACTCCGGGGGAAAACCTAATAAATCATCCGAGAATACCACCAGAAACAAATTAACTATATGAGGTAGTGATCATTCAGGGGAAAGACCATACTCTAGCATGAGTGAAGATAACTGGAAGATAAAACTTCCCAACTCTGGGAGTGGAGGCCCAGCGGGACCTAAGTGAGGATCCCATTCTCCATGAAAAACTTGAAGACTCCCATTAGGTGTCGTGAAACTCACACACCGTCTGTAACAATCGATGTTTGCCTGGAAGTGTACTAGCTAATCCATCCCAAGTATGAAATAAAACAGGTCCATATCTATGACCAAGAGGTCCCACTCCATCTCAATCCCTGACATAGAAAGTGCACACGATGGGCACCTTAGACCCTACTCCTTCTTTCCCAACGGTGTCACCAACTCCATCATCAATGAAATCAAATCAGTTGGAAAATTCTGAATGTCCACAAAACAGGATGAAATGAATGAAACAGTGTCACCCTTATAAAAAGAGAAGTAGCTATGTAATATGTGATCGAAATGGTACCTCGAACTATCGAAGATCCCGCCTCTGATCCTCCTGGTGCCTGATCCACTACATGGAGATGTCCAGTATCTTCTTGAGCATGACCTCTAGTCTGTGGTTGTGCCCTGAACTAGCTCTGCCCAGTAATTGATCCAGCCCTATAACCACAACCTCCAAATCGAGATCCCCTAGCCCTTGATGACATGGACTGTGCTGCCACTCCTCTTGAAGCCACTAACCCTGCCCAACTTGGGAGTGGATGTGCCACACCGCAGAAGCGCTACAAATTCCACATACCTCCACACTGGTAATAAGGCCTTGGAGGAAGTGGACATTCTGGTTGGATATGCCCGAGCTTCTCACATTGGTGTTACATAACTGATCTCACATCAGAAGCAGCAGAAGAAAACTGGCTGGAAGAATGGTCTGAACAGCCACCCCATTTATTCACATGATCCTCCCGCTTCCTTTTCTTCTCTGAGGATCTACCACTGCCCGCTGTTGATACTGAACCATAGAAACCATCCCTACCTTTCCTATCAATATTAACCATGCACACCCGGTCAACGACCTCAATAAAAGTCCTCAGTTTAAACAACAACAGTTGGGAGTATATTTCTGGTCGCAAGCCATTCTCAAACCTATGGGCCTTCTCCAGCTCATTAGAGAAAATGTATGGATCATACTAAACCAACTCAGTGGAACAGTTGGCATACTCAATCACAGATAGATTCCCCTGAACAAGTTCCATTAACTCCCTATACCAAGAATAAGCCAACACCTCAGGGAAGTAACATTCATTGAAGAAATCATTGAAATCTCCCCAGTGTATCTGCTCATTATTCCAAGCCTGAAGCACTGACTCCTAGCACTTACGGCTGGGACCCTCCAATAGAAAGGAGACAC
This sequence comes from Viscum album, assembly GCA_963277665.1. Classification (NCBI taxonomy): domain Eukaryota; kingdom Viridiplantae; phylum Streptophyta; class Magnoliopsida; order Santalales; family Viscaceae; genus Viscum; species Viscum album. The sequence goes on along the minus strand of OY728151.1, from coordinate 1,165,083,854 downwards.
AGTTCACCCTGATCTCCTTGGGTGTTTCCAGGAACTCAAACATATGCTCGATCTTCTCGAGCCATTCTTCAGCTTCCTGGGGTTCTGAGCTACCTCAGAATGTAGGAGGCATGTTTTTCAGAAACTCATGGGTTTTCTCTTTCCTAGGACCTGTCTCTTATGCCCTAACAGGAATAAGAGTAGGAGCTAGTCCATATCCCAAGGCTTGGATAGCCCGAACCACATCCTCCACGAGCCTCTGATCAATCGGTTAGGGAGGACTCTTTCCAACATCCTCCTATGGGCGGGTGGGAGCTTTCGAGGGAGGCATGTTTCTACAAAATGAAACCATCACAAAACAATAGTCAATACCATATTTCTGAAAATTTTAATAAAATACATAATATATAAATAAACTAAACACATTACAGAAATAAAAGAAACGACTACTCCACATCCACCAGATGTCCACATGTGGTATGCAGCCCACACGTGTCACCTGGAAGTAAAGTCAATCCATAAATTCCAACATCCCCTAAAGACTCAAGTTCTACCCTGAGAGGTGTGGGATAGGAACCCTACTCACAACAAAAAACCTAATCTCTGATAGTCCTAGCTGTTGTCTATCCAAACTCATCCCAAAATAGTAATATAACCCAAAAACTTTAACATCCTTTGATACCATTTTGTCATGAACCAAATATGGTCACCACCATTAACGGCACCAAACTCGCCCCATGGAAAGGCCCGAAGTGAGTTCCCTATCCCCATGGGCTGGAAGAAATTCCCAGGAATCATTTATCTTGTTTTGGGTACTATTTACCCAAATATGTATACAAAAAACATAAAAATATTTGATAAAACGAATCTGAAAAATTCATACCAGCATGGTTTATACAGAAATACATAACTGAATACATGATTTCAAATGAAGTACAAAACTTCCAAATACACAATGAAACAAAAAAAATATCCCCATGGACTCCACATGACAAGTGATCATCACCCCTAAGTTGTCTCCACAACTCCATCCCAAGGATGGGGACTAACACCCCGAACCGCCATCACCCTTGGCCTTTCATTTACCTGAGTCAAACATAACCAAGTCTACTTACACGCAAGGGGTGTAATTATGGTGCGAGACTAATCTAAATAGGATACCACCCAATGATTCCAAATATAATTAAATACAATTTGAAAAATCAAGCAGTTTTAATATGCAAAGAAAAGCAGTGATAAAATCCAAGAAATACAACTTTCAATTGATAACAATTTACAAGTTAAATATTTCAAAATGTTCACACATTTAAATAGACATGTGATCTACTATAAATTACTGCCAAAAAAAACTCAATACAAGGGTAAATACCACAAATCCAATGAGCAACAAAACCGGGAACACACCTAGGCAACTGAATACTCTCGGGCCCTAAGTACCTCATATCTTGGTGTAAAGTATCCAAGTCACAATCCATTCCCATGCACGAGCCACTAGTAAGAAATATACCCATAACCTAGTGGTCCCCAACTATAATCCACATAGTTTAGTTAGAGTTTTCATTATCCATTTTCTCAGTTAAACAGGGACACAACCCATCCGGTTCACAAGTCGTACTAGTACATATCTGCCCAACTAAGTACCCGGGATTCCCCTTTTTGTGCTCAAACAATTCAGAAACCAACACACATATTTTTGCATATAAAACACCAATATTGTTGACAACCAAAGAATATAGTATCTATACACAGTTTATAAAATTTAAAACACACATCAATACATTTTTATTTTCAATAAAACAACCTCTCAAAATATCCCATTGTCTTGCACCCAAATCTCTTAGAAATATCCACTTTACACACTATGTGAACACTTTTAAGTCACCAAAACAAAATTTAATTTCAATGACCTTTAATGAAACCAATAATTATGTTTTGGGGTATCCCTATGTGAACCATGAAGTCATATCTTTTAAAAACCCCCATTTTCACACAAACATCGCACCTAAAGTTCATTTGCATCCCAAACACCATTTAAACAATCTTTTGCAGAAACAAAAAATAATAATAAACATTAAAAACATGAATTTATGTCCTTATACATTTCAATAAAATCCACTAATTAATTATTGGTCGGCCCCAAATTAACCAATAAAAGTTTTGTATGAAAACAACCAAATTTCACCAAAAATTGCAACGTAAAATTCATTATATTTATAAATGAAACTAAATTTTTTTTTGAAGAAACATTCAAATTAAATAAACATTAAAATAACATGAACACAACATGCTAAGTCACTAATATTGCATGAAAAATGGAATCACCTTCCAAAAGTGTCAAGAACCACATATCCTAGTGTGGAACATCAACAGCAACACCACCACACCACAAGGGAGTGAGATCAAACCTAAAACCAGAGGATTAGACCAAGAAACTCAAAATGAAACCCTAGGTACGAATCCATAGCTCTTGGAAATTTGGGGATTCGAGAAAAAATGGGGAAATCTTAAGGAAAAGGAATGAACATAGAAAGATAGTCACTTGAGACATCATGATGATTTTAGAAACCTAAGAAGTTTGTCCCTAATTCATAACTCATACGATCTCCAAATATGGGTAAATGAAGCTAGGGGTGCGGATAGGTATAGAAGAGAAGGTGAGAGGTGGAATACCCGAAAAAGGATAAACAATGAATATTTTATGAATTAATTAATAAAAAAATTTAAAACTAGAAATGGGCCTTCGGGTTGGACCAATACCTATTTAGATCACTCAAATACAAGATGATAATGAATTTTTAAGGGGTCCAAATTTCTTTTGTGGATTGAATAGTTAAATGAAGGTCATTTTGGAAGATGAATGGGTAAAAAAGGTTGAAAAAATAAAGAGTTATTGAAGAAATAGTATTTATTTTCAAAACATGAAATGGTAACTCGGGTTGGCCCTAATTTTGGGAACCCACCATTTCCTTCAAAAATGCATGGAAAACCTCAAAAAAAGTAAGAATATAAATTAAAAGAAAAATACATTTAAAATATGTCATGTATGTGATAGTAATATATGTCCGATAGAATAATAGTTATGAGGAAATAAGTGGAAGGTACTGTTGATGTTTTATGAACCATTTGTTTATGTTTCTCATTTCTTAAAGACACTATACTGATACGGTCTTATCATGGATTAATTATATGATTTAATGAATGTACATTAAATTTCAGTTAATATCAATTTATGATAAGTATGGTTCATTATAACTATTTCATATAAAACAATTCCTAATTAGCTCCCAAAATCCTTCCCCTCATCCTAGAAGACTCACTTTATGATTAATGAAATGTAATGATGTCTTTTGTTATAAACCAAAAGGGGTTACTGGAGTAAGATGTAACATTCTTAAAACTATCACTTTTGTTTCATTTAATTCTACACCCCTTCAATGATTTTACATAATTATTATATTATATCTTAATTACCATTCATATAATGAGTTAGTTTTATTCAAATATTTATACTTACACCTTCAAACACATCCCTAGAATGTGATATGTCATCAACATTCGTGTGTACGGCAGGCAACCGCTTCACAAACCAATGTCATTCATTATTCCATTACCACATGTCAAGGATGGAAATAATGGTGTTTTTTTAGTTTATATATGATATAGATGATATTAATAACCAAATTATTCTTCCTTAATTATTATATAACACATACCTCTTGGGTTCCATTTTGTGGGAAAATTTTAACATCGTTAGTAGACATGTAGACTACCACCTTCTCAAAGTGATGTGATTTGTTCACATATTTCGTGGAATGTATTAAATATGGGTTTAATAAAAACATGTGACATATATTCAATAAATATTTTGTTGTAATGGTATTATAAGCACACACACACAGATATATATATATCAATTACATTTAAAATATAAAAAGTAAATGGATGTAGCGTTCATGCATATATGCCACCTACCATCTCCATGAAATGTGAAATTCATTTATAATTTCAAAACACTATGGACTAATATAATGAAATATATGCTAAATATATATTATATTGATATAATGATTTAACTGTTTGAGATGTTTAAATCATGATCAATGTATGAAGAACAAAAATATCAAGTCAAATCATTCTCTAAAATATATGCCATAAACACCTAAAATAGGGAAAAATATATGAAATATTTTTAACAAACAGGTAATAAGATATTATAAGAAGAAAATATAAAATATAATAAAAAGGATTATGGTTATGGTATAAGTCAAAAAAATTATTAAAACCATTATTAAGAAGTATAATGGATGTACACATAAAAGTAAACACAATGTAAGTGATTTCATGTCAATTTACATTTCCTTGAAACTTCATCATTATTTTGAACCAATAATATATAATGTGATCTATATACTATGGATTTTCCATTTCATATCATGATTCATTCATAAACCATGGTATTTTAAGAATCAGTTTTAATGATCTATCCGAACTTGTTTATATTGAAAATTATAATGATGTAAAAGTTATCTATTCAATCTCTCTCTCTCTTTTGTGATTGTTAACTTCTTCATGAAATAATCACTTTATTGTAATAATTATTCATTATAAATTTTATTAAATATCCACAATCATGGTTGATGGATATTATTATTTCTTAAACCTTATACCATTTTTTCATACGGTGATTTCTTTGACAGTAATTTGATTATATGGGGAAATATTGAAAACCCTATTCATTATTCAATATAGATATTTTATAATTGATATTTTTTGCTAATTTAATCAATTTAATGAAATGAGTAATTCTTTTCACTGGAAGTGATAAGTGGGACCAGAACATTATATATCCTCTATAATCATTGAATGATTGTCATGATTCATATATATTGGCTAAATTATTCATGTATTTAACTATAGTTTTAAATTGTCTTATGAATGGTCTTAATGGTATAAGTTTTCATGTGAATAATAACTGGTGTCCAATAATTAAGCATTTCCATCAATGATATTTCAGTTATTATAATTATTATTATCGATGAGGTTTTTCTTTGAAAAAAATAATTGGATGAATTTTATTCAAGATTTAATGATCAAATTTAATTACATTTAGTTATTAACAATGCACTATAGATTATTCTATATTCAGTTATTTGAGAGACATGCGTTCTTGTTTATTTAACATAACATGTTGTATTATTCTGATTTGTTGGTTATTTCTTCTATTGTATATACCATTAATAATAATTTGAACTCACCATTATTATTTTTTCATTCCCCAGTTTTTGAAGAGGAATAATTTGAATGTGTTTAAAATATACTATGTGTTTACTTATGTAAGATTTATTTTTGTTTATCAATGTTTGGTTGCTATCATGTATGTATTATGGTTTTCCAAAAAAATATTGTTGGGTCCATTGGTATTTGGATCTTGTTTCTATGATAATTTTATATTGTATGATAATATTCTTGAAATTATAGGTTCAGGGAATTAAAGATTCTATCAAAAAATACAATTATAATTATCCTTATGAAATTATCTAACATAGGGAATCTAAAGAAGGGGTAATCATTTTCCCCAGCATCTTTCAATTTTGTTTTTCTAATATATCATCTATATTTTTGGTATTAATAAAAATAAAATATCTTATGAAACAATAATATACTAAATTTTTATTATTGTTATGGGACCACCAAAATATACCCCTTATTCCATCAATTCGAAAATAATAGTATCCCTCGTTTATATATATGGATTATCTCTTCCTCAATGTATAAAAATTAAATTCCAATAATGATCAATAATTGATTAAAGTTATGATGATTCTAAATAATATAGGTTATATTAATGATATAATTTTTTTCGATGTATATTATAATATATACATGCTTACATGTATATCTATTGGAAAATAATAATGCTACTTGTGCGTACAAATGGACTACCTCCCCCATGATGTTGAGAGATTCATTTTTCATTTCCAAATTAAATGGATGGTTATAGGTATATATTAATTGAATAAATATTATATAAATATTATATAATAGTTATTCTAGAAATATTCATTAATATATAATTTTATTTGATTCCATTCACTAAAAATTGATTACAATATTCATGTATACATACGTCTTACTCTTCCCATTAATGATGTAATTAAATTCTATATCTCTACCATTTATGAATGAATCTAAATATTTATATATAATATATATTAAATTTATAACATTGATGAAATTATTGGGAAAATATAACAATGATCATTATATAAGGGATAGAAACAAAAAACAGAAACACTCATGAAGAATGATGCAATTAAATACTTGAAATGAAACATTTATTGAGAAAATATTAGTGAATTATAATTTAAATAATAAAGGTTGAGAAATATTTTATTATAATTATATACATAACTTTTTTATATTATTATAAAAAATTTAATATTTTTATTTATGATGTAATATCTATTTTGTATCAATTTTAACTTAAAATATGGTTTAATGATACATTCTCATTGTTTATAGGGATTGATTACAATTATGTTTTTAATGAATGAATTTTATAATGAACCATTCCAAAATCACATAACATTTCTTATCATATAATTATTTATATTTATTACATGTTTCCCAACAATTTTACTCTTTTGAAATTCTCATTATAGAAATATAATGTTTTTATGGAAAATAATATTTATTTATCACTTAAATCATCATTTTCATCCATGTACAAGATTTTAAAAATAATTCCACAATTTTTTAGAATCCTACATGTATTTTTAATTTCATTTTATGCATTTTAATTTGATTAAAATTGTAAAAAATGAATGTTATTTTTAATTTTTGAAAGGTGTAATTTTTAATTGTGTGGAAAATGTGTATGGAATAATTGATTTAATATATAAGGAAGGTATTGAACTTACCCATATCAAGTAAACCCAAATATTTGGAGAATAGTTTTTCATTTTTAATGGTTAATTTTAAATATAATGCCTCTTTTAATACTATGAAATTGTTTATATTTTAAGTTATTTAATTTTCTGTTAAATGGATATTTTCCTCAATATATATTCCAATTAGATTTCAAATTCATTTTCAATAAGGATGAAATTTTTTTATGTTATATATAATTTATTAGGTATATCAACTATTTATAATATAACATTTTTTTATTTGGATAGATAAATGTTATTATTATTTTTTGATGATTCTATGAATCATTTTTATTTCTTAGGGGTTAATTATGTTTGTATAAAATCTATAAGAAACATGTTTCCTTTACATGGGTTATAAAGTAATGAATTGTGCATTAAATCTTATCACACATATCTATGACTTTTACTTTTTGATGGGTGGACATGGAATTGTGCAATCCTAAAATTCATTAGATCATGAGTTTTATCTATTGAGATTATAAAAATTGGAATGGGGAGTGAAAGTAGTTCAGTAAGGTAATCTATCCACTATTATAATCATGTGAGTGAGCCTTGACTTAGGATAGAATTATTTGTGGGGTGAAACCAATAAAATATAATAGTATTAGAAGAGTTAATAAAATTAAAAGGAAATTATTTTGTATGGATTAGGATTTTACACAAACATATTTATTTTTTTAATGTTATGCTATAAGAGATCATGTAAAAATATTCATTTATGATTCATCTCTAATATACTAACAAATATATTCCTTGAGTAATGATTATCGTCAGAGATATATAGGCCTTGGTTTTCATTTTTTAGCTCATATTCTCATACCCTTTTTCATCTAAAATGTTTTTTTGATCACTAATTTCTCCCATTTTATCCTCACTGAGAGATAGAACTCAGTAATTTATTTGCTTAATTTCTCTAGGAAATAAAGGAAGGATTTTAGTTTGACAAGTAAATATCGGTGTTAGTTTTGAAGTACTTTGTTGGATATTATACATATCTCTTATGGACATGTTGTTTTTGTATCCATGTTTCCAATAATATAAAACATGTGTAGTTATTACATGTTTCATAGTGTTATATAATGAATATTCATATGTTATGATGTAATAATTATGCATGAAATGTCTAGGTCACTTTAGTTTGTATATAAGGATATCTTGGTTTCCATTTAAATTTAGTATGATAAAAAATTAGTGAAAACCCTCATGATAGTAATATATATATATATAAAATCAAATATTTTTGTAAAAAATTGAGTGTGTATTTCTTGATGAAACATACATGTATGTATACTACATGTTAGTGTGGTTTTCTGACATATCAATAAGTGGGATAATAATCATAGGAAGATATGATTGAGTAAGTCCAAAAAAATTCTTATTCAAGATCAGTCATAGGGTACTACATACATATTTTAAAACTCCAAGATATATAGTTCTATTAATTCACATCATCTATATAAAATTTTTAAAGGATTTGACGAGATGGCAGACAAGGATGACCAAGATTAAACCAATGGTTTCAAATATTTGGAAGAAGGTGTCAAAATTTATGCATTAAATAATTGATTTTTACAGATCATTCAAAATTATTATTTTTTCCCGCAGTATGATTTTTCGGTTTTAGAAAATGGTTGGAACCATGATGATTTTTGCTAATGAGGAATTTGGTTGTCAATGAAATGATTATCCATTGAGAAAATAAATAAAGAGATAATGGTATGATAAAAATTATGATCATTCCTAATCAACTATTATAATATATGATTTATAATGCAAACATTCGTGAGTTTCCAAAATTTTCAAATAATAAGAATATGGAATTTTATAAAATATTATTTCGTAATGACCATAAAGGGAGGAATGTCCCTGAAATTTCATGTACTATGTTTTGGGAGGATCACATAGTAGATTTTATCAACATAAGGTAAATATATACTCTCTGTAGAAATTAATTCCATGACGTGAGTAATCACTAAGGAATTACATTTCGTTAGTGTGGGGAACTTGTGATTTTGTTTATGTCCCTACCCTTATCAAAGGATGGAAAACTGGACAAAGGATGGAAAACTGGACAAAGGATGGTTCTATATAATATGGATTTTTATGTGGAATGATGAATTTGTATATGTATTATGATTTAATAATTATTAGTTAAAATAGTTTTAGAAATGATATTCCATTTTTAAAAACTTGAATAAAATATACATTAGTCTATACTAGTTTTCTATTATGGAATAGAATGTATCTATTGAATTATAATAACAACATAAAACATTATTGAGCTTAATTGTAGTATTTTTTTAGAACCAATTTTTAATGGAATTAAAACCCTTAACATGTGATTTCTGTTCGGATAATAATGTTTATTTGGTATAATATGATGATTTATGTTAATAAGTAATATTGGACTGTAGTGGTGACCTTGTATATTAATAGTAGTTTGATGAAAAGTTAATCTACAATATAATTGATAGAGTATACAAAAAAAATTAATTTATCAATAATATATAATTGTCACTGATTATATTTTCGATGTGAGGATAATATTATATTTTTTAAAGTGAATATGTTTTTATAATGGTTTTATAGTGATTTATGATATTTGGATGTTTCATAATAATTAAGTTATTCACATGTTCGGTTTAAGAAATTTTTAATTTATTATTGTTTTCTTAGGATTAATGTTTAAGTTCATGTTGAAAGATATATATATACACACACCCAACCACACACACACACACAGAGAGATATATATATATATATATATATATATATATATTTATATCTCTCTGTGTGTTTATGTGTGCATTTCTAATCAAATATTTCAAATTTATGGGATTTTATTTTAGTAAGAAATATTTTTGGTGGATCTACAGGGATAAATATTAACGAAATTGATTACGTTGAACATTGTATTTTATTGTTTATGTTTTACTTACTAATATATTGTATTTAACACCAATGGATAACTTGTGGTCAATAGGTTTGTTTTGATGACAACTTGGGATAGAAATAATGATTTATAAATCATTTATTGATATTATTATAAATTTAAAGAAAATATAATTACTTAATACATAAAAAATCATCTGGAATTTTTATTTCAGAGAGAGAGATCATGTTTAAACTCATCGACCTTTAACATTTTTATGACCATGTTGTCAACCACTATGTATTATTCCTTGCATAATACTTTTTATAACATGTAAAAATTTAACATCCAATTAATGTTCCCCATATATTTGAAACCAATATTTTATATGAGGAGTGACCTTTATATTTTACACTTCTCCTTTTCCAAGGATGATTTATTATTCCTATGTACGATTTGGGTTTTAGATATATTTATTTTAAAATATTGAATGCTTGATGAAAAATATAGACGGCGAGGGAGAAATATATTTTTTATGGAGTTGGGAGAATGAAAAACCATGACGTTTTATTTTTACTAAATAAAATTCATGATATATTTCTTAACATGAAACATTGTGATTTAGACGAATTGTCATGAATTAAAAAAAATTATTATTTAAATGTAAAATATATATCATTTTCATTGAATTGGTAAGACTAAAAAATTTATGAAATAACTATATAATTTTCCTACAAAATGTAAAATTATTGACTAATTATTTGTAAATGAGAACAAATATTATATTCAAGTCATTTCATCATTGAAAAAATCAATTTATTTTAAAATGAATCATATTAAATTTTATACCTAAAATATTAAATTAATTTACGATATATTATAAATTTTTTATTGTTAAATGAAACCCATTTTTTTAATTAGGATGTCATAAATAACATTTGGTGAAATATTATGAATTTTATAAATTATATGTTTTGTTATTAAATAGTTACAAAATTCAAATATTTTCATTAATTTTCCATAATTAATAAAATATAAAAGTACAATTTTATTTTTTATTTTTTATTATAGTAAAATATAGTTCATTTTATTCATATTAATATAAGTTATTCCCTTCGAATTAATGATATTACTGATTTTGATATATGCTAATTACTATGATTAAAAACTAATTTTACTCGAAACATTTAATGCATCTTACACATGTATACTAAAACTAAATTATGAATCATATAGAGAATTAATAATTAAAAAATGATACCATATTATAAATTATGATATTTGAATTTTGAAAACTGGAACTTTTTTTTCTTATGAATAATAACTGTTGAAATTTTTTTTCACCTTAACATTGGTAAAATTGATAGAACACTATTAAAACCATGAGATATGTTCTCAACATTAGCCAAAAACCTATATTTATTTAATTTTATGGGATAAATTTAGGTATATACATCCCGAATTCAAAATCATTTCTATTTGGTTCCCTTTTTCCAATTACAAAAAAATTATATTATTTTATGCAATGAAAATTAAAAAATGTATACCTTTTGAATTAAATAAATATAAAAAATTAAATAATTTTTCAAAATGGATAATTTAGTTTTCAAATGGTTATTTTAACATATAACATATTTTTAAATCATATAAATTGATTCTTTTAAATGAATAATTACCATTATTACAAATGCAACATTGACCCAATATTTATTCTTTTAATTGAAAAATAAAATAAATTATTTTTAAAATTAAATGTAAAAAAATTATTTATTTATTTAAAATATTTTTGTAAAAAATATGAAAAATTTGTTATGTCTTAATTATTTATATTTTATTCACCTTACTCTCTTCATTTCATGAGAGTCAAATTATATGAATAGGGAAAAGTGATATTATTAATAATTTATGTGAAATAATATTTTATCAAATTATTTTACTGTATAAATGTTGACATAGGACATTCATGATGATAATTTTAATTTAGTTTCATCCCTTATTCATTTATATGATTGTTTTTACGTATAATTAAAATAATAACCCATTAAGAATGAAAATGTTTTTACAGTAGTTATGGGTAAACGTGGTTGGAAAATGGGAAAAAATAATATATAATATTTAAAAGAATGTACACTTTTATATGAATTTAATATTATTATTATATATTAAACATATCATATATTTAATTAAATATTTTTAAATTTTGAATCACTTTGCTTCAGTATCACAAATTTATATTTTAAATTTATTTGTAATTCCAAGTGTAACTATTACCTACTTTATAAAAGGACACCAAATCATCAATTTCATTGTTAAAATTTGAGATATAAATCTCAAATAGACCCTGAATAATTCTATTATAACATTTCCATATCGCCAAAGTGGAGGATCTATTATTTATACAAGGAAAATTGAAAGGTTCATATGAAAAAATCTAAAGAGGCTAGTCTATGGAGAGGTAATAATATTACATATAAAATTATATTTTCATTCTTATCATTCCAACACAAAATATGAGTTATTGAGTATATAATAATAATTTCAAAAAAATAATATAAATAAATTTTATTATTAATATGGAACAAAAAATAAATGTAGTCTCTTCAATAAAATGGGATCTGAATATATCACTCTTGTGTACGCATGGATTATCATTTAAACATAGAAATATAATTAATTATCCATAATAATAATTAAATGACATTTATTAATATGATATTAAATATAATATATTATATTTATAAAATATTTAGTATTCAATTATTATAATATAATATTAAACTTTTACCTTTTTGATGGTTTGAAAATGATAAGGTTGCTCATGCGTATGGGTTGAAAACCTCCTCCAAAAACAGTTGTGATTTGTTTTTAATTTCAAATTTAAATGGATGAATATAATGAAATAATTAATTTATAAGTATGATATATATTATATAAAAAGTAATTTTAAAAAATTAATTATTATTTAACTTTTTTCATTTGTATATATCATAAATAAAAAATAATTTTCATACGTATGTTTGACTTACCATCTCTATGAACAATGTAATTAAATTTTTTATTTCTGCCATATATTTAAGACACTGAATAAATAAATATATATATATATTAATAATGAATATATACGATATTTGTAAATTTTTAAATATTATAGAGATGATGTTAGCATGGAAAATGTACAAATGCGAAAATGACTGAACCCGAATTCATAAAAAGAAAAAGCAAGATTACAACACCTAGAATAAAAAAAATTAATAAGGAATGATTAATAAATGTCTAATGAAATATTATTTTAGAATAATATATGATTTCATATTTCTTTAAAAGCATTTGGAATATACTCATAACAAATATTATAATATTTTATTGGAGGAGATATCACTTTTGATGCATGTTAATCTTTAGGAAATTATTATCTCCTAAAATATCATTCACTATAGGGATTTTTTTTATTAAGTATAATATTTTGAAAGTATAGGATCGTACACTTGATAATATTAATGGAAATATTATTCTCTAATTTTTTCAATTTAATAAATTCTTTCCATTCGTTTTAATATCTTTAAAAAATCTAGTGATCAAAATAATATTTTTAAGGAAAATCATCTTAATTTTACTCTTTATCTAAAATTTTTTTCCTTCCACATCTATATATTGAAAAAAATAATTACTATTTTTAGTATTATCTTATAATAAATTAAAGACATTATAAAATTGTTTAAATTTTTCCAAAATGATTTTAAATAATTCTCTTATTTCCTTCTAAATAAGATACTTTTAACTTTTACTAAAAATGTGAATATAGACATTGATTTATTATATACAAAATGAAACAAATATTCATCAAACATGTACTATCAATTTTTTTTATTACATAATAAATTTCTTCGGTTCATTTTATTGAAAATACTTTAATTAATATTGAGAATTGTTTTGATATTTAATAAGTTATTTCAAATTAAAATGGTATGTTAGTCAATTAATACTATAGTTTTATTTTCATTGAAATTAAATATATGATATCATACCATAATGTTACTTATAAATTATCAGGGATATGATATAAATAACGCATCCAATTTAATTCATTGAAAGACTTGTGATGGTAAAATTTTATGGGAGATTTTATGAAACAAGTTTCTTTCCTATGGGATGACTAATATTATGAAGAAAAAAATATAAAACATGTTTCCTTTTCAGAAGATATGATATGATCAATTTTTTTATGATCATAAGGAATAAATATTTATATATTTTCCATTATGTGTTTTCTAGGATCAGAATTATATATCTATCTAGCACATTTGGTAAAGATAGATATCAGCTTATATAATAAGGACTTCAATGGGGATTGGACACAATTTAGTGAGGAACTATATCTATTATGATATACTTAAAAGTGAACCAAAACTAAATATATTATTGATTAGGGAGTGAACCTGATCTTCTATAAAAGTCTTGGAAGTTAACCTTTGCATCAATGTAAATTTTTTAAATGATTATACATATGCGAGGAACTTCTGTAATATTCCAATTTTGTGATCTAATGGAAATTTTCTTTGATTCAATTATGATTCATGTCTTAAGAATTTCCATTTTTTCATTACTCAGTATCTTGATCTATGATCTTTATGTTATTATTATCAATACTAATATGATGTTATCATTTCATTATTATTATTTTATATTTAGGTGATCATTTTTAGCTCACTTATTTGACCTTGTATAGAATTAAAGAGCTATCTTTATAATTCTTCCTTTACATTGGGTAGAAATGAATGTTTAAAAAATGATAGTTCTGTGAAGGTTCATAGTTATGATAAGAATAGTGGTATATTCTATAGATGTCTTATGAATTTTTTTCATGTATCAAAGTCTCCCTGGACAATAAACCATTATATTTCTCTAATGGATGCTAGTTTTATTTAATGAATTTCCTTTAATATTATGTTTTATTTATATATTTAATGTATGGGTAACTATAGATCATATTGTATATAAATATAATAAAATTATATTTTCGAGTAAATTATACTCATCATGTATATGTTTATTCATACTGTTTTCATGATTAATAATATATAAGATAAAAAATCTTTTTTATTTTTCTTTCTCTAAGAGGAAAAATATCATTATGAAAATTTTGGCTTCCTAGATTATGATGATTGAAAAGAGGTTTGTGTATAGAAAATGAAATTAAAGGTACATGATATGTTTCCTGATTTATGGTGTGGTAAATTATGTATGTACCCAAATAAATTTGAATTAAAAATTTTTATATTGAAAAAAAAATTACATGACAAAATCTTAAAAATCAAATTCTTCATTCAAGTGAATATTTATAATATTTTATGTATAATTAAAATATATATTAATGTATATATATTTTAAAATGTTTGTAAAAGGCCCAAATTGATATTTTATTTGATATCATGTGGTTAAAATTAAATGACAGAATGAAAATGGTGGAAATTCTAGTTTTTGGATCTAGTTGGTTATTTGATCCCATGCATGAAACCCAATACACAAGATACTATTGACTAGATTCCATGGTATAATATTTAAAATGGGGTGACTATATCATCTTTATAAAAGATGGAAAATATAATATATAAATAAACAATAGAAAAATAATAATAAAAAATAACATTGATTATACCATAATTAATAAACACTAAAATCTTATTTATTATATCCTTAAAATGAAAAATGACTATTGAAAATGGTAAATATGTCATTCCATAAAAGATTCAATTATATAATGAAAACCAAATAAATACAAACTAAAATCTGTCATGTGTGTTCCAACATCATTTTTTATTCCCTCATCCTTTATCTACCCTGAATCCAAACTATCCTATCTAACATTGGGATCTTTACACTATCCTATCCAAAAAACATGATGTCTATTTGGGTTCTGACCAGAAATCCCATGACAAGTGTGAGTACAAATAAGTAATCCACTACAAATGATGTCTAATGTAATATCTAGTCAATAATAGTTTATTAAATTTTATATAGAATATAAGATAAAGGATAAATTAAACAGGTCGAAGAAATAATTATTATTTAACTAACCACATCATACCTACTTCAAACTGTTCTTTAGTCTCATCCATAAATAATATGTTAAAAAAATCATTATATCATTGGATTCCATTATAAATTTAATTCGTAATTCATTTCAAGTATCATGGAACACCCACACATGTACCAATATGTTGGGGTCCTATGGCGTCATTTTGGAACCTTGTGGAATTTATAGAATCTGTCGTTATCCCCCAACAATTTGGTAATAGGAGCATCTATATGTCTCCCATACTTTTTTATTCACATGCATTAATTGGGGAAGTAGAGAATCTGTCTGGCACCCTATCATAATTTTAATCATCATTCCCTGGCCCAATCCCCAATTATCAATCAACTACAATACCACATATTACTCATTAATATTGAGTGTCATCATCATTAACTTTATTTTAATAATTATTATCATGATATATAATATTAATTATCAATCACATGCATGGTTCATTTCATTTTCCCAAAATAATAATATAATATTTAAATCATTAAATCATTTCTAAATAATAACTCCAAATCTGATTTATCACCCATTAGTATAACTGATTATTTATCCAATTTAAAAATTATGAACTATCAAGAATATTCAAAAATCATAATTTATCATTTAAATCATATTTTCACACATGATGGGTTTCCAACATGTTTGGTTTCCAAATATTTTTTGGATTTTATGTGATCTATGAAGGGATTCACAACCTCATCAAAATTAATTAATTGATTCTATTTAATATGAAATTTATGAATGTTGAAATTTAAATTTCAAAATAGAATATATAAAAATATAATCAACACTATAGGATTTTAAAATTAGACCAAAAACATCAATGTCATTGAAAAATTCTCACAAATTAAAATGCCAAATGGGTAGAAGAATGGTTGAAATCACAATAATAAATTTGTTGATTGATAAAAACAAGATGAGGGGTTAAAACCTTCGATCGGTTTTGTTGATTATCACCATATGTGAATTGATAAGCCCTAAAAGGATCTTATAAATTTCAAAAAAATGGGGAATTAATATATGTATGAGTTAGAGTGATTTAGAGTAAAAGTTAGGTGCTTTAGGATTTCTTAAATTGGGGGATTTAAAAACTACGCAGATGATTTCATCGATAGAGCTTCCTAGTTTTCCAAAATGATTTCTATAACCATGTACCCATAATAATGTCGTTCATAATTCCTCCTATGTAGTTCATGGTTTGAAAAATATTTCACCCAATATGAAAAAAATACTCGGTTTTAATTTTCACAGTTCGGAGAAGGAGTCCAGATAGCTGGGTGAAACTATGTTGCACCTCCAGTGCCTCCAAAAGGGAACCACTATTTCCTATTGATAGCCTCACACATTTCCAAAACTATGCACCAACAAATCCAATCCCCACAGACTGGAAAATTTCCTAAATTACACATGAAACATCCCCAAAACCAAACCCAAACAAGGTATGGCCAATAATGGTAAAATAATACATGAAATTTTTCAAGATGAGTCTCTATAATGGTTAGGATCATAAATCCCCCTAACCATGTAATAATTCATCCTCAATATATACTCCCATGAATCACTATGATTCTGGTGTAAAAATAAAATACCTCTAATCCCAAATATTTGTTTCCCACTCCCATGTTCCCTCCCGAACACGCCCATGTTGCCATAGTATTTTAGGCTTCTACCCTAACATTCCCTAAAGTATCTTATCACTATGATCAACAATATGAATCATATTCCCCTCAAAGGACGAATAATCCTCAATCTAAACCTCATCAACATCAATCTCATGATAAAGGTTAGGGTGATATTAAAGAGGCTCCAAAATTTGGAAATCATAATTCATAGAAGTATACACCTGTTAATGATCCAATCAATATGACACTAGTTTGAAACTCATAATAATTAAAAAAATATTTAACAAACATAGGTTCCATCATGTCATACTATTGAATACTATAATGACCCATAATAGTTGAGACCTAATGGAATACAAGATCACCCACTATAAACTCATGCAGTTGAAAATGCAGAACAAATTATGTTCTTTTTATACTTTGTGTTGTAGCCAATTGTTTATGAATATGCTAAACCTTCTTTACTATCTCATATAGGATATTTAGTCCGAAAAACTCAGAATAACTTGCCTCCATCCAACATAGTGGGGATCTTTATGTCCTACCATAAAGTGTCTCATATGGTGGAATCTAAATTGTCTCCTAATAATGGTTATTATTGAATTAATCAATGAGCACATTTTTCTTCTCCCAAGAACCACATAAATCAAGAATTCATTCCCTCAACTTTTCCTCCAACACCTGTATAGTACATTTGTAATTTAAATATATCTATGGGTAGAATGATGTACTCAGAAACAAATGGGTACCTAATTCCCCATTTAATCCCTACTAGAAGAAATATGTCAAAAGAGAGTGTTGATCATAAACCCTACACAATAAAACAGCAATAAACATCATTATATCTTGAATGTATACATCTCTCAACTATTCCATGATAAATGTCAACTAGATTGGAAATAAATGGGATAAAATTTTCAATCAGTCCATAATCACCCAAATAAAATCATTATTCTAAGGGATCTATGGAAGTCACACCAAAATTCCCCTAGTAACTTCATCCAACTTCCATTCGGAATTGGAAAAAGGATGTACTAAACTGCAACATCACTATTCTCAACCTTCACCTACTGAAAAGTGTAGCATTGTGTTACAAACTGTTCCATATTTTTTCCATCCCCAACCACCAATAATGTGTACATATGTCCCCGTATATTTTGGTCAAATCCCGATTCATTGAACACATTAATCCATAAAACACATTTATTATCAGCTATCACATTCATGTAGGAATAATTAAATAGTTTTATTTATAGATTATCTCATCATAATCTATTAACCTATTAGAAGTTGAATCCCCACCTTCACGTCTTTCCCTCAAGTTCAAAAAACATAGTTCCACATAATTCCTATCTATTATCGAGATTAGATGTGTGTACTCCACTAATACCTGTTTATGACATGTGATGCTGGAGAAAAGAAAAAAACTAGTTGGGTAGTGCTAGTTGGCTACCATAAATTTTTAGTATTATATTTATACTCTTGTATAAGATACTTGCTAACAATGGCAATGATTAGACTCGGGATATAGTATACCTGTTTTGGTAATGAGTTAGTTTCACTTGTTATTTGATATTATTTTTAATGATTTATTTTGTCGAGCTCCATTTTTTTCCCTATAAGACTTTGGAATACTTATACATATAATTCCAGAGCTAGGCGTTAAGACAGCGTGCAATTCCGAGGCCCAGTATTCTCGGAATTAATTTCATAAAAAATATTAAGTGTTTTTATACTATGCACATGGAGTGGTTGTTTTTTCTCCTAAACGGTAGCTCAGATTAGGAATTCGAGGACATGGTTGCGTTCGGAGCGTGCCGTTTACCCTAGGTGGGGGTGTAAAAGTTACGGCATGGGCCTGATGTGAGAGATGTCACCCAGGGGAAAATCGTCATTTTCAAATAATGACTTAGTGATTTTTATCACTGGTGTTCTTTTCAAATAACATTCAAACAATGTCTCTGAATGGAAATCTGAGACTTCTGTTGACTTCGAAATGGTGTGTTTTGACATGGCGCGATATAAAATAAGCGTGTGTGGAGGTTTTGGATTCCACGATCATGGGTGGAATTTCAACGAGTTTTTTTAAATTCTCTTGAAAGTGGAATTAGGGGAAATCCCTAATTCCCCTTCTCTCTCTCTTTCTATCTATCTCTTTCTCTTGTTCTTCAGCATTCTTCGCTATTACATGCCGGATTAAGGAGAGAACTCTGGCAGATCGAAGTGGGATTGTAGTGAACGCATCCCCAACGATGAATGGCTGGGTCGAGGTAGGATTTATGATTAATTTTCATGCCTTCATCAATTTATGGAGTTTTTTTTTCAAATTTGACGTTTTTAATTCTATAAGTTTAGAATTGGGACGATGGGTGAACGAAAATGGTCATCGTCTGAGCCCCGTGTTTAATTCTCATTCTTGGGAATTATTCATCCTAATTTTCGGATGCACCAAAATCATGTAAGGTTGTAGATTGGGGGCAGTCACTATGAATGCCTCGCCCCGAGGATTTAGAATCTTCCTTCGGTTTTGAATTGGGGTCACCAGAGATGATGTGGAAGCCGACAGAAGTTCTGGATCCGGCAAGGGGTGGGGCCAGAGCACCGGCGGACGAGCTAAGGAGGAGGCTAGAGTAGCGGACATGGTTTCGTCTGGTGGGGTGTGGCGGCGCCCGACGGAGGAGTCGAGCAGGGCGAGGTGGAGCTTGGAGTGGCCAGTCTAGTGCGGCGATGTCAGGAGTGGCCGGTGCGGACACGGTACGACCGGAGGAGCCATACAGGCCGGGCAGAGACGGCTGTGCCGGTGGCAGAGCGGGGGTGCCAGGGCGGCCGCAGTGAGGTGTAGGTGGGAGGGGGTGTAGAGGCGTGCTTCAGGAGGCGAGGGTGCCACTGTCGTCCCACCGCGGTCGGAAGAGGACCCCGAGGTCAGCGCCACAGGGTGTGCGGTGTGGACAAGGACCTGCGCTATGCGGGTCCTTCAAGGTGACGACTACCATCCAAATGGCCAGTCTTCATGAAGGACAGAAACTGAGGGGGACTGGTGTTGCTTGAAGGGTCGTGGTCGGTGGGCCGTGACGAGTCAGGATGGACCCGCGGCTGGGCCGCGGGCCGACGGTTCTGACCGGTCCGGCCGGGGTGAACTGGTCCGGTTGGGCCTCCTTGCGTTTGGGGGGCTGTAACATCTAAACAACGCATCTGTTTGACGTGATGTCTGTGGCTGTGGGTTCATGTTAGCGAGGCAGACATTTTGATGTGGGTTTTTGGGTTTTTGGGTTCTATGCCCAATGATGGGTGACCCTAAATTCTGTAATTTAATAATATTAAATTTTTATTAAAGTTGCAACGAACGCATTTCGTGAGCCGGATGTCCGTTTTACGTGCCGTCAGAGGCGTTGTGACCCTTGAGATGATACCGTCTTTCCAAATATGGTATGAACCTTTTAGGTTTTCTTTTGATACTCGATTTCACAAGACGCTTAATGCGAATAATTAATTAATTTATTAATTAATTAATTAATCTTGCATCGCACCGAACTCCTTTTTGGGATGTTCGATTGATGCCCCATCAGCGGAAGCATGACCCCAATCCTCATGCGTACATTTTGGGACACTTTTCACAACATTCGGGTTGGGGAATAGGTGCAGGCCTCACCGGGCACGGTTCACACGTTTTATGGTGAAAAGCAACTTTTTCACCCGACATCCGTTTGGGGTGTTTGAGTACTTATTTTTTAGTGTTCTTCTGAGGGGATTGCGACAGCACAATCCACCCACCTAGATTCGGGTCCGAGGCAGGGGCCCCACGAGGTGGATTTTGGAAGCATGATGCATTTTAATGACTTATGATTCATATGTCCATTCAGGGAAAATGAATTGCCTACACTGTACGGTTATCTGTAGGGAACACAATGGTACGATGTGCGTGACGTGTTTTGGGGTCAAGATGTGGGCCCCACAGGGCCCCGTTTGTATAATGCGAGGAGTTTTAGCTTCTACATCCAGAGTCTGCTTTTGGTGCCATCAGTGGCGTTCTGACCCTGGCATCGAGAGGAGGTTGACCAGGGTGGTTTTAGGCGTTGAAGTAGGAGTTAAGGTCGGGGCTCCATGGGCCGCCATTCAAGCTGTGTGCAGCAAAATGCATCTTTTTCATCTAATGTTCATTTGGGGGGAATGAGTAGTCATTTTGGTATGTTTCTCTAAGATAATAAAGATGGCGCAGTTCGCTCGACCATTTTCGGGGCCGAGGTGTGGGCCCCATGAGACGTCGTATGAGCATAAAGTGGTGTTGAATAACTTTTCCACCAGGAGACCATTTCTAGTGAGTATATAGTCTATCTCACATGTTTTTTCACGAGGATTACAACATTGTAATATGTTTGGGTGAGAGAATCCCATTTTGAGATCTCATTAAATGTGGAAACATGAAAGGATGATGGTCAGAGGTTCCTTTGACGCAGTCTGATCCTCCGAATGGTAGCGGTGTTAGTGACACCCAGTGATGGGACGAGCAGTGCAGAGATATCAGACCATTTCTGGGTTTACCCTCCAGTGGGACTGGGAACTGGGTTACCCACTGGAAAATCAAGGTAACCCTCTAGCAAGGCTGGGTGGTGGGATACCTGTTGTACTTAGGGTTTACCCTCCCGTTGGGCAGGGCAGTGGGTTACCCGTTCACCTTAGGGTTTACCCTCCAGCTGGGCTGGGCAGTGGGTTACATGTTAACTATTGGTTTTTCCCTCTAGCTAGGCTTGGTAGTGGATTACCCCTACACCTTAGGGTTTACCATCTAGCTGGGCTGGACAATGGGTTACCCATTTGACATTAGGGCTTACCCTCCAACAGGGTTGGGCAGTGGGTTATGCGTTGACCTATTGGGCTTACCCTCTAGCTGGGATGGGTAGTGGGTTACCCAATGACTTCATTCAGAATCAGCCTTCTCTATGAGGCTACTCAGTGACCTTTATTGTGATTGCCGGAGTAGGACCCTTGGTTGTATGGTTCAGCGATGAGGCAGTATTGGCATGCAGTACTGTTGGGCATCAGTGATGCTTATCCTTCGAACTGTTGGTGACTTTTCTTGGGATGAACTAGGAGATAGAGATCCCCTTACACCCTTTTTCAGGTTTATTGTTGAGAATATATATATACACCCTACTTTTATTCCCACTCCATGGGTTCAGTTACTCTCATTCTAGGAGGGGAAAAGACGTGCAGGGTATTCCATGTGCTTTCCATGTCTAGATCCTCTTGGATTGGATGAGTTTACACCGTTTTATTCTATGGGGTTGGGATTCACTCTCTCTATTGTACTCTTAATCTGTTATTTTTTCTGTCTACTGATCACTGTTTTAGTATCTTCTTTATTTCTCCCTCGTGCTTTCGAGGCATCCTATCTTTATACTCACCCCTGCTTGGGCTTTGCCCGCACATGGTGTTCCGTTGCAGATGACGAATATGTCGATCAAGGATATGGAGGAACATAGAGAAAACCGGAGCTTGGGCTGTGTTCAGTGGTCGTAGTAGGGTTTTTAGTTTTGAGAATCACATGCTGTTTACTTTCATTTACCTGTTGCTGGGTTGTGGAACCTTTCTAATTGGGCACATGTTTTCCCCATTTTTCTATTCAATTATCTTGGTTTTGATTTTCAGTACTTTACTCGTACTTGTTAGAGGTCGATTCATGTATGTTGGTTTCCCTTTGGAAGGAGTGTTGTATCTTTCTTTCTTTTCTCTGCACTTTTTCATTGAGTTAGCTGCGTGTGTGTGTACAGTTTCTTAGGCAATGGCCTCCCCTAGTTTGTTGTGCCTTCCACGCTAGTCACCAGCCCATGGACTATGGAGGCGGGCTTGCGGTAGTTGCGGCTCGAGCCCCAATACGAGTTGGGTACGGACAAAGTGGTATCATCGGGGGTTCGTTCCTAGGGGAATTTTTTGGACGTCCTTAAAATGGAATTGGTTGAGTGTTGGGAAATAGTATCAATGCGTCTCAAGAGTGGATCTTAGGCCAAGGAGTATTGTGATGGTGTAGTGGCCAATGTATCCATCCACCAGGACCCTAAAACCCCTCTTGTCGACATGGAACACTAAGATACTTGTTGCAGGGAATTTAGTTCATGCATCATATAAGATTGAGTCATTGACTATCCTTCTTGAGTCAGATCCCCATCGTTGTTGATATATATATGCTCATTTGACAGTGATACTCCTTGATCATAATCAGTATGTCTCCATGATGATAGCTAGACATGATACTACCTCTAGTTCATGATGATGACTCTATGAGCGATGAGGCCTCTGTTCAAGATCCATCATATGGTTACCCGTTCTCCAGGAGGACACGCAGCAGCACCTCCACCTGTGTAGTAGCAGATCATGCCGATACTGAAGTCCTATGACGAGTGCAGGATGGGCGTGCTATGGGAGTTCTAGAATTAGAGACCGCTGAGGTTCCATGCTGATCCATACCCTGGGAAATTGAATGGTAGGATAGATTCGGTGGTTCCCCACTTCAGGATTTTTCAGACACTGATAGGTTAGATGGTGTCTTTGACAACCAGTCTTTTTCCACCAAGCAGTTTGGCGTAGTAGAGCCCAGGTTACTCCGATGCATGATGAGTTGGTACTCTCATGGGATTTCCTCCAGTAGTTGTTACGTGAGGAGTAATACCCCTCATATTTATGCTTTTTATGGTTTCAAGAGCTGTTGGAGCTTCAGTGGGGAGTGACGGCGGTGCCTGGGTACGTGACTAGGTTCATAGACCTTACTCCATACTCTTTGGATGTATTCCATGATGAAAACTTCCAAGAACATAGGTTTTAAAGAGGTATCTATAGTGGAGATTCATACCAGTGTAGTTCCCTTTTGCATCCTCACCCATCTCGGGGTACTGGAGTAGGCACTGGTGATAGATAAATTTCTGGCAGAGGGACATTGATTGGCAGGGCCTCGATGCCGGAGGTCTCCCTTTGATGAGAATCAGGACCAAGGTTGGGTACATCATAGAGAAACAATACAACCCAAGGAGGACTAGTGCTATGTTTGTGAGGTGTGAGGTCATGTGGCGTGAGACTACCTGCCCAAATGTGCTCAGTTTTCTAGATAGTTGGTAGATGCACTACCATGATAGAACCGGTTTCATGATTAGAGAACTCCCAGGTGGGGAAAGGGTGGTCCCCATGGAGGCGGTGTTAGAAGAAGAGCGGGAAGAACTATGGTCGACAGACGAAGTTTCGAGGTCATTCCACCACCACTAGCAAGCCCATGTCAGGATTAGGGAGTATACAAAAGGGGCCGCGGGTGGCTGTGTGGTATGGATGTCTACAATCCTGCAACACATGAGATGATAAAAGGTACAATCTATGTCTTTTCCTACTTTTCTCAGTATAACTTTTTAGACACTGTGTGAGGTACTCTATTCATCTAACTCCTAGTTCAATGGGATACTGAGGGTGACACAGGGCATTGTTGTAACCCTATGTTGGTGTTGTCCGACATATCGCTAAATGCACAGGAAAGAGGGGTTCTTCCCCCACTGAGATGAATGTTTGTGATGCGATCAAACCCATGAGGGAGAGTGAGTACCACCTAAAGTGTATAGTATTGAGGTGTGTTGGATGAGTCTCTATGACATGTGCATTCATGGAAGGGTGGTGCGGTGGAGTGTCAGAGCAGGTTCTGGGTTGGCCAGTGGGGATTTTCTTCTTGACCTCCCTTTTCTTGAGGTGTAACTAGTCGGTTTGGCAGAAAGCCTGTTTTGGAGATTACTCTCCTTCCAAGAGGTGAAAGTACATGTGGGGTCTGCCACGTGATTTCAATTTATAACCATTGGAGGATGGATGAGTTTTCTAGCCTGCCCTGTTCGTTGGTACCTTTCGTGCTCAACGTCAATCTTGATGCTGTTATCAAGTAAAGGTCGAGGTGATGGACACCCCATAAACAGAACTATGTGTTTCACTATGTGGTGCTGGTAGTGGTAACCTTTCCCCTAAGAATGTGGAGATGCTATCTTCTAGGAGAGCACTTTGTGGTTTGCTCAGGCCACTAGTTTCTTAGGTGCGTCTTCACCCAGAGAGTTTGTCATGAGGTGACGGTGATGGTTAAAAAAAAATTATAGACTAAGACTTCAAGGTAGTGTATGTTCTTGGAAAATGCCAGTTTTATAGCATGTTCCCTTAGTAGAAAGTCCCAGACTCACTAGGTGAGGAATGATTCATAGTAGTTATCTTCCCTACCGCTGAACTTGGGGGATCCGGAGGGTATGACATTCCTACAGTTGAGGGTGTAAACTACTTCGTTCCTTGAGCGTGTGAGATAGTTGCAGGTGGGGGATGTAGACAGCGTAGTACTGCGTGATCAGATATCTACGGGTGATGCACCTGATTTGTATTCTGAAGGAGGGAATCATGAGATACTGTTCGAGGAACAAATCGTGATTTCGGTCGGGATGTGTAAATTAGAAGTTCGTCTAGGGAAGTCCCCTAAGTCTCTTTGGGTCATTCAGGAATCATGCAAGAGCTGGAGAGGTTGCTTACTGTCTTGCACTTCCCTCCCAATAGTTGGAGTGGGTGCACAACGTATTCCACGTGTCGCAGCTGATGAGGTGTGTCCTTGTTTCTACGCATGAAATTTAAATTAGTAAACCTTATGAGTATGAACCATCCCTTTGGTTTGCGTGTTGTTCCAGCATGGTGTTGTGCAAGATTTCTTGGGATTGGGAGAGCTAGGTGTAAGGTCTGTATAACGAGTTGTTTTTACTAGTTTTGCTTTTCGTGGAGGAAAATATTGAATGAGGGAATGATGTAGAGACCCAGTGTTTTCCCAAGAAGACTTTTTTAGACATCTACATATAATTCTAGAGATAGGTGTGAAGACGGCGTGCGATTCCAAGGCCCGGTGTGCCCAGAATTAATTTTATAAAAAAATATAATATGTTTTTATACTATGCACATGGAGGGGTTTTGTTTTTACCTATATGGAAGCTCAGATCAAGAATATGAGGGTATAGTTGCCTCTGGAGCATGCCGTTTACCCTAGGTAGGGTGTAAAAGATGCGGGCGCAGGCCTGCTGTAAGAGATGTCACCTAGGGGCAAAATGGTCATTTTAAAATAATGACTTTCTTATTTTTATCAATGGAATTATTTTCAAATATCTTTCGAAAAATGTATCAAAATGGAAATCGAGACATCCATTGAGTTTGAAATGGGTGTTTTCCTAGGCATGATATAAAATAAGCGGGCGCAGAGGTTTTGGAATCTGCGACCGTGGGAGGTATTTCAGCGAGTTTTTATAAATTTGATTGAATGTGGAATTTGGGGAAGACCCTAATTTACCTTATCTATATATATATATATATATATCTTTTTCTTTGGCGTACTTTTTTGTTCTTTTCTATAGTGGGAAGAGAACTCCGGCAGATCGAAGTAGGATCGCTGCGAACACATCGACAACAACGAACGACCTGGTCGAGGTAGGATTTCTGATTAATTTTTTCTCCTTCATCAATTTCTGTAGTTTTTGTCAATTTTTACTTTTTAATTCTATAATTTTAGAATTGGGATGATGGTCTAATGAACACGTCCATCGTCTGAGCTCCATGTTTAATTATCATTCTAGGGCATTCTTCGTCTGAATTTTCGGATGCGCCAAAATCTTATCGGATCATTGATCGGGGGTAGGCACTGCGAAGGCCTTGCCCCGAGGATTCTGAATCTTTGTTCTGTTTTGAATTTGGGTCAGCGGAGTGGATGTGGTGCCCGACGGAATGTCCGGCTACGGAAAGTGGTGTGGTCGAAGCACTGGCGGACGATCCAAGGCAGAGCCCGGAGCAGCATACTTGGTTGCAGCCAGTGTAGTGTGGTGGTTCCCGGAGGAGGAGCCGAGTAGGGGGAGGTAGATCTCATAGTGGAATGGTCTGGTGTGGTGGTGTCGTTTGTGGCCGGCATGAACGGGGTGCGGCCGGAGGAGCCGAGCAGGCCGGGCAGAGCCGGCGGTGCCAGCGGTGGAGCGGGGGAGCCATGGCGGCCACGACGCCGTGCAGGCAGGAGGCGGCATGGCAACACGCTGCAGGTGGAGAGGGCGGAGTCGCACTTTAGGTGGCAAGGGTGCCAGTGTAGTCTTGTGACCGTCGGAGGAGGACCCCGAGGTCAGCGTCTCGGGGTGTGCGGCATGGAAAATGACCCGCACATTGCACGTCCTGCTGGGCGATAAAGACCAGCCAACTCGCCGGTCTGCTTGAAGAACCAAACCCTGGGGGGGGTTCGGTGTTTCTAGAGTGGTCCCCAGCCAGTGGGCCGTGGCGAGTCAGGCTAGCAGTTCAGACTGGGCCGGCCGGGGTGAACCAGCCCGGTTGGGCCCTCTTGCGTTCGGGGGGCCATAACTTCTAAACGACGCGTCTGTTTAACTCGACGTCTGCGGCTCGGGGTTCATGTCGGCGATGCGGAATTTTTGAAGTGGGTTTTTGTGTTTGGCTCCCAAATACGGGTGACCCAAAATTCTTTAAATTAATAATATTAAATTTTTATTAAAGTTGAGACAGACGTGGTTCGCGAGCCGGACGTCTGTTTGATGCGCCGTTAGAGGCGTTGTGGCCCTGGATTTTAGACGGTCCTTCCAAAGATGGTTCGGAACATTTGAGGCATGGTTTCATTGTTCGGTGGCATGAAACACTTATTGTGAATAATTAATTAATTACTTAATTAATTAAATAATCTTGCGTCAGATATAACTTCTATTTGGGATGTCTGATTGACATGTCGTCAGGGCAGCGTGCCCCCCATCCTCGTGCGGTCTTTTTGAGTCATTTTTTGAAGTTTTCAGGTTGGAGAAAAGGTCCGGGCCTACTGGGCCATATTCACACGTTTTATGGTGAAACACCACTTTTTTCCCTGACATCCGTTTGGGTTCGATGATTAATCATTTCTAAGTGTTCTTCTGAGGGGACTGCGACGACACAATCTGCCCGCCTAAATTTCGGCTTGAGGTGGGGGCCCCACCAGGCGGCTTTCGGACGTATGCTGTGTTTTTACGGCTTATGCTACATAAGTACGTTCAGGGAAAAGTAATAGCCTAAGACATGTGGTTATCTGCAAGGAACACAATGGTATGACTTGTGTGAAGTGTTTCAGGGTCGATGTGTGGGCCCCATAGGGCCCCGTTTGCATAACGTGGGGAGTTGCAGCTTCTGCATACGAAGTCCGTTTTAGGCGCCGTCAGCAGCGTTGGGACCCTAATATCGATAGGAGGTTGACCAGAGTGGTTTTAGGGATTAAGGCCAAAGTTGAGGCAGGGGCCCCACAAGCCGTCTTTTAAGATGTGCATAGCGAAATACAAAATTTTCATCAGACGTCCATTCAGGGTGAATGAGTTGTCGTTTTGGCATGTTTTTTTTCAGAGAATCGTGACGACATCGTTCGCTCGACCTTTTTCAGGACCGAGGTGTGGGACCCATGAGAGGTCATTTGGGAATAAAGTGGTGTTGAGTAACTTTTCCATCGGGAGCCTATTTCCAGCGAGTAAATAGTCTTTCCCGCATTTTTTTCAGTGAGAATTAAAACATTGTAATCTATTTGGGAGAGTGGAGCCTATTCCAAGATCTCATTAAATGTGGAAACATGAAAGGGCATTTCTCATAGGATCCTTTGACTCACTCCGAACCTATACATGGTAGCGGTGTTATTGACACCCAATGATGGAATG
Source organism: Viscum album (assembly GCA_963277665.1). Taxonomy (NCBI): domain Eukaryota; kingdom Viridiplantae; phylum Streptophyta; class Magnoliopsida; order Santalales; family Viscaceae; genus Viscum; species Viscum album. The sequence goes on along the minus strand of OY728151.1, from coordinate 1,165,054,671 downwards.
GGATGTGTGGAGTTATCAGAGCAATTCTGGGATTACCCTCTAGTGGGGTTGGGCAGTGGGTTACCCATCGACGTACCAAGGTTACCCTCAAGTGCGACTAGGCAGTGGGATACCTGTTGACCTTAGGGTTTACCACCTAGCTGGTCTAGGCAGTGGGTTCCCTGTTCACCTTAGGGTTTACCCTCCAGCTGAGCTTTGTAGTGGGTTACCCATTCACCATATAGTTTACCATCTACCTGTGCTGGGCAGTGGGTTGCCCGTTCACCTTTGGGTTTACCCTATATCTGGGTTGGGAAGTGGGTTACCCATTAACATTAGTTCTTACCCTCCAGTGAGGCTGGCAGTGGTTTACCCATTGACCTCTTTTGCTTCACCCTCCAATTGGGTTGGGTAGTGGGTTACCCGATGAATTCTTTCAGACTCAGTCCTTTCTATGAGGCTAGTCAGTGAATTTTCTCCATGATTACTAGATAGGGAACCTAGGTTGTATGGTTCAACGATGAGGCATATTGGGCGTGTGGGACTATTGTCCATCATTGATGGTCATCCTTCTAACTGTTGGTGACTTTTCTTGGGCTGAGCTTGGGGATAGATATCCCCTTACACACTCGTTCAGGTTTCTTGTTGAGAATATATATATATATATACCCTATTTTTGTTCCCAATCTGTGGGGTCAGTTACTCTTCTTCTAGGAGGGGAAAAGACACGCGGGGTATGCCACATGTTTTACATGTCTAGATCCTCTTGGATGAGACTATTCTACTCCCTTTTATTCTGTTGGTTTTAGATTCACACTCTATATTATACTCTTACTCAATTATTTTTTCTATCTACTACTCATCGTTTTAGTATCTCCATTGTTTCTCCCTGAGAATTCGAAGCATCCTACTAAGTATCTTTATACTCACCCCTTCTTGGTCTTTTCCTACATATGGTGTGCCCTTATAGATGATAGACAAGTCGATCGAGACTATGGAGGATCATAGAGGACATAAGATCTTGGACATCGTTCAGTGATTGTAGTAGGGTTTTCAGGTGTGAGATTCACCAGATTTTTTACATTCATTTACCAATTTCTGGGTTGTGGCACCTTTCTGGTTGGGCATGTGTTTTGTACCATTTTTGCTCAGTTATCTTGTCAGTACTTTTCATCACATTACTCGTACTCGTTAGAGGTCGATGCATGTATGTTGGTTCCCTTTTGTAGCAATGTTGTATCTTTCTTTCTTTTCTCGGCACATTATCATTGAGTTAGCTATGTGTGTGTGTGTATTTTCTTAGGAAAATGCCTCCCCTTGTTTGTTTTGCTTAGGTGCTAGTCACCAGCCCCTGGCATATCGAGGCGGGCTTGGGGTATTTGAGGCTCGAGCCCCGGTATGGGTCGGGTCGGGACATCTTTACTTTTACATAGGAGGCTTCAAGGAGGATCCTACTAAGTATTCTAAAAAACTCACCCTATGCATATATTCACTATTTTTCTGTTTACTAGGAATATGTTGGAGATTAGGCTGGTTATTACAGGCTTGGGTTTGTAGGTGTTGTTTGGACATTCTGTTCACTTTTGTTTTTTGTTTCCTTTGGTACTTGTAGTTTTCCATTCCAGTTGTAATATTATTTTCATGAAAATACATATTTGTACTTGGGATTTAATTTATATTGCAGTATGAGTTGGATTTGGTTGGTGTATTCCTTATCTCTCTCTTCAGCATGTCTTCTCAAAGAGGGTTTTGCCTCGGATTTTGTGTGTTAACTATACCATCGATGATGGTCTCTAATGAAAGGGCTAATGGGGGTGGGACTCAGGGTGTAAAAATCTCCCTTCTCAAATTTTCAGACAAGTCAGTGTAAAACATGCGTGGAGGGGGGTCGTGACAATGTTGTATCAGTGGTTTGGTTGAGGGATAGGATGGGGTTTGGTGTTAGGCACATGTGAGGTTTCATGGGTTGATATGGAAATATTACTTTTCATGATTATTAAGTGAGGTAAACACTGGAGACTGACTGAGATATATCTATTTAGAGACCCCTGTTATATGATACACAAACCATTATGTTTACAATAGATACTAAATACGGTGATACTGGTGGTAGGGTAGATACATAGGAAAGTATCATGCATCATTCTTCATTGTCACTATGTTTGAATAGGTATAACATGGGATAGGTTAACATAAAATCAATAATATAATAAAATTAATTAACTAATTTGGAGACTTCCATATTCCTAGTTTAGGAGCTCTAACTATTTATTATTTTACATGTATGCCTCTTGGTTGACATCCTCGTCAGGTTTTCCTAGAAATGTCTATTGGTATATGCTAGTAGATCGTCATAGGGTAGAGGTTGATTATGACTACACTTGGTGGAGGAAACTCTGATTTATTCCATTCTAGAGTCTACAGAAGTACAAGGTATCTGTTTCAGATGCATCTATAGAATACTGGTTGGAAGAGGTTGATATAGCTTTTTGTTTGATCTGTTATCAGATTGAGCATTGAGTGTCTTTTTTGGTGACGATGATACGTGGGGAAGTGAGGTAGTGGTGGTTATTGTTCCCTAGGGAGAGCGAGGAGTCGACAATATCTACAGAGGTGTTCTAAGACATGTTTTAAGTAGAGATTATTTCTTCAACTGTGAATGAATCCAGTCACCAGGAGCTTCTTACCCTTTGACAAGGGATCTCTAGTGTGAGATAGATTGGAATATGTTTTTGGAATATTTTACAATATGCTTTGTACTTGTTTCCAGATGAGGAAGCTAGGGTGAGTAATTTCAAGGTGGTTTTCCCTCTAGAGATCCTACACCTGGCCACCGTGTTAATGTTGAATACATATCTTTAGGTGTTGGTGAGGAAAGAGTTAATTAAGATGATGTTATCTAGATCAAAATCATCATGGGAGGGGAGTTGTCCGAATTCCATAGGAAGTAGATCTATGGTTCGGGGTTCTCGATTTTTTGGGTAGAAGAGTTCATGTTCGGTCGGGGGTAGGTCACCGCCCTAACATCTCATTTCTTCAGGGGTGGAGGCTCTAAATCCTATGAAAAGGGTTATAGAACTTGTTTTCCTTGAGGAGGCCAATTTTTTCAGCTGTGAGAGTGCCTGACCATTCATATCGGTCATTGAGCACAAGGTGTTCTTCTCCAAGATCATCTGTTGAGGTATTTCTTGTTGAGGTAGAAGTACTAGGTTGCACCATCTTTGGCTTAGTAGAGAGCATATGGGATAGGAATATGACACCATAGTGACCCTCCCCATCCTCCATCAGTAGAGCGCTAATGTGGTGGTGGTCATCATTAGGGATAGAGTGGTCATGAAGCTAGTCCTGGTCATCATAATACATCAACATTGCTAGCACTGGGTTAGAAAGACATTGTTCGTGGTACCCATTTATGGTTTTCTAAATAGGTGTATACCTTGTTTTTTAGGAGTGTTGTAATCATTCTTATCACCTTCCCATGTCCATTTTTGGGACTTGAGTTAGAGAGGGTTTCAGTGCCCTGGGAATTGACTATGCCAGTTGGATGTCAAGATGACTTCTTTGATGTTTACAGAGTCTGTGAGCTAGTTTTGGGGTAGCACAAATCTTGGGGAGATTTACTATAATTACAGATACAACCAATAGATTTCATCAATGGGATAAATTTTTTGTATTTGGTTTAGGCTATCCTGGATTGCTTCAAGTGGTATGGGGGAGTTTTTCAATGCTGATGTAGAGCCAATAGTGTTTTTTGGCAAGAAAGACCCTCAAATGGGTCAGAGGCATGTTCAATCATTATCATTCTTGATGGCTATGCTGATGCTATTTTCATCTAAGGATCAACATTTGGCATTATATAGGGTCAAAGAAGAGTACCCTCATATCTTTCTGGATGTGTTTGTAACATTACCCTCAATGATAGATCACGTTTGGGATCAAGCAACATACAAGAGCTTCTCTTATCTCTATGTATCCATATTAGATAGACCCTTCTAATTTATTGGAGCTATGTATACAGATCGATAGACTATTACGGTGTGGTTTTGTTCATCCATGTGTGTCACCGTGGGGTGCACCAGTTTTTTCGTGAAGAATACTGACAATAGTTTGTGGTTGTGTATAGACCATCTTCCATTAAAATAATTGATTATAAAGAATAACTATCCAATTATTTGTATTTATATTTTATTCTAACAACTAAAGGGTGATCGATGGTTCTTAATAATCGATTTGCAGTCATGATATCATCAAATGTGTGTAAAGGATGCGGATATCCCAATGACTGGTTTATGTTGTTGTCATGGGCATTATAAGTTCATTGTAATGTTGTTCGGTTGAAAAAATTATCCAGTTATGTTCATGGGGATGACGAACATTGTGTTCCATGAGTTCCTGGATATGTTTTTGGTGGTTTTCATCTTTGAAATCCTTGTGTACTCTGTGTATAAGGAGAAGCATGTAGAGAATTTTCACGCAGTTTTGGGATATCTTCATCAACAACAGCTATTTTGGAAGTTGTCAAATTATGATTTTTGGGATTGAGATTTTCATTTCATGGGGCATGGGTATTCTCAGCAGTTTGTATCTAGGGATCCATTTAATATAGATTATTTTGTGTCTTAGGAATCCCCAATTATATTAGAATAGGTGTGATGTTTCCATTGTCTCGCAGGCTACTACAGGATGTTTTCAGAAAATTTCTCTAATGTTGCAACTCCCCTGATAGCATTTAAAAATAATTATCAAGCATTCATGTAGAATAATCAGTGTCATGCATCTCTCAAGTATCTAATGGAGATGTTTTTCATTGCTCTGAAACTTTTTCTACCAGTAGATGGATTTATGTTTTATAGTTTCTTTAATACATCTTGTCTAGGGTTAGGAATCATTCAAATGCAGCTGAGATCAATTGTTTCTTATGGGTCTTAGAAGTTTCATCCCCAATAACATAACTATGACAACAATTATTTAGAGTTGTCAGTCGTGGTGTTTTCTCTGAAGATGCTTAGACATTACCTCATTGGGGAGTGCATTGTGGTTTTCACCAATCATAAGAACATGTTGTATGTTTAATACTAGTGTTACTTGATATTGAGTCAATGTCAGTGGATGTAGTTATTATATGAAGACGACATAAAAATCTCGTATACACTAGGAATGAGAAATTTCATAGCTGATGTGCTGAGTAGGAAGTCACATTGTAATGCAATGCAAAAATTAGGTGACTCTTGGAGAGTAACATATAAACGAAGGAGTCAAAATCAGTGGAGGTTTTGTCGATGCAATATCTATCGGAGGTGGTGAGACTCCATGGAGTCCTGAGGAGGATCATTAATGATTGAGATCCTAATTTCATATATAGTGTGTGGAGATTTCTACAACATGATATCTATTCTTATTTATGCCTTAGCTCTTTTTTCATCTGTAAATGAATGATCAGATAGAGCTGACCATCCAAACTATTGAAGACATGTTGCAATATTTTGTCCTAGATTTTATAGTTTTGTGGATGAGGCACTTACACTTATTAGAGTTATCTCACAACAATAGTTTTCACTCCACCATCGGTAGTGTGTAATTTGAAGAAAAGTATGGCCATCCATTTTGTTCACCAATGTTCTAGATTGGGGTCGTAGATTCATCAATTCTCTAGCCGAAACTAGTACAAAACATGATAGATATGGTTCATGTAATTCATGAGAGGATGAAGGTTGCCTAGGATCATCAGAAATAATATGTTGACCAATGGTAACGACCTTTGGAGTTTGATTTTGGGGATCACATGTTCCTAAAGGTGACTCCACATCATAGGCAATGATGTTTTGGTTATGGGATTAAGCTTTCTGGTAGGTTTGTTGTGCCATTTGAGGAATTGGCTCGTGTTGTAGTTGTGGTTTATTTTATAGAACTTCCCCAGTATATGAGTAGTGTACATGGTGTTTTTAATGTGTCATAGCTATGTCTTTATCCTCTTGGAAACTATCACATTATCAAATGGGGAGAGATTCACATTGATGATGATCTAACATTTTAGGAGCAAACATTAGAGATCCAGAACCCCAAGGAGAAGGTGTTACGTGGGAATTCAATCACTTTGGTTCGTGTCATGGGGAGAAACAGTGGCATGGAGGATAGTAAATGGCAATGTGATTCACGTATATGTGCTCAGTACACCGTGTTGTTTAACTTTTAGCACTTTTCTTCTAAGGATGTTCCTTTTTTATTAGAGGCCATTCATGTTTATGAGATGGCTTTATTCTATTTATTTTTGCGGCTTCTCTCTTTTGAGAGGAACCTTGTTGGTTTTTTGTTCAAACCCATTTTCCATTTCCATTAAGGTTGGTTTTGAATTCTTGCAGATGAGAAACTTTTGAGTGGTAACTCATGTAATGGTCCGGACCCCTCAAGTCCACTCAATAACGAAATCTGTTCTCTGAGGTGTTCTGGGAGGTCAAGGTGACTTATTCCAATCAATTTTCTAAATTTTCAGTTCTGTAAATAGTGATTCTAGTTTTTGTGAACAGTTTCGTCGGTGTGATATATGTGTAGACCATCATCGGTGAGACAGATGCGAACAACATCATGAGTGAGACAGATGTGAATAGTACCATCAGTGAGACATATTTGAACAATTTCACCAGTGAGAGATATTTTAATAGTGACACTGGTGAGAGAGATATGTGAATAGTTTCATAGGTGATATAGATATGAAAATTTTAATCAGTGAGATTGATGTGAACAGTGTCTTCGGGGAGACATTTTTCATCAGTGTTATCGGTGTGCCATTTGTACTTTAGGCATTGGTGAGCCGATTTTATGGTTCACATCAGTCAATAATTTATACTGTCAGCATCAATGAGTCTTTTGAACAGTCAGTGTCCTTCGGTAATGTCTATTGTCAGTGTTGGTAAATCAATTATACTATCAGTGTCGGTGAGTCTTTTTTAATATCAGTGTCGGTGATTCATTTGCACTATCAGCCTCAGTGAGTCATTTTTACTATCAACATCAGTGAGTCATTTGTACTGTTGGCATTGGTAGGTGTAATGTTTTTTCATCCATTTCTAGGTGTACAGTGTTTCTAGACATTGGTAGGTGTATAGTGTTTCTATCTTCCTACAGTTCGCACATTTAATGATTTATTTTATAAAAAAACTCATTCGTTGCCATTTTTAGGGATTTAAAGTAGATTCAAAGCCCATAGCTTAAATCGTAATATTCCTAATGATTGACATGACATTACTTTGTCAAACTACATGGGTTAATGTGATATGCATTCATGGAAATCTTAAACAGTTTCAAATCCCATAGGCCTCAGATCTAATCCTTCAATGTCAGCCAGCTTCCCTTATTTCATTCCATCTCCTTTATTTCAGTGTGATGCACCCTAAGACATTCTTCCAATAGGAGAGGTGTGACCGAACCTTAATTCATGTAATATGTCCCATTGAAAATTATTTCTACTACATGTGCACCCCCAATTTTGGTTCCAACAGCAAGTGTCAATCCATCATCGATAGAAGGTATGATCAACCTCCGTTCATGATTTTTCTTCGATCTTAATTCTATCGATATCCTTTCCTTGTTATTGAATGTGATATCCATGTTTCTAATAGATATTTAGTGGGTTTTTGTTGGTGTGGTCATTCTATGGCACCCAGGGATGGACATAGTTTTCATGGGGGGAGGAGATCATGATCTGTTTTATGGATCATTCTAATGTAAAGAATGTCATGAACCTTTTGAGGTAGGGGATTCATTTCTTCCCTATTATTTTACGTAAAAATATAATGTTATCTTGTTTTAGACCACTCGATCACAATGGAATTGAAATAATTAATATTTTAAATGGATTAATAAATTGGTATAGATGATATGTTATTTCCACATAATTGGATTGATGGTGTGATATCTATGCTTCCCATGAATAACATGTTGTTCTTGAAGGAAATTGGAAAAGAACAAAAAATGGTATTAATTGTAATTATTTTTATAAGATAATGAGGATATAAATGAATCTAGTGGTTGATGGAGTAGGCATGTTTAATTTATTTCTGATAGCAATGGTAGACTTCTGTTTAGGTTTCCCATAGCTGGAACCTACCTAGAATGAAATAGATAATTATATAATGATTAAAGAGACGATTGATAAAAAAGTTAATTCATTTTATATTTCTTAGATACCCTATTTCTTGTAAGGCCATGTGCCTTCTACTTTGGAGCCATGAGATCTTATTGCGTGTGAAGGAAGAATGCCTTGTTTAGGGATAAGAGCCCTGTTGCTTTTTTCTTCATATTTCTTGTGACATGTTTATGAAATTGGATAGATGTTATGAGATGTGGGGGTTGGGATGCAAGTGGTTGTGGTAGGATTTGATTCCTAGAGTGTAGATATGCATCAATATATCCATATGGATGTCAAGGAGGACACTATAAATGATAAATGAGGTGGGATATTAAAGTTTGGACGCTTGCTGAATATTTTTGGTTATTTATCTGCTTTAATTTCCCCACTACTCTAGAAAGATGGTCCTGCTACCCTCTTTCTCGAAAAAGGTGAAGATGCATGGGGTATTCCACATGCTTTCTATGTTCAATTTCTCAACAATGGATTGGTATTTTCGCTTTCTATATGTAGAAAATACTTGATGGGTGGTTCACCTACTCCACATGTTGAGACCCTTGTGCTTGGTAGCTCAAAATGTTTTCTAGAATACTTGGGAATATTGGAAAGTAATAATGCTATTAATAAATAATTGATAGATGATGTTAATCAATGGGGTTGGAACTTGTTTTATTTCAATGATGATGTTAAAATTTAAAGTAAATGTGGATCAAGGTCGGAATTCCAATGAAATATATTATGGAATTGATAATTGTTAATGAATGTTTAAATAATTAATTAACGTAATGTAAAACTAATTAAAATGGAATGATGTAATATAATAAATCGTTTTATATTATTGTCTGTTTATTGGATTAATAGTCTTATCAGTGGAAATCAGGAGTACAAGAGATATTAGTTGTAGTTAAGTCTAAGAATAGGTTTTTCCCATAGTGTGGTGGTGTGAAATAGTATATTATGTACTTTTTTTGTTTCTATATGCTACTCAACCCTATCAGTTATGTAAACTAAAACCCTTGGGATCTTCAAAACTCGGGGTGTTTTCTTTAACATCCCTATTGGATGATGGATGAATGACTACCCACATTGGCCCTGCTCTCTTCTCTTGGTAGTTACTTATGCTGGAAGTCATGTCTGTTAGTTTCACCAAATGTTTGTGTAGAGACCTGTAATGGATTGTGGTTATTCAAAAACTTATATTCATGATATTGTTTCATATGGACTACTATATATGTAATATGTATAGGCTATGGTGGCATGAGGATCTTTACTCAGTGTATGGGCTGTAAGGGATTCATGTATATTTCCTGATGCATGATACACATTATTCGAACTATGGAGGCTCCCAGAAAATACATTGTTACATTGGTTATGTGGACATAGTGGTTGTGTTGAATACGGGTCATGTTGGGGTGCTTCACTGGGGTTTTTGGTGGTGAGCCTTTTTGTAGAGAGATTCTTAGGACATGGAATATTGGAAAAAATTTCAAACCGGTGGGGAAGTAATAATGTAGTACCATTGATATTATTTATAATATAATATACTATTGTATGTGGTACTTAATTGGAGTATCCATGGTGAGTTAGGGAACCTAGTATAACTATTTAGGTCTTGAGTTAGTTTCACATGTTGTTCATAGTGATTTTGCATTCTTTCTTTACTTTTACATGAGAGGATCCAGGGAGGATCCCAATTAGTATATTGTTATACTCACTCTACACCAATATAAACTATTTTCAGGTCACTTGGATCATGATGGTGATCATGCTGGTTAATACTATCTTGGGGTTTGAGGAGCTATTTAGGCTATGTCGTTACTTCTATTTTTTACTTTCTTTTGGTACTTGTAATTTTCCATTAATGTTTTTGTTGCTCTTGCATGAAATTACATATGTTTACATGGGATTTAATTTATATTAATGTATGAGTTGGATTTGGTTAGTGTATGTCTTATCTCTCTCTTCAACATGTTTTCTTTTATAGGGTAATGCCTCCAATTTTGTGTGTTTACAATACCGTTGGTGCTAATATCCAACCCGGGGCATACTGGAGTCGGGACTCATGTGTCACTATCTTCATTCTTACATTTCTGGACATGGAGGGGTACACCATTGCGGGAGGGGGTCCGTGATAGTAATTCTGCCAACACATCTTGTCATAAACCCCTAAATTCATGTAAATATCGTGTGTGGGGTAATTCCATTCATGTTTCCAAAAATACCATGACCTATACATCACAAAATTTTTCCCAACATCATCAATACTCAATGTATGATCCATTCTGCATCACAAAACATATAATACTCCTCCCCTAGATCTGGTTAGATCAAAATTTTTGTGGTGTGGAAACACTTATTTAACTCCAAGAATGAATTCTCACATGCTCTAGACCATTGAAACATGATTCCATCCTTAGTCAAGCCCAAATCTGGTTTTTCCAAGTAGTAAATATCATTCAAAATCCTTTGATAATATTTTTACAATCCCAGAAATGTAAAAATATAATAAATATTATTTGGATACTCTTAATAAATGATTGGTTGAATATTATCTAGGCCTATTTCCACACCTTCCTCAAAGATGATGTGACACAAGAAATGTACCGTGTAATCCTAAATTGAATCTTAGATATCTTTTCATATAGTCAATGATCTCTATTTTTAACGAAGAAGATGTCTAGATGTTGGGCATTATCTACATCCGTCATGCAGTACTCCAATTTTTCATCCTTAAATGATATTGGTACGAGTGATGGATTCAGTTCATAAAGTACATAACACATCCATTTTATATGTCAGAATGAACTATAAAACACTATCTTAATACATTACCTAATATTGAGTTACGTAGGGAATTTTGATTTCTAACAAAATGAGGATCTTTTCAAGTTTATCAGTTTAGAGAATTAGATCAGAACTGATACAAAAAAGTACCATAAAATAAAATTTTGAAACATCTGAAGAGCATAATATTTCCCATAATATAATTTTAGTTAAAATAAATCAAGATATCTTTTATGAAAAATCACTATGATTTTCAAAATGACAACTTCTAATCCATTACTCATTTGTAATTCCTATGAAAAACATAAAAAAATGGGATAAGAAAAAAATTATCAATAAAATATATAATAGAATAAAACACTCAGTCCATCGAATAACATTAAAATCATGATAATTTTATCATTATGTAACACATGTGAACTTGAATAAGTTTTAAAAAATTTGTTTTAAAATATTTTCATTTCATACCCTTTTTTGTAATCACATGATTAACATACACCCTATAGAAAGCATAAAAAATACATAATGGTATCATCAGAAATCATTATACACCTCAATATTATTAATGGAAAAACTATACATTGACATCAAAACACTTCACTATTATAAATGGAATAGAGATATGGATGACTTCCATTACAAATGAATTGGTGGCCTATCGTGGAACCACGCATAATATTTTATCAAAGAACCACCAATCATTGGTTTATCTTGGAACAATAAATAAAATTTCCATATACCATTATAGAATCATAATAAAATAAATATTTAAATTTTCATTATTTCACTCAAATAATCATTTTCAATCACAAGAAAACATTTCAAGATATTGGAATAAGAAATCCAATTTTCAAATGCATTTTTAATTATAAAAATTCCATTTTCATTGAAAATCAATTTTCTTTAAAAAATAATGAAATAAAAGTATATAGGGTTTCTTCTATAATATGTTTTTTATTATTAAAATAATTTATTTAAACAAAATAAAAATAATCATGACGTGAAATTTTATAATCATCATACATTTAAATTTTTATATTTCATTTTTTGTTTTTTAAAACATTAATTTTAAGGGACATAAATGATTCTGTTTGAATATAATTTAATGAAATTGAAAATAGACAAAAAATATCATTTATTATCATTTTTTAATGATATAAATAAATATTTTAAATAAAATTAGGAATATTTACATTGAGGAGTGTATTATGTCATCAAATATCCTAAGCATCCCAAACAAATTTGAACATTTAAATAACATTCCACATGAAAGGGTGTAATTTAAAAGAAATTAAAAAAATAAGTATGGAAAAATATTTTATTGAAGGAAAAAGGGTCTTTATATGATTCTTATAAAAGAATAATGGTTCATAACACCATGAAATTCCTCAATGAAAGGAGATTGAGATGAAATATCTTACATTAGGTATAACTTCTAATGTGTGTCCTTATGTTCCCAAATAATAAAATTATGTTAATTATTTTACATATTTAGAACCTTTATCATGTTTATTATTGACTATATTTACTTCTATGCTAATTTTTGTAAAAAAATATATTAAAATATAAAAGTTTACATATGTTGTTTTTACTATATTCAGTTTATGTGTAAAAATGACTTTGGTTGGAAAACTATGGTCAGAGGGGTCTTACATAAAAATCAACATTATATTAATACTATAATAATGATATTATTTTCAAATCAATAATACATTTACAGAAAATCATTTATAATGGTTATGAAAAATATCCAAGATCACTATCTTGGAGACTCTAGGATGTACGTACAGATGAGTTACATTCTGATTTTTCAATGGTAATTTTGGAACGTTGGTTAGTAAAATTATCTTTAAGTAATTATAATTATATAATAAATATATTATTTTTTGTCACATATAAATTCAAAAAATATTCATGTGGTGTAAAAGGAATCACATCTCGTTGAGGAGAAGGTAGTCCTCACTTCCACAAACAACATTATCACGTTTTTAGTGCGCGAAAGGAAAATAATGAAAATGATATATTATATATAAATGACGGTAGTTATGTCATGAATATCACAAATATATTAATTACATAAACCATTTTTAATTAAACCAATTCATAATATATTATACGTAATGTGTCAACGTATCACATCGCTTTGAGGAGGCAGTAGTCCATACGTCAAGAAATGATGTTATCATATTTACAAAAAATGAAAAACATGAAAGTATGTGAATATAATAAATTAAGATGTATGAATGAATCATAAATATCACATATATATATATCATATAAAACTAATTTTTCTTCCATAAATCATAACCATTATAGATTTTAATGAAAAAATTGATGCCATCATTACGTGTGGTGGTAGTTTTTCGTACACAAATAGTAATTTCATTACCCATTTATTGGATGTTTATGTAGGTGGAGGTAACACAATTATAAATAAAACATCCCATTATATTAGGGATACTATTTTTACTACTTAATAATGGAAAAATATTAAATTACAGTGGTGGATAATGAAATAAAGAAAAAATGCACGCGGATTTATGTTACATCTTCATCAGGTAACTCTTTTTAGTTTGCATAAAAGTACTTCTTGGATGTCATTATGACCCAGTTTAGTCATATAAAATGATTTAATGGGTGTTTTTAGAATATTAGGGTATATTTTTATCATGAAAAATTAACATGGGAGGTTAATAGCGATGGAGAGGAAAGAAGACCTTTTTTAATATGGGAAAGGACACCACATGTATTCTTGAAATAAATTTTGGTCTCTCCATGAATTTATTATCCGAAAGGGTTAAAATGGACCTTGATAATGAATTATGGGTCGGAAGGTTAAAGTAGTTTCCTAAAATAATTTTTAGATATGTGTAGGATCATTTTTACACCTAATTTTATAGGTTTAGTCATTATTTAAGATCACATTCCTTAATCATTGTAAATAAATTTAATTTATTTATCATTAATTTTGGGGAAAAAATATTTTTTGACCTCATTAGAAATTATTAATTATTATTATTAAAAATATTAAATCCATTTTTCAAAATTCCAATCACAAAAGGGGATGAAATTCATTAAACAATAATCTCAGAGATGGGACGTTACATCAGTTTTTAATGTAAAAATGCTCAAATATGGTATATGTTTTTACAAATAAATATAATTTAAAATTTATTATTGTTACCTTAATTAGTTTTTCTGGTATGAAATTTATGTAATTAAATATTAAAACAAACCAAAAACAAAATTTATCTATGTAAATAAATTTTTAAAAAATGCACTTTTGAACTGAAATTATATATTATTCACATATCATAAAAATAAGAATATTGATAAAAAATGACAATAATTCACCCAATGTAAATATTGATATTTGGAAATCAAAAAAAAATTTTAATTCTTAAATATAATGATTATAAATTTTTCAACTTTTTTATTTAAAATATATGCTCTATTTAAATGGTAAAAACAACCTTTTAAAAATATATATTTATTATGAATAAAATTATAGTTAGTCATATTTTAAGGATATAGTTTTTATTTTATGAATGTACAAAAATTTATTAAATTTTGTTAAACATAATATAGCCAGTCTTATTACATCATGCTCATAAAATTCCAAGGTGATAACTACTACTTAATATAATAATATTAACAATATATTATTCTTGGGTATAAATAATTCATGTGTCCATCATAATATTTCAGAGAAACACATTGTTGGGATTCATGTGTGAAATTATAAACATAAAACTTTTTTGTTGTAAAATTTATATTGAATTATCATTTTTCAAAAAATATGAAGAATGAATGTTATAATATTCAATGGGATGTTACATCCACCCCGATATTAGAAATTAATTTTTCCAAATTTTAGTCACTTATAAGATATTTGTGGATATTTTTTCCCTCTAATAATTTTTATATTCCCATGATTCTACATCAACCATAAGAATTTTCCATAAAAAATTTATCCTGATGAATTATCTTATTTCAAAATACATCCTCTTTATTTCCATGAACCTTAACTAGTTGTTCCTCATAAGAAATATTATCTTCCAACTAAGATACTTTGGGTCTCAAAATATGAGATGAATCTGGAATATACATAATTAACATTGAAACATGAAATACATTTTTTACCTGAGGTAAACTCATAGGTATGTTTACCGGGTACGAAACTGATCCAACATTCTTTAGATTCTCATATGGTCTAATAAATAGTGGGATCACCTTCTACCTTATAGAAAAAACACATAACTCTTTTCCATGGAGAATATTTTAAAAATATGTCATCACCTACCTCAAAAAAATATTATTTCTCTGATTATCTACATAACTTTTCTACTGGCCCTGAGCTGACCTCACGTGTCAATGAATCAACAGATCATTATTTTCATTTAGTCTACAAACATTAGTGTATTTAACATCTATTCTCATACATAATTCCAAAATTATGGTGTTCAACATAGCTTTAAAAATAATACCATGAAAGGTTCCATCAATATATAGGAATGAAAACTGTTTTTTGAGAAAAAACAACTAATGAAATCTATTGATCCCAACACCATTGGTAATACATTTATGAAGAATGAAGCATATCTTCCATGATCTATAACTCCCACAAAGGATTTATATCATATTGATAATGAAAATATATAATAAAATTTAATTATGAGCATTATCAATTCTGATTTCCATTTTATGAATAGGATGTGTACCTAAGATCACGGTCTGATTCACTGAAGAGAGGCACTCCACATAACCTAGAAATATCCATCAAATACAGTCTAGAATGGTTTTATATGGACATTGTATCTATAATGGGAATTAAATATAAAGGGTCCGTTAATTGATAAAAAATAACCTAAAACACATTATTAACTAGAGAATTATTGGTAAATCCCACCACCAAATATAATATTATTTATTCATATTTTCACTCAGGAACTATAATGGGTATTATCATCCCCTACTGTAACTATCACACCGATTTAACCCGATTGAACGTTAAAAATTTTTCTGTAATTTCATTAATATATTTTCATTCCATCCCACTATTAATGCATCTAATGGTATTCATATATTGTAGTTCTTCCAGGATGAATGGAAAATTGAGAACTATGAGATATAGTGAAGTCGCTTTCCTCGTTGTGGAATCAAAAAGTATGTATAATATTCTTCTATTTCCTAAAACCCATCATAAAAAATATTAAAATAATAAAAAAACTATTTTTAATGGATTATACCTTTTATTATAATTATTGATCCCCTTTATAAGACCTATTAATTATTTCTAGAAATGTTATCTATACTGAAACATGGAACAAAAAAGATGATGTAGGTTAATCCATAACCTATTGGAAAAAATTCATCAAATCATTTAATAATGGGTCACATTCCAATAATAATATTGTTATTTTAGTATTATTATTTCATCATAAATAATTGGATACCATGGATGTTTTCTTAGGATAATATTGCAACAGGAAATAATAATCCTTAATCAGTTTTAGCCATCCCCTCTCTCTCATGTTCAATCCATTGTATGTGAACATATACATCAATCTTTTTTGAACATGATATATTTTATACATCAACCCATACAAATGTGTATACTAAATTTTTATATAAAAAACAAAAAAAACTAATTACAAATCATGTGTAACATAATTTAACTCATGATTTTTCAATTGTCATGAAGCATAAGAAATTACCTTATCATTTTTTTAACAATACAAAACTGTGTCCTTTTATTGAATCCTCACTTTTGAGGAGAAAATTACAATATCTAGAATAAGTGGCCAAAAAATTCCATTTATAAGTCTTCTTTTTCTATCTTAAAAACAAAAAACCACATTATCATATCATGATAAACTTATATACCTTTTATGTTAACTTATTTTATTGTCTACAAAAACAAGAAATGTTTTCAAAAAAACAATGGTAATAACCTACTAATCTTGTAATTCTATGAATCTCAGTGTCATTGGTAGGTCTTACCCACTCATAATTTTTTTTATTAGTGTCAAAAATTATGAAATCATTAGAAACTATAGTTATAAAATATTTATAAACAACATAACCATGTTCCTATGATAATTAATTTATACATAACTCCATTGACAAGATGGGATATAATTATAATAACCAAAAAATACTAACAACACAAAACATGTTCACCAATCAATGTTAAATAACATTAAACTTTAATATCTAAAATCATGAACAATAATCCACCATAGGTACATGGGTTTTACCTTGTACATGGGCTAGCCACTTCCATTCATGATTTCATTAACAATACCTAAATCATCCTAGTATCCTTTCTAACATTCCAAAATATAAAGAAAAAATAATTATATGATAAAAATAGTGATACTACATTGTAACATCCCAAACATGGTGTCACATGTCGATGACCCAATATGGTTGGTTATGGGACCTCACATGTGCCTACCTATACACAAGAGGATGAAAACATACAAGGAAGGTCTGATTTGTAACATAGAGATACTATAAAATATTCATTAAAAAACAAAATAGTATAAATAAACAATAAATATCCAAATGTTATTAACTAACAAATAATACTATACTATAACACATAAAAAACAACATTACCTTAATGTATTTCCATTGTAGGATAAATGACCAAAAACTAAAATTTTAGATTTTTCATGACATATATGTACAATTTTTTTATTAGAACCCAAATAAAGAAACACTGGAATCTACTAAGAGGGATTCAATGTCAGGTCATGTTACCTCATCTAAGTAGTGTCTTAAATCTCGACACATCCATATAACATATGGATTATTCCCTTATCTGATCCTAAAACATGATGATTAATTGGGTATTAATTAGGGAGGTCAGCTGGGTGTGAGTAAAAATAATTATCCCCCACCACAATATCCAATGTAATATATATTCTATGATAGTGTATAGATTTTTATAGATAATAAAGAATAAAATATAAAATAAACATGTTTCACAATTATTTATTCTTTTACCAACCACATAATTCTTACATAATCTCATTCTAGAGTCCAACCCCTAAAACATATGGTTATCCCAAAACATATATATCACGTTCCTTCATTAATTAATTAATTTGAAATTCATTTCTAGTATATTGGAACACCAACCAATATAAAAATATGTTTGGGTCCTAGATCTTGAGTCTGACACCCGATCAGTATCTGGAGAACAATCCTTATCCAAAACCACATGAGTATTAGAGAATCATTCATTATCTCATACAATATTGTTTATATGAATTAATATTGTTCATGGAGGATTAGTTTGAATCATCGTGTGTATTTGATTTATCAATCGAAACCCCAACCCAATTTATGAATCAACCAAAATAGCTCATATATCATGTTCATATCAATAATAAACATCCTTAAAATATTTTTTAATCATCCTCATCATGGTGAAACATATCAATTATCAATACCAAACATGGTACTTTTCCTTTATTCCAAATGAATAACATAAACATTTCATCATTAAATTATTTATAAATAATCATTTAACATCCCATTTATCAGCCAATTTTATATCCCATTATTTAATAAATTTTACATTTAATACCTATTATTCATACTAATTAATCATAATATTCCATTAGAAATATATTGTCACATCCCAAGGGTTACAATCAACTCCTGTATTAATATCATAAATGGTTCTAACTGGATTTGTAAATGATTTTTAAAATCATAAGGATATAAAATAATTAAATTTTCTTAAAAACAAATTTCTAGACATGGAAATTGAAATACCAAAACTACATATAGGAAAATATAATCAAATCTATGGGAGTCGACAATTATACCACCTACCATAATTCCATTGATCAAAAGTCAAAAAATCAAAATTTTTAATTTGATACCCCATGATATCATTATCAATGGAATGAAAGATATGGGATCTAAACTGGAAGATAGGTCAAATCCTTCCATTGTCCATCCATTTCACACCATAATGGTTTTTAGGAGACTTGGATTCCATTAAGGATATTTATAGAATAGATGATATAATTTATGGATGAAAAGGTGTGACTTAGGGTATAATATGAGTGGTTTGAGAAATTTTATAAAATTTTCAGGGGGATTAAAACCCATTCGCTTGGTTTCCTTGGTGGAATAACATAGTTTATATCACAATATTATTAATCTTGTGCCCCTACTCATGGGATTCACTAATTCCCATATGGGGATAATTTTTTAAAAAACCATGTTCCCTCTATGAAAATACATTTTGTTTCAGAGTACATGTCATGGCGTGGTTGGCCACATTGTTTAAAAAACATTCTTCCAATTGGTCGCCACATTCTATGCCTCCATAAAGTGGTGTATAGTTTATTTGACAAAACTACATAGTTTTCCATAACCATTCTCTAATTATGCATAGAACCATAAATTTACAAATTTCTAATATTTCACCTGAAATTTTCCAATTATAAAATTGAATGAGGTAAAACAAAACAGAAGAAATATAATACCTAAAAATGTACAAAATTAATATCCATAATGGTTGGTATCTTAAAAAGTGAATTATATTAATTTTTTTTCATAGACTATATATGAGATATATTTATTGAATTTATTCAATAAAAAACATTTCAAAAGGAATATAAACTATAATTTTATTTTTAATCATTAATTTGAAGAAAGATATTAGAAAATATGTGGATCTTATCTTATAAAAGTGGATAATACGAAGCTTATTATACATTAGAATAACTAAGTCATATATTACATTTGTGAGATTACTGTTTTTATAATTCTATACTAACCCATTAATGGAATATTTTACAGTAGTTAAAAAAATATCAATTTACGTAAAAGGTAAACTCAACCTTTTCAATATATTTTATGAAATAAACTATCAGTATTTATAATTTTATCTCAAATGGACCATGATGATGTTATAGTGGTCTATAAATCATTATGTGGTGGTAAATTCTTAGTGGGATGAAAATACATTCAATGTCATTGTAATAATATTAAAATAACATCAATAAATAATGAATAAGAAATATATATCTTGGGAACCATGGATGATATATTGTTTTTGGGGTTTAATAATTAGTTTGATAATATTATATATTATGTGATATATATTTAATCTACTGTAACCTCTATAATGTGATCGAAACCATTAATAATATCATATAACACTATCAATAGAAGAAAATTGGTATTCATGTACCACTATAATTTCCCATACATGGCATACATAGATAATAATTCATAATGAACGAATATTCACATCACATAAATAAAACAAGCCTAAGTGCCTTGAAGGATTGTTGTCTATGGAAACATGGATACATAAATAACAGACGCATAAGTGTACTAAAACATATCCCACAATGATATTCATAACTATAACCCTTCATATGAATATAACACCCAAAAATATTGATCATAACACTGATAATGGTAACCTATTAATGTTTGAGATCATATAACTAGTTATGGTAAACTAGGTAGATAACATTGATCAGATAAGAATAACATGAGCTTTTTGTTTTGATAACATGTTCATGAAATTTGAAAAAAATACTATAAATATCATAGATCATAACCAAGATTCATCTGACAAAGAATCCAATTTCATAAATACGAATCATAAAAGAATCAAATAAAATAATCAATTCGTGCATAAAATTCTCATATGACATATATTTTTATAAAACTCATAACTATGGAAAATAATTTTTATAATAATCATGGGTTTCTGATGAGACTATCATAGTGTATTAGGTTGAATCCCCAAATTATTTTAGTTCTCATGGTTCACTTCCATGATTGTCATAGTTGATAATGTCTCATACTGTATGTGGTTGACAACTCATTCTAGTTCTGCTTATCACATGATCAATCAATCATTAAAAAATTCAATTGAAAAAATGTATATCCAACCCCAAAAATGACCGATTGGAAGTCATACATAAGTGTTCCATAATTAATAAATCATTCATCATATCAAAACATATTTAAATTGAATATGTTTCATAGACATTTCATCTTGGTATAACCAATCGAAAATAAATTGGTTTATTATATATTATATTTATTAATTATACCATTACACATGTAAATTGGATGGGATTCTTAAAAATCATGGAAATATATTAATAAACCATATAGGCGAAGATATGTATTTCTCATTGGATCATGTATATAAAAAAAATAAGTAATATCCATGTATTTCATCTTAGATTAAATATTCCTTAAAAATATCACTTACATACTATGAGGAGGAAAATCCCATTTTCACTATGAAATAATGTATTTAAAATCTAGAAAATTTAGAAATATTAGGGATTAAATTATCCTTTTGAAAATTATTTGGGGAAATTTTAATGGATTCAACAAAACATTGAGTGTTCATGATGGTGGGAAATTTTATTCATGTCTTACGGGTTAGAATAAATATTTTTGTTTCACATCTTCTAAAACAATTCCACTGTATCACTATCTAGAAAGGGGATAGAAGATTTATTTTAAATATTTTTTTTAAAAATTAACTAATGGGTAAAAATTTAATTAAATATTCATGGGATTATTTTAAATGTAATATTGAAAACATATTTTGGAAATCACATACAATGACGATAAATGATTTAATAATGAAAATAGAATTGAAATTTTTTTACATTAAATATTATATTTATGTCTCTTGAATATATAAAGAGAAGGAAATTAGTGGAGAAAATTTATTATTAAGAAGTAACAATAAGAGTATAAAAGTAATTGGATTTATTATACAATGATAATACATTTTCCTCAATTTTAAACCAATCTTAAAGAACCCCCATTAAAATAGGATTGAAACAAAAATCTTTTACCTGTATTCTGATTTATTATTATGTGTTCAAAAATACACTACAATAAATATATATATATTATATAAATATAAATATTATAGGATCCTATAAAAGTATACATAACATCATATGTGATTTAAATAAAACATTTTATTATTTTATTTTCCTTTAAAAACAATTCATTATTAAAATCATTATTTGATGTTATAACTACTTCATTTTGTATCTATATTTTTTTTAAATTTTTAATTTTTCATTATAACATGATCATGGTTACGTCATAATTTGATGTATTTACATGATATATATTTCATATATATATATTTTATGTATTTTATATTACTTAATAAATTATCAAAATATAAAATGAATTACTCCATTCATATAGAAGGTCTGTCAGAAAAACCCGTAAATAATGTTTTATTTTTTTGATGAATTTAATGAATGATGGATAAAATATTAATTCAAAAATATTGAAAAATTAATATATCTTATATATCAAATTTATTAATTAAAAATATACATATTATCATCCATGTAAATAATAAAGGAAAATGAATCAACTCCCTTCATAGAGGTGGTAGGCCACACTTTAGCACATGAGACGTTTTCAAATTAATATAGAATTGATGAAAATATGTTAGATGTGGTATTAAAATAAAAAATTATAAATACTTCATAAATATTACATATATACATTATGTTCATAATTATGTATAATCATGAGTGGCCGGGATGAAACACAATTAGTTTGATTCAGGAGGCTGTAGTCCTTTATACACACAATCGACTTTTTTGTTTCACATGTGTTGGAAGAAGGGATAGATATAGGTTATAAAATTAACACAATAAACTATCAGTCTATGGATGAAAATAGTGATATTATTTCATTATGGTTATATGTTTCTTTAATGAGGTATACTAATAAAGAATAAATAATAATTGGTGAAGAACAATATAACTTTTTCAGAAAACCTCATTATCTAAGTCCCACCCAGGTTGGTTTTCTAATCCTTATAGGGATTCTAGAACATGGGGAGGGATTTATTGAATTGATTTGGTAGGTTTTGGAAGATCCAAATGGATCGTTAGGAGTTGAGTGTAGACAAGAGGGGAAGTCAATTTTCAAGTTGGAGAATGGACACAATTTGGAATTCCTAAAAATAATAAAAATACATTATCAACATTAATGATTAAGAAGAGGAAAATATATAGAAGTGGAATAATATAATATTAAAATATTTTAATACAATAAATAATATACATTTTTAATTTTGAAAAACTAACCTTATTGTTTCCTTTAACTCCCTAGTAATCTCATTTTAAAATAAACTAAGTTGACAAAATTTTAAAGCATATATATCTCATAATGAAAAAAAATTATGTTAAAAATAATATATAATATATATTATTATTATCCAAAATATTTAATAAATTTTATGAAATTTCTCTAACAAATATGTATTATTGTAATTTAAAATTCTTCTTTCATGGGTGATGAATATTTGTCTTCTAATTAAATTTTTTTCTAAAGTGTGAAATGTTATTATTTCAAAATTTAATCTTTAATGGTTTAAAAATATATATATTGGATTAATGGAAATATAGTTGAACTAATTTTACATTTATACAAAATTTAATTAAAAAATGGATCATTGAAAATTATTTAAATGGAGGTACAATATTTAGTAAAAAAAATATTCATCCCCATTCCTCGAAAAATATATCTATTTAGAAAATTAAAAAAATACAAAATTATATGTAGAAAGGATTATTTATAAAAATGATGTAAAATTTCACAAATAATGATTTTAATAATTAAATAATATATTAACATTATTTGTCAAAAAAATATATAAATATTATTATTAGGAAATACATATTATTTTATGTATATAAAGAAGTTAATAAGAAGGTATTTTTTATCTCAAAACATTATACATATATATATATTAATATTATTATTTATAACACCAATTTAATTGATAGGTTTCAATAGTATACTATATTAAGGATCATTTAGACACATGTTTTATATCATTGAATTCAATCTATGAAATTTACATTATTAAAATATATATATGATATAAAATCTCATGGTATTGGATTATACAACCTTAATATAATTTCAGAATTTAAATTATATCATAATTATCGAAAAACAAGGATATATATATTTCATTATATACTTGGGTTACCAATTAGATTCTTCAAATTTATTATTTCAATGAGGA
Organism: Viscum album; assembly: GCA_963277665.1. Classification (NCBI taxonomy): domain Eukaryota; kingdom Viridiplantae; phylum Streptophyta; class Magnoliopsida; order Santalales; family Viscaceae; genus Viscum; species Viscum album. The sequence goes on along the minus strand of OY728151.1, from coordinate 1,165,030,702 downwards.
AAATTAATAGGGTGATTAATCATTTTTCATATTACTTTATCTATATAGTCTATGATTTAAACCCATCATTCTCCCATGTGATGAAAAATAACCCAACTCAATGAAGAATATATTTGGAGACAATATAACAAAGGCTCGGTTTTCCATTCATTTCAATGATCCTAAAATTCTTCCATAGAGAAAGACATTGAAATACCTTATCAACAACTCCAAACTCAAAATCTCACTAATGATTATTAGTATAATAGTTATGTAGACTCTTATAATATTATATATAGTATTGAATGGCTCTATCATCCTTTTACATTTATATATCATGCTTAGGTAGAAATACAATTCATTACCTTACTTAATCTTATCACATTAGAGTCTTATAATTATTTCTGTAGATGGATTTATAGGGATTCATCTTAATACTCACATGATTGATATTTTTATTATAAATCTCAAATGGAGGATGTTGTTGATATAAAAAACCAAATAAATACATTAGGGATGATCCTATAATTACCAATTATGATCAAATGGTTCACTTAGGCCAACCATCTATATGATGAGTATAGGTAGTGATCCTAACATCTCTATAACAACTGTATTCTAATTAAATATCCAAAAAAACATGAGAAACATCATATCATGGCTGGATACAACATAATTTTGTACTATAGGAAACTAAACAATTTACATAGTGCGTATTATGTAAATAAGATAATAATAGAAATATTTCTAATAGAATTTTTTTGTATTATTTTTATGAAAATAAAATAAACCCCAAATAAAAAAATAGACATTAGGTTTTTTGGGGAGTGAAATTTCCAAACCTAAAATATTGTTTTCCCAATTACATTTTAGTAAGGTTAATGTTTATAACATCCCATTGTACTCTTGTATCTTTTCCTTAACATTATGACATACTAATCACTAAGATACCAACATTGAAATATCACTCTTCATTCCATCCCACCATAAAAAATCATTATCATCTCTATATATCATTGTACATCTGGGTTGAATATATATTGACGGATTCTGATTTTCCACTAATAGAAACTTCTTTAAATATTGTATTTATGGAAAATATATTTCTTTAACAATCATTTTGATTTCATTACAATTTAAATAGAAATCATAAACTATTATAATATTCATTCGTAGATTTACATGTTCCATTTGTGCCTCGTCAATAATTACCAGTATAGACGGTTAATCCCACATTTGAGGAATATAAAATTTGTCCACTTAATTAATGATTTTTGTATCCAATATTTGAAAATACAAAAATATTGTATTTTTTACATTTTGTAGATAAAAATTCATGATTCTTTCAACTTAGTGGATCTGTCAGTATGTCCATATTCACAATGTCGTAATTTATTGAGCAATCATTGTGTTTAATCAACTACAACCATCGTATCTGGTTAATATTCAAATTACATTGAGAGAATATATACATTTGACATTTATTATTATTATATATATATAAACACATTATTTTTAAGGATAATTCATCTATAAGTTCAATTAAAAATTACCATATATATATCAAAATAATTAGTTTATAAATTTTTATCATCAGCTGTCAGTTGGAATGATGTGTAGGCTATCACCATATCTTTCTACCTGATAATATATCCTTGTCCCTTCATTGATTCATTACTAAATATTACAATCCCATGTCTACTATTAGATAATTTAAGTATAGTTATGATAATTAATCTTCCTACACATTTCCATGAAATATTTCTCTCCTCCATCTTTCAAATGTGACGTAGGACACTTATGAGTTATATATTTGAGTGGATTATAATTTCCTGAGAAATTGTACACAATTCACTCAAAATAACTATAAAAACAATATAATATTTAAATATTAGTAATAGTTTTTGCCCATTCCTATTTTCAATTTCATCTATCTTTAATAAAAAATCAAACATAACATTAAAAGACACTATAGAAACATAAAATGGATTGTTTTTATTAATAAGAATCACATTTTATAAAATTTTCATTGAAATAATTTTAATACCATTAGCACAATATTTAACTGATATAATTTCTCTTCCTTGGACATTGAAAATATATATATGAATATCATATATAAATTCTATCATAAAAAGAATATGATAATCATTAAATATATCTATTAATTTAAAATTTAATGATATTATGGGGATTAATATTAGTACATGGAATCAAAATATTTTCATAGTTTCCATATATTGTTCATAATTCTATCATGTTTGTGTCCTCCTTCCCAGTCCACAGTGGATGTTTTCGAAAAGGAAATTCAAAATTTGAAAATTATTTAGCACCATGATGATGATAAAATAATCCATAAATATGAGGGAGATTAAACTCAATAATTATTGAGAAAATTTAATGTCCTTGATAATGGATAAAAAGTAACATTGAACCATATTTTTTCATAAAAAATTATATGTTCAACTGACGGTGACACTCTTCACAGAATAAATCACGTGTGAAGGATCTCTTGTTGTTTCCACTTCAATTATTTCAACTCAATATTGGACATTCTAAATGTTTTCTAATTATTAATTACCCATTACATTGTTTTAGTTATTTATCTATCTATATTAATTTTCATATATTCTAGGCAGTGTTTTATAATTACTAATGATAAAAAGTGTTTTCCCTAAAAAATAACCTAATGTTCAAGGATGTATGTTTGTAGGAATTAATAGAGACTATGTAGATATGGGATATAGGAAGAAGTGGACATAATATGGGGTATAGGATTTACCATATTCTATTCTAAATTGTTTTTTAGGAATATTTCTATTGGAATCTTCATCAATGTTAATGGGATACATGACATGAGTTTATTGTAAGGATCATGCCTTAAACTAGTTCAGAAAATGAAATATTTACTCCATATTAAACTAGTTCACATTGGGTAATGGTTAATGGGGTTATGTTTTATCATAGGAAACATATTTTTTTTTGGAATATCATACATAATTTTAAATTTATATCATGAAATGGTTTTTCATCATGAATGTTTCAGGACCAACATTTTAAACTAAGTTTCACATCTAATTTTCTTTTTATTCAATGTATAAGATTATATATTGAATCATAGGGAAAACCCATATTGATTTTGGGGATGTAATATCCTTACAGATTATTTCATAAGACAATTGATATTTTTTGTGGTTGTAATATGTCTATCAGGGTAAGCAATCTTACAGATTCCCCATTGTCATTGGTCAGAGCAATGTTGTTTCTCTATGTTATCAAATTGATTTGATATGTGCTGTTTATTATTTTTGACCCATTCAAAATCCATTTCCTGATTTTCCCCTAGAGGACAAATTTATTGTTTATTATATTATGGTGTGTGGTTTTATTTAGGTAAATATTGTTTTATTATCTCCATAGATAACTATTCATATGGAACAGATTCTATGTTGTTAGAATTGATTTAAGGTCCCCAATTTCTATCTTTGTGCTATTATTATTTAGTGGATTCTGTGGAGGCAAGGTGTGACCAAAGGTTGAGATGAGTAGTTCCACCCCTATCCTATAGTGAAAAAACACTATTAATTTAGTTTTACAAGTTATTTTAGAAAATAATTTGTATGATTGAGTTGTGAGTGTTAAAATACATTTTTAAGGAATGGTGGTTTTCCCTATTTTTTGGTAAAATAAAATGTGTTTTTAAATAATTTTCGAATGGATAAATGAAATTGTCATCATGGAATGCATTTTAGTATGTTATTTATAAAATGTTCCATATGAGATTCATTGGGTCTTAGGTGGATGGTTCAGTAATTTCCTAGTTATTTGATAATTTTTTCAGGGTTCACTCATGTGGTGTTCATCTACACTCAATATTTGATCCATATATCTAGATATTTGAAGTGAACAATTGTCTATGTTCTCGAACAATTTTTCTAGTTAAACTCTGCTGTAGTGATCATTGGTGTGATACTTCACATGCTTTATGTTTTTGCAGCATTAGATTTGATATAATATGTCATACATGATATGAATATTTTGATATAGTTGATTTCATTTGAAACTATTTTTCCAGGATTACTTGTAACGTTGGAAATGGTTCTATAATATTTATCCAGGATTTTGTTTGAATGTATATAAAAATAATTTTCATTTCCTAATTTAATTAAATTGTATAATGTAAGGAATATTGTATAGAGACATGATATGAAATACATGCCTCATATTCTACTATGATTGTTCATCTAAAACCCTCCCCACCTATTCAATAGTGTGTAGAACATTCTATGTCTTTTTAGGTCGGGAATGATATGTCACTGTTGTAACACCCCAAGCTTCCACGATACCCTTCTCTTTGAATAATACATTAGCGTGTGTTGTACACAATTTCGAGTTCTAACATACCACAAACAATCAAACTAGCTGTTATGAATAGTAATACCCAATTCTGGATTTTTTTAATTTTTATCTTTCAAAATGGACTTCATTTTTGGATTCCCAGTATCAAAATTATCTTAGGGTGAATTTTTGGTATTTTTCAGAAAATTTCATTTTTTTATGAATAGTGAAAAACAAAGAGTAATAGTTTAAAAAAGAATTTTATTTTAAATAATTATTTAATTTATATAAATCTGTATTAGTTCAAAATAGATACAAAATACATATATATGTTCAATGTAATTCATTGAATTTTGTTTATAATAATTTTAGATATATAAGAATTTTATTAAACTTTTTACCGTCTTTTACCCACCTCTTAGGAGCATTTGGAAAATTAAATCTAATGCAATTATAATGATTTTATGACAAGAATTTAAAAAATTAGAGAGAAACAGTTTATATCAATAAGTAAAATGTGGTTCAATGCGATGAAAATAATTTTTGGTGAATGTAAACTTTTTACTTTTATTTACCACGGTAAAAAGTAAATAAGGTAATTAAAGGTAAAAATGATATTATTATTACCATAACAAATTTAATAATTTTATTGGATAAGTTTATTGCAACCATAAACAACCTTAGGAATAAAATAAGATCTTTTAGGTCCAATTGGATTAGATTAGGACATTTATAATTATTTAATTCAATGAAGAGTTGTAAGTGTTAAATTCAATGTTTAATAACTAAACCATTTTTAATATTTGATTAGAAATAAGATAAATTATACTATAAATATAAATTATAAAGATAAAAATATTTCCTACAAAATGGTTTTTTAGTAATACTTTTTATACATTATATAGTTAAATTTATTTTTGACACAATGATGATGTAGTAATTACCGTATTAATGAATGATTAAAATAATTAATATTATAAATATCCAAATAAATGTAATTTTAGACATTTTATGAATTAAAATAATTTTATAGGTTAATATGAAATATTATGGATGTTTAAATTAATTTTTTTCAAATTAATAATTCAGTTATGAATTTAGAAAAAACAAAATACCAAATAGTGTCAAAATTGACATAAATGTGTTTTTAAAACAAATATTATATTATGAATTGCTATTATTCTCCTAAAAATATAAGTATTGTCCAAAAGGATTATATAATTATATTTGTTTCATTAATAAACCACTAGGTGTTCTCATGGAAATATATAGTAAGATTATTAACCATATAATATAAAAATACAAAGAGACATGGTAAATGTCAAACTATTTAACTAAGAGTTAAATCTAAAAGATAAGGTTAATATAGTGACCCAAACAAGTCTAAAACCAATTGGTTGAGTGTTTTTAGACCCATAACCAACTTATCCATTACTTATTTAATTTTTGGGCCATTAGAAACCGAAAATTATTTTATTATAAAATAATATTTCTAGCTTTTCCAAAAGTGCCTATCACCCCTCTTATGAAAGGGCACTCCACCTTCCCTCAACATCACACCTTCAAATACATTTTTATTGGAAAAACCCTTCCAAAATACCCTCTCAACCGTCATACCTTGAACCTATATTCCTTACATTAGTTAGAAAGCCATCCTATGGAGCCCTTTTTGTGAAATCAAAAGGATGAACCCGAAAAAGAGGTAAATATTTCATCACCTCTTTCAAGTTCCTTTCATCATCCACTTCCTTTTTCTTTGTTGGTTTCTTAATAAAATAATAAATCCAGTATCTCCTATGTAATTTGATTTTATTATAAATATGTTACAACTATATTCATTATTCTATCTGTCCTTTGAATGACATGTCACCATACGTGCATATGTATGGCTTACCGTCTCCACGTCGTGGAGTAATTGTTATTCAATACATTAATATTTTTATGGGTATAATAATGATTGTTAATTGATTTAAATAATAAATATAACACTATAATTATTCTTTATATGTGTTATACCATCCAATTATATATTATTTTAATATCAAAATAATGATATTGTCGCTCGTGCATACATATGGATTACCGTCTACAGGAACGCGATTCGATTCTTTCCAAATCATAATCCATTCGAGACTAATTTTCAATATATGATTATAAATAAAGTATAAATACATAATATATTTCTATATATGAATAAGATACATTATATCCATAATAAAAAATACTTACATAAAAAAGTATATAAAGGAAAACGAATCAGTTAACACCTAAAATGACGTTAATACTAAAATATTATTAGCAAAGCAATATTAAAAGATCATATATGATATCATATTAATGTATATGATTCTTTTATACTTTAAAAACAATTATATTACCATTATAAAAAGGTTAAACTACCCATGACCAAGGGAATGTACAAGGTAAGGGTTAATTTCACAATCTCTCCATTATCCGAGGTTGTTTATACATAATTATCTACCTGGACCTCCTTGTCATCCATATCCATGCTTCTAAAAAAAGTATTTCAAAACATTTTTACATTTTAATAGAAAATGGGTTAAAGTCATTTATACCCTTATTTGACCTTATATGTTTTGAAAGGAATCTTTTTCTCATTTTCTAAACAAGGTTATTTTTTACCTTTTCGACAAGTTTAATGTAGGAATGTGTTTTTAACTTATACGGTGGGTGCGGCAATTTTCTGCTGTTATAACATCGTCAAAATATCCCTTATAAGCTTATTAGAATATTTTCAATATAATTTTTTTCATAAATGATTTTAAAATAGAAAGATATATTTCTCTAAAAAAATGTTTTGATTTCATCAATTTCAACATCATTTTTTTGGATTTTATGCTTATTTGAAGTTGATTTATTATGATAAAAACATCCATATTGTATTGAAGGTTTTGTGATATATTTGACTATGGATGTGTTATTTTTACACCATTCATGGTTTATGGAAAAAGTATAGTAATTTTTTATTCTAGTTTTTATACGAATGTTTATGTTATGATTAATCCTTTCATATGAGGATTACATTGGACTTAGTATGTGACATGTGGAGCACGCTATACCTCCTCGATGAATCGGTAGGTCTCATGAGACAAACTATTGTCTTGGAACAAGGCCTTGAATATGTGGTTATGAAAGTCTGGCATTTTGCATTCCATTATTATGAAGGTGGCTATTTATATTGCATGTGATTATTCAATTAGTGGAATATCCATGTGAATAAGTAAATGGAGTTATTTGATTTTATCTTTTCCATATTATGTTGATGTTGAAGATTAAAAAGAATTAGTCTTATACATTTCCTTATATGTTTATGCTTATTTTTTAATGTTTCCACTATATTGTTATCCTTACTGATCATCTAAGCTCACCTTTTTCAATGTTTTATTTTTCCTAGGATGTGAATAAGAATATTATGACTGACTTGCTATGATAGTCTATGGGATCTCATTGTTTTCAATCAAAATAATGTTGTTGTAGTTTTCCATTTTATGATTTCATGTAAACATTATGACTATATCCAGTAATTAATAGGCTACTAAACTAATCGGTCTTTCAAGACTTTATCTTTTGTGATCATTCCAATGATACGTAATAATGCACCGACTCTTAGTAACTAGGGTCAGGGCATTACAGTTGGTATCTGAGGAAGTTTAGTACAAACCTAGGAATCTAGATTTAGATTAAATCTGACTAGAGCACATTACTATAAGATAGAATTTGTGGATTACTATAGAAGAACTACCAAGAATTTTGGTATTGTAAAATTTAGTGAGTTTTTCAATAAATAGATCCTTATATGGATATGAGCAAGTAGTGGCGGCTCTGGCAATATGTACCTGGGGGTAAAACCCAAAAACACCGCTTTGCGCTAGAGTCGAACGTGAAGTGGTGAACGACAACAGGCCTTACTGCACTCTTGGTTATGATAATCATGTGGGATATGATGAGGATAATTCTCATATTATTAACAAACCATTCTTAAGGGGTTATGAGTATATATTTCCTCAAAGAAAATATTTTTTATGATTAAGGATTATATCCATAAAATCTTCAATTTATGTTATGTGTTTTACAATAATGGAATTATGTATTTCGATTCATAAACTAATATAGTTTATGTCATTGTTTAGAAATGGATCCTAGTGGATGGAATGGAAATCGTGTTAATGCATGAACTCCATGTGGGGATTGACCTCCTACACAAGATAATTATAGTGGAGCTAGTGAAGCAACTAATGCTGACCAGTTTAGCACCATATTGGGACAACTTGTAACACCCCAGGTAAATAAAGAATATGACATTTTTATATTTTTCCCTATTTGTGAATAAAATGTTAATATTAATTTAAATGGAAATCTATGATTGATGGCCTACCCAATATGCACCAACGAGTTCCTTTGAAATCTTACGTTGCACTCTAATAATAAAACAATATTATTTTAAATGTTAGTTAACACGTAGCCATTGTATTTGAGGGAATGAATAAAATAACTAAAATATGATTATATATTTGTTTTAAATGTTTTTACATTTATCCAATAAAGGATAAAGGCTTAAAATACGAAAAGAATTCAATTTTAGGCATATATACTATAAGTTTCACTAAAGGTCCACTTATCAACTTTTGATGGAGAACCGTCATTAAATATAGTTCCGGTCACTCTTATACATTATATTGGACCAAATTAAACTCTTCTTTAGAATCAGGACATCAAAATTCACTTTGTGTAAATTTTTGGTATGTTTCCGATAAAGATCATTTTTAATGGATAGTGAAAACTGTTGTATTTTAATTCAAAACCACTTTTTAATCTAACTTATTAATATTATTATATTATCTTCTGAATTGGTTTTAAAGTGAAATTATAATATATTTTTATCATTTAATAAAATAGTGGTCATTTGAATTAATTTCACTTTGAAATCGGACATGAACTAGTGTCAATCTTTTGATACTTTTTATTTCATAAAAACAGACTATTTGTTTTGACAGAGAGAATTAATTATTAAATTAATTAATTCAACTTATATTTTTTGAATTTTTTAAAATAGACATAATTTTAGAATTCGGAATATCAAATATAGCTTAGGGTGAAGGTTTGGTATTTTTCTGAAAAACATCAATTTTTGATGAATAGTGAAACTACTAAGTGGTACTTAAAAAACTGATTTTTTCGTTAAAATGAAATTTTAACACCTTTGAGTTTTTAATTTCAAAAATAGAACATAAATGGTTTTCATTAAGAAGTAAAATGTGGTTCAATGGGATTAAAATAATTTTTTTGGTGAATTGTAACTTTTATGTTTTGAATCGCGATTAGAGGTAATTAGTGTAGTTTAAGGTAGAAATAATGTTTTAATAATATTAAATGAACTTTACCCATGTCCTACCCTTATTGGATGAGTCATTTCCAACCAAGAAAATTCATGGGTCAACTTGGGGACCCCATGGAGCCACTTTGGTTGGAAAATGACATAAATACCTTTTTATTTAATGTTAAAATTAAAATGACACAAACATGAGTTTTTTCACTAATTTTTTTTACATGGGGTTATACAAGTTAGATGTTTGTCTATAAATAGTCATTGGAAAGATAAAAAGATTTCCTACATCATAGTATTTGTTTTATAATTTTTAGACATTATATAAATTAAATTATTTATGACACCATGGTGATGCATCGATTACCTCATTATTTAACGATTTAAATAAAATTGAAAGATAATGTAAAATATATGACCTACACATGTCCAAAACCTATTGGATGGGTGGATTTAGAACCCTTATCACCTTATTGTCGAAACACATCAATTTTGGACCATTAAAATCCGAAACTCATTCTAAAATAAAGTAACATTTCCTTACTTTTCAAGAGTGCCCCTCCTCTCCTCTTATAAAAGTCCCCCACCTCTACCTCCTTACCCACACTTCAAAAGCCTTTGTCTCGGCCAAAACCTGCCCATTTTGTCTCTCCAAATCCCTCTCTAACTCTTAGAAGCCTCAATTTGGGCATAAGTCTTCCCATGGAATCCTTTGAGCTCAAATCAAAAAGAGTTACCTGATTTAAAGGTAGTGTCTTCTCTTGTGTTCTTTTGTTTTATTTTGCTTTTCCAACCCCCTAAACTCTTTATATTCATTTCTTTTGTAACAAATCCAGTATCTTCAATATACTAGGATGTTGTTATAAGAATAATTCGAGATACACCTACACACACATTCATCAACTGGTTAATGAACATACAGTTTCTGTGGATGGTGAATTTCTGTCTCACGAAACGATGATTGTTCAACACTCATATAACACCTTCAATTTGGGCCATTAAGATAACACTATATTTATATATGATATATAATATGTTTATTTTTTACTTAAGCTTCTGTATTTTTCATTTGTGGCATACCTTTATGGTTTCCATTTTGGGTGAACATGATAATTTAATTTTAGGAAGTGCGGACTACCGCCCCCTCAAAGTGATTTTATTCGGTAATGCCATATGTGGGATGTATAAAGGATGGATTTAAAGTTATTATATATGATTTTATACTGGAATTATAATATAACTTTGTATCATTATTATTTTCTTTCCATTAAAGTATGATATAGAAATGAAAGTAGCGTTCATGCGTACGTACGGCTTACCGTCTTCATGAACGGTGCATTTCATTTCTTATCCCCAAATGTAATGTACTATTATAAGTACATATATATAATGGATATATATGATGTATGTTAAATATAAATGATTAATATAATTCTGGAAATAAAATATAAATATCTATCATTTAGTTTTAATTACATTAATATGACATAGAAATGAAAGTAGCATTCATGCGTACGTACGGCTTACCGTCTCCATGAACGGTGAATTTCATTTCTTACCACTAAATGATTATGTAATATTATAAATACATGTATATTATGGATATATATGATATATATGATATCCAAATCATTAATATCATTCTGGATATAATGAACCTTTGACCACACGAACAACATGTAATTGGAAGAAGTCCACTTTCGACTTAAGAACCAAATAACGACAAAACAGACACTATTAATTAAATGATTACATAATGTTTATAACATGGTAATAAGTAATATAAAATTAATAATTAACTTGAAAAAGGTTCTTACGAAAGTAGAAATTAACTCAAGTTTATTATTGAGGACGTTAAAGAACGATCAAGTCAAGTCGGACCCGAGGTAAGGGATCCTACCCCTCTCTTTCTTTTTAAGTACACTCTTTTATGTCATTCCTTTTACGCTCATATTTCTTATGATTGGGATGTTATTTTATATTACTCATACTGTCATTTTTATTTTCGTATGATGAGAGACCCTATTTTCTCTCATCAATCCATTTTGGATGTTTTGAGGGGTGCCGTTAGGCTGCCAAATTTTCGTAAGGGATCCAACCTCTCTCTTTCTTTTTAAGTACTCTCTTTTATGTCATTTCTTTTAATCTCATCTTTATTATGTTTGGGGATGTTATTTTATATTACTCATACTATAATTTTTATGTTCATATTATGAGAGACCCTATTTTATCTCATAAATCCATTTTTGGATGTTTTAAGTGGCGCCGTTAGGCTGCCGAGTTTTCGTAAGGGATTTTTCATCTCACTTTTATTCCCATTACATTTATGCTAAGTTTTCCAATATTTCCTTTGAGTGGTGTCTATAATACCCATTATTTTACACTTTGTGTATTATAATTTCATTTATGGGTATTTACATCTTCATTGTATGAACCTTCTTCCATGGGGTGTACGTTTCAAAAGTTACCCAACTCGGTAAGGGTACCTTTCACCCTCCTCTTTTTAAAAGACTTATTTTGTTATGTCTTCTAATTCACATACTATTATGTTGGGATATGTTCATATATATTCTAATTTATGTAAATTTTATGTCCAAGTGATGAGATACCATTTTCTCTCTCATCAACTCATTTTCTGAATTTTAAAGTGATGCCGTTAGGCTGTCGGATTTCTGTAAAGGAACTTCTTAACCCACTTTCAATTATTTGGGTTAAACCTCTACTTCTTGATTTTTTTATGAAAATATTATATGTGGAATCTCTATGTTTTAATTTCCACAAACCTTTGTGTGGATATACTATTTCTACACATAATCATCTTATTTATAAATTCTTACGAACTTGTATGGGAAATCATAACTCAATCGCATTTCATTGAGTTAAATATCTATGTCATTGGTTTTGTTTTTCCAAGATTATGTGTGAATGACCACTGATTGTTTCACACTTAATATCCACTTATATTGGGTGTATTTATATTTCTCACATGTAATTATGTGATGGATTTATCCTTAATTTAAGGATACCTTATTTATAATCGGTTCCATCTCAATTTACATTTCCCTTGAGGCTTCATTGTTGTTATGCACCAATTCAATCTTATATGGTGTGTATACTGTCCTTTGAAAAATTAAATCATGAATTCCTTTATTCTCATTATATTATAAAGCTCAGATTAAATGTTATTCCTCAATTATTTGTATTCAAGAGTCTCTTATTTTGTTAAAAATTCTCTAACAGAAATATCATTTTAAATGTTTTAACGATTCATTATTCTAAATCGTTATCTTTAATTTCCATGTTTTCAAATTGGTTTTTAGTATTTATTTATATGGAAATTAATGTTTTAAAATTGAAATTCCATTAAAAGCTTCAAAGTGGTATGTGACACTTTGATTCAAAAATCTATTTTAAATAGTCTTTGAAAATGGATTGATTAATTCAATATCATTGAATTACTTATTGTTATTTCAAATGAAATGTTATTATTGAAATGTTTATATTTTCAATATTTTATGTGTAATGATGGTACTTGTACATTTTACGTTTGGTTACGTGATAAACCATATGACGGGTGGTGCCGTGAATACCAGGACGGGTGGTTACGTTATAACTTCCAATGCATTGGGTATGGAAGTCGGCCGTATGGCTATTCCATTATGTATGTATGGAAGTCAGTTGTATGGCTATTCCATTAAGTTATATGTGTGGAAGTCGACCGTATGGTTATTCCATTTAAGTATGTTTATGTCCCAAGTTACCTTTATATGTTATGTGTTCTTTATATGGGTTTTATGGTATTGATTTGGTTACAGAAGGGTAAGTAATGAACTTTTATTCAATGAAGATTTTTTACTACTTAGAAACTGTGAAAAGTATTACTTTGATAATGTATACATAGTTTACTTGTTGTTTTGGAAAAAATAACAGTTTTCATTCTTTGTGTATCCCATACTGAGCTATTTGTGCTCACCCCAAGTTTTTTTGAAATGTTTTTCACAGGACTTAATGTGGAATAGGGTCAAGGATGGGATCAAGGGAATGTTATGCTATCTAATACATGTAACTAGACATGTTTCTTTTTAAGAGTTTTTATTTTATGGAAATTTAGTATAAGTGGCTACTTTGTAATCTTTTGAGATGTAATAGTTATGTCATAATTCTATGAAACTATAAACCTGAAAAGATCATCAATGTGAATTATTCATTTAATTCAATATTAAGTAAGGTTTAAGGCCAGGGCCTTATATTTGGTACTAGAGGTAAGTTTAGATAACATTATAGGTTAGGGTATTCTCTAAGCATAAGTGACATTACCATAACAGTTAGGATTTCAGAAAGAGTCCTAGTTTTAGATAAATTGAATGAGTAAGTATATATTAGTGTTTATCTTACTCATTAGTACATGATGGTTTTGTTGATATACTCACATTGACCTTTTTGGTTTTAGTAAATGGCTGGATCTAGCAGGCACCAAAGTAATAGTGGATGTGAAGGAAACTATGATAGTTTTTTGAGCAAGCAATTGAATGATATGGGAGCTGCAATGAGAAGTCTTATGTTTATCCTCAACCAACTATCTATATTCATGATTGACCACCTAAACATTGGTTATTTCTATAAGGAATCATATATGAGAGAAACAAATCTCTAAGGAACTACAGGTAATAATCATATAGGTAAGTGTGTTCAAAAACCTATGTGTTAATGATGTGGAAAGAAACACCTAGTAAAATGTTTCCAAGGGACAGAAATATGCTATAGATGTGGAAATGAAAGTCATAAAGCATGAACCTGCCATGGAAAAAGGAAGCATCCAGTTGACTCGAGAAACGGGAAAGATGTTCTTTCTGAGGGATTAATTGAATGTTTTAAATGTGGTGTGAATGGTCATTATGCAAACACATGTCCTATGAAGAAGTTTCGCGAATGGGATCACCAAGATCGTACAAATATTCGTTTACCAATAACTAATGCCATTCTGATTGATGATGAAGAAACTGACAATGACCAATCAAAGGTATGGATTATTTCATAACTTTTGTTTTCATATTTTGGAATCTTAGGATATGATTCATGATTTTGTTTGTAGGAAAGATGTGCTTTAGAATAAGTTGGAAAGGAATGGTTAATGGATCATGAAGAATGTTGAATGAGTAAGAAGTCAACATATAAGGGTTTCAAGAGTTATAGTGAAATACATAAGAGTATTATGTCTCTTTTGATGATGGGGTTACATTAGAAGACTTTTTATAGTATGTGTAACCCTGATGCTTGATATATGAAAATTTTATTCAAGGAATAGTTATCTGTTCTTTTGTGGACATAGTTATAATGAACCATTTGGGTTTATATGATCCTTACTTTTGATGTAATTATGGGTTATTATATGTTATGATGGAAATTGAAAGGCATGAGATAAACATGATGTTAAAATATGTTATGATTATTTTTGAAGATTTTATCTCATTTTGGAGAATGTTTTAAGAATTATATAGTTTTGGAAAAAGGACAACACACAGACCGTGTGACAACCCGTCGCGTCAGACAAAGTTGCGGGAATCGAACCCACAACCAAAGTGAAACATGTATTTATCACCTACCACTGGACTATGTGAAGTCCCTGTTTAGTTTGACTGATTATTTTTTGATTGATGATTTTATGAATTAATAGTAAGTTGATTTTTGGTTGTCTATGGAATTTTATTAACCTATCATGGAGGATATGTGATTAGGTTAATTACATTTCAATACGAGACTTTAAGAGCAACTGATGTTGTTTGGAGATAAATGTTACGATTTAACGTGGAAGGCTATGTGACTAAATCCTTAAATTAATTGTGTTTCAATCTTAGTTTGGTTTACTTTGAAGAATTTTATGGTCAAATTTTTTATCGAATGGTCCTCGTTGAACTTTGGGTTTTTTTGGACAAATTGTAGAGATTAAGAATAGATTTTCTTTTTATAAAGGGTTATCATTTTATGGATTATCTGATCTTGTACTAACCTTTTTGGTTTTGGTTTTAGTTAGAGTCTAAAGACATGGGAAGTATATAGTTCTCTTTTTTGTATTAGGTGATTATCTAGAAGTTGATTATAATACTCTTAATGTGAACAAGTCTTCCTAAATACTCATATTTTGGAGAAAATATGAGTTTGTGTAGAAATCTAAAAAAAGTTGAAAGTCAACATGATAAGTAATTATGTTTCCTTATGAATAAATTCCTCAATAAAAAGTAGCTTAAAACAAAAATGTTGTCTATTAACTATTCCTACTGGGGAATCGAATACCATTTAACCCATCACAAGTTTTTGATTTTCTTGTGGTTAACTTTCACCAAAACATGTTTTCTATCACTCTCCATCAGAACATGACCCTATGTTTTCTCCTCCATGTCCATGTTTTCCTACATGGAATCCTAGTATTGGTTAACTCAGGTGACCTCTGTACATATCATTCTTTATTTTAAATTGATTGTTTTACCAACTCTTATTCTGATGTGGGACATTCAACGATGTTTCCGAGCCCAATTTTAAAATTGTGAGGACACAATTAACAAAATTGGGGAAGGATGTAACACCCCAGGTAAATAAAGAATTTTACATTTTTATATTTATCCCTATTTTTGAATAAAATTTTAATATTAATTTAAAGGGAAATCTATGCTTTATGGATTACCCAATATGCAATAACGGGTTCCTTTGAAATATTACGTTGCACTCTAACAATAAAATAATAATATTTTAATTGTTAGTTGACACGTAGCCGTTGTATTTGCGGGAATGAATATAAATAACTAAAATATGATTATATATGTGTGTTAAATGTTTTTACATTTATCCAATAAAGGATAAAGTCTTAAAATACGAAAAGAACTCAATTTTAGACATATATACTCTAATTTTCACTTAAGGTCCACTTATCATCTTTTGATGGAGAACCGTCATTAAATATAGTTCCGGTCACACTTATACATTCTATTGGATCATATAAAACTCTTATTTAGAATCAGGACATCAAAATTCACTTTGAGTAAATTTTTGGTATTTTTCTGATAAAGATCATTTTTTAATAGATAGTGAAAAATGTTGTATTTTTATTCAAAACCTCTTTTTAATTGAATTTATTAATATGATCATATTATCTTTTTAATTGGTTTTAAAGTTAAATTAGAATATATTTTTACCATTTAATAAAATAGTGGTCATTGGAATTAATTTCACTTTGAAATCGGACTTGAACTAGTGTCAATCTTTTGGTACTTTTTGTTTCATGAAAACACACTATTTGTTTCGACAACGGGAATTAATTATTAAATTAATCAATTCAACTAATATGTTTTTTATTTTTTAAAATAGGCATCATTTTTTAATTTGGAATATCAAATATAGCTTAGGGTGAAGTTTTGGTATTTTTTTGAACAACTTCAATTTTTGATGAATAGTGAAACTACTAAGTGGTACTTAAAAAACTGATTTTTTCGTTTAAATGGAATTTTACCACCTTTGTGTTTTTAATTTCAAAAATCAAACATACATGGTGGTCATTAGGAAGTAAAATGTGGTTCAATGGGATTAAAATAATTTTTTTTGGTGAATAGTAACTTTTAAGTTTTTAATTGCGATTAGAGGTAATTATTGTAGTTTAAGGTAAAAATAATGTTTTAATAATATGAAATGAACTTTAAACATTTCCTACCCTTATTGGATGAGTCATGTCCGACCAAGAAAATCCATGGGTCGACTTTGGGACCCCATGGAGCCACTTTGGTTGGAAAATGATATAAATACCTTTTTATTTTATGTTAAAATTAAAATGACACAAACATGAGTTTTTTACTAAAACAATTTTTACATGGGGTTATACAAGTCATATTTTTTACTATAAATAGTAATTGGAAAGATGAATAGAGTTACTACATTATAGTTTTTTTATATAATTTTTAGACATTATATAAATTTAATTATTTATGACACCATGATGATACATCGATTACCTCATTATTTAATGATTATAAATAAAATGGACAGATAATGTAAAATCTAGAACCTACACCTGTCCAAAACCTATTGGATGTGTGGATTTAGAACCCTTATCACCTTATACTCGAAATACATCAATGTGGGACCATTAAAATCCGAAACACATTCTAAAATAATGATACATTTCCTTACATTCCAATAGTGCCCCTCCTCTCCTCTTATAAAAGTCCCCCACCTTAACCTCATTACACACACATCCAAAGCCTTTGTCTCGGCCAAACCCTACCCATTTTGTCTCTCCACATCCCTATATAACTCTTAGAATCCTCACTTTGGGCATAAGTCTTCCCAAGGAAGCCTTTGAGCTCAAATCAAAAAGAGTTACCCGATTTAAAGGTAGTGTCTTCTCTTGTGTTCTTTTGTTTTATTTTGATTCTCCAACCCCCTAAACTCTTTTTATTCATTTCTTTTGTAACAAATACAGTATATTAAATATACAATGATTCTTTTATAAGATTAATTCGAGCTACCCCTACACACACCTTCATCTAATGGTTAATGAACATACTGTTTCTGTGGATGGTGAATTTCTGCCTCACGAAACGATGATTGTTCAACACTCATATAACACCTTAAATGGTGGCCATTAAGATGAATCTATATTTATATATGATATATAATATGTTTATGTTTTACATAAGCTTCTGTATTTTTCATTTGTGGCATACCTTTATGGTTTCCATTGTCGGTAAACACGATAATTTCATTTTAGAAAGTGCGGACTACCGCCCCCTCAAAGTGATTGGATTCGTTAATGCCATATGTGGGACTTATAAAGGATGGATTTAAAGTTATTATATATGATTTTATACTGGAATTATAATATACCTTTATATCATTATTATTTTCTTTACATTAAAGTATGAGATAGAAATGAAAGTAGCGTTCATGCGTACGTACGGCTTACCGTCTCCATTAACGGTGCTTTTTATTTCTTATCCCCAAATGTAATGTACTATTATAAGTACATATATATAATGGATATATATGATGTATCTTACATCTAAATGATTAATATAATTCTAGAATTAAAATATACTTATATATCATTTAGTTTTAATTCCATTAATATGACATAGAAATGAAAGTAGCGTTCATGCATACGTACGGCTTACCGTCTCCATGAACGGTGCATTTCATTTATTACCTCTAAATGGATGTGTAATATTATAAATACATGTATATTCTAGATATATATGATATATATTATATCCAAATCGTGAATATCATTCTGGATATAATGAACCTTTGACCACACGAACAACATGTAATTGTAAGAAGTCCACTTTCGACTTAAGAACCAAATATCGACAAAACAAACAATATTAACATAAATGATTACATAATGGTTATAACATGGTAATAAGTGATATAAAAGTAATAATTATCTTGAAAAAGGTTCTAAAAAAGTATAAATTAACTCAAGTTTATTATTCAGGATGTTAAAGAACGATCGTGTCAAGTCGGACCCGAGGTAAGGGATCATACCGCTCTATTTCTTTTTAAGTACACACTTTTATGAAATTCCTTTTAAGCCTATCTTTCTTATGATTTGGATGTTCATTTATATTAATCATACTGTAATTATTATGTTCATATTATTAGAGAACCTATTTTCTCTCATCAATCCATTTTGGATGTTTTGAGGGGCGCCGTTAGGCTGCCGAATTTTTGTAAGGGATCAAACCTCTCTCTTTCTTTTTATGTACTCTCTTTTATGTCATTTATTTTAAGCTCATCTTTCTTATGTTTTGGGATGTTATTTTATATTCCTCATACTGTACGTTTTATGTTAATATTATGAGAGATCCTATTTGATCTCATAAATCCATTTTTGGAAGTTTTAAGTGGCCCCGTTAGGCTGCCGAGTTTTCGTAAGGGATTTTTCATCTCACTTTTATTCCCATGACATTTATGCTACATTTGCCACTATTTTCATTGAGTGGTGTATATACTACCCATTATTATACTCTTTTTGTAGTATAATTTCATTTATGGGTATTGACATCTTCATTGTATGAACCTTCTTCCATGGGGTGTACGTTTCGAAAGTTACCCAACTCGGTAAGGGGACCATTCACCCTCCTCTTTTTAAAAGACTTATTTTGTTATGACATGAAATTCACATACTATTATGTTGGATTATGTTCATATATATCCTTATTTATGTAAATTTTATGTCCAAGTGATGAGATACCATTTTCTCTCTCATCAACTCATTTTCTGAATTTTAAAGTGACGTCGTTAGGCTGTCAGATTTCTGTAAGGGAACTTCTTAACCCACTTTCAATTCTTTAGGTTAAACCTTTACTTCTTGATTTTATTATGAAAAGATTATCTATGTAATATCTATGTTGTAATTTCCACAATCCTTCGTGTGGATATACTATTTCTACACATAATTATGTCATTTATAAATTCTTACGAACGTGTATGGGAAATCATAACTCAATCTCATTTCAATGAGTTAAATATCTATGTCATTGGTTTTGTTTTTCCAAGATTATGTGTGAATGACCTCTGATTGTTTCAATCTTAATATCCACTTATATTGGCTGTATTCATATTTCTCACACATAATTATGTGATGGATTTATCCTTAATTTAAGGATACCATCTTTATAATGGATTCCATCTCAATTTACATTTCCATTGAGGCTTCATTGTTGTTATTCACAAATTCACTCTAATATGGTGTGTATACTGTCCTTTGAAAAATTATATCATGAATCCCTTTATTCTCATGATATTATAAAGTTCAGATTAAATGTTATTCCACAATTATTTTTATTCAAGAGTCTCTTATTTTGTTAAAAAGTCTCTAACAAAAATATCATTTTAAATGTTTTAAAGATTAATTATTCTAAATCATTATCTTTAATGTCCATGTCTTCAAAATGGTTTTCAGTATTTATTTATATGGACATTAATGTTTTAAAATTGTAATTCTATTAAACGCTTCAAAGTGGTATGAGAAACTTTGATTCAAAAATCTATTTTAAATAGATTTTGAAAATGGATTGATTAATTCAATATCATTGAATTACTTATTGTGATTGCAAATGAAATTTTGTTATTGAAATGTTTAAATTTTCAATATTTTATGTGTAATGATGGTACTTGGACATTTTACGGGTGGTTACATGATAAATCATATGACGGGTGGTGCCGTGAATACCAGGACGGGTGGTTACGTTATAACCTCCAATGCATTGGGTATGAAAGTCGGACATGTGGCTATTCCATTAAGTATGTATGGAAGTCAGCCGTATGACTATTCCATTAAGTGATATGTGTGGAAGTTGACTGTGTGGGTATTCCATTTAATTATGTTTATGTCCCAAGTTACCTTTATATGTTATGTGTTCTTTATATGGGGTTTATGGAAATCTTTTGGTTACAGAAGGGTAAGTAATGAACTTTAATTCAGTGAAGAGTTTTTACTACTTTGAAAAGGTGAAAAGTATTACTTTGATAAAGTATACATGGTTTACTTATTGTTTTGGAAAAAATAATAGTTTTCCTTCTTTGTGTATCCCATACTGAGATTTTTGTGCTCACCCCAAGTTTTTTTGAAATGTTTTTCACAGGACTTAATGTGGAATAGGGTCATGGATGGGATCAATGGAAAGTCATGCTATCTAAAACATGGAACTAGACATGTTTCTTTTTAAGAGTTTTTATTTTATGGAAATTTAGTATAATTGACTACTTTGTAATCTTTTGAGATGTAATAGTTATGTCCCAATTCTCTAAAACTCTAAAACTGAAAAGATCCTCAATGTGAATTATTCATTTATTTCAATATTAAGTTAGGTTTAAGGTTGTGGCCTTATACAACTGACTCAGGTTATGAATAATAACCTTACCAGTATGGAGCACCCTGATCCACTATGTGGAGGGTCAATGTTAGATCGCTTCATGAGGAATCAACTACCAACATTTAATGGAATTAAAAATCCATTAGTGTATGAGAAATGGATAAATTTTTTAGGGAAAATATTCCCTTCCTTGGGGAGTAGTGAAAGGGAAAAAGTTTTCATGGGAGTTTACCACCGTACTGGAGATGTTGATCAATGGTGGTCATTGATTAAAAACAAAAAGTAATATGATGATGTATCTAATATTAAATGGAGGTAGTTTAAAAAGCATTTCATAGAAAAATACTTTCCTCGTGACCATCGAGCAGGTATAGAAAGGAAATTTCTATGTCTGAGCCAAAAGGAGGATGAGAATGTCGGAAAGAATGAGGATAACCTTACAAGACTAGCGAGGCATGCTGTAGATTATATACAAAACCCAGGAAGTAATATTCATCATTTCTTTGATGGGATAAAACAATTTCTTCATCAATCATTAGTCTCACAATCCTTCTTGTCGTATGAGGATATTGTCTCATGTGCTATCATTATGAAAAAATTATTCTATAAGTCTTACGCCTTTAAAGAAAATCCAATGAAGAAGAGATCATCCGAACACTCTGGGAATGGAAATAAAGGGAAGAATGGAAAAGTTGAATATCTATACTATAGTAAATGTGGGAAGAAACACCCTGGTAATTGCCTGATGGAAATCGGAGTCTGTTACAATTGTGGTGAAAAAGGCCACCATGATCGTGATTGCAAGGGGAAGAAAAAGGAAGTCGATGATGCATGATACAATTTTAGAGAAAGGGGTTATTATGAAAATGAATGTCATAATCTTCAGGAGAAAATATATCAAAAAAGGAAAAGGGTTCAAGGTCCAGCTTATGTTATCACTACTACTGAGGTTGAATCTACAAAAGACATAGTGGTAGGTAATTTAATGGTTTTCTCATGTTTATAAAATGCTTTATTTGATTCTGGGTCATCTCATTGTTCATATCTTCCCTATTTTCTATGAAAATTAGATATTTACAATTTGATTTAACAAGGGAGTTTTTAGTCAAAACTCTTTAGGGATGTATCATCACAATAATGTTTTCTGAATCAGTTCCCATTAGGGAATATAAATTCTCATTATCTACTAATCTCATCATCATACCCATGATTGAATTTGATATAATCCTCGGTATAGATTGGCTTCCAAACAAGGATGTGAAAATTTATTGTAAGAAGAAAGAGGTTATGATTTTTAATGACGATGATAAAGAACACCTTATCTTTAGATTAGAATTGTCACCACCTGATTCTTATCTAGATCCACCCCCATTAGTTCAAATAAATTCAATTATTTGGGAGGAAGAGAATGAAATAATAGTGGTTTAGGAATGTAATGTTAAAATAGAGGATGTACCTATTGTGAAAGAATATGTTGATGTGTTTCTAGAAGAATTACCTAGACATTCTCCAGAATGATAAATAGAGTTTTCCATTGATTTATTTCTTGGATCAAGGCCCATATCTAAGACCTATTATAGAATGGAAACTGTGGAATTAGTGTAACTAATGAAACAACTAGATTAATTGAGTAATACGGGATTTATTCTCCCTGGTGTTTCTCCATGGGAGCCCCTATCATTTTTGTTAAGAAGAAAGATAGATCTATGAGATTGTGCGTTGACTACAGGGAGATCAATTCCATAAAAATAAAGAACAAGCATCCCCTACCACACATTGATGATTTATTCGACCAACATCATGAAGCTTAATACTTTTAAAAGATTGACCTTCGATCTGGATATCATCAGTTGTGTCTAAAGAAGGAAGACATTCCGAAAATAGTTTTTTGAACCAGGTACAGACATTATGAGTTCACAATAATGCCTTTTGGAATAACTAATACACCCAATGTCTGCATGGATCTAATGAATAGTGTTTTCAAGGAATATCTTGATGACTTTGTAGTGGTATTTATTGATGATATCTTGGTATACTACAAAATCGGTGAAGATCATGAGAATCACTTGCGCACTATCCTGAATACTCTTAAAAGACATGAATTATATGGGATGTTTAGCAAGTGTGATTTATGGATTCTGTAGATTTCATTTCTTGGCCATATCGTCTCTAAGGATAGAATATCCGTTGATCCTTCTAAGACAATAGGAATCCAAGAATGGCCAACACCGACACATATAACTGAGGTATGAAGTTTTATTGGTTTAGCAGGTTATTATCGGCGTTTCATCCAGAATTTTGCCCGATTGGCTAACCCATTAACCAAGCTCAACCTGAGGGAAAAAAGATGGCTTGAACTACTCACAGATTATAATTTAACTATACACTACCACCCAAGAATGGAAAATAACGGGGCAGATGCTTTGAGTAGAAATGATCATGGAGTTTTAAACAAGATGAGCGTTAAGAAGGATCCCATATACATGGATCTAGTAAATATGGATATAAGAATCACCATGGAAGGTGAAACATCAATACTTTTTCAAATGGTTTCCAAACCATCTTTACTAGAAAGGATAAAGTGTTCTCAAACCAGTGATGAAGAGTTTCAAAAGAAGATTAAATAAGTGAATGATGGGAGATTCAGTGACTTTGTATATGAAGATTGAATTTTGAAAATTGGGAAGAGAATTTGTGTTCTCGATATACCTGATCTAAAAAGTTAATAGTTGGATGATGCTCATAGTTCCAATTTCTCTATACACCCTGGTAGCACTATGATGTATAGTTATTTGAAGGAAAATTTTTAGTGGGACAAACTGAAGAGGGAGATTGCTGATTTTGTGTCAAGATGTATGGTTTTTCAACAAGTGAAAGCTGGAAGGAAACAGCTTGGAGGATTCATGAAAACACATCCCATACCTGAGTGGAAATGGGATAATATTACGATGGACATTGTCATGGGACTACCAAGGAATCCTAGAAAGAATGATGCAATATGGGTCATTTTTGATCATTTTATAAAGTCCGAACATTTTTTGGGTATAAGAAAGTATTTACCACATGAACTATTGGCAAGACTATATATTAATGAAGTTGTATGACTTCATGGAATAACACTATCGATTGTTTCTGATCATGATCCACGTTTTAAATAAAGATTCTGGAAAAGTATTCAGAAAACTCTAGATACTAAACTTCATTTGAGCACGGCCTACCACCCTCAAACTGAGGGACAATCTGAATAGACTGGTCAAACCATATAATACATGTTAAGATCATTCCCACTTGACTTTCAAGGAATGTGGGATCTATATTTACTTCTGGTAGAATATTCCTATAACAAAATCTTTCATTCAAATATTCAGATGGAACCATATGAAGAGTTATACAGAAAGATATGTCACACACCAACTTGTTGGGATGATGTTGGTGAAAGAAAACTCATAGGCCCAGAACTGGTGGAGGAAACGATGGAAAATGTGAAGTAAATCCAAAACCACATCAAAGCAGCTCAAAGTAGAAAGAAGATCTATGCTGATAACTGAAAGAAGGATTTTGAATTTTAGGTATGAGATCATGTTTTCTTGAAGGTATCTCTATAGAAGGATATTATACATTTTAGTAAGAAGGGATAATTATGTCCCAGGTAAATCGGACCTTTCAAAATTCTAGAATAAATCAGGGTTGTAGCGTACTATTTGGAATGCCTCCAAGTCTATCCAATGTTTATGATGTGTTATACGTATCACTATTGATAAAATACATGCCTAACCCAATGCATGTACTCACCAATGAGGAATTAGAACTGGAACCTGATCTATCTTCTTGTGAAGAGCCTATCAAGGTGCTCGATACTAGAGAACAAGTGCAGAGAAATAAGATGACTCATCTGGTGAATGATCTATGGAGAAACCATAAGATGGAAGAGGCAATGTGGGAACCTAAGAAACATATGATGAAGATTCACATGAGTCATTTTATATAGTAATATTCTATAAATTTGAAGGAAGAAATTATTTGAAGTAAGGGAGAATGTAACACCCCAAACTTCCATAGAGATATTCTCTTTGAATAATACAATAGCGTGGGTTGTACGTAATTTCGAGTTCTAACATACCACAACAAATCAAACTAGCTGCTATGAATAGTGATACCCACTTTTTGAAATTTTATAAATTTTACATTTCAAAATGGACATCATTTTTGGATTCTGAGTATTGAAATTAGCTTAGGGTGAATTTTTGGTATGTTTCTGAAAACATTCAATGTTTGTTTAATAGTGAAAACCACTGAGTTATAGTTTAAAACATAATTTTTATTTAAATAATTATTTATTTTATTTAAATATTTTTAAGTAAAAATAGATAAATAATACCTATATACGTTCAATGTAATTAATTGAAGACAGTTTATAATAATTTTAGATATATAAATATTTTATTGAATTTTTTACCGTATTTTACCCACCTCCTAGTAGCATTTGAAAATTTACATAAAAATTAATTTTACAGCATCTGAGAGTTTAATTTAAAAAATCCAAGAGACACAGTTGATATCAGTATGTAAAATTTTGTTCAATAAGATGAAAATAGTTTTTGGTGAATTGTATCTTTTTACTTTTATTTACCACGGTTAAAAATAATTGGGAAATTAAGGGTTAAAATGATATTAGTATTACCCTAACACATGTACTAATTCTATTGGATAAGTGTTATTTGACCAATAACAACCTTAGGAATAAAATATGATCCTTTAGGTCCACATGGATTATATTAGGACATTTATTATTATTTAATTCAAAGAAGAGTTAAATGTTTTAAATTCAATGTTTAATAACTAAAACCTTTTTAATATAGTGTTACGCATAAGATAAATATCACTATAAATATTAATTTGAAATCTAAAGAGATTTACTACATAATAATATTTTCTATATATTTTTTAGAAATTATAATAATTATTATTTATGACACAATGATGATGTAGTAATTACCGTATTAGTGAATGATTAAAATAATTGATATTATAAATATCCAAATAAATGAAATTTGAGACTTTTTATGAATTACACTAATTTTATAGAATAATATTACATATTAGGCTTGGTTTGATGAATTTTTTTTTAAGTAATAATGCTGATATGAATTTATAAAAAACAAAAAACAAAATATTTTAAAAATTGACATAAAAGAGTTTTTAAAACAAATATTATATTATTAATTGATATTATATTTCTAAAAATTTATGGTTCATCAAAAAGACTTATATAAATATGGGAGAATCATTTAGGAACCACTTTAGGATCTCATGGAAGTATATTTTATGTTTATTAACCATATAATATAAAAATACAAATAGACTTGGTAAATGTCAAACTATTTAAGTAAGAGTTAAATCTAAAAGATAAGGTTCCTATAGTGACCCAAACCTATTTAAAACCTATTGGTTGAGTGGCTTTAGACCCCTACCCACCTTATACTTTAAATATTTTATTTTGGAGCTATTATAAACCGAAAATTATTTTATTATAAAATAATATTTTTTTCATTTCCTATGGTTCCCCTCACCCATCTTATAAAAGTGCACTCCCCCTTACCTCATATTCACACCTTCAAATCCATTTGGCTCATAAAAATCCTACCCAAATACCCTCTCAACTGTATACCTTAATTATAGAGGCATTACATTATTTAGAATGCCATCCTATGTATCCCTTTTGATAAAATCAAAAGGAATACCCTGAAGAAGAGGTAAATATTTCATCACCGCTTTCATGCTCCATTCTTCTTCCTCTTCCTTTTTCTTTTTTGTTTCCATTATAAAATATTAACTCCAGTATCTTCAATATAAATTTATGTTATTATAAATATGGTACAACCATTTTCATTATTCTATCCATCCTTTGAATGACATGTCAACATAAGTGTGTACGTACGGGTACCGTTTCCACGTCGTGGTGTAATTGTTATTCAATAGATTATTATTTGGATGGGTATAATAATGATGTGTTATTGATGTAAATAATAAATATAACATGATATTGATTATCTATATATCATATAACATCCAATTATATATTATTTTGAATCAAAATATTTATATTGTCGCTCGTGCATACGTATGGATTACCGTCTCCATTAACGTGATGAGATTCATTCTCCATCGTAATCCATTCAAGACTAATTTTCATTAGATGATTAAAAATAATGTTTAAAGACATAATATAATTCTAAATATTAATAAGATACATCCTATCCATAAGAAATATTATGTGTGTAACAAATCATATTAAGGAAAATGAATTAGTTAACACCCAAAATGATGATAACACTAACATATTATTAACGAAGCAGTATTAAAAGATCATATATGATGTAATATTAATGTATATGATTCTTGTATAATTTAATAGCAATTATTTCACCATTATAATCGAGGTTAACCTACCCACAACCAAGTAAAATTATAAGGTAAGGGTTAATTTCACAATATCTTAATTATCTGAGGTTTTTTATACGTAATTATCTACTGAGACCTCTTTATCATCCACATTCATGCTTCATTAAAATGTATTCAAAAACCTGTTTTCTATTTAATAGAAAATGTATTAAAGTAATTTATACCGTTATTTGACCTTATATGTTTTTAAAGGAATTTTTTTATGTCCTTTTTCAAACAAGGTACATTTTGACCTTTTCATAAAATTTAAGGTAATATTTTTTTTAAATTATACAGCGGTTGCGGCTATTTTCTACCATTATAACATCATCAAAGCTTCCCAAAAATGTTTATAAAAATATTTTCAATTTTTTGAAATGATTTAAAAATAGAAAGAGATATTTCTCTAAAAATGGTTTTGATTTCATAAATGTCAACATCCTTTTATGGGTTTTAATATTATTTGAAGTGGATTTATTATGATACAAAACTCCCATATTCTATTGAAGGTTTTGTGATATGTTTGATAGTAGACGTGTTATTCTTACACCATTCATGGTTTATGGATAATGTATGGACATTTCATATACTAGTTTTAATACGAATATTTATGTTATGTATAAACCTTTTCATATGAGGAATGCAATGGACTTAGTAGGTGACGGGTGGAGCCCGCAATAGCTTCTCGATGCATCGGTTGGTGTCATGAAAAAAAATAGTGTCTTGGCAAAAGGCATTGACAAAATCTTATTTATTGTTTTGGAACAAGTCATTGACTATATGGTTATTAATGTCTGGCATTATGCATTCTGTCATTATGAATGTGTCTATTGATATTTCATGTGATTATTCGATTAGTAGAATATCCATGTGAATAAATAAATGGAATTATTTGATTTTATAATTTCCATATTATGATGATGTTCATGTTTAAAAGGCTTTTGTTTTAGTACTATACATTGCCTTAAATGTTTATGCTTATTTATGAATGTTTCCTCTATTTTTTATCCTTACTGAGCATCTGAGCTCACCAATTTTTATGTTTTATTTTTCCCAGGATGCGAAAAAGTATATGATGACTAACCTACACGGATAGTTTATGGGATCTATGTTTTTTATATGTAAACAATGTTTTTTTAGTTCTCCATTTTATGATGTAATGTAAACCTTGTGAATGTATATATTACTTCTAATGCTACAAAACTAATCAGTCATTGGAGACTTGATCTTTTGTGGTCATATCAATGATACGTAATAAAGCACCAACTCTGGTTAAATAGTGTTGGGGGTTACAAATTTGTTAAGGGTGTGTGGTTTTAGAAATATCTAAATAGGATACTAGTTATGATTCTAGATGTTTTCGCATGCTATCACATGTACTGTCTATTTCAATTTTTAATTTTCATTTCCAATCAGATGTGTACCATGGAGGTTGTTAAGTAATATTATTTTTAACAGTAATGTCCATTCCAATTTATTATGAAGAATATTTCATATTTTACTATTCCCTTGTTTTTTTATCTCATATATATATATATATATATATATATATGTTTGTGTATATCACCACATGTGTGTGTCATGTTTTCTGCTTCATGATTAGGGGAATCATTCCCTCATGTTGTTTTTTGATTGTTGTGTGCAATTCGCCAGACCATGTGGACAAGGAATGCCCTTCGAGTACGTGAATGTTCAGACCTAGTATGGTTTTTTAGCGTATACTTTTTGATTTTTTCATATTTTGGTATCATATGTTATTTTTGTTTCTATATTCATTGTCTTGGGACACTTTTTAGACTGAAGATAGTATTTTTCTGACTTGAGAGGTAGGTTGGGAGGCTTCCTAGCTAGATATTACTATGACGCAACTAAAATTATCATGGGATGTTGGGAAATGTTTCACATATATATATTTGTTGATCATAATCTCAATTTTTGATTATAGTATTCTATATTCTAATGATATTATCATTTTATATGATAATTACATCAGTTTCATTGTTTAGAAATTTGATTCCTATACATATTCCATAGGTTCTGTAGGAAGGTTCATGAGATTATCTTCAAGGTATTGTGCCTCTAGATCATGGTCTTACTAAGGAGATCATGTCATATGTTCATGTTATTGACCACAATGTACTCCTAGTACAAAAAAATTGTTTTTGAGGAATAAAGGGAAGTTTTAGGAGATCAAAATTTCTTTTTGGAGTAATTATTTAAAAATACACCATCCAGTATGGGTAACGATGAACATCGATAGGTAATGTGATGGCTTTAGAAGATTGATTAAATCATTGAAATCCACGATACACCTGAGAACATTGTTGTAAAGTGCATAACATTCAGAATCTAGTGACCATGTATAAGATGGCCATGTTCCAATGTTCAGGTGTATAGACATGTGGGATTGGATTGTAAGGGTAATAAGAAGAACTTTTAATACTTGTTATTTATTGAGTCATTAATGATACTGTTGTCTTTGGAGTTCCACACCATATAGTACAATGGTTGTTTTCTTTCAATGTACACTAATTATTTTTCAGAGTTAGTTTGTTTTTTAGGAGGTAGAAATGAATGATAAGGTTATGAATCAAAGTACATAGAGTTTTTGTGTCTTGATATTAATTTTTCAATGATTTTGTCTAATATTTATACATATGTAGAGATATTATACAAGGAATTCTGGAAGATATGGGTATGGATAGTACGTTATGCATTCATCCCACTCTCCTCTACCATGTGCAATCATTAGTGCGATCAAAGGGAGGCAGAGAAAGTAGGATGGCTATTATAGGAGTGGTGGGGGTGGATCTCATCCCCGGTACTCCCCTAAAAACATAGTTTTATGTAGTATTATTCCCATTAGTTTCAATCATTGTGGAATTTTTGGGCACTCCAGACATTATTATTCATAAACTATGAAGATGTGTGATTTTTGAGGGAACTATGGGCATCTAAAATGAATATTTTAAGTTATTTATAAAAAAAATTAGATTTCTTTAAAATTTGATCAAAATTATATTGTCGTGATATAAGATGATTCTTTGTGTACATTAACCCATCCACCAACCTTACATGGGGAGCACCTTGATGTGATAGATGAGTTTTTGACAGAGGTATATGTCATTCCATTGATAGTGAGGGGTAAACTATTTATTTCATATTTTGTAGAGGTGTATTTATTTGATACATGTTACTTTGAATACATTATATCATCCAATTTAGTGGATTTATAAATTTCTATTTGTTCCAATTTCCTTTTTCAGGGAGAGTTAAATAGTACACTTGTATATAATAAAAGAGGTGGTTTGCATGTTTCACTTTTTCACTACCGATTTTAAATGAATAGTTTTTCTAGGATTTCCTCATTCACAATATAGATCTTTTTCATGTCATCATCAAGATGGATTAAATTATGTCTCATTGTGGTAAGGTTGTATTATCATATTCATGTCTCGTATGTTGTGGGAAATGTGAGATCTCTTGTGATTCAGGGACAGTGGAATCCAATTTATGGTCATGAAGGACCTTCTAGCCCATATCTCAAATGTTATTTTTAAATTGTTTCAAATGATCCCATTAAGGTTTGTGACATTTTTAATTGTTTCCTTTTGGGGGAATTTTTTAATTTGTTTCCCAAAAGATTTATATTTTGTTCACCTAGAGTGGTGGGTAGAGTTTTCGATTGATCTTTTCCAGATACGCATCTAACATTGATACCCTCTTATCATATAAACCCTGTAGAGATTAAAGTGACCAATATTGAAATGGATGTTTGATGGAATTTTTTTGTCACACAAGTAATAAACCTTGGGAAGACCTTATGTTTATTTATAAAAATGTATATGGTTCATGATGATTGTGTGTAGAATATTAGAAGGTGAACATGAAATGATTATGGTTTTTTATCCTTTTCATAGGAGAATATTAGTTTACGTAGTAAAATGGGGAGATGTGATTTTAAAATATCGTACATTGTTCAGGTTATCATTAGTTTACTATTGGGGAGTCTAATATTCAAAATATGGATTTAATTAGAAGATATATCCTTGATGAATATATTATTATTCCATTTAGTTAAAATAAAAATACTATAGTTTTAATTATTTGATGAGTTGGATATTCCATGAGTATAGTGATCCATGTTTGGTAATGTTCATGGATATATATTGGTTTATCCAAGATATGTGCATTAGAATATACACCATATGATATTGGATCATGAAATCCTATGGATTTAATTTTTGTATAGAATTCTTTCAAAATGATATTTTTTCATAAAAAATGTGATGTTATTGGGGAATATTATTTTTTAGTTTATCATATCAGTTTATCCATAAAATGTGAAGGTTTTATTTTCTTTTTAAGAACCAAAAACAATATTTTAGATTCTGGGATTCCTTTATCTTGATGGATACTAACAATGGATCTTTGGTGATCTCTTAAATTTCTTAACACCATTGAATAATTTTTCTAAAAATGGTGTAAAATTAATGTGGTATATAATCAATCATCACTATTTTAATGAACTAAAATGACTTCAAACCTCAGATGTAATTCTAATATTACATGATTATGGTAAGGGGTATATGGTTTTTAATAAGATTTATTTTTTTCATAGGATTAATTATCATATAGTATGATCATTTTGTGGATTACTACTGTATACAACATAGACAGTATGAGATGAATTTCCAATGTCATGATTTGGAACATATCATAGTGATTCATGTGCTTAATTATTGATTTTACTATCATTGTGGGTAGATTCTTATAGTATTATATAAATATATGATTTTTAGATATATGATTTCTCAAAATCACTTGATTCTTGGGTAGAGGTGGTAAGTGTAATGCCTTCATACAAATGGCATCATCATTATCTAATCCCAAAGGAAGGTAAATGTCATTGTAGATGCTCTTAATAAGAAATTAACCATGAATTTGATTCCAAAATCAAACAAGGAGTGTTTCATTCTTTGTTATTATGCTCTATCTCACCTAGATGGTCAAATTACACTTTTGATGTTGTCTTCTCATGTTTTTAGTCAATATCTTCTCTCTATGAGTACATTATTCATGATTTGTAACTGGAGAATTAATTCAAATGAATTTGAAAACACTTATATGGTTAGGAGATGATTTATAGTTTTCATTTCTCTTTAAAAAGTATTCTCCTTTATGGGAAATAGATTAATGACCCAGTATCTATAAGGGTCTTAGTTTATCATGATTTTCATAGTTTATTGTGGGTATTTCAATTGGTCACAATGAAGATAGATTAAGAAATGAAATAGTTTTTATGGTGGTAGGGTGTGAATTGGTCACAAATTATGTGTCTCATTACTATAACTACCCACAGATAAAAGAAGTGCTTTTAAATCCTTTATGATTTTCCTAGCCTCTTCCAGTTCTAGTTTTTAAATGATAGAATATGTATATTTATATTTTTATTAGCTTTACATGGACTCTGAGAGGGAAAAATTATATTTCGGTAGTTATTTTCACGTTGAAAATGTTTTTTCACCTCATTACCATCAGGGAAACCATTAATGTTGATATACAAGGTTAATTTTTTTGTCTACGGGTTATGAGATTACATGGGTTAACCTATAATATTAATTTATAAAAGGTCCCTATGTTTACCTCAATGTTCTAGTAGAGTCACCAAGTGGAAATGGGGACTATAGTTATGTTGGGTACAATTTCTCATCCACAAAATAATTTCCACGTATAATGTGGTTTTCAGATCTAAGAGGACACGCACTGTGCATGTTTCATGGATTTTTTTGGATCATGGTATTTTCATAAGGAATCAGTAGAGTTTTCTTAAAAAATAGTAATTTTTATTCATTTATAATGGATAATTTTGATGAATTTTATGGTATCCCATGAATGTCACTACTTTTTTAGGAATTGGATAGTAAGCCCACACTTCTATTATCTAGTATCCCACACAAGACATTGGTGAATATTGATGAAATAAATTTCTGTGTTGTTACAACTTAGAGATTGATGGAATCATATGTGTATCATTAATTAAATATTTTGGTGTTTTCAATTTGTGACATGGTTTTTGAAAATGTGTATCCTTTGTTGTTTCATCATCATCCTAGAAAATAGGTTTTTTTCCTTCAAGTAATGTTGAACCATTTTTGGTAACTGAGGAACATTGGAAGGGTTCTTATCTGTTGACATTGATGGTTTATTTAACTATTATTCACAATGTCTTCCATATTTATAATCTAAGGAGTCACCATCTTGACCCCCTTACAATCTAATTTATTATCAAATCGTGTTGGTGTAAGAAATTACTATGATAGACAATCAAGTGGAAATCATTAAATCTCAACTAAATTATTTAAATGGGATTTTGATAACAGTGTTTAGATAATTTTGGTACCACATATAATATTCTAATGATACATGGTGGGTGAGTAATTGTTGATGGAGTAGTGGATTTTCCTCTTTCAAAAAAATTCTTCCGCATTAATTCACTGGGATATTGAGTTTTATTGTTCGGATTTTGTATCATCGTGATGCCCTATTTTAGGTACATATCTTTCCATATTTCCTCCTATGTTTTGATTCATTTTAGGAATCCTATGGTCAATGAAAAATTACTATGGAAAATAAATTATTGTGTTGGAATTTATGTTTATTTGAATTAATAGAGTCTATTTATAAATGTTAAAAAATGATGAAGAGGATGTCATTTGCGGTCAAGGATTGTCCGGAATATTTTTTATAGTGATTCTATCAAATTTTTATATAGGAAACATTCATGTAATGAATAAGTTACTTGATTTGAATCTATTGTCGTTTCTATTCCATAAATGAGTTTAGAGAGTGAAATTTTTACAAACCATAAAACTGGATAATGTTTTTAATGTTTTAACTGATTATTTGTAAATACTATGTGAAATATTTTTCCTCATTTCATTAAAAATATTTAAATTTACATCATAAAATCATTTCACATCATGAATGTTTTAGGTCCGTTGGTATAAACTATAATGTAAATCGTATTTCCTATTCATTAATTCTACATGAATCAATCTTGAAACCTATGGAATCTCCCTGTAGATCATGGAGATCATCACTCTATACAGATGTTGTTGTTTAGTGATTGATATTTTTGTTGTTTCTTAGTGTCTCTCAAGGTACGTGATATTTTAAAATTTCCAATTCTATTGGTCATAGAATCACCACAATGATACATTTTCAAATCTTCTAGTCCTAATTTATCGATTCTTCTTTATACTTTCTTGATCAGTTGGGTTAGCCTACACTATAGGATGACCTATGTGTTAGTTCTAGGGTGTCCTGATATTTTTTTGAGTTTCATATTTGTTTTATGTTACCTTCCTATAATTTATTGTTGTTTAATTAATTTTGAAATATAATGATTGATTATAAGGCCTCTTAATTTTTTGTGTTCTTCCATATTGATGGATCCTATAGTGGGAGATTGGGAACCGAGTTAGTTAACGTCAGTTTTATCTCTATACTACACTGTATAATCTATACTATTTTAGTTTTATTTATTGTTTCATAAATGAATATTCTCAATTTAATTATGTTGGTGAAAAATGGTTTTCAAAAATCAGGTGACTCACATTATTTCGGTAAAATATTTTTTTAAGAGCATTATTAAATGGGTGTATATGATTCATTTCAAACTATGGTTTTAATGAAATGGTTAAAAAAAATGAATGACATCAGAACCCTTGGGTATGTATGTTTAATGTGGAGTAATATGGGTTGATCATATATACCATCTATGGGGTTCACCCATTTGGGGTTCCTCTACCCCATTGGACCATTGTTCAAGGGACATGTTAGACCTGTTCAAAGGATCACATATATGATTTGTTAATACTATCTCAAGATTTGGTGAATGTGTAATGATAATTGAGGTGTGCAACATAATATGTTTGATTAGGTGTTTTCTATATAGAATATCATATAGTGATCCATAGCATGACTTATCCTATTATTTATTATGTACATATTTTAATTTTATGAGACATATTACACATACATTGGATCTTTTAATTTTTATGATATTTATTGTATGAATTTTACCTATTTTATTTTGAATCATGGAAAATGAGAAGGGATATATTACCCTGTTTTTGATATAAAACCATCTATCTAATATTGATTTTAATTATATTTAATACATATCGTGTTCTGATTATTTTACAGAGACTAGATATGGAAATCATGGGTTGTATTTTATTGAGTTATTTATTTCCTCACCCTACACGCCCCTTTAGTGGGGGTAAACTACATTAATTTTTAATAGAAAAAACGTCCAAGAACCACACTGAGTCCTCACAGTTTTTTTTAGTTTTTGGGTAACTTGTGGTGAGATGGTGGGTGTTTTATAATGCCTTCAATTGGATTTAATAAAATGTATTTTAGTTATATTGTTCTATTGGACTAATACCATATATAGTGTATAGAGACTCTTTTGTTTTATCACTTATGTTATTTACCTTCTATTATGAGATACATTTTTTGTTTTAATAACCCAATGTTTCATACATATATATATATATTTCTTGTTTTTTATCTTGGTTGGGTGAAATCATTACCTCCAGTTGTTGTTGATGCGCATAATCCAATTACCAACCTTTGGGGATCAAGTACACCATTCAAGAATGTGACTCTTCTGATTAGTCACCCATTTGTGAGGGTATCTGAGTTGAGTTTTCAACATTATAAATGGGGTTTTAACGAGGTATGAGGTCTATTAAGAATGGAATATCATGATTATATGGAATACCCAACAAAAATTTTGGGAAATAATTATGAAACTCACAAAATATAGGAATATTATCGATCTTTAGTTTCACATGAACAATATGTGACATAATTCCCATCTCCCTTGGAATATAGACTAATAAAATAAAATTTATTTCCCTTATAAGTCCTGATTTTTTAGCATAATGATATATGAAAAATGGTTTCTTAAGAGACTATATTTTTTTAAGAAATGTTAATGATTCATTTTTATTGCTAAATTCCCTCAATAAATATGATAAAAACATATTCAACTAATGGGGGAATAATAGGATTTACATGAATCACATTTCCACAAAACTTTAGCAGAGAAAAATCATAGACATGGGATGTGATCACTAATAGATTAGGTTTTTTCAATAAAAAATTAGCATATATTAGTTGGGGTGGAATTATGATACCCCTAGGAAATTATTTGGACATAAAAGTGTATATAGATCCATAGTCAAATTATAAATTATAAATTATATAGTGGATGGATTTTTTCCCATTACCACTTAATTATAATACACCTCATGAGGAGATTTTCATATAGGATCTCACAAATGTTTTCATATCCATGTTTACAATGGTTAACTAGAACACTCATCTAGAACATTCAATAAAAACTATACTTTTCATATATAGATATTACATATTAATAGATTAATATACATTTCATTTTATTAATACATGGCCAATGACTAAAAATAATCCATGTTTTTGGAAATATGGATACATAAATATCTAGTTGATTTCAAAAATATTTCATTTTCAACATTTTTTTCATAATCATCACCCTTCTTAGACATAACATAAATTATAAAATTCTTTATAACCTGGGTAAAGGAAACTTATGAATGTTTGAGGTTAGAGTCACTTATAGGGTTTCCAAGGTAGATATAATTCATAACAAAATAATAAAATGATGATGAGTGTATAGGGACATGATTATAACATTTTAGAACAACCCCATCTATATCATAGACCATATTGTTGTGTAAGGTCATAATATGTTGTAATTAAAATGATGTGAACCATAATGTGGTGAACAAACATGATCTATGAGTATATAACATTAGAAAAATACATATTATTGATATATACCTATAATGATGTAGAATAATTTACTTACTATTATATAGATTCCAACCCAGAATATCATAATGGGCTGGGTTCAATCATCAAATCAACATTGTAGTAATGTTTCTATGTCTAGTCAATCATAATAAATATTGTATCTTTCTGAATGATTATTAATCCATTTTGACATCCTATTTATGTCATGAGATATCTATCATTTCCCAATTCATTGCAGGGATATATATATTTTGGCCCACCAGTTATATAATGAAATAAATAATTATTTGTTCAAGACAATAATATTCCATTCATAAAATCATAACCCACGAAAAATAAACTTGTTTACTAAATATTTCACAATTTATTAATCCATGGAAAACATATTTGTTTAATAAATTTTTTTAACAATTCATTATAATATAAAACATTAAAATATGATTTTTCTCATAAATATTATCTCATCATAATCATAAACCCCGCATGATAATGGATAATGATGTTATTTTTTGATCTCATAACTATTAAAATAAATGAAACACCAATGGAGGTCAAAATATATGAAACAATTTTTTAAAATGATCTCATAGAAATTTTCATGAATAAAATAATCATATCACGTAGAAATATACATTTTAATTTCTAAAAATATCAAAAATATTAAGGAATAAAATTTCTATGAAAATAAAATTTGGAACAAGTATTGGAATCATTTTGACATTGGGAGTTTATGATGGTGATAAATTATTTTCACGGTTAATTTGATAGAATAATAATTTTGTTCACATTTATGATAAAAATGAAAATGATTTTTGTTTATAAAATTTAAAGTAGATTATATTTAAATTACATTGAAAAAATTAAATCATTTATATAAATTAAACTAACCAATCACATAATAATAGTAATAAAATTATTAAAATAATTTCTTGAAAAAATTTACATGAAAGAAAATGGGCTTTCTACCGATAATATAAATAAATAATTGTCTCTAATAATATCCATTAGTTATCCAATCTTCATAATGCATAGAAAGTAAATGTAAGGCATTTATTCACATGAAATAACCATTTTAGAAGAAAATTAATTGAATTTACCAAATCAGTAACATATAGTTTCCTTAATGGAATTTCATTTATAAAAAATAATGATTAAAATAGGGCTGAAACATTAATCGATTACCTCTGGCATATTTAACATCGTACAAGGTGGAAAGGCAATTATATTAAGTGTAGATTCATTATAAATATATAAACATTTTCTATAAACATATTATAATATATAATATTTTATATTATTTAATTATATATTTTATTATAATATTTTTTTAAAAAATTATTTATTAAAATCATTTTTATTACTAGTAACAGTTTCATTTTTACATAATTTGTGGCCTGGTAGTTATGGTTCATTACTCTTTCAATGGTAAAATAATCAGAAAAAATTTATTACTAATATAAATATCATATATATATATATATATTTATTTATATATCTACATCGAATATATATTTATATTCAACCATAAATGTTACAGAGAGAGACATGACTTATAAGTTACATGGTGATAATAAGTATTATGTACACATGAACATTATTTTTAAATTTCAACTGATGGAATTAAAGAATGATAAATATTATCTGAACATGATATATTAAATTTTTTATATTATACATAACATATATTCATTCAATATATTATTATTACCATCCATGTTAATTGGAAATGAGAAAATAATCATATCACTTCACGGTGGTGGTAGTCCAGGCATACACACTTGTGACATTATCATTTTGCAAAATATTGGAATGTAAGAATATAGATTTGAAACTATAAATAAATAATTATAATATTTTCATATATATCATATATAAATATTAAATAAATTATTATATAATGAGGTGAGTGACGGTGATATAAAAAAAATTACATAGGTTCATGAGGAAGTTGTATTCCATACAAAAAATTGGTGGTTAATTTTTCCATTTAATAGAGGATGATATGGATATATATTATTCCACAAAAAAAATAAAATATATTTATATTTAATATAAATGAATTTTTATTTTCTTATTGATAGATAATATTTGAATGTAGATAAAAAATAAAAATAACAAAAACACCCGATTAATAATTATACATCTTCCTGAGACAATCACTATAGAATTATTCCTATTGCCTTCCAGTTAAAATTTTTTGAACGAAAAAATGAAACTAGGTCTTGTTGAAAGTGTTTAAGAAATTTATTTGGTTATTTCTTGGCAAAAACAAATTGGCCGTCAGTTGTTGAAATGAGAGGATATGGGGTATGATTTTATAAGTGTGGGACATGACCCACAATAAATTTAATAACATAATGAATTATAAAAAATAATTATCAACAAAAATGATTACAACTAGCAAGATATTTGATGTTGGGAGAGGATAATGTATCAATATTTTCAGAAAATTGAATTTAGGACAATATTAATTGGCATATATATGGATATATTTTGGTTTATGTTTCCATGGTTAAAACATATTAACCTTTAATCGAGGTGAAATTTTTTAATCATTTTTTTAATATTCATTATGATTGAGACACGAAAGTATTTTAAATGATGAAATTTTTGTATAGAATATTTGAAAAAATACTCTAAGATTATAGAATGCATGAAATATACATCTAAAAATTTAATATCTTTGATAAGTTATGGAATACATAACCATGAGTCAAAATTTACAAAAAATATAGTGTACCATCTAAGAATATCCATTGAAGTGGTGTGTATGTATACTAATAATATAATTATGACAGTAAGGCTATTTTATATACTAGAAGTAAAATATAATTGAATTAAATAAATGTTTTCTTAAAACTGTATTTCCTTCAAAATGACGACTAATTGATTCAGGAAGGTATAATTTAAAAATATGTTTTATTAAATTCTGAATAAAAAGTATTAAAGTTATTACATATATTTTAATTAAAAATTCCCAAATTATATTATGAATAACTTTTATTATTTTTATGAAAGGATTTATTTTTTGATAAATATTGAACAATATAAAATCGTAATTGAAAAGTACTTACTAATTTAAATTATTGGTATTGTAAAATTACATCATAAATTGGTTTTAAAGTGAATCATGTAAGAATATATTAATAATCTTCTTAATTAGGTAATTGGAATCTTTTTTATAATGAATCGGATATAACAACCTTTTAAACTTCTAAACATTTTATCTTTGACTCCCCCTTTCTCATCATGTTTATCGGATTAATTTTAAATTAATCTATTCTACTCATGTGAATACAATATACAAAAATTTATTCCACATACGAAATAATAATAATATATTTTAACTAATATTGTTTAACTAATATTTTTCCATCATTAACATTATAAAAATAAAAAAAGTTACAATCGTTATGGTATGAATGGGTTTATTGAGTTTTAAATTATAAAAATAATGTCGATAATAAACTAATTTTTTTTAAAAATCTATAGTACAGAAAACAATCAACCATATCAGAAGTAATAATCGATAAATCTCAATTTTTATCCTATTTTCATTGTAATATTATGGGTTCATCTTTTTTATAATAAAAGTACAAGTTAGTCACTCAACACACTTATAAAAGGCCACTCACTCTCATATATTATTCAATCCATAAAACCATTTTGATTTATCCAAGAACATCCCAAATCACATAAAAAATGCATACCATCATCTAAAAACCCTTGTTTTTAATTGACTTAACTTTTAGAAAAATTTTTGGTATAATCATAATATAGTGGTCTGAGAAGAGGTAGGATTCTTAACAATGCATTTTTATATAATTTATTTTTCCTAGTCTATAAAATATTTTCCATTTGTGATTATATAGTTACATAGGTTTATCCCATATATTGAGATGTTTTTATAATATGTATATAGACTATATAAATCCAATATTCCCTCAAAAGGGAAAGGATAATTTCAATTGTGTGTATGACGACTAACGTCCTTGCAAACAGTTGTTACATGTTTTATACCAACACCTCAAAAATTTTATTATGATAATGGATAAAAAGTATATATATTATGTTGGTAAAATAATTTTATATATAGTATTTTTAAAGTATATAAAACTGTTTTATTATCCATTCTATATGGGATATGATAATGTAAATTGTTTTCATTGTATACTATTTCATAGTGACGTGATGTGATTCGTTTTTCAGTAAAACATTACATGGAATGATATTAGAATAAATATAATGAATATATGTGATATTAATTCATTAATTATGATATTCATTATGTGTTTTAAATTATTAAAATAAAATATATCATTTTATTTCTCTTACATAATGATGGTAAAATTGTTTATGTATGTGTTGACTATCGCCTACACGAAGTGATGTGACTCACATTCCATCCCAAAACCATGTAAATGACAATATATAAGTATATTAAATGAAATAATATTTCATTATTAATAAAATTAACTGTATAGAAGACCAAATATTACTTATCCCCTTTCGACAATGATGTTAATAATATGGAAATGTTACCCATCCGAATGTACGACTATTCATCTTTTTCTTCCAACTGACTTCTTTTTTAAAATTAATGATTTATTATTGGTATTAAAAGTATTATTTAATTTAAAATATCATAATTATTTCATTTTTATTACTATAAAATTATGGAACAATATAATATAAAAAATAACAAAGGCTTTTATGAGAAATCATGTATGGTAAAACATGGAAATTAACACCCTAAATTGTGAACAAATGAAATATTATTATTTAATAAGGGATAAGTTGTTATAAAAGTATCATATATGACATTAATGATAGTAATATTGTTATATTATTAGTAATTTACATTTTTAAAACAACTATAAATCATTATAAATTATGTTTAAACAAAATAAATCATGAAGTAAGGGACATCATCACAATTTCCCGTCATTGAGGAGTATTTTAATTTCTTGAACATAATCAATTTTATAAGAAGAACATAGATCCCAAAAAAACAACCCCTGTCATTTTAGAACCTTAACATATTATTTTTACATAATATTACACATAATAGGACCCAAAATATTGATAATTATAGTACCTTTGGGTATTTTTGTACAATAAAAAAACATAACACGGGGGGTACATCAGCATTATTGAAAACTTCATTAACATGCTCTTAATGTTAAATTATTCTTCAAACTACCACAGATAACCTAGGACATACATATGAAACAAAAGAGGCATAATTCACATTAATCTAATAAATATAGAATAACATGAGGAATGTATTACATTATGGACAATATGAACTTCAATGGGGGAAAAATGTGGCAAGGATCATAAATATGGACATAGGTAGATGATATACCATGATAACTTTAAGGAATATTTAGAATGATGATACAACATTAAACATGAAATAATAGACATAGGATAATTTTAATTACCCAAAATTCCTAACATGGTTGAAAAAAATCCCATAATAGATTATGTTCACTCCATAATCCCATATGTGATGTCTCAAGAGTATAAAATATTACCCAATTAATTATAGTTGTATATAATTTCAAGCCCAAAAATT
The DNA here is from genome assembly GCA_963277665.1 of Viscum album. Lineage (NCBI taxonomy): Eukaryota > Viridiplantae > Streptophyta > Magnoliopsida > Santalales > Viscaceae > Viscum > Viscum album. The sequence goes on along the minus strand of OY728151.1, from coordinate 1,164,987,285 downwards.
ACATTCCTAACATATAATTTCATAATTGTGTCACATAGATCATTCCCAAAAGGATTATATTTCCTAAATTTTAATTCCATGATCAAGTAGTTTATAATAAATACATTGATACACTAAATCATATAATTATTGTAATCTTAGGTTAATACCCATGAGTGGAACTAATGATGGTATTAAAAATACATTCTCTGGCATGGAAAAATCACAATGAAATTTCAGTAGCATAAAAACAGTATTTGATGGTTCATAAAATGGTTTAATAAGCGATATTTGGGTCCCTCATTTTTTTTGGAAATTGAATGGAAAGTAATAATGAAGTTTATAAACATATCCCACAATTATGAATTATAGTTAAAAGAAATAAAATGAATAATATTCTTTAATAATGATGAGATTGAAATGACCCATTAAAAATTTTTGATAGTGTAACACCTTCTATAAATTATATAATTATAGGGGTAAAATATACCTCATTATTAGTACATTAATTTTGATCGTATAGGTGTAATTATAGAATGGTGAATAAATTACCAATTTATACTGAAATGTCTAATTACAAAGAAGGTGCTTCAATGGAAAATAACAAAGACATATCTCTCACCATGACATGGTGATTCAAAAATATTGTAAGAAGATTATTGAGTGATTGGGGATCCATGATGAAAATATATATATGGAATTTAAGAGTAATTTTTTAATCAATGATTTTTAACTGAATAGACAGTTATTCATTTGTTGGTGTCTATAGTAAAAGAGAGAGACATTATTTATTATTTCAGAAACATAATCATTAGACTCTATTTAATAATGTAATAAATCCCCTAAACCACAAATTTTTTTATCATGGTTCTAGAAAAATTGGAATTATTTTATATTTTATAAATGAAATAGATTAAATAATTAAATTATTACCCCCGATGATGGTAAGTGAGTCACAATCATAATAAAGTTATTTATAAACTACAAAATATAATATATTTTGTTGGATGATTTAAAAAGGATTGATAAAAAAATTACACAAAAATATAAATATATTAATGGGGAACCATTCTTTAGATATTTTATATCATTAATATCATATCATATATCACTTTTTTATCATTATGTTTTATTAATACACGGTATATTTATATAATATTTAATTTTTACCCAACAATCGGTCGTCTCAAAATTTTTTGAAAATTCACAATTGGAGAATTTAGATGGGATAATTTATAGAATAATAATTATTTTATCAAAATAAATTTCTAAATATGTAAAAATACTATTTTAAAAAATGAATATTCATTTATAGTGAAATGTTCTGTTTATTTTGAAAATAATGGGTTTTGAATCCATTCAAATATTACATTTGACAAAATAAAAATTTTATTTTTATTCTCTATAATAAATTTTATATAATGGTTTTATATTATTAATATATTATTCACTTTTCAAAATCAATATTTTTAAAAAAAATTGATTTCTTAATTGGTTATTTATATTACTCAAAAATACAATTTGTTTTTTATCTTATCAAAATCAAAATCATTTACAATGTAATGTCAATAATATGTGAATATAATCTTTATAATATTAAAAATAAAATATATATATTCATATAAAAATAAAATTTATATGAATCTCTTTTGTTACAGCAAAAAATTCCCTTTTGGTATGGTGCACAATGGGGATATTTTCAATGGGAAGTTCGACAGACATTGTTTGGGTGATGATGACAATGAGCATGAACTTCTCCAATAAATTGTTTCACTAATTCATTAGATGATGGATATCAGATTAGGTTTGGTCATAGATAAATCCCTTGTAAGATATCTCCCTTGAAATATATGATAAATTTGGTTGATAGGGTATAATCCTTCTTGTTTATTCCACTTATACTTTCGGCATTGTCAATTGGATTTTTCATAAACCAATATTTATACTAATAATACAATAAATATTCAATGGGAATACGATCATTAGTTAGGATTCTTAATTCTATTTTATTATTGAAAATATCTTATAATAACAAAAGAGTTCAATAATTTTTTACAACCGTAACACAAAATTGGGATTTAAATTCAATCGAAAATGAAATTTTATTTATAAAAACTTATGGCCATTATGATATTTGGCCCTTCATACAATTTTCCCAAAAAATTATCATTTCACATAATCAAATAGATGTTTGTAATTATGTTTCATTGCCTCCTCTAGTTCCCACATTTCATGTAAAAAATTCAGGTTTCTCATAACCACTTTGTCTATGTGATTTTTATTATTTTAATAATATTTTATCTAAAATCTATGATATTAACAAAATTCTCCTAATATAAAAGAGTATTCATCAAAAATAATTCCTTTGGATTCTAAAAATGTAAGTGGTATAGTATGTACATTCTTAGGGAGGATACGTGGACTACGTTATATACATGTGATTGGTTAGGTGGGAGTGTTAGTCAACATGCCATTTCTCTAATTGAATCAAGGATCTCAATATGACTATTTTTTCATAAACAAATCATTCAATTATTCAATAATTATATGACTTCCAACTATGGTGATATGAAAAGGAATACCTTATCTATAAACTCAAACTCCTCATATCATTGAAGATTGCTAGATTTGAACTTTTGTAGAATCTAAGGAGCCATGAGGTGTTGATGAATATTGTTGAAAATTTCCCCTATTTCATCAATTATTTTAGGAAACAATTGTTTACATCCCCAGTATTATCCCAACATACCAGTGTTTTGAAAATCATCTCATTATTGGATTCATAGGGATCCATTTGGATTATGTATTAGAAAATAATATGGTATGAGGACTTATACATAGTATAATGTTTGTCCCATCATTTGTTATGGTATATTGTGAATAGTTTCATCAATTCTATGAGTTTATGTATTGTTCTCTATGATAGGCCATCAGATTTATAGAGTTATATCATGACGATGATAAACATTGTATTTAGTTTTTGATGGTAACTATTCCTAATCATGGAGGTAATTATTTGATCTCGATCAAATTCCATCGATAATGATGTTCCATGCAGCATCACCACTTCACTAAGGTATATCCTTGCAAGTAGATCGAGCAATAAGTCCTCTCAACTTGTAAATAAGTGAGTATTAATTATTATAAAATCCACAAAAAACCTTATAGGATTCATTCATAACCATGTCTTCATTAAATTAGTGACAAAATCCATGGTTATGATTCCCCATTTCGACATTGTTATGTGTAACGGTTGCATAATCACATTGGATTTTTGTATTTCAACCTTCACTTTTTTATATACAAGCCATCTTGATGTACGATTCATGACCACCTTCTATATATTGTCCAACCAATAGCACTGTTGAACATATTTATACATCATTGTGATTCCTTGTTTAATGAGTAAGGAAGATCTTCGTGCATCTACATCATATATTTTATTAATAAAAAATATTATGGTACACATAATCATGACCCAAATATTACAGAGCCATCACTAAATTTTAAATTGAAGGACATCCATTTTCATACAGCTTCCACCATTTTATGAATATCCAAATCACCTCTCTATTCATCATTTTTATTTTCAATAATAGATGGCTGATCAAATATATATGGAATAAATGATGATGTTCCATCATTTATGGTTCCCATGTCAAAAATTTCCATGTCTGAAAAGATCATATTCTTCAAAAATATCATTGATCATAAAACTATTAGTTCATTTCTACATAGATAATATGTTAATTTATTATCATTCTGAGTATGTTAGTGGATTTTGTAGTCATAGCCCTTACTCAACTCTAACGATATTTTCTTGTTCATATTCATTTCATTGTATGTGAATATCTACTTGAATATCTTATGTCCCATATGTATTTCACATTTTTCCAAATATTGACAATGAAAACATATTGTAAATGTGAATAAGACTACATCAAACACTAGATAATGTGTTGGGATGTTTGGTTCATTAAAATTCAATTTAATTGAGGTATATTCTATGAATGTTTCACAATTTTTTAGAATACAATCCATTCCATTCATTAATAAATCATTGTATAATGAAAAATATTCCCCACTAGTGGTTAGCATATGTAAAACATTATTGATAAAAAAAAATCACCTCCATGAAGATACCATTACATTCATTATTAAATAAAACAAGGATATTTTATGAATTATCTTGGCTTTAAGGATTGATAGTTATTATTAGTTTATCACAAATTAGAGATAATACCAAATAAATCCAAAGAAACAATGGATTTTTGGCACATATGTTGGCCTTGATGATCCCTCAATTTCTTATTCCTTCTAAGGTACCATAAATATCCCATTACATGAGATAATGTGGAAAATTATTAAGACATTATATAACAAAAAATCACATTTTCTATATATTCAATATATATTATAGAATTATAAGTTTTTTAGAGTCGTTAAATGGTGTTCCACATACTCCTACTAATTTTTGAGTATATTATTATATAATCAATAAATACTACCAAAAATTTGTCAAGGTAATATATAAAAACTATATTTATTAAGACCATGATGAATGATGGATCATTAGTGAGTCCAAATGGAATAATAAGGAAGTCTTATTTGTAGTACCTCATGGAAATTGATTCTTGGGGATATCCTATTTAATCAACCTAACATGATAATACCTAGACCAATGATCTGCCATGGATTATTATCAAGCTCCATGTATCATATTGTACAAGTCATGAACCATGGAATATGAAATCATTTCTTTATTGAGATATTTATGAGATCAGTATAATCAATGAACATGTGTATTGAACAATCATTATTCTTGATGAAGAGGAATGGTGCATCCCATGGTGATGTACATTGATGTATGAAACCATTATCTAGTTTCTCATATAGTTTTTTCTTCAATAACTCATATTCTACCAAAGAAATTCTAAATGGATTCCTGGATATTGTAAAAACCCTAGGTATAGTCTAAATTTATAATTCAACTGCTTAGATATGAAGAAGACCATACAATTACTTTTTAAACAATTTTGCGTCTTATCTAAAAATGGGCATGTATTTAAGGGTGATATTTTCTTTACACTCATTCATTTAATCAAGATATGAATTCATGTAGGGAAATATTTTCCATTCATTACATTATGTTTCTAAATTAGACCGATACTCCTCCTTATTGATGTATAAAATTGAACGATGATTCATGGTATTATTATTAATTTCCTTCTCATGTAATTTTATTCTATATTTAAGAATGTAAAGACAATCCCTACACATCATTACATAAAATTCCACCAAATAGAATATGAAAAGTTTCATTGGGTAGTTCATCCCACTAGTTTTGATAGGGTATGAGTTATATACATTGGAGGAAACATCTTCCCCATTTCCCATTTTAACCAAAAACTGTACATCTATGATTTTTTTTGGGTGATTATATAGTTCTACTAATCATGAATGATATGTAGTAATGTTAATTACTATGGATGATTACCCAGTATTTAACATTTTGACTATGCTTCTAACTATATTAATTATCAAAAATAGACTCAAGGATGAAAATTATCAAAATATTAATCACATTAACTATAATACAATAAAATCAAATTGATAAATTATCGATATAAATTATTCATTTTATTAGGAATTTATATACTTCAATATATTATATCCATTATATAATTTCTAATATAAAATATTATAAGAAATTTTTCCCCTTTAAAATGGTTCATAAGGAGATTCTTAATTTACAATAATAATATTCACTAGGAGGGTCAATATAGGTGTGTATATAGGGTTATATTCATTTAGTAGTCTCAAATCACGTCTAGATAAATATTATGTGTTTGGGTGGAACCCCTTCGTACAATATACCCGATCCAAATTTACATGTAGTATCCCTACATTAATGTATTTTCATGGACACCATATAATCAACACTTTAGAAAAATTATTGGTTTTATTCATATGTTAATTATTTTTCAAAAAAATTTAACCAAATATTTATAATCCTAGTCCGTAAAATAGCTAAATATTCCATTCATTCCATCTACGAAAACCCCTATAACTTTTAAAATTTGATACATTATTTATTATGTAAGATTACACATAATGTAACGAAGAGGATCAAAATTTCGTTTATATTAGGTTAATTAGGTAAAAAATAGAACAAATTAATACATGCGGTAAATTAGTACTATTTAATATATGCTTCAAATTTTAATAATATTCTAAAATTTTCCAAACTACATGGTACAACCTGGGGACATACAATAGAATATTGTGTGTTATACGTCCATGTAAAGGAATAAACATAGTATAACATCAAGAATGTATTAGAATATATAAAATATGAATTTAAATGGGAAAAAGAGTAATGGATGATAAATCCTATTAAATAGACACTATATAGCTTGATAACATAAAGGAAACATGTGAAAGTGGAAACAAGTTAAAAACGAAACCATAATCGTAGGTCAAGGATAACTATGATCACATCATTACAAGGTGTACAAAATTATAATCATTGATTATGTTCACATCATAATAGAATATATGATATGTCTTGTAATTGAAACATTTCTCATTGAATTGGAGTATTATATAAAACTCGGTGAACATGTCACTTTCATAACATGTATATGCATTTGTTTCAAAATATATCATTCAAAAAAGGATCATATCTTATAATAGTTATTTAAAAAACCATTTATTTTGTAATAACTACATATAATCTCTAATTAAAATAATTTTAGGTATGTTTAGGTGAATATCCTAGAGTGAAAATAGTTATGGTGTTCATATTACAATGGTTTAACAGGTAATAATCACAATGAAATTCCAGCTACGCAATAAAATTACATGATGATTCCTAGAATATTGTAATGTGAATGGATACATTTTTTAATAATTTTTACTAAAAATTGATATTGATATGGGTCTCTAAAAACATATCCAAAATTGAGGAATTTTTAATAAGTGGAATAAAATTAATAATTTGATTGAATAAAGAGGATAAGTACATATCCCATTACCAAAATTATGACATTGTAATGAAGTAGGTAAATACTAAAATTTTAAGGGATAAATAATAAATAATTTAAATGAAATATATTATAATGTTTTAGGGTCAGTATAAATTCATGAAAACATATCAATTTGAGGCTCCAAAAGCAAATTTAAATTAAGGGGATTGAATGAAAAAGAAGAGATAAGGGTCCCCTACCTTGAGAAGGTGATTCCATCAACCTGGGAGGTGATTATTGAGATTGTAGGGGATACAAGGTATGTATATAGAGATGATAATGACGATTGAGAATGTTCTCAAATGTTTTTGAGTGAAAAGGAAGTAGTGATTGGGTGGGTTTATATAGGAAACGATAGGGGAGTTAGTTATTTTTTCAAATTCAATGGTTTAATCTTTATAAAATAATTTAATCAAAACCAAAACCATCCCATGAAAATTTCATATGGTTTCATCAAAAGAGGATTGATTTAATTTATTTTATATGGCATTGGTCTAAAATCATTAAAATATAAATCTTAATGATTTGTAATAGAGTCTTGTAAATGATGAAATGATTTTAAAAATATCAAGTAATGTATATGTTTTAGAGGACTCATAAAGGATATATGAAATTTATAAAAAAAACATAAAATTAAAATTAATTTACATTATAAAAATTTATATTTTAATGGATAAATTATATATCATAAGATAAATAACTTTTGGGTCATTATGTTCTTGTTATATACAATGTATTTTTATACTAATATAAATTTTACCTGAAAATTCGACTATCTTACAGAATTTTAAAAAAATATTAGAACATCATAATTATTATGCGATGATTCTAAATATTGAATTTATTATATCAATGTAATTTTATAATTGTTGGAAAATTAACTTTTAATATAGTAATCCACATTTATTTGAGATTTGTTGTGTTGTTTGACAGTAATAGTTTTAGAATACTTTGAAAATATAAATATGTCATCATAAAAATTATAGTATAAATATTAATTGAGAAAATTATTTAATTGTATTATTTTATTAAAATAAAGTTTAATTTTTAAAATTAATTAATTCTTCATAAATTAATATCATATTTGAAAATTAATATTACAGGAAAATATTTTTTTATTTTATTATATTAAAATCAATTTCTATTATAAAGTAAACGAAATAAGAAGTTTGTATAAAAATTATTATATTAATAAAAAAATACTCATATTCATATTATTAGGGTCTTGATACATATCCATTTATTACACCAGAAAACATCATAATGGTAAGGTTCACAATGGTGATGTTTTTTGGGGTTGGTTTGGTGTACTAGGATTGGGTTGTGACAACAATGAGCTGGAAATTATCATGTACCCAGTTTTGATCATGGTTTATTTTTTAGGAATATAATTTGAATTAGTGAATAGGATATCATAGTCACGTTCTCTCCCTTATAATCATTGATAGAAGGTATTTATATGGTATGATCCTCTGGTTTCTTTTGACTATGTCCACTAAATTTATCATAACACTATATTTTTAATAATCATATGATAATTGTTCAATATTTATATTATTAATTATAATGATTGAAAATGTGATTTATAAATACTGGAGGATATAACAATAGAAAATAAGTCCATGAGTTCTCTATAACCATCATATATAATAGGGAATACAATTCAATTATAAGGGGTTTTATTTATAAAATCTGGGGTTATTATATACATATTATCACATATAATCATGAATAATCATTCTTAATGGTATTTTTAGTAACAATATGAAATGTTTCATTGAACAACATTTTAATTTAATTTTAACATGTAGTAATGTGATTCATAGCTCAATTTGTTTCCTTGGGTTATATTACTTCCTTATATTTATTTTATATTATATGATTATGTTTATAATTAATTTTTAATATCTATTTTTATTTCCAAAACATTTTTGTGTATTTACTATTTAATAACATGATCAGTTCATTGATTTCTTCTAACATAAATACAATGATCATTTTAAGGGATCATTTCAAAATATAATTCTAATCAATATTTCATTATTATTTTCTAATTGTATAATTGAAACATTTATTTTATTCTTTTATGATCAATCATGATATTTACAAGTATTAGTAAATTTAGTATTTCTTGGGTACTTAAATAGAATGAGAAAATGTTTTCACAAAATTTTTTCCGTGTTTCACTCTTATGTATGAAAAATATTTTATTTAAAAATAATATCTTTATAAATGTCTTAAAAATGTTTTAAAATTTTACCAAATTATTTATTAATGGAGTTTTTACATATTTTTAAAATTTATAATTTTTTAATTGAATCATCAGGATATTCTCAAGGAGTATTTCTATTATTTTACCATGTATTTTAAGGGAATTTTTTTTATCAAACACAGTATGTGTAAAATTTCCATCCATAATGACCACTAAATGATTGAAAACATCCACTATATGTTTAAAAGGTAATATTCAATGATATTTATTCTCAATTTTTGTTGAACATTTTCTTTTATAATTTTATTTTCAAAATGAAAGGGGTATTTTCCTGTAGAATGTCTTAATGATCTTGTTATATTATTTAAATTCATCAATGAAAACCCCTTTTAGTTTTACTCTATTGGGTATATGATGGATATGGAGTATCCAAATTATTTTGATGGACGGTTGTCAATAAAATTTCCTATGGAATGTTTTTAAATTCACTTCCTTGATTCATTTTTGTATTCATTAGTTTTCCCTTGAATAATTCATATTACTGTAATTATTAGACATTTCATTTTCCCAAAATATACATATTATGTATTTTTGATATTATTATTAAATAAAATATAACTTAGTTATACATATTGAGATTTAATTTTACATTTATATTATTTTTTCAGGAAATATAGAAAATATATATTATTTGTTGAATATAGATATTTATTATTAAGAAATATTGGTAATGAATTTAAATTATTCTTCGATAAATGAGATTTTATCCATGATAATCTATCTGGATTCATTTCATTCTCCATTTATTGAATTAATGGCACATGTATTTATTAATTAAAAATTTGATACTGTTTTTACATTTCACAATTATGATATTCATGTTATTAATTTAATGACATGTGTGTTTAGTTATTTACCTTTAAATATTCAATATTATTTAATGATTCATTATAGCTTCTACTTTATATAACAAAAACAGAGAATTTGAGTTCAGCGTTATTTTATTTCCTTTACCATGATTTCCATTAAGTGTTTATAAATTATGCTCAAGGATATTCTAGAGGGAGTAATGTTATTCATAGAAAACAATTATGTATTATTTTTAAAAAAATGTAATATAGGAATCATCTATATATATATATTATTTATGAAGACAAAAAACTATCCTATACCTAGAGATGCGATTCAATTTATCTTATACCAATGTAATAAATAGATACCATCTTTGAGCAATGGGGTTCATGGTCATAATTTTTGGTATTAGTGAAAATTATGTTGAAATATTGGAATCTAGATTAAAGAATACATACATTTTAGATCATAACCATATGATAGACATTGTGTATAATTATAACATAATATCCTAAAATATTAGAAAATTGTAGATTAGAAGGGGTTTCATTAAATTATATCACTATATATATATACTACAAAAGGAAATGTATTTGGAACAGATATACCTAGATGTAATAACTATGAAAAGTGTTTAGTGGTCTCAACCTGATCGTCAAATGTTTAAAGTAAATTGGCCTTACCACACCCCTGGATAGACACCACTTGGTGATATTCTTCGGATAATTCAATTTTACTTCACAAATCATTATAAAGGATTTGAATAGATGATTATAATGAATGGACAATGTTTGACCTAATATATCTTATATTGAGAATAATGTGTCATTTTTTATCTATCCTAAATGTTATTCTATGGGTTTCCAATTATTATTAATGTTCATGAAAATATGTTTTTTTCATTTATTCAATGGATAGAACATAATTTAATCATGTAAAATTTTAATATAAATGGAATAGTGATGAATATGTGAAACAAACTGAGATGATCACTATAATGACGAATAATTTGATTTTGTCGAATCTTTTATCTAAAAATATGACTAATAACCTATACCTTAACTTACTACTAGACTCTCCAAATAAGATAGTGATGGATTTATCTAAGATCTCAAGTGGTGGATTCCATGGAGTAAAGAGGGATAAATTTCATTCATCTTATAAATGTGGAATGAGATTCCTAATAATGTCCTTAAATGGAAGAAGAGAATTATTTATTCTTTCAATGGTAGGTCATAACGACACAATTTCCTTTGGGAAATTGAAGAGTGTGATGAATAGAAATAATTATCATTATATAAATCTATATATAGTTCATTATATTAATTTTATGAAATGTATGAACTATATTTGTCAATTACCTCTTTTAATGGTTACCCATAGACTAAAGAAGGATATATGATATAATAAAATTGATGATGTGTTTATATATTATTATTTAAAAATTAAAATGTAGATTAATGTTTATCTATGGTATATTTGTTATAGGAATCATGAAACTTCATCAAATTGGGTAAAATTTCACAAGATTATATTTGTTTATAAACATAACAGTAATATGAAAAACCATGTGTTTATGATTTGAAGGTTAATCATAAATTCCAGGACATAAATACACCTTTTTATAATTTCTATAGTAGGAATATATCATTATTAATGATATTTTTGGAAGATAGTCTAAAAATATATCATTGATTTAGAATACGATAAGTTATTTATGAAAGCATGTCATTAAATTTTACGGAAGCATGATAAAGACTATTAGTAACCTTTATAGTTTATCACATCTATGTTGTATTAATTCTGGGTCCTCAACATTTGTAAATTTTATTAGAATTATATTAATATAGTTTTTGACAAATAAAAACACAATGCATCTGGTGAAGGCAAAATGTATTAAACCCCCTATTAGAGGATGAAAAGTGTGATTCTCCAACCACTATAATAAAATATATCATGAGAAATGCAAAATTAATTGAATTTATAAATTTAAAAAATTAATATTAATGTTGAACTGGGGGTGTTATTTTTGTTTTTTAGACAATAATTTATGATATTGGATCATATGCGCTAACCATATTTGATTTAGTAAAAAGTCAGAGCCATAAAATAGACATTTTAATCTATTATGAATATTATTCTCCAAAAAATTAAATTTTATAGATTCATGCATAAAAATTCATTTTATTATTTTCATTTCATTGAGTAAGGGATGAATTAGAAATTTTTCTAAGGATAACCAATGGATGTAATTTTTTATGAAACAGATACATACCATGTAGGTATATGTCCTAATATTCATAGATAGTAAAATAATTTCTAAAATTTCAGAAATAAATCATTTATGATAATTATTATCGTATTACAATAATATATGATAAATAAAATGTCCTTTTAAATCATAAAAAATTTGTTGTGTTGATTTACGTAATTTTATATTTATAATATATTTTATTATGATCAATGAACTGTATCACTCTCTATAATTATTTATTCTTTTAATATATTTATTTATATCAATAATCAACTAACTTTCACTTATTTAGAAGAAAATTTCTGTGTTATTCCACATGACCTCAGTAATTCCATTTATCTCTTATTAATGGGATATTTTTAACCCATTTAAGATGTTGTTTTTCAATTATAGTAATTATAAATTGATGACCAATAACTAACAAGTTATTGTTTAAATTATTAAGAATAAATTTACTAAATTTGAGGATAATTTAACACAATTAGATTGGAAATAAATTTTAATATTCGATATTATATGTGACATTCAAAACCAACCACAAACAACCAACAATTTATATTTCATTAAACTTCATCTCTTTGATAGCATACAGAACAAACATCCTGAGATAAAATGAACAATAATATAGTATTATATTATATTTTTACATTTAAATTAGTGGGAATGAATATTAATAAATAAATTATAAAAATGTGGATATCTATTTTTTATAAATAAATAAGAATATCTTATAAGAAAAATAGATGATTTAGGAAAAAAAATATTTTTTCATCTAAAAGATGGTTTAACAGAGTTTTTCATAAATAATTTAAAATTTATGTTCACCACTTGTATAAAATTTATTTGATATATTGAAATTAATTTTGTAAATAATTATATCAAAATTATCTTATGGAGTATTTTTGTGACTTTCTTGAAATGTTTCATTTTGTGATGAATAGTGAAGAAGATTGAATTTTTCATATAAATTATTTATAAAGATAAATTACATTAATAATAATTATTAATTTAAAATTATTTCAATTATATTAAAATTTTAATAGTATAGTTTATTGGAATCAATTTGTTTTTAATTTTTACAAAAAAACCATGTAAACATTTTGACATTTTCTCTTTGAAAACATGCATTCTCTTTGAGTCTACAATCTTAGTATTGAATTGAATGTTTTCCACTTTTATTCATATTATTTAAAAAAGGATTAAATTTTTATAACCAGAATAAATTATATTATCTAATATAGTGAAAATAATGTTTTTCCAAATTTAAAATAAAAAATTATATTATTTACCATCGTGAAGGAAAAAATTGGTTTTCCAGCGGATAAAATAAAAAGATATTGGTTATAATGGAATAAAAACATCACTAAAATATATTATTTGGAAATATATAGACACTATAATGCCTAAATATTGAGTATAATGCCGTTTTACCTTCATGAATGTGAAAATTCTGGGAACACATTTTACATTTAAAAACATTCAAGAGTCCCACTCACCTCACATATAAAAGGCCTCTAACTATAATTTCATTTTCGAAACAAAAAAATTGGATTTTCAATTACCTACCCAAATAACATATTATCTTCCATAATATAATCTTAGGATCATTATTTTTTTCCCAAATCTATTTTAGGAATATTTATATATAATCCTAAATAGGTGGTCCAAGAAGATGTAATATTTGGAACTATGTATTTTAATTTTATTTATTCTTCCACTCTTTTAAAATTGAATAAATTATTTTATTATATAAAAAACCCGTATCTATTACATAAATATTATTCTTAAAATAATTTCATGTAGAGATGTGACCTCTTTTCTAGACAACAACAAATAGATGATATATATATGTATTTTTAAATAAATATTATTCTATTTATGAAATTATTTTAATTATTAAATGTTTAAATATAACAAAAATTCATTCTATAATTATAATTGAACAATAGGACCATTACCCTATGTACATGTGACATACTTTCACCATGATCATATCATACATAATTTTATAAAAACAATATTCATTATGGGTATTATAAGTATAGTTGATATATAAATATAATAATTTTTTTCATGATTATTATTCTATATATTGTTTAACTATATAATATGTACATGAAAAGTTCTTTTGGTTCAAATTATAAATGAGAAAAGAAGTCAATTAACATTGAAAATAATGAAAATAATTAAATATTATTAATTAATGCGTGAATAGATGATGTGAATCGATCATATAAGATATAATAAATTTTAAAAAGGTTCATTTATAAATTAAAATTATTTTAAAACCACTTTAGATGATTTTAAATCATGTTCAACCTAAAGGATGTTTGAGGTATGGGACATCATCTAAATTTCCCATCATTGAGTAATATTTTAATATTATGCACCAAATTTAATTTATACTATGTTTACAACTCTCCATGAACTTGAATAATTCATTAATAATAATATATTATTTTTCAATATTAATTTTTTCACCCAATATGATAATACATGAAAACTAAAAAGTTGTATGGAATTTTAGAACACAATTTTTTTTCAATGCGATATATTTGTTTTTCGTTTTCATTTGATATTATAACACTTTTTTATGTTAAATGTTGATTTTCATACGAGGAGTTTAATATTTTTTATTTGTATTTATTTCTGAAAAATATTTATTCATTGATTATTTTTCAATTCAATATTACGATATTTGTATGGTTTTATCTCACAACCCATTTTATTTGTGATTTTCATTATTTTATCATTTACTAAAAATAATTTTAATTTTATATACATATTTTAATAATTTTATTTTAAATAAATATTACATTTTTTGATGATTTTTTATATTTTATATTTTTTTAATCTTTCTTCATTCCACCCTTCAATATAAATTCTATTTTATTCATAAAACTATTATATAAAAATATTTTGAAACCCATATTTAACATTTTTTATATGACTTAGTTATAAAAATATTATAGAGTTGAACTTGTAAAAAAATTCAATGGAATATTATATTAGTAAAAAAATTAAATGTATGGATTTTGAAAAAATATGTTAAAGGAGTAATTATTTTAACGTACATGGTATGTAGGAAATTTTTTATCCTCAATATAAAACAATGTTTGAATGATTCATTAATATTATTCAATGATTATTTTTAGATAAATTACATTCATGTATTTTATAATCATTTCATTTTAAATTATTATTTTATAAACGAAAATGATATGTTCCTCAATAATGGTTTCAAATAAATTTATATGGTATTTCAATTAATCTATGAAAACAACCCTTTATTATTAACATAATGGGTATTTGATGGATTTTAAACATTCAGTATTTATTATATGGACGGTTTAAAGTAGTTTTAAACTGATAAGTTTTTTACGTTGACATCCTTGATTCATTTTTGTGGTCATTATCTTTCAATTAAAATTGTCACTTTCTTATGATCATTAGGATTTTAAATTTCACTTATATATCCATTTTATTTATCTTGGATATGCATTTCTAATTAAACTATAACTCATTTATATATATTGTGTTTTACATTGAATGTCATTTTATTATCTACATAAATATTTATTATCCATATTCATTCTTCAGTAAAAATATTTAATGTTAATGCATATTGATCATGAATTAAATTGATAATTCAATATATGTTGATTATTTTGGAGAAGTAGATATTTATATATCTTTATTATAGATAGCCTCTCAATTCATTTTTAGAATTGTTTTTTCAATAATTAATCTTTTTTTAAATGGGTTTCTTCTTATATTTTTTAAAACATCCTGTGAAATGTCATGATGGTAGAGGTATCATGATGTGTAAGACCATCAAATTCTTCTATTATAAATTTTTTTCAGTGATAATTATGTTTTTATTATACATGATATTCTCAAAAGGTTATTTTCTCAGGATGCATTTCATTCCTAGATTATTGATTTAATGGAATTTGAGTTCAGATATTTATGTTTTTAATTTAATTTTTCTGTATCTTACCATTATATTTATTTCATTGATTTAATGTCTTGTGTGGTTTGATATTTAAACTTCCATATTGGTTCTTAATTATTAATTCATGATAGCTTATGTTGTACTTTTTTCTTACTATGAATTTGACATGACACTAAATTTTATTCCATTACCTAGGATTCCATGATGTTTAATATGATTAATGTCCAAGGATACCTTTAAGTGGAAATTTTATCCTAAAAAATATATTTCTATTATTTTCTAAATTTACATATGAATCATGTCTGTATTTGGTTTAATAAGATGAATAGAATTTTTGTCCCTTCAGAATGTGATTCATTGTATCTTACGCTACTGTATTAAAGTAGACACTGGCTTCAAGATATTGGTGTTGGGGACTCTAAAATTTTATAAAATTTAATTACACCTTTTTATATAATATTAACTATGCTTATTGACAATATATATCCATTTTTTAATAATTATACACACATAAGTGGAATAATTTAATTTAAAATATAACCCTCATGCATGGAGAAACGAAATTTTACAATGAGAAACTTCTCTTCTTTTTAATTTTTTATATTAGTAATCAACATAAAATTAATTCCATTTAAATAAAATTGATTAATTAGAATGTATAATAATTATTTTTATTTTGAAAACCAGATTGAAACAAAACGAAATATTCTAAAATCATTAAAATGGTTATTTTTAATATCAATTGGTATTTGTTTACTATTTGTTGAAAAAATAATCCTTTAAGAAAAGAATCTATAGATTCCCGACCCTAGAAGTCCTAAAATATGTGTCTATTATCTATTATATTAGAATAATACAAGTAATAAAATTTTGGTTGACCGATCAGTTTAGTAGTCTTGGAAAACCCCATACATAAATGAGAAGCTTATTTCAAATGAACACCCTAATATAAACATATTATTTTCTTTAATTAAAATAATTAAATTCTAGAATAAACTTTATTATATATACTATATCCCAACATATCATTCATTTTATGATTTTTGGATTCTTGGTGAATGAAACATAATAAGGTTGTTCTCAAATTCTCTTTGAGGTAAAAATATAATGGAGGAAATAATTAATCAATGAGAGTAATAACTATGAAATGGTAAATAAATGAAAAAAACTACCATGTCATCAACAAAGTGATATGGATGTAAATAAAAAATATGGTAGGGTAATAACTAGAAATATATTCCATTAAAGTAACTACATAATGAAAAAATAAATATTTAATTGTTAGAACCAAAAAAAACATTTGATTAATCAATGAACTAAAATTAACTATATCCATAGATATGTCTATGCAAAATATAATTGATGAATAATAACAGAAACTAAATTAGGGAAAGTATTTCTTAATTGATGCACGTCTAAAGAATATAAAAACCTATTACCTTCATGACCTTTAAAATGATGCCTTAAAACTAATAGTAGAAACCCATTTTCCAAACTTATTAGTCTCATGAGAACATTTGAATGCATCGAGGAGCTATAAAAAGTCAATCCCCCACCAGTTTTTCCTATCCAAGACATTTATCATATTGAATAATCTAGGTAAGTAATATTCCATCTCAAATAATAGTATTGATTGAGAAATATATATTTATTAATAATTCCTCATTTAATAAAAAATCGTTTATGTAAACACCATTTGTAAAATGTTGTATAGTATAAGAAATAGTAACATCAATGAAAAATTATATGGGTAACTAAAAGAAATTCAATTTTTAATGATGATATGAAATTGAATCTTTAATGAGGAAGTTAATAATATATAATATATGTGAATGAGAATTCCTTTCTTGTAAAAATCAATCTTAAACCATCCAGAAGAAGAATAAGGATTTTAACAAGAACAAAAATACCACATTGAGTAATAATAGAGCGTTATTTTCAATAATGAAATAAAATAAAAACATTAAAAAAATTTCTTGGATAAAATATCATTTGTTTTTTAATAATCATTTGGAAACAATGGGTTAAAAATTCATTTTAAAACATTTTATTTAGAAATAAACATTTTAAACAGGGGAAGTTGGCTTCAATGTAGTGATGTTGGATAAATCAATACTTATTACATGAGGAAAAAATAATATTCATTTTGTATAGAAAAATGATATAAAATGAATTGATCATAAAATGACAAGAATATTCCTTTGATAACATGGATAAAATAAAAAAAGGGTCAAATGTAATTACCAATTTTTTAAAAAATAATTTTTAATTTATTTTTATAAAAACATGGTTTATGTAAGAAAACATTTTCTAGGACTAAATAGATAAATATAGCCAGGATTTGCTACAAAAACACAATGAGTACCAAAGAATTGAAAATAGAACTAATACTTGATAAAGGTCATTAAGAACCTGGGGAGATAAAAAATTGTTTTACTGAACAATCATCCTATAATATCCTTGATAAGAAATTCATGTTCAAACAATCATGAAGAAAATTAGATTATGAAATAAACCCTTAAAAAGGATACAATGTTGAAGTAAATTTCAATCAATTAGTAAATTATAACAATCAAATTTAAATCCATATATTGGAGGTGTAAATACCAAAATATATAGAAAAAAGTTATTACATCCAAAATCATAGAATAGTAAAAATAATGAGGAAGTAATATAACTTAATGATAAAAATTGAGTTATGAAATTCTTTTCAAATTTGTAATTTTAAACTCAAAAACTAGTAAAAATAAATACTGCAAAATGAAAATCCCAATACCATGAATATAGATTTATTCAAGTTATTTTATATCAATGTGGTAGTAATTATAACATATAAAATATTTTATGTGGACACCAATTAAGCATGCATCCTGAAATTAAAATAAAAAAAGAATCACTTACCTTGTCTTTACTTTTAGGATGACATCCTTTAACATACTATATACTAAAATTATGTTAACTTTATACATTATTTGGAAACCTTTTCATGTTATACTTACATTTATTTCACTTATTACAATGTTCTGTACAACTACATGATTTATTATTTTTATGTCGGGTGTTTTTGACTAAATTCGATTTATGTGAGAAAGATAATTTCTGTAGGTCAACTATTGTCAAATGGTTCATTATATAACTTTTCTGAAATATTAATAATGAAATAATAATTATATATATTCATTAATTATACTTTTTAAAACCAATTATTAAATTTGGTAATGAAAAATGATACAATGTTGCGATCTTGGAGACTGTATCCTGTACATATGCAAGTGTAACATTATCATTTTTTGTGATTATTTTTGGAATGAAGGTAAGTATTATTATATATTTCAAGATTTATCATTTTATAATAAATATCATTTATTTAATAATATATTATTATATATGGAATTCTTGTGAAGAAAAAATAATCAAATCATGATGAGGAGGTGGTAGTCCACACGTCGATGAATGACGTTATCAGTTTTTATCTGTGTGAAAGATTAATATATAAAATGATATAGTCTATATTTCCAAAAAAATAATATTTTGATTAATATTTTATATAGTTATTTATGGTAAATTTTTTAATTAAAACCATTATTTTTACATTCCATGATAGGTATGAACGTGTCACATCACTTTGAGGATGTGGTAGTCTACACTTCCTCAAACAAGGTGATTGTATTTATGAAAAATGGAATGTATTAAATAATTGTTGTAAAAAATAATTAAAGAATATTTTAAAAATAACAAATAATATATATGACATATATAAATATGGTTTCCATCACAGTGGCCTCTATGAGAGGCAGAAAATTAAAATTGAAGAATCATTGTCAAGAGAAATAGTAGTCTACCTACACGTAAACAGTATGATCATTACAAATTAGATGGATGTGTTAGTAATTTATTTTCAAAATATTATCATAAAAATATATTAATATATTGAGGATACAAGAGTTGTTATAAAAATATTGAAAAATGATATTTGAGGGATTATATATTGGAAATACACGAGTGGACTAAGAGGATGAGTGTTACCTCTTAATCGGGTAAATCTTTTTGAATTGCACAAAAGAACTTCATTTGAGGGTTTTCATACCATGTAAGGAATCATGGAAGAATTTAGGGATGTTGGGGAGTGAATTGGATAGAGTTTGGTCTAGCCAATGTTGCTTGAGATGTGTGAAGAAGTGGCAAGAAATGAGACTAATTATATTGGAGGATGAGTTGAACTCATGTACTATTTTCAAAGAAAGGTATGCCCACAAACATTTTTTTATTATAATTAGATATATAATAGTCTAAATTAGATAATATGGACAATATGGTCCATATATGGAGAGAAAATGGATTCTAAGAAAGTTTACATCATGTATTGGTCAGTTAAGTTATGGGTCAACCCCTTATTGTGCTTAATTAAACCTTAATCGATGTAATTAGTATTAATTAGATTTATATTCTTTTTCGTAAAAAACAAATTCTACCTTATTAAACATTATAAATTATTAATAATAAAAACATGTTGTCCATTTTTCAAAAATCTAATCAAATAAGGGGTAGAAATTATTTTAAAATCCGTCCTGCATGAGGGATGACAATGCATGTTTTTAAAGTAAAATTTTACAAATGTTTTCCATGTTTTTAATAAATTAAAAATTGTAATTAATTAAAATGATAGAAATATTATTAATCGATTAATATAATATATAAAAAAACTTTTATACCAACTAAAATTATAATTTATCCTTAAAAATAATTTGGATGAAAATGATGTTTTAAATTGAATTTCTGTATTTCTCACTATTAATTGAAAAATAAAACATCAGATAAAAATACCAAAAATTAACACTAAAATAATTTTTTATGTTCTTATTTAAAAAATTAACTTTTTTATATATATAATATTTGTGAAAGGGTCAAAATTTCAATTTAAAATGGCTGGTTCATTAAAAGGTAGTAAATGTTATTTAATTAAATTATAGGTTTTCGGGTTCAAATTTGAGTTAATTCTTATCTTATATCTATCAAATATAATGGGTGATTGTAAAAAACATTTTAATGAATATATTACATATATATTTCATTAATATCATTCAAAAATTATAATAAATTAAATTTATTAAGACAAAATTCCTTTGTGAGTTTAAAAATAATAATATTTCATTTTTATTAAATTGGGTTTTAATTTCATTTATAATTAACTGGAAACCAATCAATTTGTTTTATATTTGTTTAGTACATATATTTTAATAATTTAGTAAATACTATTCATAACCACCAATATAAAATCCCGGTTATGAATTAAATAATAATATATTAATAATATATTATTATTCAGTAAAACTCTATCTTGCATTAACAGAATCCATTGACGAAACTCGTTATGGCGTGTTTCACAAGATAACTCTGTGCCTCAGGCATTTATATACATAAATTATATTTAATTTAGTTAAAATTTTTAATATATTACAAATACTCAGGACGTCATCTTCCCTTACATGGTTTGTGTTTCCTATTATATACGTTATCGAATACAAGGTTGTTACATTAGAATTACGTGGTGTTAAATTCTCCCCACTATAATGAAATTGAAACCTCACAATTTAAACACAATCATGAAAATATATTTATATATATTTCCTATGTTTGAAATCCAAAATCGTGAGAAGGGTTATTAAGACATCCACAATAAAAGAGACAATGGGAAATATAAAAGTCACATGGACTAAGATATAACTAGGTCTCTAGGTAAAAGAACATTAGTGGAAGGTAAAGATATATACTTGGACGGAAAAAATATATATTTATAGGGGCGATTGAGGTCATCATTAAAAAAAATCGAATGATCAATGGAAGGTTGAGGGTCGAACACAAAAAAAACTTGTGATGATTTAGTAGACCATTTGTAACATCCAAGGTAATTAAAGAATAATACATTTTCATATTTATTAATATTTGTGAATTAAATATTAATTTTACTTTAATGGGGATTCTCGGTTCGATGGCGTACTCGATATCTAATGACAGATTTCATTGAAATCATACATTGCACACTAATAATATAATAATATTATTTTAAATGGTAGTTAATGCCTAGACACTGTATTGGTGGGAATAAATAGAAATAACTAAAATATGATTATATTTGTTTGTTAATTTTTTTACATTTATCCAACAAATTTGAGAGGCCTAAAATGTAAACGAATCCAATTTTAAACATAAATACTCTAATATTCACTAAAAGGTAGATTTATCACCTTTTGATGGATAACCCTCCTTAAATATAGTTTTTCTTACTCTTATACGTTCTATTGGACCAAATAAAATTTTTCTTTAGAATCGGGACATCAATATTTACTTTGTGTATGTTTTTTTCTTATAAAGTTCATTTTTTAAAATGAATAGTGA
Organism: Viscum album; assembly: GCA_963277665.1. Lineage (NCBI taxonomy): Eukaryota > Viridiplantae > Streptophyta > Magnoliopsida > Santalales > Viscaceae > Viscum > Viscum album. The sequence continues at coordinate 1,164,964,609 of OY728151.1, read as the reverse complement.
GAAATGTTGTATTTTAACTCAAAACCTCATTTTATAATTTAATTTATTTATATGGTCAGATTATCTTTTAAATTGGTTTAATGTGTAATTAGAATATATTTTTACCATTTAATCCAATGGTGGTCATTAGAATTAATTTCACATTGAAATTCGACTTAAATAAGTGTCAATCTTTTGATAGATATTGTTTCTTAAAAACACACAATTTGTTTTGAGAATGGGAATTAAATATGAAATTATTTAATGAAACTTATATGTTTTGAATTTTTAAAGTATACTTAATTTTTGAAGTCAAAATATAAAATATATATTGTGGTGAATGTTTGGTATTTTTCTGCAAAACTTCAATTTTTGATGAATAGTGAAACCACAAAGTTGTAGTTAAAAAAACTGTTTTTTCATTTAAATGAAATTTTACCACTTTTTTAAATAGAATTTCAAAAATCCGACATACATGGTTGTCATTATTATATAAAATTTGGTTCAATGGATGAAAATAATTTTTAGTGAATAGTACCTTTTGACTTTTATTATGTGTGATTTAAGGTAATTAGTGTTATTTAAGGTAACAAATGTTATAATAATATGAAATTACTTTTACACATGTCCTACCATTATCTGATGAGTCTTGGTCGACCCATACAAACAGTGGATCATTTTTGGGACCCCATGGAGCCACTTGGGTAAGATGATGACATTAATACCTTTTTATTTAAAATAAAAATAAAAATGTCACAAACATGTATTGTTTCACAAAAACAATTTTTACATGGGGTTATATAATTGATATATTTGAAGATAAATGTTCATTATAAAGACAATAATATTTAATACATCATGGTAGTTTTTTTAAAAATTTTAGATATCAAATATATAAATTTATTTATGACACAATGATGATGCAGTGTTTAAGTCATTATTGAATAATTTAATTAAATAAGAAGATAAATTTTAAAACAATAACCAACACTTGTCCAATTCTTATTGGATGATTTAATTTCGAACATGGGAGAAATTATCTCATAATTTAATTATTTGTGGACTTTTAGAAACTAAATATCATTATATAATCAAATAATATTTTCAAACTTTCCAAAAGAGCCCCTCCTCTCCCTTATAAAAAGACCCCAATTCCTACCCATTTCACACACTTCTCAAGCCCTTTGTCTCGTCCAACCTCGACACAATTAATCTCCCAATTTCCCTATATTCATCATAGAATCCTTAACTTAGGAAAAAATAACTTCAAAAAACCCTTTTGGTTCAAAACAAGTGGATTTACCCGATTTAAAGGTAACATCTTCTCTTTTGATATTTTGTTTTATTTTGTTTCTCTAACCCCCTAAACTCTTTTTATTAATTTCTTTTGTAACAACACCAGTATCTTTAATATACAAGTATTTGGTATGGAATTTATTCTATATACACTTACACACACCTTCATCTAATGAGTGATGAACATACTATTTATGTGGACGGTGAACTACTACCTCACGAAACGATGATTGTTCAATTACCTCTTACTACCTCTCACGGTGGCCATTAAGATGACACTGTATTTATATACGATATATATTATGTTTAGTTTTTCTTTATTCTTTTGTATATCTCATTTATGGAATACCTTTATGGTTTCCATAATGGGTAAACGTGATAATTTCATTTTAGGAATTGTGGACTACCGCCCCATCAAAGTGATTTTAATCGTTAATGCCATATGTGAGATGTATAAAGGATGGAGTTAATAATATTATATATGATACTATACTGGAATTATATTGTACCTCTATATCATAATGTTTTCATTCCATTAAATGTGAAATATAAATGAAAGTAGCGTTCATGCGTATGTACGGTTTAGCATTTCCATGAATGGTGCATTTCATTTATTACCTTCAAATGTTAGGTACTATTATAAAAACATATTATACTTTATATATATTATATATATGATATCTACATCATGAATATCATTCGGGAGATAATGGATATTTTACCACACGAACAACTTGTAATTATATGAAGTATATTTTTGACTCAAGTACCAAATATTGACTAAACGGCCGTTATTAACATAAATGATTACATAATGTTAATAAATAGAAATAAGTGATATAAACGGGATAATGAACATGAAAGAGGTTATTAAGAAATTATAAATTAACTTTAGTTTATTATTCTGGAGATTAAAGAATGATGTAGTGAAGTCAGACACGATGTATCAGACTTCGTCTCAATCTCCTTTCATTGAGGCATAATTTGTTTTAATACAAGATATTCTTTTATATGTTTTATAAACACCTTTGAATTTTCATATCATTCAAAGGGAATCCTTTTCTATGTAGCGTTTTACTAAACAAAAAAAATTAATGTTTCTTTTATCATACGCGGTGACAACGACCTTTCCACTACCGCGGGTATTACTTGATTTTTGGATTCATTAATAAGATGTAATGTTTTTAAAAGGAAAAATAAATACCATATACTCTGTTATATATTTTGGTATTGAAAATGGTTTTGATATTGGATATGTTATTTTAATATATTTATGTGATATATTGTGATTGAAATGTGGAAACATTTTCTTTCCTTTATATTTTTTATATGTGTAATGATTTTATAATGGTACTTGGACATTTGACGGGTGGTTACATGATAAACCAAATGATGGGTGGTGCCATGATATTCTAGGACGATTGGTAACATTATAACCACCAGTGCATTGTGTATGGAAGTTGACCGTATGGCTATTGCATTTAGTGACTTGTGTGGAAGTTGATCGTATGGTTATTCCATTTAAGTATGTTTATGTTCCAAGATTCCTTTATATGTTATGTGTTATTTATATGGGGTTTATGGTGATATTTTGGTTAAAAAGGGTAATAAATGATATATTATTCAGTGAAATGTATTTAATACTTCATATAGGTGAAAAGTATTACTTATGATTAGGTATTAATGGTTTACTTGTTGTTTTGAAAAACTAAGAGTTTCCTTCTTTATGTATTCCTTACTGATCTTTTTATGCTCATCCCATGTTTTTGAAATGACTTTTCACATGATATAAAGTGGAATAGGGTCATGGATGGTATCAAGGAATGACATGTTGTCTAAAACATGAAAATGGACATACCTATTTTTTTCAAGAGTATTTATTTTATGAATAAAATGCAAACTGAGTTGAAGTGTCTACTTTGTAACTTTTGATATGTAATAGTTATGGCCTAATTCTATAAAACTCAAAACCTGAAAAGATCTTCAATTTAAAAAATTCATTTCATTCAATATTAAGTAATGTTTTAAGGCTGCTTCCTTATAGTTGGTATCAATGGTCGGTTTATACAACTTTAGGAGTTAGAATATTGTTAAATTACTGTCCATAAATTAATTTAAGGTATGATTGAAATGATAGTGAATTTAAAGATTACCATGTTTATTCTCCTAATATATTTATGTGTTCAGAATGGTTTTCCGCAGAGGAAATAGGGCAGGGATGTTGGGACGACATTAGGAGGAAAACAACATTTCAAATCAGCAACCTGAGACAGTTGGAATCGGAACTGAACTGTTTGTCGCAATGATGGAACAGTTGATTGAGGCTATAAATGGTGGTGGTATCCATACATGAGATCATCCAGATAAACCATAGAAGAAAATTTCAGCATTAGAGCATCTTATGAGGCAACATCCCATATCATTCAGAGGATCATCTGACCCTTTTCTTGTTAAAGTGTGGATTTAAGCATTGGAGATGATTTTTGATGTCATGGGGTGTCCAGAACATCGAAAGGTTAGTCTCATTTTTTACAATTTTGAAGGTGAAGCTGATAAGTGGTGGTCAATTGTGAAAAATATTAGGGATAGGGATGAGATTGATGATCCTGACTGGGATGAATTCAAAGGAATATTTCTTGAGAAATATTTTCCAAAGGTGGTTCGTCTTTAGATGGAAAAACAATTCCTAGAATTGAGGCAGGAGGATGACTCAGTGGCTTCTTATGAAGAAAAGTTCACTCGGCTCGAAAGGTATTCTCCAAATTTCATACAATATCTTGATAGTAAAATAAATCAGGTTTACATAGGTTTAAAGACAAATTATCCAAGGTCTTTAGCTTCATGCATGTTCAAAAGTTATGAAAAACTTGTTCGATATGTGGAGAAGGTGGAAATGGACTCCTTAAGTGCATCCACAAGACCTGGGATCAAATCCTGGTGGAGGCTAATTTATGGGTACTATATCAATACTGTAGTAGGGGACTATAGTAGTACTGTAGTAGGAACTGTAGCAGGAACTATGCAGAACAGTAGCATGCACTGTAGCGACAACTGTAGCAGGCACTGTTTGGAACTCTAGCAGCCGGGAATATTCCCCTGTTTGGGCCTTCGGGCCACCGATTTGGTCCCGGAATCCTTTAAGGACTTCGGGCCACCCATACCATCAGGTCAGCAAGTGTTTCGAGCTACCTCAAGGACTTTGGGCCACATTAAGTAAAGATGAAAACCAGACAACCTATAAGGAACAAACACCAAAGGAGGATGAGTAAAGAGCTTACACCATAGAAGAAGCAAAATGGATTGCAATAATGAGAAGTTATCCAACTGAAAAGCCATGTGATGGTGGATAGCTGATTTCACGATAAAGATGCTGGGGAGAAGCAATTCCAAGTAGATATTCTGGGATGTATGTAATGTTTGAAGCCTACGGGCATTGAATTCCTCTAAGGCCTATGGGCCATGTAATACTTATGCCCACGGGCCTTGTATGTATTCCACCTCACCCCTTGAAAATTGGATTATCAAAATCAATAAAAAATGAAGGCCTTCGAGCCAATGGAGGTGGAAATGGAACTTTTCGATGAGCATGTGTTCATTGACAAACAACAGAATAAGAGGTCCAGTTGGCAGGAAAATGGAAAGAATTAATCAAAGAAGCCTGTAGGTAAGAAAACCAAATATCTATCATGTGAGAAGTGTGGTAAAATTCATCATGGAGAATGTTTATCCATGTCTGGAATGTTCTTTTGGTGTGGTATTTTTTGTCATTTTGCTCATAACTATAAGGAAGATGGTCGAGTAAGAAATGAAAATCCAATGGTAAGATGTTTTAAGTGTAATGAAATAGGTCATTATGAAAATGAGTTTCTAATGAAGAAATCAATTGGGAGAAAGCAGCCAGTATTCAAGCATAAAGAGTTGGTGAAATCTTATGCATTTACTTCAGAAGATGTTGGTCCATCAAATGAAGTAGTATCAAGTACAATATTTGTTTGTTCAGATTATTCCAATGTGTTATTTGATTCAGGGTCTACACATTCTTTCATTTATGAGAATTTTTCTATTAAATTGGGAATTCCATCTCAAGATGTGAATCCTGAACTTATGGAAAAAAGACCAGGGGAAACTTTGATACAAAATGAAATTATAAGAACCTTCCCATCCTTGTGTGTTGAAAGAATCTACTAGAAAACCTTATTTGTTTCCCTCTAGTAGAGTTTGATATTATTTTGGGCATGGATTGGATTTTTGTTTATCATGCTAATATTTACTGTAGAGCTAAAGATGTTACTTTTTAGAAAAACTTTCTATTTGTGTACAAGAATAAACCATAAATTTTGATAACATATCATGAAGCTTGGAAAATAGTAAATGATGGAAATGAATGTTACCTTGCACATAATGTTGAAAACAATGGAAATATTCAGATTAATGACTTGTCAATGGTAAATGAGTATCTTTATGTTTTTACTGATGAGTATCCTGGTATTATACATGACCGGGAAGTTGAATTTACTATTGACTTAGTTCCGAATTCTAAGCCATTTTCAAATCCCCCTTATCGAATAGATGAATTTATACTTTTAGAGTTAAAGAAGAAATTAAAGTAGTAATTAAATAAAGGATTCAATTTACCTAGCACATCCACATGGGGTGCTCCTGTCTTAGTTGTTAAAAAGAAATATGGTTCAATGAGACTTTACATTGATTATAGAGCATTGAATAACATCACTGTAAAGAACAAGTATCCTTTGCCTCATATCAATGATTTTTTTGATCAGCTCTAGGGAGATCAGTATTTTTTGAAGATTGACTTGAGGTCTAGGTACCATCAGTTGAAATTAAAAGAATCAGATGTTCCGAAGACCGCGTTCCGTACTAGATATGGCCATTATGAATTTTTTTATTTATCCCTTTTGGGTAAACCAATGCACCTGCTATATTCATGGATCTAATGAACATAATTTTCAATGATTTATTGGAAAAGTTTTTGGTTGTGTTCATTGATTATATTTTGTTTTATTCCTAAAGTAAATAGGAACATGAAAGTAATTTAAGGGTTATCACACAAACTATAAAAGAAAATAAAATGTATGGAAAATTAAGCAAGTGTGAGTTTTGGTTCCAACACATTTCTTTCCTTGCTCGCATTGTTTCAAAAATTGGCTTAACATTCGATCCGGCTATGACAAAAGTTGTTGATGAATGGCCAAGACCCACAAATATAACTGAGATCCATAGTTTTCTTGGTTTGTAAATTTATTAACGGAGGTCAGTTGAAAAATTTTCACGGTTATCTATTCCAATGACTAAGTTAAATAAAAAAGGTGTTAATTTCATTTGTAAAAAAGAATGTGATGAGTGTTTTTATGTATTGAAAATAAGATTAGTGAACGCTCCAGTTTTGGCACTGCCTTCCAGAAATGGTGAGTTTTTTATCTACAATGATGCTTCGTTGAAAGGACTCAGTTGTGTCTTTAGGAAGAATGTTCATGTAAATTATTATGCTTTACGTCAGTTGAAAACTCATGAGTTAAATTACACTACACATGATTTGTAATTAGCTGTTGTTGTTTTTGCGTTAAAATTTTGGAGGCATCATTTTTATGGACTAATGTGTGAAATATATACCGATCAAAAATTTTTAAAGTATATATTCAGTTAGAAATAATTGAACATGAGACAGAGGATATGGCTGGAATTAATCAAGGATTACGATTGTATAATTCATTACCATCTGGGAAAACAAAATAACGTTCTTGATGCTTTGAGTTGAACAATAAATTCTTTATTAACCATGATACATTTGGAATGAGATCTTTTGGTTTTTGATTTGATGAAATTTGTCATAGAAGTTGTTGGTGCTGCATGTTCTTCTATTTTGTATCAGGTGACGATGAGATCTTCTCTATCAGACAGAATTAAGAAAGCACAAAAAAAAGACAGTGAGTGGCATGAAATGGTAGATCTGGTTCAAAAGTGTATGCATCCTGAATTTAACATTGATAATGATTTTTTTTTAAGTTTGGGAAGAGATTATGTGTGCCTTGTGATTCACAGTTGAAGAACAAGTTGTTATGTGAGTCTCATAGTTCCCTGTTTTCAGTTCATCCTGGCAGTACTAAGATGTACAGAGATCTGCAGGAGAATTACTAGTGGGGTGGAATGAAAAGAGATATTGTTGATTTTACAGTGATGTTTTTGACTTGTCAGAAGGTTAAAGTTGAGTGGATGTTTCCGAATGGGATGCTTCAGTCTTTACCGGTCCAGAGTGGAAATGGGAAAATATATCCATGGACTTTGTTGTGGGATTACCAATGAAATCTTGAGGTAATAATGAAATCTGGGTTATTATTGATCGATTGACTAAATCGGCTCATTTCCTTCATATTTGAGATACAATCTCTCTAGATCAACATTCTCAGTTGTATATTAATGATATAGTCATGTTACATGGATTTCCCCTCTCCATTATATCTGATCATGATCCCAGGATTACTTTTATCTTTTGGAATGACTTTTAGAAGTCGTTGGGTACTGAATTTAATTTTAGTACAGTGTTTCATCCGAAATCAGATGGGTAGTCAGAATGAACAATTCAGAATATGGAGGATATGTTACATGCTTGCACGATGGATTACCAGGGAAGTTGGAACCAACATCTTTCTTTGGTTGAATTTTCTTGTAATAACATTTTTCATTCCTATATATAGATGTCTCCGTTTGAGAAATTATATTGTTAACAGTTTCAAAATCTAGCTTTTTGGGATGAAATAAGGGAAAGGAAGCTGATCGGACCAGAATTGGTAGAAGAGATGGTTGAAAAAGATCAGTTGATTCAAAAGCACATGAGAACAGCTTAGAGTCGGTAGAAAAGTTTTGCGGATAACCGGAGGAAGGATCTTTCTTTTGAGGTAGGTGATCATGTATTTCTCAATTTTTCTCCATGGAAAAAAGTGATGAATTTTGGAAAGAATGGAAATCTGAGTCTGAGGTTCATTTGACATTTTGAAATACTAGAGAAAGTTGGATCAGTTGCATACAGAGTGGCATAACCTCCATGTTTGTCCCAAGTACACAATTTTTTTCATGTTTCAATGTTGAGAAAGTATATTCCAGATCCATCTCATATTTTAAGCCAGATATTGTTCAGTTGGAAGAAAATCTCTCTTATGTGGAACAACTAGTTCATATTATTGATCGTATAGAGCAAGTGTTGCAGAATAAGGTAATTCATCTGGTGAAGGTTTTGTGGAAAAACCATATAGTTGAAGAGGAAATGTGGGAATCTAAAAATTCTATGGGGGATAAATACCCCCATTTATTTTATAAGTGAATAAAATTGAGAGGATGCAATTACCAAAACGGGGGAAAGATGTAACATCCTAGTTAAATAAATATTAAGGAATTTTCATATTTGTTATTATTTGCGAATAAAATTTTAATTTTACTTTAATGGGGTTTCTATGTTCGATGTCGTACCTGATATGCAACAACATATGTCTTTGAAATATGACGTTGCACACTAGTAATATAATAATATTATTTTAAATGGTATTAAATGCTTAGATGTTGTATTGGCATTAATGAATAGAAATTAGTAAAATGTGATTATATATGTTTGTTAAATGTTTTTACACTTATCCAATAAATGTTAGCAAAATGAATCCAATTTTAAGCATAAATACTCTAATATTCACTAAAAGTACGATTTATCACCTTTTGATGGAGAACCCTCTTTAAATATAGTTTCGATCACTCTAATACATTCTATTGGACAAAATAAAAATCTTCTTTAGAATTGAGGCATTACTATTTACTTTTGTATGTTTTTGTTATTGTTCTGATCAAGTTCATTTTTTTAATGAATAGTGAAAATGTTGTATTTTAATTCAAAACCTCAATTTCAAAATAATTTATTTATATAGTTAGATTACTTTTTGAATTGTATTAAATTTTAATTAGAATATATTTTTACCATTTATTCCAAGTGTGGTTATTGGAATTAATTTCACATTGAAATTGGACAAAAACAAGTGTCAATCTTTTGATATATATTTTTTTTCTTAAAAACATGCTATTTGTATTGACAGCAGGAATTAATTATAAAATTCATTAATACAACTGATATGTATGAATTTTGTAAAATAGAAATTCTTTTTGAATTCGGAATATTAAATATAGCATAGGGTGAATTTTTGGTATTTTTCTGAAAACATCAATTTTTGATTAATAGTGAAACCACTAAGTGGTAGTTAAAAAATGGTTTTTTTCTTTTAAATTAAATTTTACCACTTCTGTGAATTTAATTTAAAAAATCCCACATACATGGTTGTCATTAGTACGTAAAATTTGGTTTCATGGGATGAAAATAATTTTTGGTGAATAGTAACTTTTGACTTTTATTAACCACGATTAAAGGTAATTATGGTAATTTAAGGTAGAAATAATGTTATAATAACATGAAATTACCATTACAATGTCCTACCCTTTTTGGATGAGTCTGTGCCGACCAAGACAAACCATGGGTCAATTTTTGGACCCCATGGAGCCACTTGGGTAAGATAATGACATTAATACATTTTTATTCAATGTAAAAATAAAAATGTCACAAACATGTATTATTTTACTAAAATAATTTTTACAGGGGGTTATATAATTTATACCTTTGACTATAAATATTCATTATAAATATAAAAATATTTTCTATATCAAGGTAGTTTTTAATAATTTTTAGACATCAAATAAATAAAATTATTTATGACACAATGATGATAAAGTGTTTACGTCATTATTGAATAATTTAAATAAATATGAATATAAAGTTTAAAAAAATATCCAAAACACGTCCAATTATGATTGGATGATTTTATTTCGAACATGGGCCACCATATATTTTACATAACTGATTATTTGACCTTTAGAAACTGAAAGTCATTATAAAATAAAATAATATTTCCACGCTTTCCAAAAGAGCCCCTCCTCTCCCTTATAAAAAGACCCCACTTCCTACCCATTTCACACACTTATCAAGAACTTTGGCTCGTCCAAACTCCATCACATAAGCTCCCAATATCTCTCTTTTCATCATAGATTCCTTACATTAGGCAGAAAGCACTACAAGAAATCCTTTTGCCTCAAACCAAGGAGAGTTACCAGATTTAAAGGTAATGTCTTCTCTTATGGTCTTTTGTTCTGTTTTTATTTTACAACCCCACAAACTCTTTTTATTCCTTTATTTTGAAACAACACCATTATCCTAAATATACTAGTATGTTTTTATGATAATTAATAGAGCTAAAATTACACACACATCCATCTAATGGTTGAATAACATACTATTCTGTGGGCAACGAACTACTGCCTCATGAAACGATGATTGTTCAATTATCTCCCACCACCTCTCATGGTGGCCATTAAGATGACACTGTATTTATATATGATATATATTATGTTTATGTTTTCCTTATGATTCTTTATTTCTCATTTATGTCATACTTTTATTGTTTCCATAATGGGAAAACACGATAATTTAATTTTAGGAAGTGCGGACTACCGCCCCCTCAAAGTGATTTGAATCGTTAATGCCATATGTGGGATGTATAAAGGATGGAGGTAATAATATTATATATTATATTATATTGGAATTATAATTTACTTCTATATTATAATTTTTTCATTCCATTAAAGGCGAAATTGAAATTAAAGTAGCGTTCATGCGTATGTACGGTTTACTGTCTCCATGAACGGTGCATTTAAATTCTTATCTTAAAATGTTATATACTATTATAAATAAATATTATACTGGATATATATGATATATATGATATCTACATCAGTAATATAATTCTGTAGATAATTGATATTTTACCACATGAACACCTTGTAATTATAAGAAGTTTATTTTTGACTCAAGTGCCAAATATCGACAAAACGACCGTTATTAACTTAAATGATTACATAATGATAATAACATGATAATAAGTAATATAAAAGGGATAATGAACTTGAAAAAGGACCTTAAGAATGTATAAATTAACTTTAGTTTATTTTTTAAGAGATTAAAGAGCGATCGAGTCATGTCAGTCATGAGGTAAGGGACTTCATCTCAATCTCCATTCATTGAGGCATATTTTGTTTTAATACAAGACATTCTATTATGCGGTGTATAAACACATTTGAATTTTAATTTCATTCAAAGGGAATATTTTTCTATGAATCATTTTACTAAATGAAAAGAAGGAATGTTTCTTTTAACGTATGTGGTGACAATGACCTTTCCGCTCCCATGAGTATTACTTGATCATTGGTATCCTTAACAAGCCGTAATGTTTTTAAATGGAAAAATAAATACCATATACTCTATAATTTATTTTGGTATTGAAAATGGTTTTGATAATATATTTTTTATGTCAATATATTGAAGTGATATATTGTTATTGAAATGTGTAAATGTTTTATTTCTATCATATTTGTTGTATGTGTTATGATTTTATAATGGTACATGGACATTTGACGGGTGGTTACATGATAAACCAAATGATGGGTGGTGTCGTGATAAACCAGGATGGCTGGTTACATTATATACTCCAATTCATTTGGCATGGAAGTCATCCATATGGATATTCTATTTAGTGACATGTGTGGAAGTTGACCGTATGTTTATTCCATTTAAATATGTTTATATTACAAGTTACCTTTATATGTTATGTGTTATTTATATGGGTTTTATGGTGATGTTTTTGGTTCAAAAGGGTAATAAATGGTATTTTAATCATTGAAGAGTATTTATTACTTCATATAGTTGGAAAGTATTACTTACGATTAGGTATTCATGGTTTACTTGTTTTTTTGAGTAACTAACATTTTCCTTCCTTTTTTATTCTTTACTAATATTTTTATGCTCATCCCGTGTTTTTGAAATGTTTTTCACATGAAAAAAAAGTATAATATGGTCAAGGATGTGATCAAGGAAATTCATGTTGTCTAAAACATGGAAATGGACGTGACTCTTTTTATCAAGAATTTTTATTTTATGAAAAAAATGTAAACTGAGTATAATTGTTTACTTTGTAACTTTTGAGATGTAATAGTTATGACCTAATTCTCTAAAACTCTAAACATGAAAAGATCCTCAATTCAAATTATTTATTTAATTCATTATTATATAATGTTTTAAGGATGGGTCCTTATAGCATTTTTTCAATATAAATTATGATATTAGGAAAACACATTTTTTAATTAAGTTCCAAATATTATTGTATCTGTTTTACAGCCTAAGAATGTAATTAAATATTAGTTCTTGATACATTTTAATTTCGTAAAAACAATTCCATATTTTGGATATGCTTTATAAAAATACTAATTCATGAATTCCTTAAAAAATGTGTATCTAAAAATTAACTTTTATCCCTGAAGCACTAATAATATTACTCGATCGGGTAGACCATAAAAGAGTGAAAAGTATTACTGTAAGTCCTTACCTACCTTCCAAAACCAATATGGTTAATATATTAATAAATAATCCTATAAATTGATATTTCAGGCTCATCATCAATATTTATTCATAAATTTTTATGAATAAAAAAATGAAAAATTAACTATGATGTTTCATAGGTCAGTGGTTGGGGTGAAACCCTTATCATCCTTCTATCATGGGATCAAAAGATGCAACCTTGCGGGGATTGATAGGTTTTCACCCAACATACATGTTTTCATTTTCTAAAACCATATCAATTTGACACCAAAAATAATTCTAATTGACATCCACAAAATGTAAACATTAAACAACCTCTTATCCAAGGTTTTCGATATAACATTTTTTTATAATGTTTCATAATCTTATGTCACTATTAGTATAATGCATTTAATGATCATATAAACTATTACTGTTATCAATACCTTCAAAATTTTATCTATATAAATATAAAATAATTATTTCCTAATTTAATGTGTTCTCTAAGATATATGCTTCAAAAGTCAAGCATATTCCTTAGATATTTCCGGATTCTTATAGATAGAATACTATGGGTAATGTACTTCTACAATTTGAATTTTTTATTACCAAAAATACATCATCCAAATTAGTCCTTCCTTAATATATTTTTTAATGTTAATATCATCAAATGTATTTCTAAATCATGATCCCTTATATTCAATATATAACACCATAGGTATAATCTAGGTTACTTATTATCTACCCGAAACATAATATTGGTATATAAACTAATTAGGGATTAACATAAACATTTTCCTTGAGATTGTAAAACTAGATGCGTATTAAGGACCTTATCCATGCACTGGGTTACACTGATTCAGGCTCAGAACACATTGTTGATGTTGTTACACCTAGGTACATCTGTACTAGAACCACATCCACTTGTAGTATCCGGAATGGGATTTATTTCTACGAATACCCACATAATCAAGGATTTATAAAAATTATCGGTTTTACATCTATACTTATCCACATATTATATATTTGTGTTTTATTATCTAATCAATTTTTTCCTAAATCTAGTTCCAATGGTGGCTACAAAACTACATTTGATTCCAACTGTAGGGACCCAACCCCATAAGGCCTCAATTCATTATCTTTAATCAAATACAATAGAATGACTACAAGGAATAAAATCTAGAATGACTTATTATTATATTAGTATTTGTAATAAAGATACATAAATGAGAATTATATTACAAATTAACATAATAATAACAACATTTTTTTTTAATATAAATAACTTTTAGGATAACATTATTTCATCAAATGTGTCTCTACATATCTTTAATTATTTTCTTCTAGGATTCTTAGGGAAAAAACATAATAATAGTGAGCTCAAATGGATACCATGGAAAAATATTGGGGAATAAATAATAAATCTATGATAGTAATAACTATACCATGGAAAATAATTGAGAGCACATACAATTTAGTCAACAAACTAAAATAGAATTGAATAAAATATATGGTATGGTAATAACTGGAAATATATTCCATTCAAATAACTAGATAAATAAAATAAAGGAAATGTATGAAACTAAATAATATTCTATAAATAAATGAACATAATTGAAATATATCTATAGATATGTCAATGAAAAATCTCATGGATGGAAAATATCAGAAAGTGAATTATGGAAAAAATTTATTAATTGATGTTATGTCTATAGAACATGAAAAACTATTTCCACCATGACCTTTCAAAAGACAGTTTAAAATTATGTGTGGAAACCATATTGATAAACATATTTACCTCTTGAGAATTTTTCAATGCATTGAGGTGCTACATAATGTTCAGTCTGAACTTATCATTACGAGTATAAGAAATTCCTCACATTTAAAACAAAATAAGTAATATTACTTATCAAATAACAATATTGATTGATAAATAATGATTTATCAATAATTTACTATATAATAAAATTATTTTCATGGAAAACATCATATGTAAAATGGTGTACAGTTTACGGAATATAAATATCCATGATAAATGATATAGATTATTAGGATAAATTAAATGCCAATTTATCATATGAAATTGAATATTTCAAGGTGATATTAGAAATCATAAAAGAATTTAATGTGAACACATTCATTAAGAAAACAAAACATTAACCATCCATAGGGTGTATAAGGATGGTATAAATACCACAAATCCCAAATGGAGTAAAAATATAGGGTTCTTAATATTGATGAAATAAAATAATAACATTTCAAATATTATTGATGAAAATATTCATTTATAATGAAAATTAGTTTTAATATTCAATTTAATAAAAATTATTAAAAAATAATTTTAAACATGAAAAATAGGCTTCAAATGAAAGAATGAGAATAATGTTTTGCATATCGTACTAGATAAAAATATTATTTCTTTTGTACGAAAATAGGTTAGAAAATTGATCGATATGAAGGAAACAAAGAATATCCCATTGAAAACATGGGAAAAATTAATAAATAATAAATACATCTTTAATAAGTCATTTTAAAATATCTTTTGAATACATTTTAATAAAGCATGATACTGTAAGGAAACAGGTTATCCAACTAAAGAGTGAAATAGAGTTGTGTTATCTTAATAACATTTTATAAAACAAATTGAATAAAAAATAATGTAAACCCGTACCAATATTTGATAAAGTTCATTAAGAAAAATAGAGGATCAAAATGAAATATTTTACTGAATAATCATCAACAAATTTCCTCAAATGGAAATTCATGTCATACAATCACGAATAAAATTAGATTGTGAAATTAACCCAACAAAAGGATATAACATCAAAGTAAAATTAAATAAATCTGTAGATTATGATTATAAAATGTATATACACAAATGGGATGTTTAAATACAATATTACATTGTAAAAATTGATTACACTCATAATCATATATTATTAACGGTAATGAGGAAGTAATATAACTCCATAAAAATAAAATGATTTTTATAATTCAATTCAACTTTGTATCTTTTTTCTAAATTTCCATTAAAATAAAATACATCCAATGGAAACTAAAAATACAATGAAGAATCATTTATTCATGATATTACATGTCAATTTGGTAGTACTTACACCATATTTAAGAAATTGTGTGCACCAAAATTATGCATGCCTCAAGAAATGAAAAGGAAGCATGAATCCCTTACCCAAAGTTTCCACATTGGTGGACATACATTAAATTAATGTATAATAATATTATGTTAATTTTATACATTATTTATAACCCTTTTCATGTTTATAATTACTTTTATTTCACTTTTTAATCATGTTTTGTAAAAAAACATAATAAAATCAATTTACATATAGTGTTTTAATGAAAATTAGTTTATTTGTAAAAACAACTTTTGTTTCTCAACTATTATCAAAGGGGTCATAATATAACTTCTACAAAATAAAAGTCTTGAAATAATTATTGTATTTATACATAAATTATACTTTTGAAAACAATAATTAATTATTGTTATGAAAAATGAAACAAAGATTTGATCAAGGAGATTATAGGTTATACATATGCTTGACTAGCATTATCATTTTTCAGTGATCATTTTGGAAGAAATTTATGAATAATTATATATTTCTATAATTATAATAATATCATAAATATAATATTATTTAGTCATTTATACTAATATATGTAATTATTGTGATGATAATGGAATCACATCATTTTGTGGAGGGGGTAGTCCACACATCCACGAATGACATTATAACGTTTTATGGTTGTAAAATGGTAATAAAGAAAATGAAATATATTAAATTTCCATAATGATAATTATGTCATGAATATATAATATATATATTTATATGAAATATTTTTAATTAATCCAATTTATTATACATTCCATGTATAGAATGAATAAATCACATCTCTTAGAGGGGGAGATAGTCCACACTTCCTCAAATGAAGTTATGATATTAATGTAAGATAAAAATTATTAATAAAAATTATTGTAAATTAAATAAATAAAATGAAAAATAATAAATATTATGTATAAAATATATAAACATGGTTTCCATATAAATGACCACTATGAGAGGTTGTAAAAGAAAATTCAACAATCATCTGGTAGCGATGTAGTAGCCCACCCACACATATACAATATATTTGTCACCCATTAGATTGATATGTGTTTAATTTCAGGTAAAAATACTAACATAAAAACATCCCAGATTATTGAGGATACATGAAATTTTTTATAAACTTTTAATAAGAATATTTGAGTTAGTGGATAATATAAATAAAAGAGAGGAGTTTTTGGAAGGGTGTTACCTCTTAATTGGGTAACTCCTTTTGGATTCCGCCAAAGTGCTCCATTAAAGGGATTTATGTTAAAAGTAGTCATTAAAGAGGATACAATGTATTATTTTTAGTTAATATGGATGATTTTGGTTGATAAAATCTCTTTTGAGAGGTGTTAGGAATTGGGAAAAAGGAGTCTTTTATAATGGAAATGGAGTGACACTATAGTAATTTTCAAAAGAAACTAACCCAACCCATGGTTTGTTAGTTGAAAGTGAATTAATAAATTTAAAAAGACAAAAAATTTATGATAGGGTCTAAATATTTCCATAAAATGGATTTTTACATATGTATTGCTCATTTTGGGGCTTAATTTATGGTTTAGTCCCTATTAATCTTAATTTAACCGTAATCGATGTAATTAATTTTAATAAATTTCCATAATATTTCTGGTAAAAAAACGTTTTAGAAATTATAAATTATGGTGACACAAAAATTTTTATCCATGTTATATAATTATTATCTCAAAAGTGGTATAAATTAATTTAATATTCACCCTGTAGGGGGTCGGTAAGGCTGTTTTTAATGTAAAAACCTCCAAAAGTTCCCTATTTTATATAAATAATTTCAATGTTAAATTGATTATATTAAAATAAATTAAATTAACTGATAAAAAATTATATAATAAAAATTTTAAATAAATTAATGTTACAACATAACCTGATAAATATGTTATATGAAAATATAGTTTGGAATAATTTTTTTATATTTTTCACTACTAATTAAAAATGAAACTTCACAGAAATTTTTTTTACCCTAACCTAATTTTTAAGTTTATATTTCAAATATCATTATTATTTTGATATATAATATTCATAAAATGCTGAAAATCTGATTGAAAATGGATTCTCTCTTAAATAGAGGTAAATGTGCTTTAATGTTAATATAGGTTTTTTTATGTAATATTTTGTGTTTTTATTTTATGACTATCAAATATTTTGGATGATTGTAAAAAAAACTGTTTTTTTAAAATATAAAAATTTCATTTAATTAATATCATTCAATAATTGTAATAAATTTAATTTATTAAGACAAAAAAATATTAAGAGAAAAATAATAATAATATTTCATTTATATTCAATTTTATTGAATTTTCATTTCTAATTAATTTGTAATCTATTAATTAATTTTATGTTTTTGTAAAAAATATTTTTTCATATGTTAGTATATAATATTAATAACCTCTAATATAACATATAGGTTAATTATTAAATAATAATATTTTAATAATATATTATTATTTAGTAAATCTCGGTCATGCATGTAACATAATCCATTTAAGAAACCCATTGTTGCATGTTTCACTCATAAACTCAATGTCACATGCATTGCTATCCATAAATTATATTGGATGTATTTAAAATATTTAATATATTATAAATAAATGGGAAATCATTGTCCCTTATATTCTCGGTGTCAAGTGTCATACACACTATCGAATACAAGGTGCTTAATTTATAATTTCAAGATGTTACATTATATATTATTCAATATTACATAATGTTTATATTTTGATATTAAAAAAGTGACTGCTTTTTATAACATAATTTTTGGAAGATGTAAAAAATTATTTTTATTTTTTAATAAATGAAATAATTATTGTTTTTGGAGGAATAATAATCTATATAATATATTATGTTTACAAAATATATTATTTTGTTTATCTAAAACCGTCATACATATTTTTAAAATCGGTTTATTCCAATTCATACTTCCAATATAATGGAACAATTATAATAGTATACATAATTATTTTTCTTTTATACTCACGGTTGTCTATATAATATGTTATTGATGAAATAAATCATCTATAAAGAGAAATATATTATAAAATATCAGGGTGTTAAAATTTCATTTTCTTGTAAAACATTGATCATAACTTTTCCAAAATTGAGTAAGTTAAATCTAACTCACATTTTGCCGATATAATTAACTAATCATTATCTATTCAAATGATCATGATCTGATAGTTGATACCCAATGTTCATGGACCTAAATAATACATAGGATCTTGAAAACCACACTTGTAATACACTATGATTATATATATATATTTCATTTGAAATAATTAGTATGTATTCGATAGTTTATTTTACGTGATAAAAAATAATTAAATTGATTTCTGAAATTGTGTAAAATTAAAATTTTTCTGTAGGAAATATGATGATGAATATAATTACTCAAATGAGGATTTTGTTTATTTATATTTCATAATAAAAAGTAATCAATGAATAATATAGTAATTTATCCTAAAAAATTAGGTTTTCTTCCAAAAATGATGTTATTGTTCTTTCTATGAGAAAATAATAAATAATTTATACTATTTATAATATTATATTTTATTATATTAATAAAATTTCATAAATCATTATCTAAATACTATCTTATTACCCTGTTTTGAGTTCACAGAAAGGATATTTTTTGAATAGTGAATAATACTTTAGTGAACTATAGTTTTTTAAATATATAGTTAAAATTTGAAATATCATGAAATTTATTATATGATAACAATGCAATAAATTTAAAATTTAACAATAAATAAGAAAATTAGTTAAATAAGAATAATTAATATACTATATTTTTGTATAAAATTATTGTTTTTCTTTTAAATACATCGTTCTTAAAACCATTATGCATCATGTTTTTCTTGTTTTTTTTAAATTTTATTCATCCACATAAATAAATTTTTTAGGGAAAATGAATTTATATTATTCAAATGAGCATTTTTAAAATTTTATATATTAGTAGAATTAAATTTTTTCATTTCAAATATCAACTTCAATCTAATTAAATTCCCATAGTTATTGTTAAACCTAAAATTATAAGGGTTAAACTATTCAAAAATATGATTTAATATTATTTTATGGTCATATTTTGACACTTTAACCCAATATACTAAAAGAAAATTCATTTATGATACATTTTAGATGAATAATAAATTAATATTTTGTAATATTTTTAAAATTTTCTCATGTGTCGTCTACCATCATTATAATAAAAAAGAACATGTGTTCTATCTTTTGAATATTTCCTAAACCACTCAAAAAATAAAACCCCTATAAATATTTCCATAAAAACTATCCCCATGTGATAGATTTTTTGGTTTGCTCAAAGTACCACCCTCAAAATTACTAAGGATTAATCCAAAAGAGGTTTCCCAAAGAAGAGGTATATATTTTATCTTAGTGTTTTCTTCTTATTTAATTTTATACCAAATTAAATTATTTATACCCATGTATATGTAATATAATAATAAAATACTACATAAATAAATATTATTTTGTTTATTTCACAATATAAAATATTCTCATTCTTTTCCAAATGGAAAATAAAATCATAGTTCTTATGTATTTGAGGACTACCGCCTCACGATGTGTTGTATTTTATTTTTTTGTCACCAACATTCATGTATGGATCATTAGATGGAAATATAATATATATATTTTATTTATTAAATAATTATACTGATATAATTTTTATAACTTTATATCCTTATTATGATTCTATCTGTAAGAAAATGGTAACATCCCTTATGCATATGTGTGGACTTCCACCTCTATTAATAGAATTGTTTAATTTATATTTTTAATGATTAATGATTTTAATAATGACATATATTATAAATATATTACATCTTTATGATATAAAAATTATTCTATAAAGAGTAATTGTTATTGACAATTTTTTTGGTCCATCTATTGAAATTTGTGAACATTATCCATGCATACATATATACTACCTTCTCCTGTAATGGATGTCGATATTTTTTCATCTATTATTTATATGAGAAACTATAAAAAAGAATATAATTAATTAATATTAATTTTTTTATTTATTTATTTTCATTATATAAAAATATAACAATAATGTTACAAGTACATGATCCATAGAACCAAAACATGCATGTATAGTATACCAGTCTTCACCCAAAATACCATTTTAATGAAGAAATTTTTAATCAAAAAAAAATTAAAAATATGATGGAATGATATATAATACTCATTATTGTAATATGGTTATGACATATAATATTATTATATATATTTTTTATATATGCTTTTATATGGGTTATAAATAATGGCCGAGTTACGATAAAGGATTTGTGTAACTGTCTCATTATATTTGGGTTTTCTGGGTTAAACACCTAATTATGTAAATTATCTATCAATAAAAATTAAATATAATATATTTTATTATCATATTATTATTCACATATTTCAACTGTTATGGATATTTTTCTTTATTCCATACATATGTTCATCAATAAATTATTTTACTAAAAATATATATTATATATATTTTAGTGAAGATTTTATTTCCACTATGAAAATATAAAATTTAAATTTTTTGGAATAATTTTTTTCTATTGACAAATGTTAAATTAAGAACATTTTTAAAAATAAATTAATTTATATAAATGTTTATAAAAATAATATTCATTTTTTATGATGATCAAATATTTAAACCCCTTTTATCTTTTTCACATGATATTGTATTAATAATTTATAATTTGTTAATAACCTACGAAATACATATGAAGAATTATGAATATGTTTTGGTTGGTACCGTATAATCAATATACCACATTGGGTAAGGTGATATTGACATATAATAAGATTATGATGATATTAAAAGACATTATTGAAAATATTTATGATTAAATTTTTATGTGTGTGTGTGATTTCAACTAGATACGCACTTATGATTATGTGTGGACATTATTGAGAATGTATATGTTCATATTTTTATAATTGAGTATGATCACTTAAATCTATGGTCATATTATTATGCATGGAAATTAATGTGAATATATATACTTGAAATATTATTAATTCATGATATATTGAAGCAAATGCAATATGATATGAATCATGAATAATGATTACTAGTCTAAAACCGTAATTTGTAATATGTCACATATGGATGCATTTTGGATTTGAGGATATAATATTGTCTTGATAGTAATATTTAATGTTTATAACATTTATTTTTTTGTTATCATAGCATTATGAACATCTAATGATATTATAATAGATGTATCATTTTATAAAACTTATCAATCATGTGATATGATTCTATATGATAATTCTGTTTACAGTGAATAGGTATAAATGATTTATTTGTGATTTATCTAATAATTTTTCTATTTTTAATGATATTTGTGGCTAATATTATGTATCTTTTTTAGAAAATGGCTATTTGTCCTTATTTGAAAAGAAAAAATAAATTCACATATCTTTCATGGAACATAATTACATGAAATGAATATTAATCCCAAAAGATGTTATTTTAATGTATTAAATTATTGGGTTTCCATAGTTAATATAAGAGAATGGTTTAGTTTTCTTGGAATCTAGGTTGAGATAACTGTTGTGATAACCCTTTGTATATTCATATATAAATAAGGATTTCAATATATTTTTTAATGATTGGGGTGCGGTTCTAGATGAAAATAAATCCATGTATATTTAATAACATGTGATTGAGATTTTGGGGAATATTCAACTTGGGTAAATCAGTATAAATGTGTCATAGTATTTTTAACTCAATCACCACTTATGGAGGATAAGTGCATCATAAACTAGAGACATAGAAATACCATTCCAAGGTATATGATTTTTTATATTATAATTTTAATTAGAAAACTTTTTGAATAAAATAAATAATTTACATGAATTATTTGTATGAATATAAGAATTCATGTATTTAAAATAAGGATTTGAAAAATACAAGTATAATGAATGATCATTTAGGATTACATTTTTATTCATAATAATTTTTTTCTCATATTATTCTATTTAGTTTTCTATTGGGAATAATGATTTAATGGTGAAGTTGATGAGGTGATTGGAATATCCAGTTATAGAAATAACGTTGTTTATCTAAGAATAGAGATTTAACTAATATTATAAAATGTTTCTTGGGTTAACCAATCATATCCACAATTACCTTGTGATGAGTTATCACAAAACCCATAATGGTATGATGATCACATCTCAATTCTCTATATCCTCTCTAATTTTTTATTACGGGAATGTTAATCTTATGGATCTTTTGATTATCTATTTTTTATAATGAAATGTTATTTTCTACCTGGATTACAATTTTTACACAAATCGAATATAATTTTGTAGGAAGGAAATTCGTGTTTGATGTTCAAAATAATCATTTGATTGTATTAAATTTTCATAATGAATATGAACATCCAATAATTTATCATAAGTTATATCTATTATTATATATTCTAGTGGGGTTTGTTCCATGACTCCCCAAGCCCACCTACAATTGGACAGGGGGATGTTGACTAGAACTGAGTAGACATATCACTAACACAGGAGGCATTTCTTATATACCTATATGCACACACAAATATCCATGCCCACAGAATGATGAAATTTTTTAAAAAAAACTATGAACCCAATGCATGCATACCACTATATATCAACAATAGTATTATATTAATGTAATGTCCAATAATGTATCCGATGATTGAATAGAAGACCCCAAAAAAGAATAATGTAACTAATATTACAACCTGTAAGAAAAGGTCACAAGACAAATTTCTATATCCATATGAACAACATACCTAACCTGATCCCACAAGGCACCATTTGGTCCTACTCATCATATGACTCTACCAAAAGGTTGCACATCTGTACAAGACATGACACATGCAGGAAAATCCAGTGTAGGGGTGAGTATAATAATATTCAGTAGGACAACCCAAAACCACAATGAAATACATAATGGAAATATATAGCCAACTCCACACATTATATGTCAACACATTTAACCAAAAAATATAGATATACTCAATCCATGACATGAAGTCTAGAGGTAAGTATCACCTTCCACATACTTACACTAGGTATTCATTCTGAAGATTCCACGAAGCACTCATATGAGAGAACACACATATAAGTCTCATAGCACTGATGAAGTCTATCTGAGAAGTATTGTTCATTGGGAAACATCCTGGGAGAGATATGATGATAAATCTAAAGATAGTTTGAGTCCACAGATGGTAATCACAACTAGTGCCATGGGTGATACCAACAAGTCCATCTGAATTATCCTTCTAAGTAGTGGATCAGTTCCTGGTGAAGTTGTTCATGTCAATTACAAAGACACTACCTAGGGAATGAAGAATGAATATAGGATCTTGCACTAGGACTCTCGTGGGATTCCATCAACTCTAGCTGAGATGACCTGATGAAGGGATTGTTGTACTATGATTGGTAAAATATATTTACCGAACTTCATGAAAGCGATAAGGGAACAAACCCTAATGAAAAATCTCCATGATTTGATGTACAAGAGAATCAAGACATGTTGAAAGGGATAAAAAGTTTGTAGTAGGGTCGCATGCCATGATTTAGGAACTCATGTACTTCTCATTTATAATGGATTGTCTCATTCCAAACTTTGTTATGTAGAAGATTGGTACATGACATGTTGAAGATGTCAAAGATAATGTACTTCCGTTATGGATCCACTCATTTACACCATAAATTTTATAGTACATGGTGTAACATTGTGTGCCTATTCCCATTTACCACTACACTGGGTATTCAATGTACTTGGTCCAGGCCAAGTCATGTGGTGGGGTACACACATTGTTAGTAAACTGTGTTCTCCACCACGTGTATGTGGATCTCTGAAGATACACGATGAGACTCTTGGGAGGGTATAAATGTCACATGACATTTTCACATCTCATGTGAAATTGATCTATATGTCTAAATCTTAACTATAGATCAATTGGGTCCACAAACCATGTCACCCCGTGTTACAAATTGTGTTAATTGGGATTTTCCAGAATCTGATGTTCTACCTCCACACACCTCATTGGATCTCCTAGGTTCTGATCATGTGGGATTATCACCTTTAAATAATAGATCTTGGCTAATTTCATCACCCTAAATCTGAAATGATGTGTTTTTGGCCATTAATTGGCTCAGAAATTCATTTAATTTTATCCTGACAAAAACCACTCGATGAACTATTTTTTGTAATTTTCCATGATTTTTTTGTCGTTTCCCCTCTGATGGGTCTTATTAAGGATATATCATCAATTTTTAATCATTTCCCCATAAAATGAAGTTTAAATGATCATCCAGTAATAAAAATGTTGAGGATCAAAGAACACGCATAGAAAATATTGGAGAGATAATCATATGGAAAAAATCCAAGGAATGAACCTTGACCATTGTTTGTTCAAACATCAGTCCATTTCCGTAATAATGATCAAAAATAAATAGCAATTCACAAAAAATAATACCTCGATAAACCCATCAATGTATAAACCATTCCACAAGGAATGATCTAACCATAGATGAAACTATTTTTTGGTTTTTCTATGTTTATTTTTCAATCTATGAATGTGGAATGAAATCCCAAATAATGCATCCTTCCTTTGATTAGGATCATTCGCTGATGAATATCAGTTGATCCATCACCATCATTGGAAAGACCCATTATGAATGTTATTCTATCAGTCTTCGATCTATCATTCAATAATCGTTGGCTTGAGAGGCCTCACCAAAGCCCACCTTAGAGATTCTATGGAACTGGTAAGGTAATGTGGCTAACCATTTGACTTCAGAATAATTATATTTTCAACATAATTACATTCATCAAAGAAATAATTTTTATTTAAATTATTTAATGACGATCACGTCCATTTAAAAAATTTTCATTAAAGACCCACACTGACTAAAGTTACATCATTCATATATTAAATATACTACTCTAAAATCAACAATGCCCTCGTATTTCTAATTTCGGAATTTATTTAATAGAATTTCCACTTTTTCGGATAGTATTTTTCCCATACCCTTAAATGATTAATATTTTTATAGAAATTGTTTTGGGAACACTAGGCCTCAGAATTGAAAATTTCTATAGTGGTTGGTCTTAAATTTAATCCATATAATATTCAAAATAAATACATGGAAAATAAAGTACAATAAATTCTCTGCATATTGGGGATTTATGTCCTTGAAAAGAAAAAACATTGGATTCTCAAAAATAGTTTGGTACATAGCATTAATTTGAGCCTCTTGCTCCAATGTTCTCTCCTAGAGATTCTTTTGCTGCCACTGAAAATTAACTAAAGGAATCACTCATCCATGAAGGATCCTCTCATTCAAATCCTCAATCTCTATTGGGTACTCATTAAAACGGCCTCCTTCCCTAATGTCTAGAATTCCATTATTGATGATGTGTGATGGATCATGTGAGTACCTCCTCAAGTGGGACACATGGAATACATCTTGTACCTGATCCAACTGTAATGGTTGTGCTATGTGGTACTCGCCCTTGCTTACTCTACACATTATAAAAAATGTTCTAATAAACATTGGAGATAGATTGTTTCCCTGACCAAATTTCATAACCCCCATCAAGGTGAAACCCATATGAATTCATGGTCTCCTTCCTCGAACTACAAAGGCCTCCACCGCCTATCATAATAAGACACCTATAGGATCTGTGCAAAAATAATTTGATCGCCGATGATATGCACCTTCTCAGTTGTAACTCGCACCAACTCTTGTCTCATGACTGCTGACTCTTCTTAGTGAGTCCAACAAATTGGTAACCTATAGATTGACCAGTACAAAGACTTGAATGGTTCCCTAATAAGGATGGAATGATAGATATTTTTTTACCGAAACTCCATCAATGGTAGTTGATCCTCCTATCAATAGATGATTCCCAACATGCATTCCCATAGAAAATTCTCTATAACATGAATGTTCTTCTTTATCTGGCCATCTGTATGTGGCTGTAATTCATTTTGAAAAAAATATATACGAAATTCCCCCTGAAATCCCTTCCACAAGTGATATATAAAATGAGCATCATGTTCTGAAATAATATTTGATGTTACTCCAAGGAGTTGAACAATCTTATGGATGTAAGGGCATCCAATGTATTCTACTAAACTCTACTCTCGGATAACTAGGATGTGGGATGACATCGTTAGTAGAATAAAGATCACCCATATAACATCATTTCTCCTAGATTTATGTGGTAAAACCATCATGAAGCCCATCGATATTCCATCCCACTTCCATTATGGAACCTGATTGGGTTGAGTTAAACCCATAGGAACATGGTGTTAATCCTTAGATTGCTGAAGTGTAAGGCATCGAGAAATGAACTCTTCAACTCACTATATCATTCATGGCTCCATAAACTAAGGTCAGAGGGCCTGGTATTTCTTCGTGATTTTTTGATGTACAACCAACAGATATGTATGAAACTCCCTCAAAACCTTCTCCTACAATTCAAAAGATACTTCTATATGTCATCTAAAAAGGGAGATGTGATCCCCACCTTTAGAATATTCATCAAATGCTTTCCATGTAGATTTCAATGATTGTAGAGTCTTATAGTCAGTATCTCAAATATATGCCTACCTAAATTTTCATATGAGTGGAGTGTTAACAACCACAGACTAGAGGAAAACATGGCCATATCTGTCCACTAAAGAATACTATAATGACCCCAACTACTCTAATGCCTCATTCAACAACTGTGAACTGGATCCCATTCTGAGACCATCTGAAACAACATAAGCCATTCCAAAATTATAGATAATCTCAATTTAATGGTCCTATAATAACTCTTTCCATCACCTACGTCTCATGTTTAAATCAATCTGAGAGAATATATACTATAGACTCTTTTGATCAAAGTAGATGACAAACTACTCTCCCGTCA
This sequence comes from Viscum album, assembly GCA_963277665.1. Lineage (NCBI taxonomy): Eukaryota > Viridiplantae > Streptophyta > Magnoliopsida > Santalales > Viscaceae > Viscum > Viscum album. Next base: position 1,164,936,807 of record OY728151.1, on the reverse strand, counting down.
GTTAGCTTCACCACATGTTCTATGCGAATACTACAACTGCAAATTCAAGATAATGGGTCACGAAGTTCGTCTCAAGTGATCTTATATGACACTAACCATATGAAATCACCTCATACCTCTACATTGGGACAAAACCACACCTAGTCCCTAATGCATAACAAAACACTATGTATTTGACACTCTCCTTCTGAAATATCAACATCGGAGAACTCATCAAACTCTAACTCAATGATTGATAACCATTCTATAACATAACTCTCAACATTATTGGATTCCCCTTTCATGTCAAAGATATCATCGATGCAAATACTCTGAATAATTAAGATGTGAATCTACGGTAAAATCCTGATAGCCAAAAAAAGCAATGCACGTCATCACATTCTTATATAGCACACATTCTAACAATACATTGACCTTTTTAATGTTTATAAACACTCCATCCACTGAGACAATATGTTTCATAAAATTAAACACATGAATCTATAACTATCACTTTGAGAGAATCCCATAAATCTAGTTCTCTCTTAGTACATCCACAACCATCATTTAGTGTCATGCATTATCCTCATTAGCCACTGAGTAAACAAGGATATAATTGGTGAAGACTTCCACGAACCAGTGTATTCATTGTTAGAATATCTGGATCATGAGTCCCATGAACACTCTTTGGGTGTTCGTCATGCCAAAGGGCATCATCAAGTACTCATAGAGACCGTAACAAAAACTAAAATCCATATTCAGTATATATTCATCCCTTAATTATAGCTAGTGATACACTAATCAGTGGTCAGCCGTTGAGAACCATTTTCCACTCTCAAATTATCAAAGTGATCATAGATTATCATTAGTCGATAATTATTAATCACGGTTAGCTGGTTCATGTTCTGTTAGACCACACACATCCTAAGGCACCAATATGGATTTTTGGAAACCAAAACTGGGGCAGCCCCGGGTGAAATAGTAGGTCTCATGGTTCCATTATTAGGTAAGTCCTCTAACTGCTCCCCCATCTCGACAAGATATGCAGGATCCATCCAATATGATGGTGAATATATAGGTTCCATCCTGAGGTGTACCTAAAATTTTATTTCTATTTCTTGGTGGTGAGGTAATTCTGGAACATCTTCATGTAAGACATCCTCATACACCACCACCACTGTAAGAAATTGGTAACTCATAACATCAACTGCACCAAGGGACATGTTAGCTAACTGATGAGTAATCACCTCTACCCTCCATTGAATGAGTCTATCATGTGCTTCATGGGTTTCATTTTTACCAAAAAAAGAAAAACATCATTCCATCTTTGTAGAAACACCTCACCCTTCTCATAAAATTGATTATCTGGTCATGGACTTTGGATAATCAATACATTCCTTGATTAACATAGTAACTCATCAACACTTCTCCAAGAGGTTCCAAATGAAACTATCACTTAAAGGGGTCAGGTCACATTTTCAGAAAAATGTGTGACCACTGAGTCTTTTTTAGTATGTCCTTATAAGAGTATGTGTAGATTCAAAGATTCAACTTGAATCTATAGGCCTTGAACAAGATATGTGGAAAAAAAATGAATGACTAAAACCTATGTCTACAAGTACTATAACTTTTATTTAAAAGAAACAGATCAAACCTCAAATCATTTCTGGAGTCCCTGGGTCATATGACTCAACCACATATTGATGTACCCTCCCCTATCATCCAACACCATGATCCTAGAATAGACCACATAGTGGGGGTTGTGGTAATAAGATAAAGCACTGAACACATATTGCTACTCTCCCGTCTCTTCTCCGACATCCACCGCCCTTAGGATATAATTTCTCTTTTCTCTATCTCTACCTCGGTGTTCCATCCGCTATCTCCAAATCAGTAGAAAGTCATTTTGGACTATATCACATAGGATATCCTTTTCGTTCATATAATTAGTACCACCTAAAGGTCAGTGGACTAGACCAACCCTGTGAGTCTTGAACAATAGATCCCCTATGCATGGACCTCCTCCTGAAACATCTCTTAAGTCCTGGTACCTAGGACTGAAATCACCCCTCTTCTGCCGAGGTTACTACACCTACTCATCCACTACTGTCTAACACTAGTTATATCTTTCTAGAAAATAATTTTTTGGCCACCAAAGCTCACTCAATAATCCTATAATATGTTATAAGAAAAAGAGGGATAATGCTGGTTCGTATATCCCCATGTACACCTTGATCGATAGATCGATCCTTAAATTACTGATCTCTAACAATTTCCATTGAGTACATAGAAATGTTGGTGAACCAAGATGAATAATCATCCACTATCATGGTACCAAACTAAAGATGAAGAAGCTCCTGAATATGCACAACTATCTATGTTACTGGCGATAACTCCTCTCTGAAGAGGTGCTCGAACAATGTCTATGAAAGAGTCTCCTCACCATGACTCTAGATAGACAAAATCCATCATCAACTTATAGACGCATGTAGAAGGATCACCTCCAAGACCAAAATCTATTCTTCTTATGTCCTAAATAGACGATGAGCTCGGGCCACCATATCAAGGAAACCCTCATCTACATGAGTTAAGGAGTTCCTTGGAACATGATGAGACATTGTCTACAAAAATAAGGATGTGTTCTCATCCAACCCTCTTCATCTACTGGTACATCAGGTATCACGTGCTTCTCCATAGGTGGTGGTATAGCTGGTACACCACATAAAGGTAATATCTGGGGAACTGGTCTCTATATCAAAGCGTCTTTATAGAGTTGATCAACCTCATTATTGAGTTGGTAAGTCCTAAATGGTAAATATCTAGGGGGAATCCAATAAGAGAATAAGACATACAATGATCAATGTGTATATCTAGAGAGTTGACTAAATAAATAAATGGAACCAAATCCATTTAATATATATGATTCATGTATAATTATATTCCCTGCAACAAATTTTCTCAAATATTGAGTTGAAAAAATGTTGTTTTAATCCATGTTTATGGATAAGTCAGTCACCGCATCAACACTAAAGTCTAGGGCCTGAAATCCAAACTCCAAATAGTTAACACTATTTACCTAAACTAGTCTCACAGACTCCTGATACTAATGAAGAACTGGATACAACTAATACTACTCTATCAAGACCCATCCAAATTGGGCATATGCTGCGACATTCAAATCCAACCTCTAATAAGGCATGGGCTAGTGACTAGAACCATATAGCCATATCACTAACATAGGAAATCTTTCCTATTCACCTCAATGAACACTCGCATCACCAAAAAAATGAAATATTTAAATGTAAAAAGACCACTATGAACCAAATGAATGTATACCAATATACCCCTACCCGAGTATGACATGATTGTAGAGTGTTTTAAAGAAAACTGGGATAGAATACATGCCCATAAAAAAGAAGCATGTACCCACAAGTCCACCACTGAAGAAGAGGTACTGGGATTTTTGTTTATATCCATAAGAACTCATTGACAAGCCTGATCTCATAGGGCACCATCTGGTCCTGGTCCACCTAGGACACTGTCAATAGGTCCCTCATCTACACAAGACATTACACATTTGGTCATATCATGTGTAGGGGTTATTATAAAAATACATAGTTGGACATCCTGAAACCAGAATGTAATACAAAAAGGAATGATAAATTTATCAATATGTAGTAAATTTAAATAACACATATATTAAGAATAACCATATATCCTAAATCCCAGACAAGAATTATCGATGTATGTCACATCTACCACATACCAACACCAGGGATTTAGTATGAAGATTCCATGATTTGATCATCCAAGAGAACACACTCTGGAGTCCGATGGCACCGATGATGTGTGTATGAAATGTATTGTTCATTGGGAAGCATCATGGGAAATATACAATTATATATTTTAAGAGAATATGATTACACAAAAGAGGATCACAACCAGGTCTATGGTGGTATAACAATGACTCCATCTGGATTTACATGAAAAGTATATGATCAATGCCTAGTGAAGTATGTCATGTCAACTCCAAAGACTCCACCTTGGGAATGGAGAATGAATATAGTATCTTCTTCTATGCCTCTTAGGGAATTATAGAAACTCTATATAAGAAGTCCCTCGACGGGATCATAGCCCTACATGTTGGAAATTATTTGTACATAGCTTAAGGGATGTGATATTGGAATAAACCTAATTAAAATCTACAAAACAAATAATGGACAATAGATTCATGAAAAGTAGAAATGGATACACAATGTGTTGTAGGGTAACACATTATGTTCATTGACACATGGTATTTACCATATTCAATTTCCCATGTCATTCAAAACTGTGTCCTATCAAATATGGGTACAAAACATGTAGAAGAAGTCACATGTTGTGTCCTTCCATATAGGATCCACCTATGAACTATGGTTGTGTGCTAGTATATTGTGTCAATCTATGTGCCTCTTCCCATTTAACAGTACATGGGTTTTTTCATGTACTTGGTCTAGGAAAAGTCATATAATGGGGTATACAACGTTTAGGCAACACATGGACTCCACCATGTGTCCATGTCTATCCCGATATACACACTGATCCTATGGGAGGTTCCTACCTACCACATGATAGGTTCACATGTACTATGACATTTAAATAACTCCAAAACCCTAGATTTATCTCATTGTGGGAAAACCATGTAACACCAAGTTGGAATCCATGTTCATTGAGATTTTACAAAATCTTGTGGTCTTCCTCTATACACCTCAATTGATCTCTTGGGTTCCAAATCTTTTGTATTTTCACCTTGAAACTCTAGATTTGGCCTCATTTCATCACCCTTACATTGAATTGAGGTGTTGGAGTCCTTACATCGGCTTGGAAATCCATTATGTTTCATCAAAATGAAATCATATTGAGGAATAGTTTCTTCCAATTTTCTCTGATTGATTTGAGGATGTCGTTGTCAAACCTTGGCTAGGTATTCCAATGGTCAGATCATCAATTTAATATCATTGTGACAATAAATTATGGTGTAAAAAACATCCATTTAAAAATGTGATTAAGAATGGAGGACATGCATAGAATACAAGGGATATACAAGAACTAGGTACAAATAAGAGGAACAAACCTCGACCATGGTTCATTCTGGACTCGATCGGTTCTCATAAGAATGACCAATAAATAAAAATCTATTCTCAAATAATCAAACCCTAATAGATCATTCAATTTATAATCCATACCATAAAAAATAATCAATCTTTGGATCAACTTTTTCATTGGATGGTCCACATTCACAATGGACTCTATGAACGGGAAATGAAATCCAAAATTAAGAATCGTACCATTGAATTTTATTGCTCGTTGATGAAGATTGGTCATTGTGTCACCGTCTGGGGTGAGATCTATAAATATCAACATTCTTCAATCATCGATCATTGATTAGGTCATTATTGTCTTCAAATGATTCTCCAAAATACATATATAGAGCTTATCTGGTGTTCTTAAGGTTATGCAACTAACCATATGAATTTTTCATAATGATATTTTTAAATGAAATTGTTTCATTATTGAAATAATTGTTATTTAAATTAGTAAATAATTATCATGTCATTTTTTAGATTTTTCTACAGAAGACCAAGACTGCCAATAGTTATTTCATGCCTTTGTAAAATCCACTGCATCGAAATCAAGGGTTCCCTCATAATTCTGATTTGGGAATCCATTTATGTGTTATCCTAATATTTCAAGAAAACTATGCCCACATGAAATTAAAAGATTAATATTTTTCATGAAATTTATCATGGGCACAATGGGCCTTCAAATCCCTTGCGGTATCAGCACTTGGTCTCAAATTTAATCTATATAATAATTAAAAATAATATAAAAAAAGTGGGACAATAATATTTTGGTCTCATTACCTATTGATGATAGATAATTTTCTAAAAATTTTTTAGAGACCCTCAATATCAATGATATGCCAATTGTTCATTAATATTCTAATATATTCCTGAATATGTTCCTAGTTTCCTCAAATAATGATTTTGATTTCTCAATAGGACTAATAACTAGTTTTACACCAATTCTAAAGAAAGATTATAGCATAAAATTTATTTAAATGCTGGAAATAAAGAATCAAATCTTGGAGAATCTTGAAAAATGATTCCCATGACGGATTACGTCATCATGGAGTCTACCTATTTGTTTTTTATAAGTAGTGCTGGGTCAGTGTTTCTATGAATTTATTAATGAGTAAATATCAAGATCAATTTCCCAAAAAATATCCTTTACCCAATATCAATAACTTGATTGATTAAATATTGGGAGATAAATACTTGTCAATGACTAATCTTCGTATTGGATATCATATATTAATGGTCATGAAGGGGGATATACTGAAGTGGACCTTCCGTATGAAATATGGGAAATATTAATGTATGGTAAGGTAATATGGACATAAAAAGTACCATGTCATATTCAAGGAACTAAGGAATATAGTTTTTAAAGAAAACATTGATTAATTGATAGTTTTCATAAATGATATTAATATAATTTATTCAATTAGAAAGGAAGAGTAATAAAGTAGTTGTATGAATGAGTTATAAAACCTAAGGAACTAGAGACTCTATATGATGTTTTGAATTTATAAATGTCATCAACATATGATTTCCTTATTTGTTCATAAAAAATTAATTAATGGTTTATTAGCTGATCAATAAAATACAAATGTTTTAAAGAAATGACCCAAACAAATACGATAATCAATAACCATTGTTTTAGTATATTGGTTAGACACTAAAATATCTCAACGATTGATTTTTATTATCATAATTTGAATATTAACATATTAACAGAAGCATTATACAGATCATTTTGGATTGATAATGGTGAGTAAATCATTGTGGAGTTGAAAAAAAATTTCATTGTGCACCTATAATCATTATAATAGGATGTATAGAGTGTGTTTCCATTTATATTGATGCATCAAATAAGATATTGGTATGTGTCTTCATGAAGAATCATATGGTTATAGATTAAAACTCACAGTAATTTAAAATTCAGGAGGAAAATTACTCAACTAATTATTTGTAATTATAATTGTTTTTTTCATCGATAATATAAAGGAATTATCATTATGATTAATAGTGTGAAATATATAAGAATTATGAAATATTTATTCTGATATTATCATTAATTTATTTGAGTATTCCCTAGAGAATATTGTTGAATCATATTAAATATTATGATTTCCCAATGCATTACTACCCTGGGAAAGATAACACAATGAATAAAGCTCTATGTGAGAAATAAAATGCCAATATGTCCATAATGTGTTTTGAAATTTATCCAATATATATGTATTTATAGAAAATGACCGTGAATTTATATGGAAAATTCATAGATACTATATTCATAAGAAGAATGTTAAAATATCAATCATTTTGAGAATTAGTGGTGTACTAATAGAAGATGAGGATCTCTGAAAGAAGATGATGAAATGTCTTGAGAAATATAATTATTATGATAAAATAATAAGCTTAAAAAATAAAGTATGTATCATGTTTATAGAGGATGTAAAGGATTTATTGGCTAAATACACCAATTAATTATTCACTATTCCACCTACAATTATCATTACTTATAAATATATTTATCCTAATTTATTTTAGGAAAAATAAATTTGATGTTTTCAATTATGTGTCACAGTTTCTTATATTTCATTAATTTTGGGATATGATACATAATACAAAGGCGATAATTAAAAAATTATGCATTCAACAAATAAATATTAACACGTTAACAAATATTTCAAAAAAAGTATCACGCAAAACTAATAGGCACAATGAATTTTTGTTTGTAGTCAATTGAATTATGAAGTAAGAACATTTAACATTAATAAGATATTATTACTATACTTTTCATCATTCCCGGATATAAATAATGTATTTTTTATGGTCTCAAGGATTTCAATGGTTTATTTTATCATATTTATATTCGAGGATAAAGTTACAGTCCTAGATATGTATTCAGCAGCATCTGGATAGAATGTTGTGTTTCATTACTTTATATCACCCTTAGAGATCTGTTCAGTTAGATTAAAACATTAACGCACTAGAATATTTGTTGGGATCATGTTCTATGGATTTTATTTGTTATTGGGATTAATAAATTTCTCCATATGAGTTCTCATAAAACAATTTCACTCAATAAAGCATTATTTTGAATCCATATGATTTAATATATGATAGGGGGTGAGGGAATAAAATGTGTTGGGATGGTGTTGGAGAATGAAATCTATTGGTAAATGAGGGGGTATTTTTTAAATTTTAGATATGTATAGATTCGTTCAGTATAACAACAGGGAATCTCAGAGTCAATAAAAATTTTGTATTGGTAAGGATAAGATAGATCTACAGTCATAGGATGGTGACAAGGTATTCATCATAATATTTCTTCGGAATATGGTAATTATATATAGAAATAGAGAAATGTTGGGGCTTTGATATGTTGGTCCCACAACATTTATTTTCATAATGGGATTGTTTCTTGTTGCTTGGTGCTTACATTGAATAAATATTAAGTGCATGATGTGATCCTTATATACCCCCTTACAAAACATATTATAAACCATCACATGTAAAAAAATAGAGGTCATACGAGAAGATGAATATCACTCATAGAATTAACAATCAACGAAGATTGTACATTAATGGTATAAGGTGTAATGAAAAAAATTCCATTACTTTGATCATTGTTTTTTAGTGTAACCATAAACTTGATGAAGATACATGGGAGTTTGAATATACGGTAAGGAAAAAAATAGGATATTTATTAATGTATGAATATCAAGGGTCATTATCTTATATTGGGGTTGAATGTAACACCTGATTTTTTATATTTACTTCATTCCATTGAAATAATGTTCAATTAATTGATTTATTTTTATAAACATGACCCCATGTATAAATGATCACTAACTTCATATAAAATTCAGAAAGAGATATTAAAATGAATGATATAATTACGTTTACTCACATTATGGTAAATTATTTTTAAAGGGTGATTCATAATAAATTAAAACTCAATCTTCAGTAATGTCATTTTAAGCATTAATTATATGTTTTCCTCATTTTTTATTTTTAAGAAAATTGAAATTAATGTTTACAACATTTTAAAATATTATTTTACTAAATTAATATATATTTTTAATTATCAATCCATTATTTTAAAATTCACAATTTTTTGGATTATTCGTAAAATATTTATATTTATTCGACTAGTGAAAATCAATGATTTTCAAAATATATAATTTCTTCTTTATAAAAATTAATTTAAAAGAATCATTACTATCATATTTTGATCATAATTTAACAAAACAACCCTTTAATTATAAATAATATAATCTTTAAATAAATATTGGTATGATAGTCTATTTTTGTATATGATTATTTTGTGTCTTAAAATGAGTATTTCTAGAAACCGTTATTCAATCTATTTTACAGGTGTGTTTGTGTATTTAAATATTGAACATATTGAAATTAAATTTTATATAATTGAATCAAATTTTTGTATAAAAAAATCTAATATTTTAATCCATTCAACATAAGTTTTTAAATTTTGAATTGTAACGTTGATAAAATTTATATTTCCATAGTATGCTGTAAAATGATTTAGAAGGGTAGAAACTAAAATGGTAAGAAATAAAATAAACTCAAATAAATATAAATAAAATTTTATTTTTATATATAGACAACAAATCACATATTTTGTGAATATGAGTAATTTTGTATCAATTTTACAATATTTATTTTTTAGTATATTTCTGTTTGTGGAAAATTTCGAGCTTTTCCTCTCCCTACCTAAAAAAAGAACACCCCCTCTCCTTTGTTCTCCATAATTAAAGAGATCCTAGTTAATTTATTCCAAAAATAAATTCTCTAGTCTTAATATATTTCTTAGTTGCATTTTTTTCAACAAAATACAATCCTAAGACAAATTACAGAGTGAGAAAAAAAAATTGTTTAGTGGAGGTATATAACACTTATATGAATGTTTTTATTCTATTTATTATCAAAAATACATAAATTAATTTTTAAAATGTTAATATAATACAATTATTTTATCTTATAATATAATATTTTATTATGTTTACAATTCAACCATTATTCATCTCATTCCACTTTAAATGGAATGAAATCATTGTATCTGCATATGTGCCTACTAACACATCACAAGGAATTATATTTCATATTTCATCACCACCTAGCTCGGATGATTACATTAATAAAAGTAATTTTTCTATTTGATATTTTTGATATATTAATTATTATTTAATTATAATATATTATCAACCCTCCAACCTTCCCATTTGTTTGAAAACAATAACTTCTGTCACGTATATGTGGGGACTACCACTTCCATAAAGAAATGTGATCCAAATTAATTTTAATTTTACATGGATATAAATAAATATATATTTAATAAATATAAATTATATCTATTATTTAATAATAATTCAGTAATCATTAATTATTATTTACCATTGATTTGTTCAGTAAATTGAAATATAAAATCATCACTCGTTTGTATGTATGGACCACCATCTGCATGAATTGATGTATTTGAATTTTCATCACTGAATTATATTAAGGAATATAAATTTATATATAATGAATAAATTTAATATGTTTTTTAGGACTAATGTTATAGAGATGATGAAACCATAGACAATGTGCATGTACCGGAACCATTGAACTGATACATGAGTGGAAAATAAACCATCTTCTCTTGAATATTCATATTTAAAAATATTTTTTTTTAAATTTTTAAATTGGAATTATAATGGAATAAGAAATGAATTATTTAGATGAATATTGTGGTATTACATACATATTATAAAGATTACAAGTCTTTTAAGAAGAGTGTGGGAATTAATGACAGTGATTTATAGTACAGTCTCATTTCATTAGGGATTATTTGGTTAAAAATTATATTAATGGAAATTATATGTTTTTAACTTTAAAATATAGTTTATTTTAAGTTCCACCTATTATTTATATACATAACATGTATTAATTCAATTAACCAACTTTGGTAATTAAAATTATGGAAAAAAATATATTTAATGAATATAAGAAATTAATTTTTCATTGGTAAGAAAGAATTTTCCTCATATCCATAATATCTTTAAAAATGACTTACTAAGGATTTTACAAATTTCAAGTGATTGGTTAATTATGTTTTTACCTATATTTTACATTATATAAAATGGTAAAAAATATATTTTCTTTTTGTCTTCTAAATGATGTATTTTTATTAAAAATGATTTTGATAGAATCGTATCATTAACCTATTTTCCATGAAAAAAATTTCCTACTATCCTATAAAATATTTAATTTAATGACATTTTAAGTGATTTTATGGAACATTAAATTTTGTTTTTTGTAATATTTTTGAATTATTATGATGTTATATATGGGATTTTATAAAAAAATGTGGATTTTCATAATTAAATTATCCATTGATCTTTTAAGGTATTTTTCATCAATTATAACATACATTGATGTTGATTCAACATCACTAGGTAAATTATCCAAATATACTATCCTTATTCATTCTTTTGGTGGTTAATGATTTTGGTGAAAATATAATTATGAAAAACATTTTATTTTCTATGAGATAAGGTATGAATAAATAATTCTTCTTATCATTATATTGTGATATACATATGATTTTAATATGATTATATGATATTTGAGTCCATATGATGGCTCCATTTCATTAGATAATCAGATGTTTATATCTCAATAGTTTATGCTGATAAATGTATACATGATTATGAATTTATTTTCCAATACATGGTTTCTTGTGTGTACTTATTTCAACATATTCTAACATGACTGTGTATATACATGATTAAAAATGAATTAATGAATTATTATTATTTATTAATTCTATGATCACATGATTATTCATTGGAATAATTGAATATAAATATGTTCACAACCTTATGAAAACATATTTATATGATTCCAAATATTTATGATAATAGTCTTCAATGATGATTAATTATTTTATTTCCATATTAATCACACATCTATACATGAATTAATTTATTAGTTTATGACCATAACATTTCTTAGAATGAATATTTAATATTGAGAACATGATCATGGTTGCATTATCATGGAATTTGTTTCATCATTATATCTTATTAATGATATTTTTGATATTTTACTATAATTAGTATTTCATATCATCCTTTATTGTGTCTTCTTTCCCTCGGTATATGAATAATGGTTTTATTTATATATTTTTAAGAAGGGTTTTAATTGTAATGAACTATGATCAAGATGATTAAGATATTTTATATACCTTTTTTATGTGTCCATCTATCCGAATATATTAGACCATTAAAATTCTTTTATTGTCTATATTGATATGAAATGAATATTTATCTAATAGGGTGATATATATGTTTGAAAGTTTTGGGTCCCTTTACCTCTCCTCACACATTTCACCATGGGAAACTATTTGTGATGTGATGTACGATTAATTGGGATATATAATCCATGGGGCCTATTATACCAAAAATATATAATAAGTCCCTTTATTTATAAGTTTATTTTCATTTGTGGAGAATATATGATAAGATTTTATAAATTAATTATATTTGATCATGTCAATATATGATATTTATATTGTTTTCCAAAAATTGGTGTGGATACATAGAATCTCTATTTGTGGGGTGTACATGTTATTAAGACTGGTGGTGTTTTGAGATGACTTGAGTTTTGGGATACTGTTGTGATGTTTTATTTTATAATCCATGAATTTCCTAAATATAAATAGTGTAGAAGATGATATATTATAATTATGGTTGATTTTTTTGTGTTATTAAGCTGAAATATATTTTCTATCTAAATCTATATAGATAGAATATAAGAAAATGGTTATTTTGGTTGGAGTTTAATATTAAATTTTTTTTAACAAACATGTATTTTTAAAGGAAATTGTTTACCTGGGAAGAATGTTTTCATGAAAAATATAATTTAAAATGTGGTTTTCAATATACCGAGTACACCTCCCATATACGCCTGTAAATTTCCATCCTATGTAGTACAAGGATAAGGTAAGGAATTATTGGTATGGGTTCTCACTAAGTAATTATATGGTAGGTTGACTGATTAAGGAGTCTGTGATTGTGAACATTCTACAAGAAAAAAAATTGTGTTGTGGTGGATGGTAGTTGTTGATTCACACGATATCCATTAATGATTTATATTTTTGGGGAATATATAATTGGTTAATCATTATTTAGGTATGAAATTTAAAAGAGAGACTTTAGTGGAAAAGGAACTTCATATTTTGTTTATGTTTTAAAAGTTTCATAATTAAATTTCATTAGTCAAAATTATTTTCATAGAATTTATCTTATAAATACCCACTTAATCCTTTCATTTATAATTATTATAACGATAACGATAATTATGTGGTGTATTAATCGATTAGTAATCAAAATAATAATTTGTGATGAAGGATATATATAGTTATTATGTGAGGATTGGTTAATAATTTTAGTGTTCCAAGTGGAATTAACATTGTTTTTAAGGAAAAGTCTAAGAAGGCTATTCAAACAGATTGTTTTAGGACATAAAAGAAATAAAATCTCGTTATCTTAAATGTAGTTTTAGAAGAAATTCTAAAAAGATAGAATAGTTTACATAGGATAATCAGAATGGTAATTCACATACAAGAATCCAACATTGTTAGTTTTTGAATGAGGAAATAAATCCATGTGGAGTCTCTAAAAATCATAGGGTTTTCTATAAAGGTAATTTAATAAACAATATGGTTGTTAAATGATTACTAGTTTTTTTTTGAAACTTCATGTAAGGAAATTTTGTTCTGGTTTTTTCACAAAAACAAAAACACAGATAGGTATATTAGTGGACAATATTATATCATAAGACATAGTATATCATGATGAAAATAAAATAATTAACCCCCAAATATGTGGAAGAATCTATTTAATCATTAATATGATTAAGAATTAATCCAATATATTAAATAGTAAGGAATCAATTATGGTGATGTGATGGAGGTGATACAATGTATATGGATTTATTTTAAAAGTATATTACCTGAAATAGGGTGATTATGCACAAAAAATTTTAATCCACAATATCTAGTGAAGCATTTTGGATTGTAGTATGACTAGCACCTTGTTGGTTTATACTACTTATAAAATCCATTAATGGTAAACTAATTTAAAATTACTATGATCTGTTCTATTTCCTTAATTTTTTATTTTTTGTATATGGAATAAAATACAAATGGGTTAATATATTCCTACTAAAATAGGGAAATGATAAATTTGATGCAACAGAAAATGGAGACACCTTAGTTGAATGCCCCATCTTATTGTGTCCAATGGAACATTAACTTTACTTATATTTTTTTCTAATGTTATTTCAACTAATTTTATAATATCTATTTCAATAACATAAATAAGTAATAACAAAAATCAAATAATAAATATGTTATGATAAAATTTAATTTCAAGGTCTTTATCTATATAATAATTGATACATCTTTGGGGTGATTCGAAAAAATGAATACCTTGTGAATTTATTCATAATTATTAATGAATGGTTCTAGTTTCTTCATTCCTATTTTGTAAATTATAGTATTCGAGAAATAATGTAGAATAGTCCAATCCATTAAAAATTTTAATATTAATTAACAATTACAATTTATGTATTTAAACATAAAATAAAACATTATTTTTTTCTGATTGACTTCTAATTTTCTTTGAAAATTTAGATACCAATTTTTTTATCAAATATTGTGTATAAATATTAATTGACAACCTGAAAACATATTTTAGAATTTACATAATTTATTTATGAGATAATAATATGTTATCATTCACCAAATTGATGGAACATATAGCTCCACTAAATTATCAATACCAGTCCGCATTCAATTTAATAACGAATCATATTTTATTTTGAAATCCATAAATTGAAAATTTTGAGTGGGCGTTGATTCAATACACTTCAATTGTACCTTGAGTGTCTTCCCCTTAATATATATTGCATATATGGTTTCATCTTCAAGAAATTATCAATCTCAATCACTGGATTATAATTCTATCCATCATTCATTTTAAATTTTAGTTTTTCAATTCTAATTCAAAAATAGTTAAATATTTCAAAATTCCATACAATATTCTCAACCATTTGATTAATCTTCACATCTAGAAATCTTTTCTCTTATCTAGTGATTATGTGAGTATCACGATAGTAGTAAATAACATCCACAATAGTAATAAATTTAATTAAAATAACTAAAAAATCATATTAAATAAATCATGTTGATATAATTTTTATTGCCATGTTATGGATATAATTAAAATGAATTTATTTCATACATCTCTCAAAATAAAATTTCTTATAAAAGTATTCTTTATTAAAATGGAAATAAAAACTATTAACAAGAGTTTCATTATTTTATCATATGACTATAAGTTTTATCAAATCATCACATATTATTCCTAACTACTATGCCAAATTTTTTTTTCATGGTGCAATATTATACTTCAATAAAAAATCAAATAGTCTTTAAAATGATTTAGATAAAATGAAAATATCACTTTATTCATTGTATTATGATACATATTTTATTATTACCTATAAAAATGTAATTTATTATATGATGTGATTAATATCCTAGTGCCCTTATATTTTGGGGTTACATGTCCTTATTCTAGAAAAATATCAACCAAACATTTTATACTCATATAAAATGACTAAAAATATGATTATATAATTATTTACATCATCTTTATGAAATAAAAAAGAAACTATTTTTATCCAACATAGGAATTTTATTTACATATCTAGAAATAAAATAAAAATAAATAGTTTTTAGTAATGATAATTATGCATAACTATCATCTAATGATATCCACTTCGTCAAACAATCTTATTCGAGGGCCAATCCATAATGAATCATATTTCTTATCCAATATTTTTTGGGTGTGTGGATTTAATGATGAAATACTGACACAATGATATAGTATTTCATTAATGGAGATATTTAAACATTATTTATGATTATAATGTAACATAATATATCATTTATGAAAATAATATGAAATTTTATTGATTCGTTCAATTTTGGATTTCTCTTCAACGGTCGTTGGAGAAGGATTTACTAAGAGAAAACATTTATACCTCAATGGATACAAGACACCTAATTACATTTTTATTATAAGATGAACATATATCTCCAATGAAAATTGTAATTAATAGGTCTTTTATATATCATTATAGGTACCCTGGATTTTCATACATTAAAATTAAATTTTGTTTTGTGGAATACATATAAAGTACATAAACTTATTCCAAGAGAAATTATTAGTTTAGTGCCCTTAGAAACATGGGAACATGAACACTGGTATAAAAGTGATCTAAATTATATCTCACTAGGATCTTCATGACTATCCATTTTCTACAAAACATCATACAAAATACTTATCTTTATAACTGGGGGAAAAAACAAAAAATAAGGGTGACCTCAGATGCTCAATAAGTGTAAACAAGGGAGATATGTAAGAACAGTCTTGAGAATAAGGGTATAAGAATGTGATACTGATATTATATGATCATAAAATATTTATAAAATATCCTAAAAAGGAATCATGGAATAAATATTGGTTGTTAATAAGACATGGATCATAAGGGAATCAGGAGGATAAGACATGAAAGCATACCATAGGAATAAGACATTAAATTATGGTAGACACGTAAACATGTAATATTATTCCCTATCAGTCAAGTCACATTTCCAAGAAAATAATAAGGAAATTCATGGGGACTAAATATCAATGGAATTACAAACCCCCATCCCTAGTTTTAGTCTCTTTATTGTTTGGTATTTAGTTTCCTCATCTTCCTATAGTGGATCGGGTGTCCCCATCTTCCAATAGTGGGTCGAATTTTCCTAAATTCCAAGGGTGGATTGGGTTTCCAATTTATTAATATTAGATCAATTTCATAATCTATAATCAAATCATTATTTGTAGAGATATAAATTCTAAGACCATAAATTAGAGGTAGATACATGTCCCACCTTTCTCATAATTTAATCATATATATATATTCCACAAAAATCATAAACAATAATATCATCACCCTTTAAATAAAATCAATTTAAAAAATATATAATAATATATTAGAATGTGTAAAAAGACATGTTTCATTATCATTTAATTGAAGCATAACCTATTAAAATAAGAAATATTTTTATGCATATAACTAATGAAAGATACACATTTTTTATAAAAACATAAACCATTCAGAGAAAAAATTTGAATGGAACCGTATGATTATTTACCCATAAAGGCATGTTTAACACCAATAGATGTTATCTAATATGTAAAATAATTTATGATGTTTTATTAAAAAAAATTCATGATGATGTTATCCATTATTTTTATAAATTTTTTTTTTAAATAGAAACCCTTTTCTAAAACCTTTTTATTTGGAAATAAATTTGTTAACATATAAATTACGCTCTGAAACTAAAAAAATTAATATTCATTATCCATTAAAATAATCATAAAAGATCATATTAAAAAAATGTAGAAATTTTTTAAAAATCACTTTTGAAAACATGGTTTTTTTAATTCATTTCATTTGTCTCAAAGAAGGAAAAATGTGACAAATCTACATGAATGATATAGTAAATTTCTAAAAATAAACACCATTAAAGAGAGATCATAAATTGAATATGTAAATACAAAAATAAATATATTATAATAATCATATAATATATTCTTGGAAAATATATACCCCACAAAAAAATAAACGAGTGTCATATAAGACATACATCTCTTAGAAACAAAAGTGTTACATAAATCCCCTAAAATTATGTCTTGAATCTCAATGTATTTATTCAATACTCATGTACAATAAATATATTTATATTATACATATAAAAAATAAAAATATTATTATATCTAATACCAGATATGGTTGTGTATTAACTGCTTTTTAACCCTTCCATGTTATGGTTACGTTTCAGGTAATATATTATTTGTTTCCACATATGTCTTTTTTTGTTTTATTTTTTGACATTATAGTTATATAATGATTAGAAATATCTAAAACATGTTATAAAATTCATTTAAATTCAATATTAAGTGTTTATAATAATTTATGTATGATAGAAATTTGAAATTAAATAAACCATTCATGGTGGTTGGACATATGTAGGCACGGACATTGTTTATGTTTTGTTATCACTTTGAATGAATGAATGTAAATTACCTACATGTATATAAAAATATACAAATTTTAGTATAAATATAATTTATTATATATATTATATGTTTATTTAACCCATCATTAGTACATTCCATGTGGAGAGTGAACAAACGACATTGCTTTTATGAAGCGCTAGTCAACACTTCCCTAATCGAAATTATCACATTTTAAAAAATAGAAATGAAGAAGGTATGTATTATATAAAAATTAATGATTAACAAATAAATCCTAAATATATTATATATAATACAAAAATATATTTTCAATCATTATTCACCACCACTAAAGGAAGTAAATGTAAAAATGATCAACATTATTTCATGAGGATATAGTTCATTTTACAAAAGAACAGTAATTCCTTAACCATTACATGGATGTTCTTGTAAGAGTTGATTAAACCCATATAATAACAACATATATGAATATGTATGATATTTATGTAATTAAATAATCATTTTATAATAATATTCTAGGGGTTTAAGAATGAAAATAATTCAAAAGATCTTGAACAAGTAAATTGTTGCATTGTTTGGTAACTCCCTTTTTTTCAACAACGAGTATCCATGGATGGCCATTTTCCTTGATGGAGGATTATAAATTGATGGTATATACCTTTTTGAGGATATTTAATATTTTTCTAGATCTAATGGTCATGAGTGGTTCGAATAAGTGGGAGGGGTTATTGCGATTTTTTTGAGGAGTGGCATTGTTATCAATTTTCAAAAAGTGAATTCCACCCATGTTATTACTTTGAATAGTTTCTGCAATTGTATTGATAATCTATCAAATTTGAGGTTAGGGTCCAAAATATGAATATTTAATTTCTATTGGATGTGTTTCTAGGTCATTTAGGGATATATATTTAATGTTTAGTCCCCACTTAATATATTTTTTTTCCAAATCCATGTAATTAATTTTAACCACACCCAATTATATTTTTTGTAAAAACATGGTTGACTATATTATAATTAATAAATTATTATTACTTAAAATATCTAATTTATTTTTCAAATATATAACCAAAAAATTGGAATAATTTATGTTAAATTTAATCCCCTAGATGGGTTAGGATATCTAGTTTTTTAGAAAACATGATTAAATGTATAAAATATTTTGATATCCAATTTTGATATGAAATTGGTTCCAATAACCTAATTTATTTAATTTATTTTTAATGAATCTCATAACACTTAAAAATAATATAATGTATCTATTTAAATAAATTATTTAAAAATTATGTTTTGAAATAAAATTATTTGTTTTTCAATATTTATCAAAAAAATGATTTTTAGAAAAATCTATAAAATTAGTCCTCATATAATTTATACATTGTAAATTAAAAATTATTTTCATTTTACAAAATTAAATTTCTAAAACATTAAATAATTAATTTTATTATTTTTCACATATTGATGGAAAAATCATTTTTTACGAAAATAATTTTTCCAAATGTATAATGAAATTACTATAAATTTTTTTTCTCATTATCAATATGATCTATTTATAAGAATAAAATATAAATAATATTTAAAAATTAGTAATTAATATTCATATTACTTTTTAAAAATACTATGTTATAACTACCTCATATAAATAATTACAATAATAAAATGTTATTTTATGGAAACGCAATGTTCCATGTAACGCATTCCATGTCAGTGTTGCTTGTAGGGAAAGATTAAAATGTCTACTATATAAATAATGGTTCAATTGTTTTAACTAGAAATTAAATACATCAATTAAAATTTATATATTTAAGAAAAATGGGTTTATAAATACTTGCGGTGTTACATTATATCCCCATAAAATGAATTTCTCCCTTTAAATTCATTATTTTTATAAAAAATGAGGATACTTTTTCCCCATAATATACTCAAGTACCCATGTTGATTTGTCTAAATGAGGATTTATCAAAGAAACAATGATTAAGTGATTGGTCATGTATATTCTCTGTACGATCTAGATTTTCAAGTTGTTTTTCCTCATAATAATGATCTTTCTAAAGTGGTATGAATTATGTGTTTAGTAAATATGAAGGGTCAAGTATGTACAACCTTAGGAAATATTCATGGAATAGATCATGTAATAGAGGTAGATTTGGATTATGTTCCATGTTATAGTCTAACATTATCATATGATCAAGAATTTGAAAAAAAATATACATTGGATTTAGTTTCTCTTTTGTCCCAAACCACAGAACCTTATTCCATGTAGAAATTAATAGAAAAACCTTATAAAAACATCAAAATTATAGGTCATGATGATAGTTAACAACAAAACTTTTCTATCATCCATGAGCTTCGTAGATATGATGTTCAATGGTTCTAAATTTCTATTTCATTTTTTCAACTATTTCAAGTCCCAATAGTTTTTTCTATAAAACAATCCATTCATATTAGTTCTCAATGTTTATTACCATAGAGAGAATTATGATTATCTATATGAAATCATGATTCAATGATATTTATGTAAGAAAACTAGACCATTGTAAGGCATAGGTCCCAAAAAAAATTTAAATCCAAAGAAAAATATCTCAATATATTTAATAGTAACTTCCCCAACCCGGAATCCAAAAAACTAATTTATCAAGATTAGACAACACATTACCTCAGGCACACCTACACAAAATGAAAACGGCTGACAACTAGCAGTGAGGTTCTAATAAATCACAAGTGGGGACTAAAAACTCTTTGTCGGAGTAATATAGAATATATAGAAACAAAAAATAATGGAAAAAAATAAACCATAGTTCTAAACATGCATTTCAAAACATTTAGGAAAACTTTCTAAACATGCACAAGAAAATAATAATTATTCTTGTCATGTCATAATGTTCTATGTGGAGGAAAAGAATAAATGAAGATAAATAGATGAGTACACCAAATGGATCCAAAAACCATGCCCAAATCCATCATCAATTCACATCCAATGCCCAATAAACCCACTAGAGTATGTCTTTTCCTTTTTCAATGAATGCAATAATGATATATGCTCGTGTACCCAATGGTGGACCGATAAAGGTGTGATTAAAACTTATCTGGACACCACTAATTGTGTCTACAATATACCCATTCTAAATAGACAGTTTATGCCAGTAAAATAATAATCAAGATTCCAAACAAAATGAGGTAAACTATGTATCATTATTAAACAAATTTACCAAATTTATCTCAATAATTTATATGGGGGTTTATGAATTTTCATCAATAAAACAATAGGAAATACTAGTCAATTTCTATACACAATGGGATAGGTCAAATTCAATATGTCACAATGGAAACAATTTCACAATTAGTTTTCATCATAATTACCTTGGAGCCTATGTATGGTTATTTTCATAAAATTCACTAGTTAGGTGCATAATGAATTATTCCTCTCCCAAACCCCTTCAATAGAGGGTGTTTTGAGCCTTATTTTATCCTAAATCGTGGTACTAGATCCTCATATCCTATACCACACACCACATGATGACATTTGCACTTAATTCTTCAACCATTTACTGCATTTCACAATACATAAGAATATCACTTCAACACAATTATCATGTCAATAAAACATAGTCTAACAATGTATGTATCATTCAAAATTAATAGTTCATTCAACAACTAGACCATATTCATTCCTTTTCCCACTAACTGATTTAACCGTTAAAATTCATTCCCCACTAGATTGTTAACAATGTACAACTTGCACCCTTTTTCCAAGTAATCAATTAAACACAGTTGTTATCAATTTCATTTAAAAACCATATTAACCATCTTAGAACAAATCTCATGGACTCATTTCATTGTCTTCAGTTAACTGGATAAACACATTATTATGTATCTTTATCATAACAACCCATTTATACTCTTAACATTATATTTTCTATGTTCATGGAGACTCATGCCCACTGGGTGGCCCTTAACCTAGTCACAACATTCTCATCACATTCCCCAATGATCATGAGTGGTTTCATTCATTAAATAACCAACCAATATACCAAATTTTAATAATTTCGTCAAGTTCACAATAATCAAAATCACTAGGACAAACTCAGACACATCTAAACTGACATCAACACTATGTAGTATAACTAATTGTCCACCTACCTTGATATTGATGAAGAACACTAACTGAACCTTGGATTTTAACATATATTTTGACACCATTTGATTCGACAACATATGATCCAATTGATAAATGGGGTTTAGAACTTCTTAAGCAGATGAATTATTCTAGATGCCCTGATCATGAAAAAAGATAAAAGGGTAGAATTATATTTACCTATATTTTCGATCTAAATAAAATAAAACTCTAAAAGGATTAGAAACCAAGAAGATAAACCCATTTGAATATTTGGGAATTTGTTTCATCACAATCATTGCGGGAGATGAAATGTGGAAGAAATCGGGTGTGAACTTATAAATACCGAAGTGGAAAATTGGTTAAAGTCCCACAATTAATGAGGAACTTGTGTTTGGCCACACAGTTTTTCAAACAGATCCCCAACCATGTGCCAGCCTCCTTCCATGAGGGGATAGTTCACACCGTTACATGGGGAACCCATATGGATTAACAAAATGATCACCAACTATATGAAATGGAATTATCCAATAAATTACATTTTGGATTCCCCTGGCAGAATTTAAATAACGATTCAAACCTCCAATTTACCAGAATATTTTGTATGCATGATAACTACTAACAATACACCGACATTTAAATCGGAACTAGATGACCATTTTCCCCTTATTTCTTTTCCTCAACCTATGAAACACCATGGAGACTCTTTACCTATTAGGAAAAAATTCTATTAACCATGATAAATAGGATTAATAGAAAACATAAACAAGAATTTCCCTGAAGAGATTTGGGGATCTTACAACCTCGCAACCTTATAACGGCTCATCCTCAAGCCGTACATCGAAGATTTACTAAGCCTAAAAAGAAAATATTTTGGGTCACTAAGCTCTCATATCCATTACCATCTTCCTTGTTTATTCCTTATCATTAACATGCACAAAAAAAGAATTGAAGGCACACTATTTTTCTATAATATATTCTCACTATGATCGAATGTACAAATTAGATGATCCTCAAAGTACACATCTCCCTCAAACACCACATCATCAACATGAATCATATTATCTGGGTCAATGTGATAATACTAATACTATGACACATGAAAAATATCATTAAACTATACCACTATGGAAGATCCAATCAGTATATCTATAGTCCAATCTTCTACACAATCTCAAATGGCCCCACATTCCTAAGTAAAGACATACAATATTTCTAAATCTGAAGTTGACCCATCCATGGTGACAGGCATTGAAACTCATGATCACCAAAAAACACAAAAGGTCTATGACACAGATCTTCATATGAATTTTTCATTCTTGGATATGTAGTCACTGGTTTCCGAATCAACAGACCTTATTATGATGTCTCCTACATGAGACTCTATCACAATAACTCTGATCCCACAACTTCCATAATAAATAACAATTCTCTATAGGTATCATGTAGAGTTCCTCATTTGGTTAAATCTGAATTACCTCTTGTTATCTATTTTTATAGGTGAACTCACCAAGAAAAATTTGCGTCTCAAATGATCCCCAAAAATATATTACATGATCGCTCATCACATATTCTGGAACCTAAATTGAATGCTTTGACTACCCATCTCTCTGGGGGTTAAAATGAGAACTCAAAAACACATAGTTCGAATGTGGTTACTCTTACCACAACCATATGCATGAAGAATAAAATTATTTTCAATAAAAAACTACAGTTTCTGGAACCTAGTTCAAACATACAACCATCTATGCATACATCTCATCCAACCATTAAAAAGTGATAGCATCTAAAATCAGTAGGGAATGTGACACCATAGTTGAACAATCTAAAACCATGAAGATTTCTTCATTCTTTCGATGAGTCCTTGGAAGTACCACCACAAAATCCATCAGAATGTCATCCCGTTTACTTTCTAGAATGGGAAAATAATCCAATAAAGAACACATCCACTAACGCTATATCATCACATGAAGATGGGTGTAGTACCACGTTATGAAACCATTGATCTCTTTCTTCATCCTTAGACACCAATATTACCTTCCAGTATAATGATACATTTTCTTCAAACCCGGAAATGTTTCTCAATTCGATGCATGTATCCTAAAAATCAACTCAATCCATATACATATTGTCATGGATACACAACCACAAACATAAACACTCTATTTGTCACAAACCAACAAACTGAAATGTGGTTCCCCACATTCCAGATTTCCCCTCAAGGAAAAAAACTCTATATTATCCCATATAATCTCCCTGATCTGTATCTTAAGGGTGTACTCAAAAACCAAATATGCATTGATCATATTCCCTTTCCCATCCAAAACAGCTAGATATATCCTTGTGAACAACCCCACCATCCTCCCCTATGAATTTAATTCCGGAACCGCCAAATTTATAGTCTATCATCATAAATAATCTTCAACACTCTTCCATGATCCCGACATGTACACAGGTTAAAAATTAATGGAATACATGTAATCAACCCATCACCGCAACATAATATTGAAATAAAATTGGGAGAAGATTTACCTTAGACTAATATGATTTGAATACATAGTAAAACTCTCTTCCAACATGTAATTCATGCATCACATTACATCACAAAACACCACTAACAATTCTAGATTGTACATTTGGTAATTTTGTTAATGAAGCCTCAGATTATGTGACCTATACACCACAAACCAATCATTATGAATCAAAACATCCCTATGTCCAACACCAGATAGATCACAAAACATGGTAAAATTATTAATTAGAATAGTTAGGACCAAAATTGGTGTAGTAGTAAGGCATTTCATCAACTCATAAATGGAATTCTCATGTTCTAGAGACCACTGAAAGATAATTACCAAATTTCTTAGACTAGAATTTGATGCTTCTAAATGGGAGAATACTTTGATGAAAAATTTGTAATATCCCCCAATCCTAGAACAATAGGGTTATTAGAAACAATATTGGGATTTTCTAAATAAACAAGAACATTCAATTGCTATGGATCCATTATAAATACATCCTCTAAGATAATCTATCTCATGAAATGAAACTGATCAGTCTTGAAATGGAATATGGATATCTTGGTGTATATTCAACTCTATATTAGTGTACTCAAAATGATTTCATGATATTTGGAATGATCCTCATGTGTTGGGTATTACATAAAGATGTAATCTATGAAGACAACTACAAACTAATCATAGTATGGGTGAAAATTTTGGTTTATTAGGTCCATAAACACTACTGCAACATTAGTCATCCTGAATGAAATCACAAAAAACTCAAATAACCTACACATACTCATGTAGGTAGTTGTTGGTATATCAGAAGATATAAACCTTTACTAATGGTTCCCCAAACTCTGATCATCATTAGAGAGCATAGAATCCTATTAAAATAGGTAAAGAAATCATTGATCCAACACTGAGGATATCTGTTCATATCTATCATCAAATTCATCATATTATAATAGAAATTCAATTTTATGGACCCTTCATCCTTCATGGTGAATATTAATGGGGATCCCCAAGGATAAATACTCAAACAGATAAAACCGCTTTTCACTAGTTCGTCCAAATGATATTTATGTTTCTAATGTTGTTCTGATACCATTCATTATAGTAGAATAAAAACTTGTTCTTCCCCCAATAAAAACTCAATAAAAATAAAAAACAATATCTATAATTGAATCCCATATATTTAATTAGAAAAAAAATCCTAAAATAGATCCACCATAGGGGGGTGACATGGTGCTCTACCTCCCCATCATAAATGACATGTCTCGACACGAGGTATGTGAGTTCACCCAATTACTAACTAAATGTGCCTTCATGGAGTACCCAGATATCCCATTCCACATGGTGAACATTTGTAACCACCTCTCATGATATAAATGTTACCCTATAATAGTAATAATCATTATGGTCCTAGTATAACACTATCAAATCCATGTCTAATATCAGATCAAATCCAGATATCTCAAGAAAACCCATATACCAATGAAATTGGTACCTATCATCAATGAGGGAACACCCCATACATTGTCAGATACTTTTTGCTGACACCCCAAATGTTGTTTCAATAAATATAACCCTAAATATATGTTCCCCCACCAGGCGAAACACACTAACAAATTCAGAAGATATAAAATAATGAGACGAAACTATCTCAAATAATGTGTTAAAAATAATTGATTCTACAAGAATTGAACATCCAAATACTGATCGTTTAGACATGACACTTCTAGGTGCTGGTTAAACTACATGAAGTTGACCTACCATTGTATAATAGTCTTTGATATAAATCTCTGGTGCTTCATCATACTATGAATATGCATTCTCTTACATTAGAGTTCCAACACCATTACCCTAACCAGTATACTTAGTAGAGCTCAAACATTCTCCCTGATATGGTGTAAAAACCCCTACATGAACATTGCATTGTGCTGAATCCTCCATCAGTGCCTGAAATTTGAGGGTTCCTCTAGAACATATGAATATTACCCATTCTATTTCACAGTCAATGCTCAACTAGTGGTTCATGGTATTGATAATGCATGTGTCATGGCCTACCACACTAATTTTAGAACACCTATTCACAAACCTGAGAGGTTGGTTGTCCTATTTAATTACACAGCTAACTGCAACCTAGGTGATGTCTCTCAAAACTAAATTCGCTACCCTAAAAAGTTTTACTATTTGACCTTCCAACTACAACCACATTACCGCCACCACAATGCATCATAATGTTCACTTCTAATAGAATGGATTAACCCCCATCTAATCTTTTCAAATTAAATATATTCACCAGTGACGTGATCTCATGGTTATGTTTGTCCCATTATTGTCTTTCTATAGTTCCCTCATCAACTTCCAATACTGGGACAATTCCACACAAGTATGGGAAGCAACCATCTTAATACATCACTGAATTGGTCCCCTGGTTTAACCTCGTAAACACTACATATATATCCTTTATCAATATATCTAAATAGGTGTGATCCAGAATCATATCCTAAACCTATTTCAATAGAATATCATTATCCAACTAGGTTTGTATATTAATATCCCGCAAGTTCTTTGTAGCGAACCACATCATATAATCTTCTAATGTGACTTTCCATTTAGGAGTAGTGTCTAAGTGATGTAAATTTTCCTATATTGTTTCTATTGAGAAATCTACTACAATAGGTACACCCTCCCCATCAAATTTTTTAGGGATCTAAAACAAAATATCTATTTCAAATTAAACATACATGGAATGTCCTACCTTGGGTCTTATTCCAACATCTTCATGAAATGTGAAAATTTCTCATAGAAAATATACTCTCCTCTATTACTCTGAACCACTAGGGTATGCTACCACACTCTTGGAGGATCATTATTGATGATATCCTCTTATCTTAAAATCTACTCAAAACATCATGGTGGAATTCAAATAAAATTACAATCAATCATCTCAAAACACTTAACTGAAAACATCCATTGTTTTCATAACAAATGCCTTATAGTGGCCATAAAAAATACATCATGCACAAACTATCCCAACAGATGAAATAATTTTTCAAAAAAACACATAAATATAGCAGCATGGTGTAATAGTAATCATGGGGTAAACTAACTCACACACCAACATTTAATTTCATTTGTTAAATATATTAATTATTTTCAATTCCAAAAAACACATTTTCTATGTTATGAAAATTTTTTCCATTCATCTTATTACAACGAATTTTTTACCCATTTATATTCTTTCATTATGCATAAGTTATTAAACATTCCATTACATTATTTTCATTTATATTATGTTCCTCAAACACAACTTCTTTAAAAAAAATTAATAGGATGTAATTCACATTATTCCCCACGTCTCACACATTTTACATATGTCTTCCAACCATGACGCATTCCACCTATGTCATTAGGTGCCCAAAATGATTCATGTATTCACAACCCCAAGCCATTTTTCACATGAGTAAAATATCCTGAAATAATTACATCATACAATGTGTACATCACTCTATGGTGAAATATAATACAACCATAAAAACATAATTATGAACACAAATCCCACACTAGGCTACATGGGTTTTCCATCATGCATGGGTTAGATCCTCCCACATATGAGCTCATTTACAATACCCAAAACAATAAGATATCCCATATACCATCCCAAAATTTTATGATAATAGAAAATAACCAATCTGATACCACATTATAACACCCCCAACCCATAATCCATGAAAGAGGTTTCTCAAGTTGGGTTGCTACATGACCTAAGGGGAGCCATCATGTATGCCAAAGGCTGCCGACTAGAAGGATGGGATTAATAAATCAAGTGGAGAGACTATAATCTCATTTTTAAAGTAATCCAATGACGATAATAAGGATAAATAAAATTAATATCATAAAAAAATATAAATGAACATGTATTTCCAAAAATTTCACCAAAAATTGATACATCCCACATATATATAGTAAAAATGATATGTCATGTAATATAATTCCATTTGATAGAAAACCCAAAAAATGATTAGAATAGGAATCCCAAATATTGGTAATTATTCAATTTATAGACCCATAATCCATGCACATCTCATACCCATCCAACCCACTAGTGTAAAACCTTTTCTCTTTCCCGAACCCACAACTACAAATTCTACTCGAGTACCCAATGGTGGCTCGAACAGGGTGTGACTATATCTCATTTGGACACCATCAAATGGAGTATATAAAATATCTAGTCTAAACATATAGTGTATCGATGTGGTAAAATAATCAAATAAATATAGAAAAAGTTGTAAACCATGCATCATTAGTTAAATAATTTTCATAATAAATTTTCATAATTTATTCCATTGGATAGTAATTTACCTTAATTAAATTATAGCTCATGTCAGTTGATTTATATGAATTAGGGGAAATGAAAAATTCCCTATTTCACTAGGGAAAGATTTCACAAACAATTTTAATCATAATTATCTTTGATCCCTAGTTGTGGTAGGATCATTAAAAGCAACCGCTAAGGGCATAGAGCTACAGTCCAATTCCTAACTTAGGAATTATAGGGGTGGGGTTTAGAGCCTCAGTGTAACCTAAAAAAGTTGGAGTATAGACTCAAGTAAAATACCCCACACAACATTAATCCAAGATAAAATTATTGTTTATCTATTTACCACATTCACCATACATAACCATATCAATTTAAAAAAATTATTCATTTCAATAATCCATTCAAAATTAACACATGTATGACTTTTTTTAATTCATTCATCATATTAACCACATTCATTCCCTTACCCATTATCCAATTTTCTAGTAACAATTCACCACCCACTACCTCATTAACACTATACCACATGCTTTATTATGCCACGATATCAATTAAACAAAATTATAATTAATTTAATTAGTAGAACATGTTAACCAAATATGAAATATTCATATATATGACTTTTAGTGGACCATGATTACATTTTAATCATATTAATTGTGGATTTCATATTATAAAAATAATTATAATCTTATAATTTTAATTTCATCGTTCAAGGAGAGGAAAACCCATGGGTGTCCATTAATCTAGTCAAATCATCCTCATCACCTCCCATAAGGATCTTGAAGGGTTTAATTCATCAATTATCAGTCTGTTTTACCAAATCTGAGAAGTGAAATCATGTGAAAAAAATTATTCACTATATCATAACCTCGTACACCTATAAATATAAATAAAAACTATGGGATATATCTTTTAGACAACCTACCTTGATTTTGATGATGAGTGCTCACTTAACTATGGAAATTGAATTGGATTAGAGTATTCATTGAATCCACAACCTAGAATCCACAATAAAATTATTGTTTTAGATTTTAGAATGAGAAAAATAATTTTAGAATCCCTAATCCAAAAATATGATCAATTATTAGCATTAAAAAACCCAAATCATTCTTATGTACCTGACGACACAACGAACTACCGATAAATGAAGAATATTGACCCTTAAAAAGATTTTGTAGTTATAGTTCATCACTAGGGTTATATGAGGTGAAATATAGATTAAAATTGGGTGAGAAAACATTAATCATGATGGGGTATAAATGGTAAAATCATACATTTATTGAGTTGAAGGGTTAGGTTGCACAATTTTCCATACCATGTTCTAACCGTGTTCCACCCATGATCTATGAGGGGATAGGTTTCAAATTTAATTGAAGAGATTGCATGGTTAATAAATACATGTGACAACCGCGTGGAGTGTCTCTAACCCATCAAGAATGGGTTTTATCGCCACTAGAATTGATTACTTAGTCATGAAACCCTCCTCCAGGATAGTCGTGGATGGAAATTTCCCCGGATTTTATATCATTAACCCCCAAAAAACCCATGATAATTATTATTTATATGATAAAAATTCGTTTATCAAATATTATGTGGATTAAAATAGAAAATAAACAAGAAGGTACCTCATGAATTTATTGGATATTACATGAATAGTTCATTCACACTGACCATCCATCAATGGATGATAACCAGTTATTAAACACTATTATCTATCAGGTTCTTGCTAAAATAATTGTTAAAACATTATGGTAAACAAAATATCCAGATTGAATAAAATGCAATTTGGTAATCGATAAAACCCTACCACTTATTTAATGTAAATCATAGAATGATGATCTAGAGGGATGTATTTTCTAATAGTAATGGAATTCTTTATACATAGATGGGTGATCACCTACCACCGATATAGAATTTAACCTTTTAGTAGATTTTCAAACTCTACTAAAAAACTATAATGACATTCTCCCATTTCCATTTTGATGATATATATTGATGTAACACTGAATTAGAATTTTGTCTTTCTACCATGACATGTTTGCATACTGTGAAACAACATACAAACTCTGCAATGTCCTTCTCCATACACTCCCAATGTAAGTATTCAATCAAATATATATACATATTCATACATCCCAGATGAATAGAGAAAGAAGAAAAATGTAATTTCTCTAAAATTTCCTTTTTCAAATCAAGTATGGAAGGAACACATACACAATTCTTCAACCTTATCATTCTTCCTTATCATGGTTAATTTCTAGAACATTTATAACATTCTTTTTCATCTCTAAATCTTCCTCTGATTCCTCTATAATATTCCATTGTATAGTTTTTTGAGTATTCATTTATGAATGAAAGGATTTCTCCCCATCCATCAGGATTTTTTGATCCATCATTTTCAGTTCCTGAAATATTATATCTTGTGTGGTCCCCATCATGGATATACTACCATGTTCCTTTTGAGTCAATGTAGTATCCACCTTATTTATTGTCCCATGGTGGTAAATTATTGAGATGTTTTGTTCCTTTATTTTCTCAAACTATCTTCCCTAGAAAATATTAAATTCCATCAATGTGAATATATAATTAAATTTTTATGATCAGTATATATTTCACACTTTTCGACATAAATATAATTTCTCTGTAACTTTAATGACAAAATTACTCATGATATCTCAAAAATCATGATTTGGGAAATTTTTCTCGTAGCTCTTAAACTATCGGGATTCACAAGAAATAACCATGTTATTATTCATTATAACACATCAAAATCCTTTATTGGATACAAAAATAAAGATTACAAAACCTTTTCCACTATAGGGTAATGTGAGAATAACTTTTTTTTTTCCAACAATCTATTTAGTTCCTTTAAAATTTTCATCACATTCATATGCCCAGATGAACATGACACCCATATGAGTAAAAAATTAATGATGATTTGATATTCATGACAAATTATCCACACAAAAAAATAATATCTAGATAATCCAAGAATACTATAGATCTCAGTCGTCACATTTTTTCTTGGCCGGTATTCAATATTTTTTTAATTGATCTACTGCTATACGATTTCATTATATAATGTGACCAAAAAATGAATCATTTTGCTTCCAAAATTAAAACATTTTAAATTTTACATATATTTACCCCTTAATAATGGTATTTAATACAATTATTTAAAGGTATTCATGATCCCCTATTATCATTGTATAGATAATAATATCATCAATAAATACTACCAAAAAATTATAGAGGTAATCTCTAAAGACTCTATTCATCAAATCAATAAAGATAATATGGGATTTCATAAGGCCAAAAGGAATCACAATATATTTATAAAATCCACTGCATGTATAGATTATCGTATGGTGCATATCCTTTTTTCTTGAAACTCAATTGATGATATCAAGAAAAATGTTCAACATTGTAAAAGTATTGAGCACATCCCAATTGATCAAATAATTCATCAATATAGTGAAGATGATGCTTGTTTTTTATCTTAATCATGTTCAACTCCTGAAAATTAATATATGGTCATATTTAACCATGTCTCTTTCTCAAATAGTAAATATGTTCACCATCAATGTAATACACTTAGCCAAATGTATCCATTTTCACGGTTTCTTTTTATTTTATCTATTGATTACTTTTACTAAATTGGGATCAATCTATATACTCTCTCTAAAATAGGTGTGAAACATAGAATGATTCATATCGAGAATGGAACATTATGATTTTGTGTAAGACTATGATACTCTTTTGATAACACATCCCCAAATTCTGGAAAAATATGAATATCATTGGTGCCATGTTTCTCCCCAACCATTTGAGACAAAACTACCTTCTGAATGACAATTATGACCCATACAAAAGATGTAATCACCACAATGACATTATACCTGCTTTCACAATGGTGGACGATCATATCTAGTTTTGAAATATCAAATGTAAAATCCATTCCTCGCTAATTTAGATGGTATTTATTCTTAGTATTCCAATCCATGTCTACGATGAAATCATATTCATCCTAACGGTGAGTGAATATATTTCTAAGAAGCACATTCCCACAAAAATTAACCAGTGAGGAATCTTAAATATGATATGTAATCATCTTACAATTTGGGGTTTGCACTCAAAATTTGATATCTAATTTTATTTGTGGAATCTAAATACCCTAAGAATATTATTTTAGTAAGATAGAGTGGGTAGCTCCAGAGTCATATAAGACATTAGAAATATTATTGTGGATGGTAACTGTACCATTCAAAACATCATTAGCACACCCATCATCAGAAATGGTGACCACATGAGATTTCCCGTGATTGCCCTGTTTAAGAGGACGCATAGGTCGATCATCATCAGCTACCCTTAGGATTGAGAAATGGTTATCATAATTACCATCACACCTATTCTTTCATCATTCATCTGTTGTAGGTTCATTATTTAGGGCTTTCCCTCTATTTTCTTCATTAAACAACATCTTCCCATCAGTTTTCCAATCTATTTTATAAATTCATTTCCTCCCACACATAAATAACTTATTTGAACACATAAAATGATGTTAGTCCCAACTTCATTCCACAAATGGATCATAATGAAAGGATCATATTCTTATTTTCATTGATTTTATATTTTTCATTGAATTCTATCTTCTTTTTACTGTTAAAATAATGATAATGATATATAAATCCAACCTCCATTTACATATTTATTTCACAATAGAGAATCTATTTGTAGCAACTAAAGTATCTTATGGCCAACACCCTTATGAGAATTTTATTTAAGTCACCAAATATCCTATCAACATTACATTTTTGTGGGATGATAATTCAAGTATTTTACCTCAAAAGCCTTATGAAATTATCATCATTGGTACCGAATGACACATTACCATTTTCAAGATCTAAATGAACTCATTATCCATCTTCATATGATGAACATGAGTAAATTACATATAAAAAATGAATCATTGAATCCATCCAAAACTATGGATTCAATTTCATCTCTCTTCTTCATACTATTGATTAGACTCCACCACTAGAAAGATTCACCTTGTCAATAATTAATAGATATAGTTACTATCTCATGTTCTGAATACTATATTACAAAGAATATATTTTCATAGGTATAAATCCACTTTTCAATGACTAGTGGATAAGAATACCCATTGAATGATGAAATAAATTGACTCATTAAGGACTCAACAGAACATTGTTCCCAATATTGTTAATTTGGATGATCAATATGATTCATAGCCACTACATGATGGGTGAGAATATAAATAATATTTTTCATTCAATATTTTATATCATTTAGATTCCCAGTAGTAAAATCGTTGCATTTTATATTTAAAACATCATTAATGTGTTTCCTTTGGGTTCTATCTAGTATCTTAAACAAAACATCATAGTGCACAAAATAGTTTTCATTGTGAGGAATAAAATAATCCTAAAATCCAATTTATTATATTTATCAATTATAAAAAATTCTATAATATCTGACACCTTAGGATTATCCATGTTTGTTCGAATCCTACTAATATTTTAACATTTCATGATGGTTTATGAAGAGATTTTGAATTCCCAAAGCATGTCTCTCACGAGTGTCAAACCATGTGTATAGTAAGGCTTGTTGTCATGAACTAGTTTTTATGGCATTGTATCTCAATACAATGTTCTTGGGGATGTTACCCTTATGTAAATATGGTCCAGATCCCCATTCAATTTTAGTATCTAGAGAATGATGTATTTCTAGTAAACCACACACTCTATCCCTTACCATTATTTCATGAAATTTTCCTATACATTTCATTATCTTTAGAGTTTTTTCATAATAATGTATTTTGGGTTTCCCCTAAGGTATTCTTATCATTTTTACAATATAATATCTAAAATTTTTCTTTGATAATTTATCAAGAAACCATCATCTTTCGTACATCAACATTACATCTTTTTATATGGAATTCTTAAAACATTAAAAAATGAGACACCAAAAGACTATATTTGTATTCTTCCTGGGAAAAATGGAAACATAATCACTATTATATATATAATTTAAATGTTATCTCAATTAAATATTTATGAATAACACCATTTTTTGATTAATCATACAAAATAATTATCTTCATAACTGAGTGAATGAAGACAAAAAAATTTGTGATCTCAAATGCTCAGTAATGGTAAAATTGAGAGATATGTAAGTATAAACATGAGCATAATCGTATGAGAACATGAGAATGACATTAAAAAAATCATAACCTACACATCAACCATTTAGATAATTAACTTGATTAGAACCATTGGATCATTTCCCCAAAAAGACATGAGTAACATCAATGGATGTTATATTAGATGGAATATTTTTATTAAGTTCATCGAAAATCATTTATTTTTTGAAATTTACATTCTTATTTGAAAAATGCTTAAAAATCTGATTGGACAACATTTTTATTTTAAAAATTTATTCAAAAATTTATTCAGGAAACATGGAAATAGTAAAAATAATTTACAAAAAATTATTCAAAATGTACTTAAAATACCATCTTTAGAAATATTTTTGAAAACAATATTGAAACACCATTGAAATCATGGTTTTTAAATTTCATGGAATTTGTCTCAATTTAGGGAAATTGAGAAAAAGAACTACTTTACCGATTTAGTATCTTCTGAAACATAAACCCATGAAAGGGAGATCATAAAATGGAGATGTAAATAGTAATAAATTTATATATAATAAAAATATAATATATTCAGGTGTAGTATATACACCACAAAGAATAAATTTGTGTTTAATAAGAAATAAATCTCATAAAAATAATAATGATAATTGAAATCATCTCACATTATATTTTAACTATAATTGTATTAATTCAAAAAACGATACAATTATTATAATTATATTATAAATATGACACCAAATCATATTCTAATACTTCATTC
Organism: Viscum album; assembly: GCA_963277665.1. Taxonomy (NCBI): domain Eukaryota; kingdom Viridiplantae; phylum Streptophyta; class Magnoliopsida; order Santalales; family Viscaceae; genus Viscum; species Viscum album. The sequence continues at coordinate 1,164,900,674 of OY728151.1, read as the reverse complement.
CATATTTGGACATATATTACCCTCTTGTTATTATATCCATGTCAAGGATATGTTTTATGTAATATCCACATTCTTATCTACTGTATCTTAATTTGTTATATTTTTTTCCTCATATATATATCATTATTACTATAATGTAAACCATGATATATATATCATATATATTCATTATATATTTATATATCAATATATATTATGGATAAAATTTGCAAATGAAATATATTATTCATGGAGATAGTAGGTCGTATGTATGCATGAATGTTGTTTCAGTTATCTTATCACTTTGAACGAAATATAGAAAACGAAATATATTTATATAAATAAATATATTAAATAATAATAATTACAGTAGAATTTTAAGTCATACATATCATATTACTTTACTAAACCCAATCTTATTACATTCCAGGTAGACTGTGAATGAATCACATCACTTTAAGTAAGTTGTAGTCCATACATTCCCAAACAAAATTTTCATATTTTCAAATAATGGAAAGAAAGAAGATATGTGTCATATAGTAATGACATAAGTAAAAATACATCCTAAATATAAAAATATCATTATAAATATATTTTCCATTATAATTTCCTATAACGAGTGGTGTAAAATTAAAAATGAACAATATCATTTTCTAAGGCTATAATTTTCTTCTACAGAAAAAGGATACGGTCATTTCCAATTAAAAGGAAGTGTGTGTAAGTACCAATTATACCCCTAGAATAAAAATATCTCAGTGTATTTATTATGATGACATTATTATATAGTAATCTAATCAGAATATTTTATTTGTGGATAATTATTTTAAAACCAAAGATATTGTGGAAGGATGCTACCTCTTCTTTGGGTAAATACTTTTGGTTTAACTAATAGCGAAAATTTAATGGATTTCATCCCCATTAGTAAATATTAGCATTGATTTTGTGATTTTGGGAAGTAAATTTCATATATGTTTTCAGTGAAAAGATTATTTATAGATTTCATTATGTGGGACTATTGAGTGCCTCTTCATAGTTGAGGAGGACTGTTATTCTGGTAATTTTTATAATGGTATTTCACCCACATTTTTCATATTCCACAAGGATACTATTATGCATAAAATAAATGATAAGGGAGTATAGGGTTGATAAATTAATTCATAATTACTTTTTGAAAATTCTATATGTTATTTTGGGCTTTAAATAAAAGGTTTTGTCTCTGTTAAGTTAATTTTCCCTAAATCACTATACCTAATTTTAAACACATTCAGTAATATTATTTTTGAAAAACTATGTTGAAATTATTAAAAATTGACATTATGATTATTTGAAAGATGTAATATATTTTTACAAATTATATTCCTAGTAGTGTAAGAAATTAATTTAAATTTATTCTCCTAGACGGGTCACGACATCAAGGTTTTTTAGAAAAATTATTAGAAGGCTCGAATGTTTTGATATCGACTTTCAATGTAAAATTTGGTTCATTGAACTAAATTGGATTAATTGATTAAAAATTAATCCCATTAAGATTTAAAATAATATATATATTAATTCACTATATAAATAAATTATATGAAAATTATGTTTGGAATTAAAATCTAGTTATTCCACTATTCATCAAAAAATGGTGCTTCTACGAAAAATTTATAAAATTATCCCTAATATAACCATGAAATTGCTAATTCAATGTTTATATTTTTTTTATGAAATTAAATTTCTAATATTATATAAAATGAATTTTATTATTTTTCATTGAAGTACATGAAAATATGTTATTTTAAGAAAATAGTATTTTCAAATATATTATGACTTTACTAAAAAAAAGTTATGTATTATAATCGATTTCTATTATTTATATAAAAATTATACAATTAATATTTTAAAAGTAGTTAATACTATTCATATTACTATGTTTAATTTCTATGTTATAACAAATATGTTTGAAAATTATAATAATTAAATATAATTTTATATAAACTCAGTGTTAAGTGGAACGCAAACCCAAGTTGGTGTTTCTTGTAGTGCACGATTAACATTGTATAAAAAATAAAGAATAATTTAATTAGTTTATATTTCAATGAATGACATCAAATAAAATTTTGTATTCATGTAAACAAATGATGATACATACTCATGGTGTTTCAATCATCCCATATTTTAGAGAGGTATAAACTATTAAATTTCATTAAACCCTTATTATGGTTGTGTTTTTTTAGAATGGGTACGAATGGATATAGGATGGTCTGTTTACTTCTGTATTAAATATTAAAAGAGGTATGGAGGATATCAACATAAAAAATTCAAAACATGATTTAAATTATTATCATTAATCTCCTAGACAAGATCCAAATAGTTTTTATAGGGGTTTAATTCAATCCATTCTATGAATTAAATACATGTCATTAATTAAATTCATGACATGAATTAGTTCATCCAGACACTATATAACGCCCTGATCCCATTTACCTAGAGTCAGTGCATTATTACATAACATTGTCATGATCATAAAAGATCGAGTCTCGAAATACCGATTAGTTTAGTATCCTTAGAAACACTTGATACATTCATAAAGTTTACATTACATCATAAAGTGAAAACTACAAAAACATCTTGTCTCCACACTCATTACCCTTATAATATCCCTTCAGGTCATTCATGAAATACTTCTTCACATCCTGGAAAAATAAAACATAGAAAGGGGTGAGCTCAAATGCCCAGTAAGGATAACAATATAGAGGAAACTTCAATAAATAAGAATAAACATTTGAGGCAATGTATAAATATAAAAATCTTTTTAAACTTGAACTTTAGCATAATATGGTAGAAATAAAATAAAATAACACCATTTAATAATTCACATGGATATTCTACAAGTCAAATAATCACATGAAATATCAATAACCACTTTCATAATGATGGAATGCAAAATGCCAGACTATCAAAACCACATAGTCAAGGCCTTGTGCCAAGACTAAAACTAAGATTTTGTAAAGTCCTTGTGCCAATACACTAGTTTATCTCATGAGACCTACCGATGCATCTAGGATCTATATCGAGCTCCACCCATCACATATTAAGTCCAATTTATTCCTCATATGAACAGGTTTAAACATAACATAAACATTCGTTTTAAAACTAGCATATGAAATGTCAACACTTTCACCATTAACCACGAATGGTATAAAAATAACACATCCACAATCAAAAATAACACAAAACCTTCAATACTATATGGAAGTTTTGTGTCATAATAAATCAACTTCAAATAATCATAAAATCCATCAAAGGATGGTGACATAGATGAAATCAAAATTATTTGAGAGAAATATCTCGTTTTTTTAAATCATTTAAAAGTGAAATAATTATAAAAGAAAACATGTACATTGAATATATTTTTATAAGATTTTAAGGGAAGCTTCGAAAATTTTAAATTGATAGAAAATAGTAACACACTCCGTATAAGTTAAAAAAAGACATTCATACCATAATTCTGTCGAAAAGGTTAAAATGGACATTGTTTGGAAAACGATGGAAAAATTCCTTTGTAAAATTCTTTTAAAAAGTAAAAAAAGTTTATAAATTACTTTAACAAATATTCTGTAAAATAGTAGGAATGTTTTGAAATACATTTTTAAGAAACATGGATGTGGATGATAAAGAGGTACTAGTAGATAAATATGTATAAACAACCTCAGATAATAGAGAGATTGTAAAATAAACCCTTACCTTGTACTTTTCCTTGGTCGAGGGTAGGTTAACCTAATTTATAATGGTGAAATAATTGTTATTAAATTATACAAGAATCATATACATTAATATGATATCATATATGATCTTTTAACATTTCTTTGTTAACAATATCTTAGTATTATCGTCGTTTCGGGTGTCAACTTACTCGTTTTCTTTTATTTGTTTTGTTAAATAAGTCACGTTTGTTATGAATAGGTTGTATATTAGTCATATAAATAATGATATAAATTCCATAAAAATTATATTTAAAAATAAATTGAGAATTGGACTTTCATGGAAGTTATGGGGAATTAATCTCATCGCGTTCGTGGAGACGGTAGTCTATACGTACGCACGAGCGACAATATCATTATTTTGATATTAAAAAAATATAAAATTGGATCTTATATCATATATACAGAATCATTATCATGTTATATTTATTATTTAAATCAATTACACATCATTATCATACCAATCCAAATAATAATGTCTTGAATAACAATTACACCATGACGTGAAGACGGTAAGCCGTACATACGCACGTATGGTGACATGTCTTTTAATGGATGGATGGAATATTGAATAATGTTGTACCATATTTATAATAACATCACAGTATATAGAAGATAATGGAGTTATTATTTGAGAATGGAAATAACAAATAAATAGAAAGTTGAATAAGAAAGGAACATGTAAGAGGGTGGTGAAAGCATTACCTCTTCTTAAGGTTCTTCCTTTTGATTTGACCAAAAGGACTCCATAGGTTGGATTTATGATCAAACTAAGGCCTCTAGGTCGATTTTAGGGAAGTTGAGAAAATATTTGGCTAGGTATTTTCCAAAGCAAAAGGATTTTAGGATGTGAATTTGAGAGAAGGGGGAGTGCCCTTTTATAAGAGCGGTGAGGGGAACCTTAGGAAAAGCTAGAACTATTATTTTATAATATATTCATATTATATTTCTACTGTCTCCAAAGAGGATTATTTAAAGGTTTAGGTGGTTATATGATGAAAACCACTCAATCTATAGGTTTTAGACAGGTTTCGGTCACTATATTAACCTTATCTTTTATTTTTAACTCTTAGTTAATTAGTTTGACATTTACCTCGTATCATTGAATTTTTATATTATATAGTTAATAAACATACTATATACATCCAAGAGACCCCAAGTGTTAAATTAATTATAAAACTATCATGATATAAGTCCTTTTTCCGAACCTTAGATTTTTAGGAATAGAATATCATTTAAAAATATTATATTTGTTTTAAAAACTCATTTATGTCAATTTTGATAATATTTAATACTTTATTTTTGTTAAAGTCCTAAAAACATTATTAATTCGAAACAAACTCATATAACCAATAATAAAATGTTACATTAAACAATAAAATTCTTTTATGGCATCAAAACTTTCAAATTATATTTATTTTAACATTTATAATACTAATTATTTGACTCATTCATTAATAAGGAATATATTGCATCTTTATTATATCATAAATAAATTTCATTATTCAATGTTTAAAAATTATAAAAAAATACCATTATATGGAAAATATTATTAGCTTTTTAATTAATATTTATAGTCGAAAAAATATCACTTATAACCCTATTTAAAAATAGTTTTTCTAAAAAATATATGCTTATGTCATTTTTGTATTTACTTTAATTTATTTAATATAAAGTGTCTTTATCACCTATAAGTCACTCCATGGGGTCCCCAAATCGACCCAATGATTCCCATGGTCATACCTATATCAACAAATAGGTTTAGGACACATTTTAGGGTAAATTAATATTATTATAATATTTTTTTTACCCTTATTTACCGGATTACCCTTTAACCATGGTAAATAAAATATTTATCGAAGTAATTATTCAAAATATCTAAAAATAAGAGTAACCTATTTACATAATTTGGACATCCATATTCAAAATATGGAATCCATTTTTCCACATTCAAAACACAGAAGTGGACGAAATTAATTTAAAATTAATTCATGCTGTCAAAACAAAAAGCGTGTTATTAAAAAACAATAACTATCAAAATATTGACACTAGTTTATGTCCGGTTTAAATGTGAAATTATTTCCAATGACCAAAATTGTATTAAATGGTAAAAATATATTCTAAATATAATTTAAAACCACTCAAATTCATAATTTATCACTATAAATTATTTCAATAAAAAAATTTGTTTTTAATTAAAGTTGAGTAATTATCACTATTCATCAAAATATAAAAGTTATCCAAAAAGTACAACAATTTCATCTTAAGAGGGATTTGATATTCTGAAACCAAAAATGAAGGCAACATGGAAAGATAAAATTTATAAAATTTCAAAAAGTTGGTATTACTATTCAAAACGACTACTTTGATTGGCCGCGATGTGTTAGAATCTCGAAGTTGCGTACAATGCAAACTATTGCAATATTCAAAGATAAGCGTACCATGGAAGCTTAGAGTGTTACAATCCCCCCTCCATCAAGTAATTTCGTTCTCGAAATTTCTAGAAAATTACTATTTAAAAAGACTCGGGTGGTTCTTCATCATAAGTTCCTCGGGTTCCAACCTTGCTGCTTCCATCTTATTGTTCATCCATAGAACTTTTACCAGACGAGTCGTCCGGTTTCTCAGTACTTGATCTCTCGTATCATAAATCCTGATGGGCTCTTCACAATAATATAGATCAGGTTCCATTTCTACATACTCAAAGGTGAGTACATGCGTTGGGTCAGTGTAGAGACCAAAATCTTGATGCACATGGACATTACATTACTTTTGAGGAATACATAATACATAACAAAAACAGACACACAAGGACCGTAATAGTTTAGTGTCTTTGGAAACTCGTAATATAATCTTCTAATCATTTTGAAATATCTTTAACAACTCCCATAAAGATCTTCCCCTTTTTTTTCTTACCTAAAACCTTTCTCTATATCATGGGGATAAGAAAACATAAAAAGGCTGAGCTCAAATGCTCAGTAAGGTTAAGCATTGAGAAAATAAAGCAAACGATATACATTTGAACATAAAAACATGAACATAATGTTTTAACATCGATATCTTGAGCAATGGAATAAAACATGGTTGTACGTAAGGCATAGACCATAATGAAATATTAACCATGATAAAATATCATGGTAATACAACATGTAATTGTGGAAAGGAATTAAGCACATGAAATGATTTCCATAGTAGCCAAGGCATTGCTGCCAAGACCATCTTAGTGGACAAAGTCCCTTTCTGAATCGAGTTCACTCATCGTTCCAGTCCTGTAACACTGAACTGAATTTAACATACCATTCCAGTCGTGTCTATCTCATGAGATATAAATCATTTCCCAATGAATTGGAGGGAGATATAGGTCCCACCCATCTCATAATGAAATCATTCGTACTTGTGCCACAACATAAATCATTCATCATAAATGAAGAATAAAAATGGGTTTCATAAACATCATTCCATCATAACATAATCCATATAAAACAAATGGATATCGTTTCATCATAAGAAAATTGAAACCATGTAAATAATAGTGATATTATACTTGAAACAGACACATATGAAATAATTTCATCTTATATGTAAAAAAGTTTTGACAAAACACTTGAACTCCATTCCTGAGAAAATATCCATTCTTCTTCAAAATCATTTTCCTTCAAAAAATGACAAGAAATTTTAAAAAAGTGTATTTTGTTGAAAATAATATTGAAGTATTGTACAGGAAGCTTTATGGAAATAAGGTATTATGAAATCGTAAGTTTTTTTTCATGTCGTATAAGTTAAAAAAAATGTTCTTCTCATACTTTTTCCGAAAAACTCAAAAAGTACCCAGTATGGTAAACAAAAGGAAGATTCATTAAATATCATGTAGTAAAAGTCAAAAATGGTTAAAAAGGACTTTAAATAGATATGAAACCATTTTTATAAAACAGTGATATGGATGATAAATATAACCATAGTATATACTTACGAATAAACAATCTCGGATAAAAATGAGATTGGAAATGTTATCCCTTACCATAGGTCCGATATGATTCGTACATATCCAAACCCCATGTATAATGATTTAAATAATGTCATTGACTTATTACAGAATCATATTCATTGTTATGATATCATATATTGTTTACTTATGACTTTATATTACTCGTTCTTTTGTAAATTAGATGTAAAAGCAGCGATTTGGGTAAAATTGATTCATTTATTATACGTGTTTCGACTTGTTATTCTTGATGTTATTAATTATATCCTGATTTACTTAATTCTAGAATTTAAAACATTTTTTACATATAATATATATTCATAATGTACGTATATATATGATATCTTGATAAATGGAATGAAATACACCGTTCATGGATACAGTAGGCCATACGTACGCATGAATGTTGTTTTCATTTCCTTATTGAATTGAATGGAATTAAGTAGATTCCAAACATATATATATATAGTCATAAATCTAGTATCATTATTATTTAATATATTTCATGATTACTTATTATATATAGTTTATAATTATTCATTAATGGTTAACATGGAGAATGAATCTCATCGCGTCTTGGAGACGGTAGTCCGTACGTACGCACGAGCAATGATACCATTCCCATGATCGTGGAATTGTATTTAAGTGTATATATAATATTTAAGAATCAATATAACTTTAAAATAATCATATATAGTTATATATTTACACCATTATACCCATAAATCTAATGTGGTGGTCGAAAACAGATTACCCCACGACGTGGAGACAGTATTCCGTACATACGCACGCGTGGAGATTTCATTTTCCGTAGGATGAATAGAAGGTGAAATAGGGCTATTTCATATTTATAATAACATATCAGTATTTATGTAATACTGATGTTATTACTTTATAATGAAAAAACTAAAGAAGAATATGTAGAAGAATAAAGAAACTTGATAGTATCGGAAGAAGAGATTACCTCTTCTTCGATGCACCTCCTTTAAGATTCCTCTTAAGGAAGTAGAGTTGGTTTTTTGAGAAGAAAAGAACCTCTAAAATGATTCTAGGGAAGTGTAGAATATAAATGGGTAGGGGTTGTCTTAACTTCAATGCTCAAAAGGGTGTGAAGAGAATAGGGAAGGGGTTTCTCTTTTTATAAGGGACGAGAGGGGCACCTTTGGAAAAACATAAAATATTATTTTATAATAAAGTCATATTCGGTTTATAATATCTCCAAATTGATTTATTTCGAAGATAATGTGGGTATGGGTCAAAATACTCTCAAAAAATATGTTTTAGACATGTTTATGTTACTATTTTAACCTTATATTTTAGATTTAACTCTATGTTAAATAATTTAACATTTACCATGTCTTCTTGTTTTCATTCACTATAAGGTTAATAAACATACTATAACAAACCAGACTAACCCCAAGTGGTTCATTATTAATATATATAACCTTATCTAATTCATTTTTCCGATACTTAGATTTTTAGGAATATAATAACAATTAATAATATAATATTTGTTTTAAAAACAATTTTATGAAAATTTTGAAACTATTTGGTAATTGATTTTTGTGAAAATATTAACAGCATGATTAGTTCGAAAAAAGTTAATTACATCTATATTGACATGTCATATTAACCTATAAAATTAATTTAATTCATAAAAAGTTTCAAATTAAATTTATTTGGGTATTTATAATATCAATTATTTTAATATTTTATTATTTAGGTAATTACTACATCACCATTGTGTCATAAATAATATAAAATATTTAATGTCTAAAAATTATAAATAAAATACCATTAGGTATTAAATATTCGTATATTTGTAATGAATATTTATGGTCGAATTTATCTTATGTATAACCCTATATTAAAAATGTTTTAGTTATTAAACATTGATTTTATCTATTTTAACTCTTTTTTAAATAAAATAATAATAAATGTCCTAATCTAATCCATGTTGACAAAAATGAGAATATTATATTCCTAATTTAGTTTTTGGTTAAATTAAACTTATCCAATAGAATTAGGACATGTTTTAGGGTAATAATAATACCATTTTTACCCTTAATTACCCTATTTACTTTTAACCATGGTAAATAAATGTAAAAAGTTACTATTCGTCAAAAATTATTTTTATCTTATTGAACCACATTTTACTTATTGATATTAACCATGTCTCTCAGAATTTCAAAATTCCACTCATAGAAGCGGTAAAATTATGTTTTCTGTAAATTTTCAAATTCTCCTAGGAGGTGGGTAAAAGACGGTTAAAAGTTCAATAAAATTTTAATATAACTAAAATTATTATAAAATGACTCTAATGAATTAAAGTGAAAATATATAGGTATTATGTATCAATTTTGACATAAAATAAATTTAAATAAATTAAATAATTATTCAAATAAAAAGTCAGATTTTAAATATTAACCCAGTGTATTCACTATTCATTAAAAATTGAATGCTTTCATAAAAATACCAAAAATTCAACCTAGGATAATTTTGATATTCTGAATCTAAAAATGAAGTCCATTTTGAAAGATAAAATTCATAAAATTTTAAAAAGTGGGTATTACTATTCATAAAAGCTAGTCCATAATAATATTATAATAATATCTCGTCTAGTGAAACATGGTATTGTGTACTACATACACTATCGAAGAAGGTCTTGATTGCATGTAATGCAAGCCAAGTCAGGGCTGCGTGTAGTGAATGCTCTGTTTAGTGTTGCATATAACATAATCAAAACTTTTTTTCGTTTATACATTAAATAAAATCTATACTTAATGTTGGGTAGAATAATTTCCACAAAACGAACTTGAAATTGTGTATAAAACAAGCCAAGAAAAATGTTGCGTATACTACAAGCTAATATAGTGTTGCGTATAGTAAATGATAATCTTGTTGTAGTGTATAATAGAAGGCATCAAAGAAATTAAAATTATTTTATCTCATAAAATCTCGGGGTGTTACGTTCTACCCCCCTTAAAATGAATTTCTCTCTCGAAATCTATCGAGGTTATAATTGGTTTATTACTTGAGAGTTTCTTTAATAGAAACCCAAATCGTAAAAAGGAATACAAAAACTTACTTTTAAAAATGAACGTTAGAAACAAAACAGATACCCAAAGTAACTCATCACTTGTGTTCCCACATAAGAGATCATAGGTGAAAATATGGATATGGAAGAGAAATCTAACCATCAAGTTCTGATGGAGAGTGTTAGAGAATAGGGATATGAAAAATCCAATAGTCACAAAGCCTTAAAATTTTGATGATCTAAGGTACCATGTGATTCATCAGATATGAGGGAACTAGGACACCATTTTTGGTTTTAAATATCATTTCCCTAATGTTGAATATTTTTTGAATTAAAAGAAATACTTACTTGATTTTGGTAAAATCTCACTATTTCTTGTGCCTTGAACAATTTTCACTTCATCTCTTATGTAAATGAAGTTGAATTTCTCTTTCGTGAAGTGTTAGAAGATCATGCGATGGAATGATAGGTCATTCCATATGTCTAAAAAATAAGGTTAGAAAAAGTTATCAAATATACATAAGTCTATCTATAGTTATATTAATCGTATATGGTTCATAAAATGGACTTATACTTCATATATCATACCGCTAAATATAGTAAAACTAGATTATACTAACCAGGGACTTCTTGTAGGCCAGTGGTATGTGATAAAGGCATGACACACTTTAGTTGTGGGTTCAATTCCCACAGCCTTGTCCGGCGCGACGGGTTGTCACTCGTCCTATGGGTTTTCCTTTTTCTGAAACTACACTATTGTAACATTCCAGAAATAGTATCAAAAAAAGTTCTAACCTTAAACAATTCTATCTGATGTCCAACATAATCCATTCCAGCCTTTATGCTTATTGAAAATACTTCTGTCAAATCTTATAGTATAAAGAAAATGATTACTAGAAATGTCATCAACCAAGCATGTGAATACCATAATTTGTCCCCAATATAAGATATATCTTGTTGGTCACATTATGAACATGTGAATACCTTAATCATGTATTCTCTTGAAAATTTAATACATATTGAACCTTAGTGAAAACATGAATGCAGTTAAAAGTAAACTCTTTCCACATACCAAAATCCCAAAAATTATGTATACTCAAACCATGATATCACATTGTCCTTATATCAATAATGAGCTCATGAATAATCTCAAACATATAATTTTGACCATATCCATTCATTATGCACATATCATCATCTTTCCAAAAATATATGAATAACCTTTCATGGTTACTGGAACCATTCAACATATAATTTCAGATACATTAGGAAAAACAATAGTGTAACAATCCTTAGATGTGTATTTATTCCATAGTAAAATTACTTTTAAAACATAAATCTTGATAAACATAAATCATTCCACTACCTTCTTAAACCATTGACCTAGCTTCAACACTTCTTTCATTTCATATATCATTTGTAGTCTCCTCATCATCATCCACATAAATACTACCCACATGACCATGCTGATTCTCTTCAAGAGATATTCCCGTAGGGAATTGGTTTCCAAAATCCCCATAAATTCAACATTTAAAAAATATAATCATTGATGATGTCTTAGCAATAACATTATCCCTCTCCATGGTGTCAACTTAACCTTTTTCTTTGCAATTACTGGATTTTTTCCCTTCTTTTCCGAACCCAAAGAATCTTCTAGTTCCTTTGAAAAATTCTCCTTGATTCCTCTTCCCACTTGACATACATGATAGAAATTGAACTTTCTTTCCTCTATGATCATCATTAAAATCCATATTTCTCTTATTAGCTGAGTCGGGAAACATACCCATGTTGAGATTATTGATCATATTATGAGTTTTCTGATTAGGAATAATAATGATGTTTGGTCTTCCAAATCCCATTTCATTTGGTTGCTCATGAAGAATATCATTCCATTGTCCATCATATCCTCCATTATCGTGAATCTTCCAGTTTCCATCCATTTTCTAAAACCCAAAAAGAATAGTGTGAGAGGAAAAATCATGCTAGGGAAAACAACATACTAAAAGGGGAGTACAGTCAATATCTAACATCTTAGATTAAATTCTATGATCATTACAGTAATTCTAGGACTATAACTTATATGTATACTTATCCTTATGGACATCCCTAGACATACCTTAAATATTTCTAGGGATTTCACTAAAGTTTTCAAATCCTGGTTTCCAAAAGTTAACTAAACCATTCCTCTGATACCAACTGTAGAGACCCAAAGCATGACATACATGGACATTACATTACATTTGCGGAAAAATTAATACATAATAGAAACATAAACACAAGGACTATAATAGTTTAGTGTATTTAGAAACTAGGAATATAAACTTCTAATCGTCGTGACAGATCTTCAACATCTCCCATAAAGATCTTCCCATTTTTTCTTACCTAAAACCATTCTTTATATCCTTGGGAAAAGGAAACATAAAAACGGTGAGATCAAATTCTCAGTAAGGGTATGCATGGAGAAAATAAAATAAACCATATACATTTGAACATAAAAACATGAACATAATGTTTAAACGTCAAAATCTTGAGAAATGACATAAAACATGGTAGTACGTAAGGAATAGATCATAAAGAAACATTAACCATGATAAAATAGCATGTTAATAAAATATGTAATTTTGTAAAAAGATTAACCACATGATATGATTTTCATAGTATCCAAGGCATTGTTGGCAAAACCATCTTAGTAGACAAAGTCTCTTTCTGAATAGAGTTCACTCCTCGTTCCAATCCTGTAACACTGAACCGGAATAACTTACCATTCCAGAAATTTTTATCTAATGAGATATAAATCATTACCCAATTCATTGGAGGGAGATATAAGTCCCACCAATCTCATAATGAAATCATTCTTACCTGTTCCACAACATAAATCATTCATCAAAACCCAAAGAATGAAAATGGGTATCATAAACATAATCCCATCATAACATAATCCATATAAAATAAATGGATATCTTTTCATCATAAAAAAAGTTAAACCATGTAAATCATAGTTATATTATACATGAAACATACACATATGAAATAATTTCATCTTAGATGTAAAATAGTTTTGACAAAACACTTGAACTTAATTCTTGAGGAAAATATCCTTTCTTCTTCAAAATCATTTTCTTTTCACAAAATGACATGCAATTTTAAAATAATGGATTTTTTTGAAGATAGTAATGAAATATTATACAGAATGATTCATGGATATAAGGCGTTATGAAACTATAAGAATCTGTTCATGTCATATAAGTCAAAAAAACATTCTTCTCATAAATTTTCCAGAAAAGTCAAAAAGTGCCATGTATGGTAGAGAAATAAAATATTCCTTAAATACCATGTAGTAAAAGTAAAAAATGGGTAAATAGGACTTTAAACATACATGAAGCAATTTTTAGAAAATAGGGACATGGATGATAAATATAACCCCAGTAAATACTTACGAATAAACAATCTTCGATAAAAACGAGATTGGAAAAGTTATCCCTTACCTTAGATCTGATATTCTTCGTACATATCCAAAAATCCTATATAATTATTTAAATAAATTCATTGACTTATTATAGAATCATATTCATTTTTATGATTTCATATATGGTTTACTTATGACTTTATATTACACGTTCTTTTGTAAATTCGATGTAAAAGCAGCGATTTGGTTAAAATCGTTTCATTTATTGTATGTGTTTAGACTTGTTGTTCATGATATTATTACTTATATCCTAATTTACATAATTACAGAATGTAAAACATGGTTTATATATAATATATATTCATAATATACATATATATATGATAGATCAATAAATGGAATGAAATACATCGTTCATGGAGACGGTAGGTCGTACGTACGCATGAACTCTATTTTCGTTTCCTTATTGAATTGAATGGAATTAAGTAGATGACATACATATATATATACATAAATAAATAATCATTATTATGTCATATATTTCATGATTACTTATTATATATACATTATAATCATTCATCAATGGTTAACATGGAAAATGAATCTCATCGTGTCGTGGAGACGGTAGTCCGTACGTATGCACGAGAATTGATATCATTCCCATGATCGTGGAACTATATTTATGTGTATGTGTAGTATTTAAGAATCAATATCACTTTAAAATAATCATATATATTTATTTATATTCACCATTATACCCTTCCAAATAAGGTGGTGGTCGAAAACTGATTACACCACGGTGTCGAGACGGTATTCCGTTCGAACGCACGAGTGGTGATTTCATTTTCTGTAAGATGGATAGAAGGTGAAATAAGGGTTTTTAATATATATAATAACATATCGGTATGTAATTAATAATTATGTTATTAATTTATAATGAGAAAACTAATGAAGAAGAAGTAGAAGAAGAAAGAAACATGAGAGAATCAAAAGAAGAGATTACCTCTTCTTCGACACACCTCCTTTAAGATTCATCTTAAGGAAGTAGAGTTGGTATTTTGAGAAGAACAGAACCTCCATATTGTTTCTAGGAAAGTGGAGAAGAGAAATGGTCAGGGTATGGCCGAGCTTCAAGTCTCAAAAGGGTGTGAAGAGAAGAGGGAAGGGGTTCCGTTTTTATAAGGGAGGAGAGGGGCACCTTTAGAAAAAAGTAAAATATTATTTTATAATAAAGTCATATTCGGTTTATTATAGCTCCAAATTGATTTATTTCGAAGAAAATTTAAGGATGGGTGGAAATCCTCCCAACCAATAGGTTTTATACAAGTTTAGGTTACTATTTTAACCTTATAGTTTATATTTTATTCTATGTTAAATAATTTAACTTTTAATGTGTTTTTTTGTTTTCTTACACTATATGGTATATAAACTTACTATAACCAGCCAAACGAACCCCATGTGGTTAATTATAAACATATATAACCTTGTCTAAGTCATTTTTCTTATCCTTATATTTTTAGGAATATAATAACAATTAATAATATAATATTTGTTTTAAAAAATATTTTATGTCAATTTTGACACTATTTGGTAATTGATTTTTGTGAAAATCATAACAGCATGATTAGTTATAAAAAGGTTAATTAAATCAATACTAACATGTAATATTAACAGATAAAATTTATTTAATTCACAAAAAGTCTCAAATTACATTTATTTGGGTATTTATAATATCAATTATTTTAATATTTCATTATTTAGGTAATTACTACATCACCATTGTGTCATAAATAACATAAAGTATATAATGTATAAAAATTATAAATAAAATACCATTAAGTAGGAAATCTTCATATCTTTCTAATGATTATTTATAGTCGAACTTATCTTATGTATTACCCTATATTAAAAATGTTTTAGTTATTAAACATTGATTTTAACTATTTTAACTCTTTTTAAAATTAAATAATAATAAATGTCCTAATCTATTCCAAGTGGACCTAAATGAAAATATTATATTCCTAAGGTTGTTTTTTGTCTAATTAAACTTATCCAATAGAATTAGGACATGTTTTAGGCTAATAATAATACCATTTTTACCTTTAATTACCATATTTACTTTTAACCGTGGTAAATAAATGTAAAAAGTTACTATTCACCAAAAAATTATCTTATTGAACCACATTTTACTCCTTGATATTAATAGTGTCTCTCTAATTTTAGAAATTCCCCTTACAAAGGTGGTAAAATTATGTTTTATGTAAATTTTCAAATTCTCCTAGGAGGTGGGTAAAAGACGGTGAAAAGATCAATAAAATTTTTATATATCTAAAATTATTATATGATTGAATCCAATGACTTACAGTGAAAATATATAGGTATTAAGTATCAATTTTGACCTAAAATAAATTTAAATAAAATAAATAATTATTTAAATAAAAATTCGGTTTTTAAATAGTAACCTAGTGTTTTCACTATTCATTAAAAAATGAATGTTTTCAGAAAAATACCAAAAATTCAACCTAGGATAATTTCGATATTCTGAATCTATAATCAAGTCCATTTTTAAAGGTAAATTTTTTAAAATTTCAATAAGTGGTTATTACTATTCATAATGGCTAGTTCATAATAATATTATAATAATATCCCATTTCATGAAACTTGGTATTGTGTACTACACACGCTATTGAAGAAGGTCTTGATTGCGTGTAATGCAAGTCAAGTTAGGGTTGCATGTTGTGAAAGCTCTGTTTAGTGTTTCATATAACATTATCAAAACTTTTTTTCATTTATACATTAAGAAAAATCTATACATAATGATGTGTAAAAAAATTTCCACAAAACAAATTTGAAATTGTGTATAACCTGAGCAAAGAATAGTGTTGCGCGTATTGCAAGATAATACAATGTTGCGTATAGTACAAGATAATATTTTTGTAGTGTATAATAGAAGACATCAATGAAATTAAAAGTAATAAATCTCATAAAATCTCAGGGTGTTATAGTCAGGAATGTATTTTTTCCACATTGATACGTGGAACACATCGTGAACTTTGGAGATATTTGGCGGCAATGCCAAACGGTAAGATACTCCCCCAATTCGTTCTAGAATTTCAAATGGTTCGATGTACCTGGGACTCAATTTTCCCTTCTTACTGAAACGTATAACTCCCTTCCATGGAGATACCTTCAAGAAAACATGATCTCCTACCTAAAATTCCAAATCCTTCCTTCGGTTTCCAGCAAAGCTCTTTTGCCTACTTTGAGCTACTTTGATGTGGTTTTGGATTACCTTCTCATTTTCTATCATTTCCTCCACTAGTTTTGGGCCTACGATTTTTCTTTCACCAACTTCATCCCAACAGGTCGGTGCGTGACATCTCTTGCCGTATAACGCTTCATATGGTGCCATCCGAATACTTGAATGGAAGCTATTATTATAGGAAAATTCTACAATAGGAAAATATTGATCCCACATACCCTGAAAGTCAAGTGATAAAGATATCAACATGTCTTCTAAGGTTTGAATAGTCCGTTCTGATTGTCCATCAGTTTGGGGGTGGTAAGTATTGCTCAAACAATGTTCAGTATCCAGGGATTTCTGAAGACTTTTCCAGAATCGTTATGTAAAATGGGGATCATGATCTGAAACAATTGTTAGGGGTACTCTATGAAGTCTCACAACTTTATTAATATATAGTCTTGATAGATGTTGCAGTTGTAAATCATCCCATATAGCAAGAAAATGCGATTACATGGTATGATGATCAACAATAACCATTATTGCATCGTTCCTTCCCGGATTTTTTGGTAGTCCCATGACAAATTCCATCGTGATATTATCCCATTGCCACTCAGGTATGGGAAGAGGTTGCATGACTCATCCATGCTCTTGCATTCCATCTTTCACATATTGACAAACAATACATCTTGACACAAAATCAGCAATCTCCCTCTTCATGTTGTCCCACGAAAAAGGTTCCTTTAAATCTATATACATTTTGGTGCTCCCTTGGTGTATAGAGAAATTGGATCTATGAGAATTGTCCAAGAATTCCCTTTTTAGATCCGGTAAATCGGGAACGCAAATTCTCCACCCAAATTTCAAAATTCCATCTTCATACACAAAGTCACTCAGTCTCCCATTATTCACAGCATTAAACTTCTTTTTAAACTCTTCATCATCGAATTGAGATCTCTTTAACATTTCTTGTACAGATGGTTTGGAAACCATTTGAAAAAGTTTCAATGTTTCACCTTCTATGGCGATTCCCACATACATCATTACAAGATCCTTGAAAATAGGATCTCTTTCAATTCACATCATTTTCAAAAATACATGATCATTTCTGCTCAAAGAATCTGCTACCATATTATCCTTCCCCGAGTGGTAGTGTATTGTGCAATAATAATCCTTGAGTAGATCAATCCATCGCCTTTTCCTCATGTTGAGTTCTTTTTATGAGAAAATATACTTCAAACTCTTGTGATCAGTATAAATCTCGCATTTTTCACCATAGAGATAATGTCCCCATATCTTCGAAGAAAATATTACAGCATGTAACTCAAGTTCATGAGTAGGATAGTTTTTCTCATGAATTTTCAGTTGTCGTGATGCATATGCAATAACTCTATCATTCTGCATAAGGACACAACCATGTCCTTTCTTCAATGAATCACAATAAATAATGAACCCATAATTCCCCGTTGGTAGAGTCAATATAAGAGAATTGAATAATCTTCTCTTCACTTCTTCGAAACATTATTCACATTATTTTTTCCATACAACTTAAACCCCATTACGTGTGAACTTTGTAATGGATTAGCCAACAGGGATAAATTCTGGAGGAAACATCGACAATAAACTGCTAAACCAATAAAAATGTGTACCTCAGTTAAACTCGTCGGTGCTGGACATTGTTGTATTTCCCTTTTCTTAGAAGTATCAATAAATATTCCATCTTTAGAGACAATATGACCAAGAAAAGAAATCTCTTGAAGCCAGAATTCACACTTGCTAAACATCCCATATAATTCATGTCTTCTCAGAGTCTTCAGGATAATGTGCAAGTGATTTTCATGATTTTCCTAGCTTTTGGAGTATACCAAGATATCATAAATAAATAAAACTACAAAATTATCGATGTATTCCTTAAAAACATTGTTCCTTAGATCCATTAATACAGAAGGTGCATTAGTCAATCCAAATGGCATTACTGTAAACTCATAACCCGTACCTGGTTCGAATTGCTGTCTTTGGAATGTCTTCCTTCTTTACACACAACTAATGATATCCATATCAAAGTCCGATCTTTGAAAAGTATTGGGCACCATGAAGTTGGTAAAATAAATCATCAATGTAAGGTATGGGATACTTGTTCATTATTGTTATATCATTGATCTCCCTTTAGTCGATGCACAACATCATAGATCCATATTTCTTCTTAACAAAAAGGATAGGGGCTCCCCATGGAAAAAAAACTAGGGCGAATAAATCACTTATTACTCAATTCCTATAGCTGTTTATTTAGTTCATGTAATTACATAGTGGCTATTCTTTAAGGGGTCTTCGATATAGGACTTGAATCATGAATTAAATCAATGGAAAACTCAATTTCTCGTTCAGGAGGATGTCCAGGTAAATATTCTCTAAACACATCTATGTATTTTTTTACAATAGATACATCCTCTATTTGAACATTCTTTTCCTCACCCACAGTTATTTCACTATCTTCCACCACGATAATTTAATTTAGTTGTACTACTGGGGGTAGATCAAGATAAGAATCAGGTCGTGATGATTCTTCTCTAATGATATGGTGTTCTTTATCATCATCATCAAAAATCATAACCTCCTTTTTCTTATGATAAATATTCACATCATGGTCCAAAATCCAATCCATACCAAGGATTATGTCAAATTAAATCATAGGTATGATGATGAGATCAGCGGATAAAGAACATTTTTGTGATCTAATGGGGACTGAATCACAAAACTTTATTGCAATGATACCTCCCTTAGGAGTTTTGACTGAAAACACCCTTGTTAAATCAAATTCTAAATATCTAATTTTTCTAGAAAAATGGGATGATATGAGACAATATGATGATTCAGAATAAAATATTACATTTTACAAACTTGATGAAAACATTAAATTATCTACCACCACGTCTTTCAGAGATTATACCACAACAGTAGTGATAACATAAGCCTATCCTTGATCCCTTGGCATTTTCTGAGTTATGTTCCCCTGTCACATAGGACATTAATTTGCATAATGTCTCATCTCCTAGCAATTGTATCATTGAACATCGGTAGCTTCTTTCTTCCCCTTGAAATCACGAGCTTAGTGGCCTTTTTCACCACACCTGTAACAGAATACCTTTCCCTTCAAGCAAGTACCATGGTGTTTATTCCCACATTTAATACATGATGGATATTAAACTTTTCCATTCTTCCCCTTATTTCCATTTCTGGAGTGAACATCAAATCTATTCTTCTCTTTCTTTTCTTTAATATCGTAAGACGTAGAGAATTATTTTTCTTTCTTTATGGAACATGAGACAAAATCTTCCTACAATGAGAAGGTTTGTGAGACTAATACTTGACATAGAAATGTATTTAACCCATTAAAAAGATGTTAAATATTACTTCTTGGGTTACATATATAATATGTAGCATACCTTGATATCCTTGTAAAGTTAGCATCATACTTTGCGACATTCTCATCTTCCTTTTGTCTCTAACTCAGAAATTTCCTTACCATATCTTCTTTATGGTCACGAGGAATGTTTTTTTATAAGAAACGATCTTTGAACTCCCTCCATTACATATTGTATACTTCAACATCTTCCTTTCTATTTTGAATCAATGACCACCATTGATATGCTTCTCGAGTGAAGCGGTAAACTGCCATGACAACTTTTTCCCTATCACTACTCCCTAAGGCAAGGAATATTTTCGCTATGGAATTTATCTATTTCTCAGCTACTAAGTTATTTGTAATCCCATTGAATGTTGGTGTTTTATTCCTCATGAAGAGATCTATCTTTGATCCTCCACGCTGTGGATCAGGGTGCTCCATACGTGTAAGGTTATTATTCATAACCTGAGTGAGTTGTCCCAGTATGGTGATTAGCTGATCAACACCAGTTGCATCACCAGATCCACTATAATTATCTTGAGCATGAGGGAAATCCCTATATGGAGTGCATGCATTGATACAGTTTCATTTTCTTCCACTAGGCACCAATTGTAAACAATGGCATAAACTAGATCAGTTTATGAATCAAAATACATAATTCCATACTGGTAAAACACTTAACATAAATTGATCTATTTATGGATATAATCCATAATCATAAAAAAAATGTTTTTCATTGAAGAGTTATATACTCATAAACCCTTCATAATGGTTTGTAAATAAATTGAGAATTATCCTAATAAAATACCATGGGAGTGTCGTAACCAAGAGTGCAGCAAGGACCGTTGTCGTGCACCATTTCCCATTCGATTCTAGCTCAAAGGGGTGCTTTCAGGTTTTAACCCTTGGTACATCTCTGCTTGAGCCACCTCTACCTACTCGTATCCACACAGGAATGTATTCCTAAAAGATCTCAAAAAATATCTATAATTACAAAATTCTAGGATGTTCTTCTATACTAATCCTAAAAGCCTATTTTATGTATAAGTTCTCTAATCAGAGTTTATCTAAATCTATCTCCCATGGTTTCTACTAAACTTCCTATGATACCAACTGTAATGCCCCGACCCCAATTACCCATAGTCATTTCATTATTACATAACATTGGAATGATAAAAAAAGATCAAGTCTCAAAGGACCAATTAGTTTAGTAGCCTTGGAAACACTAGATACATTTATAAAGATTACATTACATAATAAAGTGAAAGATACAACAACAAATTGTCTCTACACTCATATCCCTCTTATAGTATCCCTGTATGCCATTCATAAAATACTTCTTCATATCGTGGGAAAAATAAAACATAGAAAGGGGTGAGCTCAAATGCCCAGTAAGGATAATAATATAGTAGAGACTTTCATAAATAAGCATAAACATTTAAGGAAATGTATAACTAAAACAAAACCCTTTTCAACATCATCTTTAGCATAATATGGTGGAAATAAAATGAAATAATTCTTTTTACTCATTCACATGGATATTCTACAAGTCGAATAATCACATTAAATATAAATAACCACTTTCATAATGATGGAATGCATAATTCCAGACTATCATAACCATATATCCATGGCCTTATGCCAAGACTACAAATATGATTTTGTCAAGGCCTTGTTCTAAGACACTAGTTTGTCTCATGAGACATACCGATGCATCAAAGAGCTATAGCGGTCTATGCCCGTCACTTATTAAGTCCAATGCATTCCTCATATGAACAGGTTTAAACATAACATAAACATTCATCCTAAAACTAGTATATGAAATGCCAATACTTTCTCTATAAACCATGAATGGTATAAAAATAACACATCCATAATTATAAATATCACAAAACCTTTAATACTATATGGAAGTTTTGTATCATAATAAATCTACTTCAAATAAGCTTAAAATCCATCAAAGGATGTTGACATAGATGAAATCAAAACTATTTGAGGGAAATATCTCATTTTTTTAATCATTTAAAAGTCAAATAATTATAAAAGAAAAAATTTATTTTGAAAATAGTCTTATAAGCTTGTAAGGGAATCATCAAATATTTTATAAGACATAAAATGGCCGCACCAGTTGTAAAAGTTAAAAAAAGACATTCTTACCTTAATTCGGTCGAAAAGGTTAAAATGGACCTTCTTTGGAAAATGATTGAAAGATTCCATTATAAAATTCTTATAAAAGTCAAACAAGAGAATAAATGACTATAACCCATATTCTATAAAATAGTAAGAATTTTTGGAAATATATTTTTAAGAAACATGGATGTGGATGATAATGAGGTCCTAGTAGATAATTACGTATAAACAACCTCGGATAATTGAGAGATTGTGAGATAAATCCTTAGCTTGTACTATTACTTGGTCAAGGGTAGGTTAACCTCATGTATAATGGTGAAATAATTTTTACTAAATTATAAAATGATCATATACATTAGTATGATATCATATATGATCTTTTAACATTGCTTTGAAACTAATATCATAGTATTATCATCATTTGGGGTGTTAAGTTACTCATTTTATTTTATATGTTTTGTTACATAAGTCATGTTTGTTGTTGATAGGTTTTATCTTATACATATACAAAATGATATCAAGTCCTTAAACATTATATTTAATCATCAAATTAGAATTATACTTGAATGGATACGATTGGGAATTATTCTCATCGCATTCGTGGAGACGGTAGTCCGTACGTACACACGAGCGACAATATCATTCTTTTGATATTAAAATAATATATAATTGGAATTTATATCATATATATATAATCATTATCATGTTATATTTATTATTTAAATCAATTACACATCACTATCATACCCATCCAAATAATAATGTTTTTAATAACAATTACACCACAATGTGGAGACGGTAAGCCGTACGTACGCACTTATGGTGACATGTCATTTAAAGGATGGATAGATTATAGAATATGGTTGTACCATATTTATAATAAGATCAAATTATATATAATATACTGGATTTATTATTTTTGAATAGAAATTACAAAGAAAGAAGCAGTTGAAGAAGAAAGGAACTAGAATGAGGGTGGTGAAAACATTACCTTTTCTTCCGGTTCTTCCTTTTGATTTGATCAAAAGGTCTCCATAGGTTGGCTTTCTGATCAAAATAAGGCCTCTAAGTCTAAGTGAGGATAGTTGAGAGAATATTTTGGTAGGGTTTGGCCGAACCAAAAGGCTTTGAGGGTGAGAATTTGAGAGAAGGTGGAGTGCCCTTTTATAAGAGGGGTGAGGGGCACCTTAAAAAAAGCTAGAAATATTATTTTATAATAAATTCATATTCAGTTTATAATGGATAAAAGTGTATTATTTAAATTTTAAGGTGTATATAGGTCTACAACCACTAAACCAATAGGTTTTAGATTGGTTTGGGTCACTCTATTAACCTTATCATTTAGTTTTAACTCTTAGTTTATTATTTTAACATTTACCATGTCTCTTTGTATTTTTATAATAAATAGATAATAAACTACTATTTACATCAAAGAGACCCCCAAGTGGTCCATTAATTATACACCTCTCATGATTTATGTCCTTTGGATGAAACTTAAATTTTTAGTAATAGAATATCAACTAATAATATAATATTTGTTTTAAAAACTCATTTTTGTAAATTTTGACAATATTTAATAATTGATTTTTGTTAAAGTCTTAAAAAATTTATTAATTAGAAAAAAAATCTTTTCGGAAATCCTAACATGTCATATTAACCATTAAAATTATTTTATGTCATCAAAACTTTCAAATTATATTTATTTGCACATTTATAATACTAATTATTTGAATATTTCATTAATAAGGAAAATACTGCATCATAAATATGTCATAAATTAATTAAATTATCCCATGTATAAAAATTATAAATAAAATACCATTATGTAGGAAACTATTATTTTATTTCTAGTGAATATTTATAGTAAAAAATATATAATATATAACCCTATGTGAAAATTGTTTTTCTAAAAATATATGCTTATGTCATTTTTGTATTTACTTTAACTTAATTAATATAAAGTGTCCTTATCACATAAAAGAGGATCCATGGGGTCCCAAAATTGACCCAAAGAAGCCCCTGGTTGGAAATTTATCAACCAATAGGGTTATAACACGTTTTAGGGTAAATTATTATTATTATAATTTTAATTTTTTACCCTTATTTACCGGATTCACACTTTAACAATGGTAAATAAAATATTTACTGAAATAATTATTCAAAATGTCTAAAAATAAGAGTTACCTATTTAAAAAATTTGGAAATAATTATTCAAAATATGGAATACAATTTTCCAAATTCAAAACAAAGAAGTTGTAGAAATTAATTTAAAATTAATTCCCGCTGTCAAAATAAAAATTGTGTTTTTAAGAAATAATAATTATCAAAAGATTGTCACTTGTTTATGTCCGGTTTAAATGTGAAATTATGTCAACTAACCAACATTGTTCTAAATGGTAAAAATAAACTACAAATATAATTTAAAACAACTAGAATTCATAATTTATCACTATTAATTATTTCCATTAAAAATGTTGTTTTTAATTAAAATTTAGTAATTTTCACTATTCATAAAAATATATAAGTTATCTGAAATGTACCCAAATTTCACCCTAAGCTAATTTCTATATTCTAAAACAAAAAATGAAGTCGATTATGAATGATTAAATTTATAAAATTTCAAAAATTGGGTATTACTAATCATAATGGTTACTTTGTTTGTTCACAGTGTGTTAGAATCTCAAAGTTGCGTACAATGCAAGCTATTTCATTATTCAAAGAGAAGCATACCGTGGAAGCTTTGGGTGTTACAGACTATACATAATGAATTTTTCATTCCCTATTGGTGGAATCAAGAGTTTTATGATGTGATAAATATTGACATAATGAAAATTCCACGTGATTTTTATGGTTTAGGACACATTTCAAATTTATATCCTCTATCACTCATCACCAGTAGTCGTGCATCAAAGGTATCATATACCTTATCCATCATAGGATATTTTTGTATTAAACCATTTGAAATATGCTCAATTATTTTTCTATTGAATTTGATATCCACTAAGTTTCTTTTAATTTCTAATACTCATTTCATTATTTATTCCACTGAAGATAGTTTTATTTTTTTGTGAGATATATGGAATATTTTTACGGTATTACTGAATTATTCAATTTTATTGTATTCTATCTCAATTCAATGACTAAAATCTTATTAATAATAATCTATAAATATATGGTAGGTTCTTTAGTTACTTTTTACTAGTAGTATAATTATATTTATCATAATTTTTTCACTCCTCTACCTGATATAGTAATCCCTTCCATATGTTTAATAAATGAAATTAAATAATAAAACCATGTTTACAATATATATAGATCCCTGTGAATTTAAATCATAATTTGACAACATTAAATCTATCCTCCCTAAAGGATATGTGTTTAATAATTTAATAAGTGCCTCATGGCATGATTTAATGGGAAACACAAATGAAGATGTCTGAAACCCCCCGATCATGTTTATAATGCTTTTCTTAAATGGTAAGAGTTTTCATGATAGATAAATTCATACCCCTATATCAAATTGTGGGATATAAAAGTGTCCCAACTAAATCATTCATGCATTTTCACATTATGATTTTAAAAATTAAATTTGTAAATGAATATCAATGTGCCATGAGTGAGACATTGGTTATTTAATAGAGTATTTTTAAGAGATCATTGGGTGTATGAATAAAGTACATTACTGATAAGGCATACTTGGTTTAGTAGTGGATTACATTGGATGAGATCAATGGGAAATGTTTCAAATCTATTTAATGAGCAATACATAATCCAGTATGTGGAATATCATGGAAGGGCTCTGAGAGTTATTCCTTTGCACCATAATGAGAGTTATAATAGTGTTTCACTTAATGACCGCTTTGGAAAGGATCCTATGGGTTTGGATTACTATATTACTCCTAGAGAAATACATGTATTACTCCATCTAGATCACCTTGTAGAAGATGAAGAATCATATTTATTATGAAATAATTAATCCTTTCATGATGTTTAATAAGGTTTCTACGAAGAGGAGAAAAAATATTCGGGTCAACCCATGTTTACACTTGACTTATGAAGTCCTGGTTAGATTTTCCCTACATGTATACCAGTAGAATTTTTATACAGACACATAGAAACACACATTAGCACACACACACACACATATAATAACATTAACATTTATACTATAACTATAATGAATGAAATTATTTTTTTCATGTCCAACATAGGACAAAACAGGTAGTATCAATCATGTATCCTTTGGGGAATCCAAAATTATGTGTTTTATTTATTTATTTCACTGCCATTAGACTTGAATACAAATTGGTAATTGTATATAAATAGAATGGATTGATATAAACCCCATTGGTGGTGGCCTACTGAGAATGTACCACAACCAGTTTGGGCTACCTATGGTACATAAATAAACTTTATGGTTTCAAGGACAGCCAAAAGGAAATGGGCATATTATCATATTTATCTTTTAGTACTATGATAGATTATGATACTAGTTGACCAAGAGACAATAATGATGATAATGGAGGTAAGAAAATTTATTTTAATTTTTTTCATAGCCTATTGGATATGAATATACCCTTGAATCGTGTTAACATCCTTTTTGTTGAATCATTACATGATCATCATTTTGGTATATGACATTGATATACTTCTACCATATTTATTATGATGATTTATTATTATAATAATATTTTTCATACTATTTCTTATAGTAATCATAATTATTGACCAATGTGGGGCATGCATAGCTAGGCTTGAGGACATGTGGCCGACCACCAAGGGGAACTACTTTGTGGCATCATGGTTAGGATGATACAATGTAGTATCATTAGTTATTTTTTATTTTTCATTAATATGTGAGTATTATAAATGATACTATTATTCTTTTTTGGAATTGGTAATGAACATGTGCATAGGAGTACCTTTTCTATATATTTAAAAAACCCAAATTACATTGGAAGAGATATTGTTGTCATTATTTATGCATGTTATAGTTGTTTTGATTTCACTAATGTGTCATGCAAATATCATATAAAATTTTTATATTTATATTATTATTATTATTGAATCCTTTTTTGATTTTCCTAGAATGAAAAAGAGTAATAATATCTGGGAACCTTAATAAAACTTATGGATTCCCATTTCATGCATTATTTTATTCCATTTAGGTATATTTTATTATTTTATTGCCTATATTTCGTAGAATTTATGTGAGTTTCTTTGTAATTATATATGGTCATTCACTAATTATTCATTTTTACATAAAATAATTATGTTAATTAATGTTATTTCCTCAATATAAATGGTTTTTTTAATATATATTGATGATTCCTCATAAATTAACCAAATATACCATATTGATCCATGAACCATTGGTTTTACAGAATGAAGCATTAGATTATTTGATTACATGAATTCAAATTGATTTTTAAGTATCCGTTATTTATATAAATTGGGAATGATTATTCATTTAATCAGATTAAGATAAAAATAATGATACATTCTTTTTCCTAATGTAGTGGTGAAGATATAGTTACAAAACATACCAATTGATAATTAAAAAGAGTGTGATTCTTTATAAATTTGAAATTATGATGCATATAACTGTATTGTGATATAAATATAAATATTTATATATATATATATGAATAAAAAATTATATGCATTAATTCTTTTTAAATAAATGGATAATATTAAATGGGATGAAATTGAAAATTATCAGGTGTTTTCTTATACACCTTGCAATTGAAGCTACATATACCAGAAAATATTTGTTGTAATGTGGGAACATGACCCTAAAATGAACATATTTATGGTAAGTAAGCATTGAATTTTGGGAATAATTGGATCATTAATATCACGTAGAGTTATATTTATTAGTAGTAGTTGAGATTTCACTTGATTTTAGGAATGATTTGAACACATAAATTCATGTTTCCTTACATTAAAATGTAGATAAATCATATATGACATTGGAATTGGTAATTTTTTTAGAAATTCTACCAAAATTTTGATGAGTCATACTCCATGTGGGTGGTGATTATCATGATCTAGAGGTAGTGTGCCATGAGAAATAGTATTACATATGATCGAATCATTGGAGAAACATCATATTAGTCCTCAAATTAGAAATAACTCATTCCTTTCAGAGAGATTCATGAATTTCATATAGTCTCTACAAGGGTCTATATAACCTATCCCAAATATGGAAGAATTGGAATTGGAATTTTCACATTGATATTCTCATATATTCTCTTGGTATAGTAGTCTATAGGCTGGGAAATCATGGATAGAGTGATTGATATTCATCCCGGATATCATAGAGCTGACTCTAGAGGATAGGGTAAAGCTTGTTGCCTAATACTACACGATTCTACTAATAATTGGTGGGATATCATATCATATGATTATTGTCACTAGGGTATGTTCTGGGTGTACATGAAGATCAATTTCTATGATTATATACTTCCCCCAAAAATTGGATTAGGACCTTGATGAATAATTTATATACCTAGAGTTTGGTGCAATAACTGGGTTGGAACATTCGTCTCATTTTATATTGTTTTTGTGGTTTTTGCAAACACAAACATGTGAGGAGTTGATGACTAAGAGAAGGTTTAAGGATGGTAATGGAGACACCATCTGATCATAGGTGACTATCATTATATTGGTTATCATATGAGAGATAGTGAAGGGGTATGTCATCACTGAGTGGAACCTAAGGAAATATTACAACATGAGTTAGGGAGGTTTTACATCAAGGAAGGGAGGAGGTTCTTAGAGTGGTAAGATATGGAATTTTTTTTTCATCAAGTAAACAATAGAATAAAGAATGTAATGGATAGTTTTTGGGTGTGTCACCAGTGTAACATGTTAATCCATATGAATCCCTATTGTAATAGGGACCTAATCAAGTGAAGAGATAATGGATGGATGTGTCACCAGTAGAATATTTTCTGAACATTACCTATAATTCCACTTGATAAGGTATATGTACTGACAACACATTCAGGTACAGGTCCAAGATCTCCATTATAGGAAGGTTTTTGGGATTCTAATGGATGATTCTGTAGATGATCTTGGCCAAGCAGAGGTATCTAGACTTATGAGGTACGATGCAAACTGATAATTGAATCCAATGTTAGTTAGTTTGTAACTCAGGGACACAGATCATGACATATTTAGTTAGTGAATCCTACTATTGTTGATTAGTATATAGGTCCTTCTATTGTGTTAGGTAATATTATAGTATCCTTTAATTTTGTTTCTATACTATATGATATGTGTATCACAATACTTATATGTTATAATTGTGTAATGACATAGGTTGTAAATAGAGTAATTTTACGGTGTTATGTCCTTAGATACACCTATAGGGATGTCTGGGGAGGGTATATTATATAGAAGTTATTTACCACATGATGTTGGATAATATGTCTTCCTTTGGAATCTTTTTCCCTCGATAATATGGAAAATGATGTAATTCTCATGATGGATTGGTTTGATCCATACCATGCCAATATTGATTACTATCATCAGAGTGTTTATTTCATATTATGTAAGTGAAGAAAATAGGTTAATAAGGGTTAATGGGGTTTTCAGGATAGTTGAGCTAGATTAGATCATCATGTGTTTGGAGAAGGGATATAAAAGTTATCTATTTTATTTATGATTGATCTGGGAATGTATATTTTTCAATTCCCTCGTAAAGCAGATTGTTTGAGAGATTTTTTTCCTTGATGAATCACCTAGTAAAACTATGGTATGATAGGAATAATTCATTATTGTTATAGTATAAAGGTTTCCACCATTGTTTATTCCTCCATATATGATGGAACCAAGAGATCTCCACAAACTCAAAAAAGAATTTATGAAACATGGACCTTAATTGTTTAATATGAACAAGTACCACACTATCATGTTTAAATATCTATTTTACTATGATTGTAGACTTTACCCTCTTTTTTTTGCATGAATTCCCTATTATTGAGCCAGCATATGGTTGATATCTCGTATCCACATCCTCATATAGATGACATATTCCACTACCTCAAAGGAGAGATGGTTTTAACTAATAACGTATTGAGTTCCGGTTACCAGTAGTTTTTTTTAATCCATCTGAAATACGATGTATATTTTTCCAAATTAGATATGAAAAGTATGAGTATATTTTTATTCTTATTGGATTTTGGAACATGCATGTAGTTTTTATGTATTTCAAGACTCGAGTTTTACACCTCTATTTAGATTCAATTGTTGATATCCTCATTCATGATACTATAGTTTATCCTCTTCCCCATAATGATAGTGAAAAACGGATAGATATTTGGATAAATAAACATAGATACCTACAATTGTATTCTATGATAAAAATACCATTGTATGGTAGATACGGTTAAATAAGAGGGTCGTAAAATTTATGAAGAAGGAATGTTGGTTGAACCAGAGAAATAAAGAATAATAGTTTCCAATGAGAAACCCAAAAAAATATTTGACATATAATTTTTCATAGGGATAGATGGATGTTATTGGATTTTATTTAGGACTATTCATGATGAGTATCACCTCTCAAAGCCTTTACTAAAATAGGTGATATATTTATATGATCAGACACATATGAGATAGCCATTCAAGAGTTGAAAGGGAAAACAAATTCTATGTTGATCTTGATTAATCTAAAGGGTGGAAGAAGTTATATAATTTTTTTGAGGCATCACGAATCAGTCTTTGAGAATTTTTGTTGTAGGGAGATCTTGTCATATCATATAGGTCCCACAATATGTGTCCTTACTAGTAGAATTACTCTATGTATTCCCTCTATATAACAGATGTGGTTCATGCTCTACGACATTGGAGGTATTATTTATTGGAAGAAATTTTCATAATTAACATAGAAAATAAAAGTAACTAGAAAATTCCACATAGTGGGACCTACATTTTAGGTAGAGTAGGTGATTATATAAATTTAGTCCTTAGATATTGAACCAACTAATAACCCCAGAAAAGGAAATGTTGTACATGGCACGCTAAGATGGAAGACCCAAAAAAAATATCCAAGAGGAGACTATTGAGTGAATGTTAATGGACATATATTATGAGATGAACAAAGAGTTTCATAAATATAATTGGTAGATTATTTTGGTTGTATTAGCAGTGTCATCCTCCCTTCTAAAATGGATTAGGATGAGACAACCTTCTAATCATGAGGGAGATTTTGTAAGAGATAACACACCGCTAGGTTGGGTTGTTGATGATAATGAGAGGATACAATTTATTAGAATTTTTGTGTGCCTTTAGAAATACTACAACACCCCATGATTCTATTGTCTGTACCTTTTTAAATTTAACAACATTGATAGCTTATGTTATATGAAACAACGAGAATAAAAACCCAAATATATTACTTATATTATTATTTAAAAGGAAATCATATCCTAACCATTAAATTGGTGGTTATAAATAAGACTAAAAATAATATGAAAATATATTATTGAATTCATTGTTCTCTTATTAATTATAAATAAATATTAAAACTAACTTAATTTAAAGAAATTATTATTATATGAACTATTATTATGCATGAAAAGTTTTTTATCCTACTACGTATAATTAATTACAACCAATGACTGATCATAATTAAAAATATATATAATATATTATATATAGTGTTTGAAATTATGCCTATATATTTTCTAGACATGATATAAGAGAAAATCCAATTTTACACAAAAAATGTATATTTATAAAAAAACAAATATATTTCCTTTTGAAGGAATACTTGTGATAAATATAATTTTTGAAAATTTATAAAATTATATTTCATAAAATAAACTCATTATTAAAGTGAATAATTAAAAAAATTACATTCATTGGTATATTGGTATTTTTCAGAAATGTTTCATGTAATGATGAATATTAATGAAATAGTGAATTTTAATTATAAATATATTTTCAATATAAATAATAATAGTGTTAGATTTTATTTTTATATATTTTTATACTATGATTAAATCAAATTTATTCAGTCAATCAAATATTTTTCTTTGGAATCAATTTTACATTTAATTTGGATATAAAATCATTTCATTCTTTGGAACATTTTCACTAAAAATACTCTCTCCTTCTATTAAAGATATTGATTTTATATTAATTGATGAATATTCAATGATTTTAATTTTGAAAAATGTGTTCATTATTTTGAATCAGCTGGTATAAATTATGTTCACAAGTTCTATTTATTTTTGTACATTATTTATTGTAACATTATAATATATATTTTTTGACCAATAATATGTAAATTGAATAATTAATGGAAAAATAATATTATAAATATTAGAGAACTACACTAAAATATAACCTAATTTTATTGGATGAGTTATTTTAGTCCAAAATAATAATTCAGATAATTTTATTTCTTCTTGGATCCACTTTTAGAAGGTTATTCCTTTTTAAAAAATTATTCGAAAGAAATTCCAATATGTCACACAATTGTTTTAATAATTGTTACATTTTTTAAATATGGTTACCCTGAAGAAAAATTAGCTATAAATTTTTGTTGGAAATAGGAATTGTTTATCTTCGCAATGATAATTATTTTAATTCCTTATGAATATATAATTATATAAATTATAAATTAATGATGATGTATTATTCGTTTAATTAGTGGAAAAATAAAAAAAAATTATTAAAAATGTTAAAATATATATAAATTGATATAATTAATGTAATAAATACATTTTATAGATTATATACACATATTATAGATTTATTAAAGGTTTTGGTTCATTTATATCATGTTGTTATCATATTTTTAAAATGTCATGTCAAAAATATTGTTAAAGTTGAAAATAATGAGATTTTCATAAATAATATTTTTTAAATGATATAAAATTAAAAAAAATTAGAAAGTTATCACCTAATTTTCATACAGTAAAAAATTTCATCAATGATCCATTTATGTTTATTTTTTATTTTTAATGTAAATATATTAACCATTGCAGAATAAAAATTCATGTTTTCATGATAAGAGTTAAATGGATTAAATAAGGGTTAATGACAAAAGATAAGATTAATAATATTACCTAAACATATAACAGAATATGATATGATAGGATTTAATCCCATAATCATCTCTTTTTATAAATAAAACAATTTTGATTGATTTGGAATTGAAAATAAATTTACATTCTTTTAATATATTTAGTGTTTCCAAAAGTGCCTCTTACCTCGATTATAATAGGGAACCTCATCCCTCATTTACTCAAAAAAAAATTAACCTTATTTATCAGAAACTCCCCCTAAAAATCTCAAAACATACCTAAAAATAACATCTAATCTACCCATTATGCATAAATCCGACCAATAATGTCTTTTGGAATAAAACGGAAAGAGTTACCCGAAAATGATGTATCATTTTTCAATATTCTCATCAATTCATTTCATTCTCAAACCATTAAATTATTATTATTAATTTATTATATAATTACCGTATTTTATTTAAAATACTGTTACGTTTTTATGTATGTATTTTTACCTATATTTTTAGACACATCTATCAAATGGGATACACAATCATCATTTGTGTGAATAGTGGACTACCGTCCCATGAAAAGATGTCATTCCATCTTCCCGTAGAGCATTAATGGTTAGAATAATGATTGATTTATATTATAAAAATAATGAATATATATATATGTGATATTTATAATGAATATATGTGTTTTTATTTCTTATTTAACATGTACCTTTATACATTCCATTTTGCGGGAATACAATAACTTCGTTTATGGACGCGTGGACTACCACCTTCTCAGAGTGATGTGATTTTTCACATAATACACAAAATGTTTTAATGATAATTTTTATAAGAATATGTGACATATAGGATCATAATATGAAAAATTAATTATAATATTCCCCATTTACTTTTTATTCTTTTAATGGGGTAAATAGTGTTCATGCATACAAACAACCTACCATATCCCTGAATGGTGCATTTCATTTTTCATCACCAAATTTTATGTAATATTTTAAATGAATATATAATTAATATATACATGTTACATTTTGGTCATTGATTAAATTATGGAGATGAAAAAATCATTATCTAAATAATAGGACAAGCCATTAAAAAGTCAAAACATATTCAAAAAGGAAATGCAAGTTAAAGGATTTTCATCTCACTTTTACCTTACAAAAGATAAATGTTATGTTCACCACTTATTTTTTATATGGGATTATATTTACCATTAATGTATATTATGATGTTAACCTTGAATATTATGTTATTTTCCAATGAATATAATTTATTTTTCCTTCATGTGGCATATGATTAGATTGATTATAAATTGGTAAATGTTTATTTCTGAGTCCAATATAATTCGAGATTTTATATGTTAAAGTCTAAATTAGGTAATATTGAAATTTCATTTATAGGTTATAAATTTCATTTTTCAGAATTCATTTTAATAGTGTTTAAAATAATTCTTGCTAACAATTTTATTTTTTTACAAAAAAATTGAACAAAATTATTTTTTATTGTTTTCTAAAAAAGAATCATCATGAATTTTATGACAGAAATATATATAAAGATTTTTTTTTATAAATTATACTTAATGAATAAAATTTATCATCATCATAAATCTATAATGTTTTTATGATTACCTTAAAATTTTATATGGTTCTTTTTAATTATAATATTTTCTTTTATAACCACACGTTGTCTTAAATAAATGATTTAAAATTTGTATGGATATTCTCATCTCAGTAGTATATTTTTGAGATAAAGTCATATTAAAACATTATTTATTTTTTATGTTGTATGTATAGAAAAAATTTATATAAAATATCCTAAATCCCATTTTCTTCATGGTTTTCAATTCATTTAATACGGTATTGGGCACATGTCTTTAAAATCTTTTTTCAAATCAATTATTCAGCATTTAAGAATGCCTTGGACTGGTACAATATGGGTTGGGGAATCTCTAAATTAATCCCCTCGAGGCATCAATAGTTATAGGATAATAATATATTTTCCAAATCATATGGGTTTCTATAAGATATGATAAACCTCCCCAGGATTGGTTTTGAAGGAAAATGTAACATATAACATGGAAAAAAGGTGTTTAACAATTATTCATTTCCTCTGTTCAGAATATAGTTATTATTATTATTATCCATTATATTATTTATTTTAAATTGTCTTCGCATGCATTTAAATAAAAATTTATTTATTAAATGGAATTTGTTTCAATTATATAGCAATCCATATTGATTATTCCTTATCATGTTGTTTGAATGGAATGTACTTTCAGTTATTAATATTTCCATATAGATTTGTTCTCATTGATTCCTTATTGTTTCAATTTTAATTTACCATAAAGATATTTTTAGATCTATATAATTATGTTAAAATTACCTATGATTCACTAATGTGTGATAAAAAATTTATATAATGATACATTAGATGTAATAGAGTCATTATTGGAACAAATTATTACAAATGGTGTATAACTTTAAAATACCAAACTCTAGTAAGTAACTAATTTACCAAGAAAAATAAACTATATAGTTCCTTGGAATTTGAATATTATATATTTTCCACTTTTATGCTGTAAGAAATAGGTGGTAAGCCTCTATAGTGGAGGCATTAAATTTTTAACTGGGCAACTTGAGTAGAAACCTTGCGGACAAGATTTTGGAAAACAATGTGTATGGAACACAATCCATTAGTATAATATGTGAGAAAATTCTATTTACAGAATAATGTATTTTCAACTTATGGAAATATTTTTAAAGGTATGGATAACCATTAGGGTTTACATGATCATTGTCTTTAAAGTAATTATAGGTTATTGTATTATTAGGAATACAAAATGAAATGTATGAGACAACCTTTGTAGTTAAAAAGTTTTCTTAATTTGGAAGATTATAAAGTCAATTTAGATTATTTTTATCACATTTTTGGATAATATTAAAAATGTTTTAGAAAAAGGAAAACCCACATGCCATGTCACAGCTCGTAGCATCCATAAAGGTTGTAGGGTTTGAACCCAAAACCAAAGGGTGACGAGGGTGCAACACCTACCAATAGCCTATCTGATGTACAGGTTAACATGATAGTTTTATTTGAAATTGATTATCGATAATGATTATTTCTATTTTATGGAAATTAGTGTTTTCAAATACTTAACCATAATATTTGAAAATGTTATGGTGATTAAGTGATAGATGTTATTTTGGAATTCAATCACTATTTTGAGAGTCCTATAAGATTAATGTAATAAAAATATATTGTGGAATAAACGGTGAATTTTATTTTTGATTCAAATGTAATTTTATTATAGACTTATAGTGATTAGAATTATTTATGGAAATGATTAGTTTAACTTGTAGATTATGGGATTTAAGAAATTAAATTTTTGGTATTAGACAATAAGAGTGAGTGATGTTATTTGGAAGACTATATGCATGAGTAATTATGATTTTATAGTTTCAAAAGTAGTATATTATATTAATTAAGTAAGACAGTTATTTTATGAATATTTAATGTAGAACATTTGGGTACTATTGTTTAATTTTTGAGATTAACTTTTTTCAACATATATTAGTTTATTATTTTTGGGAATTATCTTATCATATACTGATAATGTATTTTCTGTTTAATGTATAAATAATGGATGAATAAGTAGTAATAATTTATGTATATTTTGATCTATTAATGTTTATTCATGTTCATTCGGCAATAAAAAATTATATTAAATACACATTGTTTAGAGAAAATGAAGAATTTGTGGTGGAAATTTTTTAGAGGATGAAAATCCAGTTGACAAGTAATTATATTTTCATATGTTATCATACAATATATTATTATAATTCCTAAACTCTATGAATACTATCATGAAACAAAAATGTTCTCTGTTTACTTTACGCTCTACAAAATCAATTTCCATTTATCCCATAATAAATTTGTGTTTTTGTGATTGTTAAAAATCTCTTTTCCACGTTATCTATCACACACCATGAGAACATGATGATTGGATTTCTATTTTATGCCCATGTTATAATTTTAAACTATATATACCCAATTTTAAATCCATAATTTTGTGGTGACTATCATATTTTGGATTCCCTTTTTTTATTTGGATGTATTATTTACTATATTTCTGATGTGGGATTCAAAAAAGAAATATTCAATAATAATATTTTGATTTTTTGAATGAAATTTGACATTACAAGGATGTAACTTATTAAAGGATGTCAGAATGTAACATACAAAGAATATATGGTATTTCCCTCTTAGAATTTAACTTATTCGAAAACTTTTGTTTAATTGAACATCGAGCATAAATGAACCACAATATACTATTAATTTTTTTATGTAAATTGAAATCATCTCCTATTAGTTAAATTGGGGGTTATGAACTCAAGTATCTATCAAATGAAAATATTTTATTTAATTCATGGGATACAAATTCATTATAAATAAATTTATAAATTAATTTAATATAAATGGAATGTTTTTAAACATACTATTATTTTGAGCTAAAAATGTTTTATATAATTAAATAAAAGTAATTACAATAAATGAATCAAATTGGTTAAATTTATATATAATATATTCAACATAATGGTTAATATTAATCATATGTGTTTTCAAGACATGATATTAGGCAAAAATGACTTTTACACATAAAAGATATATTTTTATAAAAATACATTTTTACCAGCTTTTGATGGTGCACTTGTTTTAAATATAGTTTTTTAAAATATTATAAATTATACCTGAAAAATAATATACATCTTGTAAATATTAATATCATGAATTAAATTTTTTTATTTTAGGTATTTTTCAAAAAATATTCATGTTTTCATGATTAGTAAAATAATAATGATTTTTAGTTGAATATTTTTATCTAAATAATATCTTGTGTCAAATTAAAATTTTACATGGTTTTAAAATATAATTAATTTTTATTTTTATCATTTAATATAATTAAGGTCATTGGGATCAATTTCAGATTACATTTAGACATGAAAACATTTACCTCCATTAAATGTTGTCACTTAAAAAACATGTTTTCTCATCTCTTCAGGGTGATTAAATTTAAATTAATTAATGAATCTTATGTATATGTAATATTGAATAATGAATTCCATATTTGGAATCAGTGGGTATGTTTTATGTAAATTTAATCCTCTTAATTTTTAAGAATTATGAATACGTAATTTAGTAATTTATTGTATTACAATAGTTAAAGGTAAATCAACTAATTAAGGGTAAAAATAATAATATAAATATTATAAAA
The DNA here is from genome assembly GCA_963277665.1 of Viscum album. Taxonomy (NCBI): domain Eukaryota; kingdom Viridiplantae; phylum Streptophyta; class Magnoliopsida; order Santalales; family Viscaceae; genus Viscum; species Viscum album. The sequence goes on along the minus strand of OY728151.1, from coordinate 1,164,861,446 downwards.
TTACACTAAAACATGTCCTAAACTTATTATATTAGTTATTGACAACAAAAATCATCCATGGGATGATTTTAGGGCCGATTGTAGCAAATTGGATGAGTTTAGGCCCATTATATTATTTTAATCTAATGAAATACCATTATGTCGCACTGGTATTTTTAATAAGAACTACATTATATATATATATATATATATATATAAAAATTTCGAATATGAAATCTAAAATTAAAATTAATTTTAATTATAAAGTGATTATATTCATCATGATAAATTTTTTTGAATTTTTTTTGGTAGGAAAAAATTATATTAATCTCTTTTATAATGATCATGAAGCAATTATTTAATTAAAGGATATATCAAATAAAAGTTATTAAAAAATAAATTGAATATAAATTTTATAATTACTTCACTAAAAATTATATATATTTTACTAGATATATTATATATGTATTACTGATTCTTGTTTGATTTTATCATTTTTCTTATTTTTAAAAAGTCAAGTAATAAATAGTGTCCAAATTAATAGTAATGTAATTTCAATAAATAATATTTTATTAAATTATGTAAAATTAAAAAAATAAATAATTATACCAAATTATTATTATATGGATAAAAATATCATAAATGATCCATTTATGGTAATTTTTGATTTTTACAGTAACTATAATAACCCTTTGGAAATCTAACAACATGTGGTTAGAGTAAGTGATAAATGGAATAAATGAGGGATAAAACCAAAAGATAAATGTAATAATAAGACGTAAAATAGTAAAAAAAATTAAATAGATGATTTCAACCCATAATCATCTCATATATTAAATAAATATCTTTATATATTTTATTAATTGATCATTAATTTATATTAATTTAATATTTTTAGAGTTTCCAAAATTACTCCATGCCTCAATTATAAGAAATCACATCCTTCATCACATAATCAGACCACATTCAGCCTTCTATCTCATCAAAACCCTTCCCAAATAATCTCCAAAATTTGCTATCAAAATTCTATAATCCTCCCTTTGGGAATAATTCAAACAAAGATGTATTTCAGTATAAACCAAATGGAGTTTCCAAAAAACTAGGTGTCATTTTTTCATGATCACATTCATTTTATTTTTTATCAAACCATTAAATTTTTATTAAAAAATCATAATTAAATTATTATTCTCTATATGATTAATTTTTTTAATCCAAATATTTTTACATACACATTCACACACCTCCATCAAATGGGATACACCATCATCATTCGTGCGTTTGAGAAACTACTGCCTTATGAAAAGATGTTGTTCAATCTAACATAACCATAGTTAAAGGTTTTAATAATTATTTATTTATTGTTTATAGAATATATTTATAATATATTTATTGTTATTTAATTTTTATATAACACATACCATTATACATTCCATTTTTTGGCAATACGATAACTTAATTTATGGAAGTATCGACAACCGCATCCCAAAAATGATGTGATTTGTTAAGAATATACATGCAATGTATTAAAAATATTTTAATAAAAAATATGTTCCATATATGAAAAAATATGATACTATTAATTTTATATACATAATTTTCTTTTCATTATTTTAATATGATAAGGAAATAGAAGGAGCCTTCTTGCATACTTATGACCTACTGCCTCCTAGAATAGTTCACTTAATTTCATATATCCATATTTTATGGATTATTCCAAATACTTATATAATGAAAAAAATATTATATTTGGATAATTGATTAAATTATTAATATGATAAAATAATTATCTAATTAATAGGAAATCTAAGTAACAGGGGAAAATATACTCAAATAACTAGTAAATTAACACATGAAACATGGAAAATAATAAATGATTATTAATAAAAGGGTAATAATATTTTATAAGAGTATCCTATATGATATTATAACTTTTATTATGGTTATATTACAATATATTAACATTATTAAAACCATTATACATGAGGTTAACAGATGTCCCTCCAATAGGGAATGTAGGGTAAAGGATTTTGGTCTAACTTATATTTTCTATAATATACAATCCATATTCACCACATATTTTTTATATGTGTCATATATATTTCCAATTGATTGTTTATATGAGTATTATTTTGAATATTATGGTATTTTATATAGATATATTTTTTTCATTCTTAGTTCATAAGATTCCACAAATTATTAGTTGGTAAAGGATTAATTCACATACTTATTATTATTTGAGATTATTTATGTTAAATTATCCATTGGGGAATATTTAACAATCATATTCATGAATTAAAAAATGTTATCAAAAAGTTTTTATTACCAATTTTATATAATTTTTACAAATTGTTTACTTTTTAAAAAAACATTATGAAAATAACATTATTTACGTTTTTAAAATAATGATCTTTTTGAAATTTCTAACAAAATCATATAGAAGGAATGTTTTTTAAACTGATATGACATTAAAATAATTTCCCAATATCTCGAAGCCCAATTATTATAATGTTTTTTTATAATTTTAATATTATACTTTCCAAGAAAATGTTTTCTTTTATAAATTAGTAATATTTTAAATAAATTATTACAAGGTGTAGGGATTTTATCATCTCAATTTACTTTTGTGAGAGATAATCCTATTCACCACTTATTTATTATTTGTGGTGTATATATACTACCCTTTGATATGTCATATAAAAAATCTCATTTTATTCTTGGTATTAAAATTTTAAAATTGTTATGGGAAACATCGATTAAAAATCATTTTTAAAATCAATTATTTGATAATTTAATAATACTTTAGAATGTTATGACATGAGTTGGGGACTATTTAAGGTATAGCTCTCAATGCATCTATAGTATCTTGACATGAATCAGTTGGCCAAATAAGATAGGTTTTTACACGTTATGATAAACTATCTTGTGAAATGTCTTGATGGTAAAAGTACCATCTACCAAAGAAACATGAAATCCAATAATTAACCATTTCCCTTATTAATAATTAAATTATAATTATTATTATCCTTCAAAATGGTTCCTTGAATGTATCTATAGATGTATTTCATTTTCAGTCTATTTATTATATATAACGTGTTTTAGTTCATTACCATCAATTTTAATTATTCGTTATTCATATATTCGAATGTAATATGTTTTTAGTTATTAAAATTCCCATTTAGATTTATTTTGATTGATTCATTATTTCTTTCGGTGTACGTACCCTTACTGAAGATTTATACTCAAAATTATTATGATTAGTTTCCCTAGTATTTTGTGAAGTGTGAAACAAAATATATAAAATGACACACTATATGTAATATAGTTATTATTGAAAAAATTATTATTATTTTTATTATTATTTTCAAATTCCGGACTCGTGTAGTATCTAGTTTACCCATACAACTAAAATATTTCATCCCATGAGATTTAAATCACGTATCTATGAAAATGTATTGATGTAAGGCATTTCCTTCAAGATTTTGTGCTAAAGGAATTGCACATGAAGGAATAATTCATGTGTGTGCCGCATGCCTCTATTAGGGAAGTAAACTATTGGATTACCATGATTTTATATGATATACATCATTAGTATTGGTGGCTATGTATGATTTCAAAAAATCTTGGTTTTATTACATGGTGTTTTTGGTGAACACAACCCAAATACCCTCCCAAAATAAGTTCCTAACCCATATTGACAGATACTTAAAGGGTGGTCCCTATCCCCATGGGATGGAGACCACCCGAGCTTAAAACCATAAATATACGGAATAATTTATCCTATCCTGGTGTAAAAGAAACATGGAATATGTAAATATACATGATATGAAAAAAAAACTTTTGGGATAAATATATTCCATAACTGAGAAAATACAATGGAAAAAGATATAACTAAAATATTTTAATAACATCCATAGTAGAAGTTCATCATCAAAGAAAACCAAAAGAGAAATTGACCACTCTAATTAATGCAATAGGAAAATTGCACAAAATCTTAACATCAGTTACACAAACCAAGATACCAAAAACTAATCCATACGAATGAAAATTGTTCCATTTCATTTCATACAATCCAAAACAATGGTCTACACACCAGTGAAGGTTTGTCCATGGTGTGATCCAAACATACTCAGTAGGATCCCAACCATGAGGTCCATGACAAATATCAATACCACAATATGAAAAATGATCAACATTAATGAAAATGAATTATTAAATAGTTAATGTGTTATTATATCAATGCAATTTTTAAACATTTAATTTTCATTTTTTACCAAATTTCAAAAATTAATATAGGTATATTACTTTAAAAATATTGTTATACATAACGGTAGTAAAATAATAAAATCATTTATAACATATCATATCAAATTCATTGATGTAAAAGATAAAAAAAATACTAGGCAAAAGAATTTGCAACATCACAATAATGATAACTATAGGTCAGGCTAGGAGAATAATCATACCACAATAAATTACTACTACCAAATTAATCCATTAGATCATAACCATAATTTAATTAAAGACACACCATTATTAAATCCACTAAAAATGTAAATATCAATTCCTTAGAAAAATAGGCCTTGGGAACAAAGGATCAACCCATGAGTGAACCTCCCAATAACACAAGGATGATGGACATAAGTTATACCCTCAACATAAGTACCTAGTTGATACCCAAGTGTTATATGTTACAAAAAAATTCATAGAATCCATTCCAATAAAATAATTTCACAAATCCTAGCATAATTCATGGAAAATAAATATAATTTTACTAAAACATAACAAATAAAATATTTTACCCAACAACTATTTTCACATGTATAAATCCATAATGGGTCATGCCCTTACATTTATAAAACAGTTTATCAAATCCACTGAAATATTGTTCATCTAATATATTATTGAGAAAATAAAATCTAGATCAATCTCATATCACACACGCGCCCAACTAGATCCACCAAAAACAAAGAATACAAAAACAATAAGAAATCTAATTAATCAATCATTACATCATAAAATTGATTTATAAATAAACAGGGAATGTATAGAAGGCATACAACACAAGAAACCTCGATCAAATCACAAATCTCACTACATCTAATATAAGGGTTAACCACAAGAGGAAAATAAAATATTGGATCTACAAAAGATCAAGACGATTATCCTTAAAAACCAACAGATCCATAACCATATTGAAAAAGGGATATTATGATCAATAAACATGAAGAAGTTGATGGAATACTCACCCTGATAAATGAAGTACAACAATATTGATATTAATTGTTAAACAAGATCCAATGGAAGGAGTGGGGGACTCCAAAATCAAATAAGATGTCACCTAGGTCGATAGGGATAACACTTGCTGCCAAAGGAAAAACACATCATCTTTATCGCACCCTATAATCCCAACTCCTGATTATTTCATTTCATGGGATCCATTTTCATGTTGTATCTTCCATGAAACCCAAAAACGTTAAGGAATCCATCAATTTAGGTAAAAAATACTGATTTCCCATTAAACATCCTATAATATATAGTCACATTGTCAAATATTCAGGCCTTGTACAAGCTCATGACATCATTTTGAAAAAAAATCCCTGATATGTAAGTTGTTTACATGGTGTATAAACTTCTCCTGATTTTTAAAAGGATCAACCCAAGAATCGAAATGAGAAAATCTTCATAGTGACTAATACATGTAATTTAAACACATTACATGTTGTTTTTTTATTCTATAGATTAATGAAATCCCATATTCTATTAAAAATCCCCAAGCCAGCTCTGGTGTTCTTTAATCTGTGGGAGAAGTCGCAAACCCTTTTAAAAATATATATACATAAAGTCATTTAATTAAGAAAACTATAAATATATGAAAAATTGGTAAATTCACTTCAAAAATACTCTGTAAAGACACGGAAATTTCATGATTTTTTTAAATATATGTGATTTTTATGAGTCCACGAAAATTTAAGGCACTTGATTTCAAGGCCCAGTGTGCCCATAATCAATTTCTTATGTTCTGTATGGGTATGTTCAGTAAACATACGAGCGATATTTTATAACTTTTGAACCTGTGATCTGAATTGAAATCCAAGGGCACTGTTGAACTCACAGCGCCAGTATTCTCTTAAAAAGACATTCACCTCGACGACAGTTGTTGAGAATGGATGTTAGAATTTTTGTTTTTAATAAAATTATATAAAAATATAGTTTTAGGTTATTTTTATTTATTTGGTGCTTAAAACCTCTAATAGGTGGTTACAGGTGGGGTCCACCACACAATAACCTCCCATGAGAGGTAATGGTGGTGGGAACCACCAACACATAACCTCCCATAGAAGGATATTTTCGGTGGGGACCAACCTAGCTTGTAACCCCTTATAACCCCCAATTAATTGGAGACACCTTAAAAGTTTCCATTTTTTAATTTTTTTTCCATCTCTCTTCATTTCATAGAAACTGTCCACCTCCCCTAATTTTGAATTTGAAACAATTCCACCCCATTAATTAAATGAGTTGTCCCATTTTATTAAACACAACAATTTGAATGGATGTTCCAACAAATAATAGAAAACTTCTTCTATTATTTTTTGCATAGAATTTTTGGTGGAGCTTTGTGAAAGAGAATAACAATCCAATGAAGAATGATCATCGAAGGATGATGGACACTTTTTCAGCCAAAAAAGAACCTTCGGTCGAGGGATGAAACAACCACCCAAAAAGAACGCCAACGACGTCGTCTTCAACTTCATCTTCTTTGAACTCTCCTTCTACTGTCAACGAATGAAAAATGAGGTAGTGGTTGTTTTATGATTGAGTTTTACCCTCATTTCTTCATCGTTGGTTGTGCTCTTTGAGGCCGATTGTTACCACCCTAACATGAAGGGTGCGCACCGAACAAACACAGCCCGCCACCTCCGTTTTTCTTCCCATGATGATGACATTTGAGGCACAAAAAAACCGCTGGAAGAGCAGACATCGGTCGATGACCGAGGCAGAGCAACAGCGGCCGGCGATGGGCCGGCCCCGAAGAAACTGGCAGCACAAGGCAGCTGGGTTGCTAGAAGGGCGTGGCACCGTTGTGTCGTGTAGAGGAAAATCATGACTCGGCTAGGCCAAGCCCCAACGGAAGGGCGCAACACAGTCGAACCGTGTGGAGGAGCAGACCCATCGCACCGTCACACCGTGGTGGAGGAGTCGAGGCGGCCAACGATGGGCGGGCCGCCGATGGTGAGCAGCGGCTGTCCGCTCGGCCAATTGGGAGAAGCGGAACCCCGCTAGGTCCTGCGTGAGCTAGACCAACACCACCTTGTGCCAATTTGGTTCCACACTAATGGTTCAAACATACAGGATTGCAGGGGGTTTGCGCCTCCCCCCCTGGACATGGCTACGGTGGGCCCCGCAGGGCGCCGCTAGCCGCTGGTCGGCCAGGACACATGGGCTGCCAGCTGGACACACAGGCCGCCTGTAGGCCACACGGGCCGCCATCCAGGCCACGCCGGGCCGCCCCCTCGGTCCGGGCCGCTCTCAGGTCGGGCCTCCCCCTCGGGTCGGGCCGCCCTCGTTCCAGGATGCCCCCTCGGGCCAGGACGCCCTCAGGTTAGGCTGCCCTTGAGCTGGGATGGACCCGCAGACCGGGTCGGACTCCGATCCAGACCAGGTCGAGCCAGTTCAGTCCGACTGGGTTGGACCAGACCCAGACCCTCTATGGCATATTCTCATCATTTCGCCCATATCGTGGGATACAAGCGTCAAATTGATGAACCGTACATGGCGACAGAAATTGTAGAGCGAGAAGGTTCTTTTAGAATACCCCACTTATGGTTTTGGCTTAGTAGGGGTACGATCGGGTTGCTTCGAACCTAAAATCCAACTATGCCCCAAGAATAGAAAAGCCAATAACACACAGACTGGGCGTCTGATTGACCCACATTCTATTGAATTGAGACCCCTATGACGTGGCAGACCATTTTGATACTTCTTCATGGTACTTCGTGATAGTTGGGGAATCAAACTATAGCTCATGGAGTAGATCATGCACGAGATGAGTGAGCGGATTATAGAGACCAAGTAGCTGGGTGAGACGTGACGACTACTGACCTATCAAATCGGAGTGTTCCAACTTGCCCAGTGAAAATCACCTCTGTGTGACGCGGCAGACCCACACTGGGGAGCGCCTCTGTTTGATGCGGTAGACCCATGGTAATCAACTAGTGGAGTGCCTCAACGGGCTACGAGGGGGAGCGCCTTTGTACGACGTAGCAGACCCAAAGTGGGGAGCACCTCTGCGTGACGCAACAGACCCATGATACTCAATAGGAGGACTACCACAATAGTCTCGGATAGTTGGAAGTGCCTCCATGTGGCGCGGGAGGCCCACAGTACTCTATAGAGGATGAGTACACCAGTAGCTGAGGTTTCAACAGTTTTAATGGGAGTGTTACATGTTACCACCCCTAGAATAAAATCATTATTTTGAGCTGAGTCAACGACTTTTTTTATCAATATGATTGAGATGGGTTACTAGATAACTTATTTGTATGTAAGGGCATATACCTATGTAATGGTTATCCATTGATTTCATACATTGTGGTTTATCCTTGTCAATTTTAGTGAGGCCTTGTGGGTCTCTGGGTCCCTACTGAGTATCATTATACTCACCCCTACACATTCTATGCCCACACCTCGTTGTGTTGGTTGCAGACGACAGACATTGATGACTGAGACAGAGAGTAATAGGACTGGATGGTACCCAGAGGGGGATCACTCAGTGTGACGGTGCACGGAGGATACGAACGGATGTGGAGTGCTGAGGAGGCCATCTGTACCTACCCTTCAGGTAGGAACCCCAGAGGATGACCTAGTAGATTCTTTAAATTTCTTCAGTTGTACTTAGTTTTATTTGTACATGTACTTTCCTATTGGGTTTGTATTTCCGGATCCTTTTCCATTCTAGCACTTCTTTTTCATATAGTTTTACTTATTGTTTTTCTTCCATTTGTGTACTCTGAAATGTTTTTTACAGTTATAAAGGAAATTCCTTCTGAGTTTATAGATTTACGCCTTTGTTTATAGTCGCCAACCCCTGGTCTATGGAAGGTGGGCTTGGTATAGTCACGATACGGGCCCCGGTGGACGGGTCTTGACAAATTCGTATCAGAGGAGTCGGCTCTACCACAGAACATTGGACCCTGATCATTCGTTTCTTTGTAGAAAATGTGTTAAGGGTACTAAGAGTGGTTTTCAGTTCAGGGAGTCCAGTGATGGTGCGGGTGGCCGATGTATCCATACACCAGGACCCAAACTACTAATTTCTGACTTAGTGCATGAAAACTCTGATTGTGTGTGTATCTTTAAAAAATTCTTAAGTAAGCTCTACCAGGTTAGCTCACCAAGTATAATCTTTTGACCGTGTCACATTTGTTTCTTTTAGGATGCCTCCCTGCAGATCCCTGAGAGTCATACACTCAGACAGCCCAGCGAGCAACGAGGCCTCGGTGTAGGGCCCTTTACATGCGGAGGCACCAGTGATACAACTTCTTGTTGGGAAACTGATTCCACCATCCCTAGTAGGAGACGATGCACGCCACTTTAGCATATTGCATGAGTTCCAGTGAAAGAGGCCACCCAGGTTCTAGGGAGATATGGAGCCACATGTGGCTGAGGATTGGCTGGAGGCTATGGTGAGAGTCTTCATGCTGGTAGGGAGACCAGTCGATCTCATGGTGATCCTTGCTGGGAGTCTCCTTCAAGAAGCATTATAAATATGGTGGAGCCAGATGCTCCAGGTGCACGATGTGGCACCGCTACTCTGGACAGTCTTCATGAGCATTTTCTGGGCGGAGTTTGTTACGGAGACCCTACGAGAGGTATAGATAGAGGAGCTACTTCATCTGCAGCAGGGCATCATGACAGTAGAACAGTACTCAGCGAGGTTCACCGACCACTCTTGCTACTCCACAGAAATGGTGCAGGACCCATTCATCAGAGCCCAGACCTTTGAGAAAGGGCTCAGGTGACTGATCATGGAATTGATGATCTCCCTTAGAATCTGACGTATTCCAGAGTGTTTTAGCGAGCCCTCATAGTGGAGATTTTACTTACTGAGCAGTCTATGACAGCGAGACCCACCGCTAGTCGAATTGCAGCGGATTCATCTCAAGATGATAGTAGACAGATGATACAGAGGTCTAAGATTACCACACCCACGAATGGATGACTGCAGGACTCAAGATCTGTTGTGTGAGGCACTTAGGGCTGGGACATATATTCCAGGAGCGTACAATGTTACTCATGCAGCGGGCAGGGTCACATGGCTCGTGACTATCTGACCCAACGTTTAGATGATCAGTAGACAGTTGAGGGACCACCCAGGCAGAGGTAGAGGTTCGATCGAGGTATTCTGTAGGGAGAAAGGGGACATGGTAGAGGAGTCGGGCATGTAGCTGGTGGTGAAAGACGTTATGAGGTGTTACCACCACCACCACCGGGAGGACAACCTCGACCGCTTGGAGTAGGTGGACATGAGAGAGCTCATCTTCAGGCAGCTGAAACATACGACCATGGCGCTCCAGAGATGATTCAAGGTACGATCTGTGTCTACTCTACCTTAGATGCAGTACTTATAGGCACAGGTGCCAGTCATTCTTTCATAGCCACTACCCTCGTTCGGAGATCAGAGATTTTGACGGAGTCGTTGGATCGATCCTTACGGCTAGAGACTACTACAGGATAAGACTCAATGATTACACACTGGTGTCAGCAATGTGAGATTACTCAAAGAGGCGAGAGATTTGGCTGCGATCTCCTCATAGTGGCGTTAAGGCCTTATGACGTCAAATTGGGTATGGACTAGTTTTCTACAGTTCATGCTCAAATTTATTGTGTTAGGAAAAATGTGCAGTGTGTCTGCATGGATGGGACCAGTTTTACCTTCCCTAGTGATAAGGGAACCTTTGCAGCACATGATGGAATTTTTTGGAGGAGGGTGAAACTGATCACTCATCATATGGCTGACCTTACCCTCAGAGCAGTAGATGTGGAGAGTCTAAGCTATCCTGTAGATGTGGACCAGTACACGGATGTTTTCCCTAACGATGTTCCAGGCCTACCTTCTCGCAGAGGGGTGGACTTCTAGATTGACATGTACAAAGGGATGGAACCGATATCTACATCATCATATAAGATGGTTCATTCTAAGATTAATGAGCTAAGGGTTTAGCTGGAAGAATTGCAGGGGAAGGGATTCATCCAGACCAATGTTTCTCCCAAGGCAGCCTCAATTCTGTTCTCTAAGAAGGTAAATGAGAGTTTGAGGCTCTATGTCGACTACCGTCTCCTGAACCAGGTGATCGGGACGAAAAATTACCCACTCATGAGGATTGATGACCAATTTGACTATCTGAAGGGAGAATGGTGGTTCTCGAAGATAGACCTCAGATCAGGCAATCTCCATCTCAGAGTTCGAGATGAGGATGTGCAGAACACAGCCTTCAGGTGTTGGTAAGGCCACTACGAGTTCTTGGATATGCCCTTAGGCAAAACCAATGCTCCAGCAGTGTTCATGTTTCTCATGATTAGTATTTTCCAGCCTTACCGCGATCTCTTTGTTGTGGTCTACATCACTAACATTCTGATCTATTCGACTACTACGAAGGAGCATGCCTAGCATTTACAGGTAGTACAAGACACACTCCGAGAGTACCAGCTTTATGGTAAGCTCTCGAAGTGCCAGTTCTGGATATGAGAGGCACACTTCTTGTGACATGTCATATTAGACGCTTTATTTTCATTAGATCCAACAAAGATTGAGGTGGTACTTTCTTGGGAGCCACCCAAGAGTGAAAAAGAGGTACGGAGTTTCCTGTGTTTGGCTGGATACTACTAGAGATTTTTTCCAGACATCTCCAGAGTTGAAACACCACTATCCTCCTTGAAGAAGAAGGGGAAAAACTTCGTGTGGTTGGAGAGATGCTAGCAGAGCTTTCAGGATCTGATGCAGAGGCATACTAGTGCCCCCATCTTAAAGATTCTAGATAAAGGAGTAGGGTACGTAATCTACTACGACGCATCAAGGATCAAACTCAGATGTGTCCTGATGCAGGACCAAGATGTGATCACGTATGGTTCACGACAGTTGAGGCATCACGAGTATAACTAATCTACCCATGACCTGGAGTTAACAGCAGTGGTCTTCATTTTGAAGATGTGGCAGAACAATTTGATTGGAGAGTGTTTAATTGTCTACTCCGATCACAAGAGTTTTAGGTATATCTTCTCTGAAAAAAACCTAAACCTGAGACAACAACGCTGGCTCGACTTCCTCCAGGACTATGAATTTGAGATTGTCTATACTCCTGGTAAGGGGAACGTTGTTACAGATGCACTAAACAGGAGATCTGGTATACAGCTGCTAGGAGAGGCGACATAACTATTGGATGCTTTACAAATTTCTTATGTTGACCGATATGGAACAGATTTCCTTCACTCTTTTACAGTCATTCCTCCCCTTCTTCAGGGAGTCAGGGTGGCATAGTGTGGAGACGTTGACTGTGAGACGCAACGTGCTCGGATATCCACATGGTAGGAACCTGATGGATTTTATGACGGTTGAGAGCATGTCATTCTCTTTAGAGGATGTACTATGGTACCAGTAGCACTTCAGGAGGAAGTGTTGAGGGAGTTCCACACTTCCCCTCTAGCGGTACATCCAGGAGTGGTGAGGATGTACTAGGAACTTCAACGATAGCACTGGTGGCCAGGTCTGAAGAAGGTGGTACGGGATTTTGTCTCACAGTGCCTCACTTGCCAGCAAGTGAAGGCAGAGCACTAGATACCAGCAGGCATGGTTCAGCCCTTAGAGGTCCTAGAGTTGATGTGGGATGGGATATCGATGGAATTCGTGACGGGTCTTCCACGTACATCTAGGAGTCATGATTCGACATGGATGATCATTGACCGACTCACCAAGTCGGCCCACTTCCTACCGATCATAGAGCAGGGCTAAGTAGAGATCATGGGAAGCCTCTATGTGTGGGAGATTGTGCATTTACATGGAGTAACTTCTTCTATTTTCTTCTACCATGATGCAAAGTATACTTCTTGGCTATGGAAGGGGTTGCAGGAGGCTTTTGAGACATAGCTTTTCTTGAGAACCTATTTCCATCCTCAAATAGATGGTCAGACTGAGCAGACAATTCAGATCCTCGAGGACATGCTCCGAGCTTGTGATCTCGACATTGGTCATAGCTGGGAGGATCAATTACTATTGGTAGAGTTTTTATACAACAACATATATCACACCACCATTAGTATGGATTTTTTTGAGGCCTTTTATGGCTGACATTGCAGATCGCCACTGTGCTGGACAGACCTAGGGAATCAGCGCAAGTGGTACCAGAGATGGTACGTGCTACCATAGAGAAGGAATAGTTCATCCAGGAGAGGATGAATACTACACAGTGCAGGAATAAGTTGTATGTTGATAGAAGATAGAGACCTATGGAGTTCAAGGATGGCGACCACATCTTTCTATCGGTCTCATCTCGATGAGGTCTATGGAGATTTGGTCGAGGTAGAAAGTAACATTCGTGATTCAACAGACCGTTCCAGGCCCTCAGCAGAGTACGCGAGGTGGATTACCTCTTAGCCCTTCCACCTCAGTTTCACCAGTTTCATGACGTCTTCCACGTATCTCAGCTGAGGAGATATGTGCACAACCCATCCCACATCATCGACCATGGAGATATGGACATCGATGATGGGGAAACGTTAATGGAGGTTACAGTAGAGATTGAGGATAGATGGGAGCAGGTCCTACGTGGATGGTTGATACCTCTAGTGTGCATTCACTGGCAGCATGGGAACCTCTAGGAGAGAACATGGTACCGGGAGGCTCAGATGCATGCTCTGTACCACCATTTGTGAACATAGTTTGAGTTGTAGCTTATGTGGACATAAATCCCTAAGGTGGGGAGAATTTAAATAACCGGAAATTTTGTGGAATGTTTTTTATATACATGTGATTTTTAAGAGTCTGTGAAAATTGACGGTGCTTGATTCTAAGGACCGGTGTGCCCAAAATAAATTTCTGAAGTTTCGTTCAGGTACGTTCAGTAAATGTTCAAGCACGATTTTATAACTTTTGAACCGGTTCATGGAATTGAAATATGAGGGCACCGTTGAACTCACAGCGCCAATATTCTCTTAAAAATACTTTCACCATGACATCAGTTGTTCGAGAATGGAAGATAGAATTTGGTTTTTTAATAAAATTAAATAAAAATAATTTTTTAGCTTATTTTTATTTATTTAGTGGTTAGAACCTCCAAGAGGTGGTTAGAGGTGTGGCCCACACACCATAACCTCCCATGAGAGGTTATGGTGGTGGGGCCCACGCACACATAAACTCCCATGGGAGGATATTTTCGGTGGGGGCCACCCACACATGTAACACCATGGACCCCCCCCCCAATTAAGTGGATAAACCTACAAACATTCCATTTTTTAATTTTTTTTACAACTCTCTTCATTTAATAGAAACACTCCACCTCCCCTAATTTTGAAATTGAATCAATTCCACCCCATTAATTAAATGAGTTGTCTCCTTTAATTAAAAAAATTTGGTTGTGCCAACAAATAAAAAAGGACCTCTTCTACTATTTTGGCTTGGCATTTTGGTGGAGCATTGGGTAGGAGAATAATGATACAACGGAGAATGATCACCGAAGGAAGAAAGACACTTCTTCCACCAATGAAGAACCTTAAGTCGAGGGATGAAACCTTCACTTATGAAGAATGCAGATGACGTCGTCTTCGACTTCATCTTCTCTGAACACTCCTACCACTGTCAACGAACAACAAAGGTGGTAGGGGTTATTTTATTATTGAGTTTTAACCTCCATTATTCATCATTGTTTGTGATCTTTGAGGCTAATTGTTACCACCCTAACATGAAGGGAGTGGACTGAACAATCACAACCTGACCCCGCACCATTTTTCTTCCCTTGATGAGGACGGTGGCGGCGCAAGAATACTGCCAGAGGAGCGGACTGCGGCCGACCAACGGGGGAAGAGAAACGACGACTGTCGATGGGCCGGCCAAGAAGAAACTGGTGGCACAAGGCCACCAGGTCGCCGGAAGTGCGCAACACCATCGTGTCGTGCAGAGGACAATTGGGCCATGACGGATGGGCACAACGTTGTCACTCTAAACGGAGTGGGAGTGTCGCGGCCAGGGCGGGCCATGGAGGAGGGTAGTAGTGTCGGCGCGCCACAAAGGAGGAGCTGAGGCATTCGGTGATGGGCTGGCACCGACGGTGTGGAGAGGCTAGTCGCTCGGCCACCTAGGAGAAGGGGGACCCCGCTGGGTTTCGCGTGAGCTGGACCGGCACCACCTGGAGCCGGTTTGGTTCCACCCAAATGGTTCAACCATTTGGGATTATAGGGGGCACGCGCATCCCCCTAGATGCGGCTAGGGTGGGGCCCATAGCGCGCCAATGGTCGTTGGCCGGCCAGGCCATGTGGGTAGCCAGCTGGCCACGCGGGCTGCCAGAAGGCCACGCGGGCCTCCAACCAGGCCACGTCGGGCCAACCCCTCGAGCCGGGCCGCATTCGGGTCGGGCCGCCCCCTCGGGTCGGGCCACCCTTAGGCCAGGCTGCCCTCAGGTCAGGCCACCCTCGGGTTGGGAAGGACCCGCAGATCGGGTCGGACCCACGGGTCGGTTATGACTCCGGTCCGGACCCAGACCTACTATGGCTTATTTTCACCTTTTATCCAATATCATGGGTTACGTGCGTTTGATTGACAAACCGTCTACAATGAAGAAAATCATAGAGCGAGGTGTTTCTTTTGGAATACCACAATTGAGGTTTAGACACAGTTGGGGTACAATCAGGTTGCTTTGAACCTAAAATCCAACCGGGCCCCTGGAACGGAAATGCCAATAACCCACAGATCGGGCGTCTGATTGATGCGGTGTCTATTGCGTTGAGACCCCTGAGATTAGGCAAACCATTGTGATACTTATACATGGGACTTCATGACAGTTGGGGAAACGACATGTAGCTCATGGAGCGGATCCTCCCGGAGATGAGTGAGCAGAGTACGGAGACCTAGTAGCTGGCAGAGACAAGACAACTGCGAACCTATTGACTCAGAGTGTTTCTACTAGCCTAGTGGGAAGCGCCTCTATGTGACATGACATACCCATAGTGTGGAGTGCCTCTTTGTGACACGGCAGACCCATGACACTCGATTGGTGGAGTACCTCAGTAGGCTATGAGGGGGAGCGCCTCTATGTGACGTGGAAGACCCACAGTGGAGAGCGCCTCTATGTGACCCAGCATACCCACGGTACTGAATAGGAGGATTAACACAGTAGTCCAGGATAGTGTTAAGCACCTCTATGTGACATGGAAGGCCCAATGTACTCTATAGAGGAAGAGTACACCTGCAGCTTACGTTTCAATATTTTGACTGTGTGTTTTACAGGTAACCACCCCAAGAATAAAAACATGGTTTTGAGTTGAGTCAATGACTTTTGTGATTTCCCCATGATTGAGAAGGGTTACTAGATAACTTAAGTATATGTATCTCCATATACCAATGTAATGGTTATCTATTGATTTCATATATATTTTTTATACTTGTTATTATTAATTAGGCCTTGACGGTCTCGAGGCCCATATTGAGTATCGTTATACTCACTCCTGCACGGGCTATGCCCACACCTCATTGTGTTGGTTGCAGATGACATATAGCGCTGATTGAGGCAGAGTGTAGAAGTACTAGATGGTACTCGGAGGGGGATCACATAGTGTGATAGTTCATGGAGGAGACGAACAAATTTGGAGTGCTAAGGAAGCCATCTGTACCTACCCATCAGGTAGGTACCTCGGAGGATGACCTAGTAGCTAATTTACATTTCTTCAGTTGTACTTGGTTTCAGTTGTACTTGTACTTTCATTTTGGTAGTGTATTTTTGATCCCTTTTACTTTCTTGCACTTCTTTTGAAGAGAATTTTACTTGGTGTTTTGCTTCCAATTGTGTACAATGAAATGCTTGTTACATTTATAAAGGAAATGCCTTCCGAGTTTATGGATTTACGCCTTTGGTGCTAGTCACCAGCCCCTGGCCTATGGATGGTGGGCTTGGGGTAGTCACGATACGGGCCCCGTGGGACGGGTCATGACAAATTGGTATCATAGGAGTTAGTTCTACCACATAACATAGGACTCTGATCATTCTTTTCTATGAACCAGTAGTGTTATTGGTACTATGTTTGGTTTTCAGTTCAGGGAGTCCTGTGTTGGTGCAGGCGGCCGATGTATCCAAAAACCAGGACCATGACTATTGATTTCCGACTTATTGCATGAAAAAAATGATTGTGTGCATATCTTTAAAATTTTTCTTAAGTCAGGACAACCAAGCCAACTCACCATGTATAATATTTTGACCTTGTCACATCTGTTTCTTTCAAGATGCCTCCCTACAGAGCCTCGAGAGTTTTATGCTCTGACAGCCAACCGATCTGCGAGGCCTAAGTGCAGGGCCCTCTACCAGTAGAGTCACCAGTGGTACCACTTCCTGTTTGGACATAGATGCAACCAGCCTTAACAGCTAACGATGAATGCTGCTTTAGCGTGTTACATATGTTCTAGTTCCAGAGGCCACCCAGGTTTTCGGGATAGATGGACCCACATGCGGTTGAGGATTGGCTAGAGGCTATGGTAAAAGTCTTCAGGCGGGTAGGGACACTAGCAGACCTCATGGTGATCCTTATTGCGAGTCTCCTATAGGAAGTATTAGTCATATTGTGGAGTAAGATGCCCCAGGTGCACGACGAGGCGACACTACTCTAGAGAGACTATGAGAGCCTGTTCCAGGTGTATTTGGTTCCGGCGACCCTATGATCTATTCAGATACATGAGCTACTTAATCTGCAACAGGGAAACATGACAGTAGCACAGTACTCAGTGAGGTTCACCGCACTCTCTCGCTACTGACCAGATATGGTGCAGGACCCATTCTTTAGGGCACATACTTTTCGAGTAGGGGCTTGGTCAAGAGATCAGGGAATCGATGATCTCCCTCATCATTCTGACACAGGAAGGAGTGTTGTAGTGATCCCTCATAGTGTAGAGTTTTCTATACTGAGTAGTCTCTGGCAGCGAGATGTACCACTAGTCAATTTTTTATGGAGTCTTCTGTACCTGGAAGTAGACAGATGATGGGGATTTCCAAGAGGGTCAGACCCAAGGGTGGACTACCACAGGACTTAGGATCTGTTGTGTGGGACACCCGGGGTAGTGACATATATACCAGGAGCAGACAGTGTTACTAATGCGGCGGGTAGGGTAACGTGGCTCGTGACTCTATGACCCTCCATTCAGATGATCAGCAAACAGTTGAGGGAACTCCCAGGAAAAGGCAGAGGTTCGATCGAGGTGGTCTACTAGGAACAAGAAAACGTGGTAGAGGAGCTTGTCATGCAGCTGGCGGTGGACGACGTTACGAGGTGTTACCACCACCACCACCATGAGGACCACCCCGACCTCAGGGAGCATGTGGACAGGGGAGAGCTCAACTTCAGGCAACTGAGGCATATGACCATGGCGCTCTGTAGATTATTTGAGGTACGATACAATTCAAATCCACTATAGTTGGAGTACTTATAGACACAGTTGCAAGTCATTATTTCATAGCCACTACCCTTGATCAGAGCCTGGAGATTCTGACGGAGCCGTTGGATTGATCCTTACGGCTAGAGACTCCTACGGGAGTAGACTCCATGATTATGCACTGGTGCCAGTAGTGTGAGCTTACTCTTGGATTCAAGATCTTTAGTTGGGATCTCCTCGTTGCAGTGTCGAGGCCTTACGATGTCATCTTGGGTATGTACTAGTTATCTACAGTTCATGCTCAGATTGACTGTATAAGGCAAAAAGTGTGGTGTGTCTACATGGATAGGACCAGGTTTACATTCACCAGCGAGAAGCAAACCATTGCAGCACAAAACGAACTTACATGGAGGAGGGTGCAGCCGATCACTCATCAGTTGTCTATCCTTATCCTCAGATCAGTAGATGTGGAGAGTTTTAGCTATCCTGTAGTGGTGGACTTGTACACTAACGTTTTCCCTGAAGATATTCTAGAACTACCTCCTCACAGAGAGTTGTACTTTTACATTGACATGTACCCCGGGACGACACCGATATCTACTACATCATATCTAATGGCTCCCACTGAGCTTTGTGAGCTACTGGTAAAGCTGGAGGACTTGCAGGGAAATGGAATCTTCGGCCTAGTGTTTCTCCCTGGGCAGCCCCGATTCTATTCATCAAGAAGGCAGATGAGAGCTTGAGGATTTGTGTCAACTACTGTCACCTGAACCAGGTGTCCATGAAAAACATGTACCCACTATTGAGGATTTAAAACCTCTTTGACCAGTTGAAGGGTGCATGGTGGTTCTCTAAGATAGACCTCAAATCAGGATATCACCAGCTCAGATTTCGAGACAAGGATGTGTAGAAGATGACCTTCAGGTGTCGGTATGACCACTATGAGTGTTTGGTTATTCCCTTCAGTGTAACCAACAATCTAGTAGCGTTCATGTGTCTCATGAATATGATATTTCAACCTAAACTCGATCACTTTGTCATGGTATTCATTGAAGAAATTTTGATCTACTCGACTACTAAGGAGGAGCATCCCTACCATTTAAAGGTAGTACTGGACACACTCCAAGAGCACCGGATTTATGGTATGATCTTCAAGTGATGGATCTTGATTCGAGAGGCTCACTTCATAGGACATGTAATATCAGGGGATAGAGTTGTAGTAGATCCATCTAAGATTGAGGATGTACTTTCTTGGGAGCCACCCAGGAGTGTGACGGAGGTTCGGAGTTTCCTGGAATTGGCTGGATACTACTAAATATTTATTCCAGACTTCTCTAGAGTTGGAGCACCACTATTAGCCTTGATGAAGATGGGGAAACCCTTCGTGTGGTCAGAGTGATGCTAGTAGATCTCTCAGGAGCTGAGGTAGAGTCTGACTAGTTCCCCCATCTTAAGGCATCCAGGGGAAGATGTAGGGTACATTGTCTACTGTGACGCATCAGGGACCAGAATCGAGTGCGTCCAAATACAACATCAAGTTGTGATCGCATATGGGTCATGGATGATGAGACAAGAAAAGAAGAACTACGCTACCCATGACCTATAGTTACCAGCAGTGGTCTTCACCTTGAAGATGTGGCAGCACTATTTGATGGGTGAGCATTTCATAGTCTACTCTGATCACAAGAGTATCGAGTATATCTTCTCCAAGAAGGACCTGAACCTGAGACAATGGAGTTGTCTTGAGTTCCTCAAGGACTATGAATTCGAGATAGTTTATACTCTTGGGAAGGGGATCGTTGTTGCAGATGTACTCAGAATGAGATCTGGTATATAGCTGCTAGGAGAGGTAATAGAGCAGCTGGATTCTTTACAGATTTTTTATGTGGACTGAGATGGAGCAGCATTCCTTCAGTCTCTTATAGTCACCCCTACACTTCTTCTACGATTCAGGGTGGCACAGTGTGGTGACGCTGACTATGAGACACTATGTGCTCAAATATCCACAGGGTATGAACTTTATGGATTTTCTGATGGTGGGGAGAATGTCATTCTCTTCAAAGGACATAATATGGTACAAGTAGCACTTAAGGAGGGTTTTTTGTGGGATTTCAACACTTCCCCTCTAGCGGTACATCCTGAATTTGCGAGGATGTACCAGGACCATCAACGACAGCACTTGTGGCCAGGTATTAAGAAGGAGGTAGCGGATTTTGTCTCATGGTGTATCACTTTCCAACAAGTGAAGGCAGAGTACCGGGTACCAGTAGGCTTGGTTCAGCCCTTAGAGTTCCCATAGTGGATGTGGGATGGGATATCCCTGGACTTCATGATGGGTCTTCCACGTACATGTAGGAGTCATGATTAGATATGGGTGATCATTGACCGACTCACCATGTCGGTCCACTTACTATATATCAAAGAGCAGGGATCAATAGAGAGCTTAGGAAGCCTCTATGTGCGGGAGATTGTGTGTTTACATTGAGTACCTTTTTCTATTGTCTCCGACTATGACGCAAATTTTATTTCCAGGCTATGGAAGGGGTTGAAGGAGGCTTTCAGGACACAGCTTCGCTTGAGCAGCACTTTCCATCCTCAATAGATGGTCAGACTGAGCGGACCAGTCAGACCCTCAAAGACATCCTCTGAGCTTGTGTTCTCGACTTTGGTCGCAGCTGGGAGGATCAATTACCATTGGTATAGTTTTCCAAAAACTATTTATATCACTCCACCATTGGTATGAAACCTTTTTACACCTTGTATGGTCGACCTTTCAGATCGCCACTATGCTGGACAGACTAGGGGAGTCGGCACTAGTGGGACCAGAGATGGTACGTGCTACCACAGAGAAGTTGAAGATCATCTAGGAGCAGATGAAGACTGCACAGAGCTGTATTAATTCATATGATAATAGAAGACAAATAATTCTTGAGTTAGAGGATGGAGACCACATCTTTCTACATGTCTCACCGCGATGTGGTCTATGGAGAGTTCTCCGAGCCAGCAAGTTATCTCCACGATTCATCAGACCATTCCAGGTCCCCAGCAGAGTAGTCAGCAGGCTTACCACTTAGCCCTTCCACCTCAGTTGCACCAGGTGCATGACGTCTTCCACGTATCATATATCAGGAGATACATTCATGACTCTTCCCACATCATCGACCATGGCGAGATGGATATTGATGATGGGGAAACTTTCACAGAGGTTCCAGAATAGATTGACGATCGACAGGAGCTGGTCCCACGTGTTTAGTTGATACCTCTGATGTGCGTTCTCTGGTAGTACAAGAACCTCCCGGAGAGCTCATGGGAGCGAGAGGCTCAAATGCATGCTTAATACCCCCATTTGTTCACATTGTTCTAGTTTTAGCTTACAGGGACGAAAATACCTGTGGTGGGGAAAAGGTAAAGACCCAGATATTCTGTGGAATTTTTCTAAAATACATGGGATTTTACCAGTTCGCAACATTTTACGGCGCTTGATTCTGAGGCCCAGTGTGCCTAGAATCAATTTATGAAGTTTTGTTCCTGTACTTTAAGTAAAAGTACAAGTGTAATTTTATAACTTTTAAACCGGTGCTCAAAATTGAAATCTGAGGGAACCATTGCAATTGTAGTGCAGATATTCGCTTAAAAAGACTTTCACCTCGATGGTAGTTGTTCGAGAATGAAAGTTAGAATTTGGGTTTGTAATAAAATTAAATAAAATCAAAGTGTTAGGTTATATTTATTTATTTGGTGGTTAAAACCTCCAAGAGGTTGTTAGAGGTGGGACCCACCATACCATAAACTCCCATCGGAGGTTATGGTGGCGGGTCCCACCCGCACATAACGTCCCATGGGAGGATATTTTCAGTGGGGACCAGCCGGGATTGTAACCCCCTGGAACCCCCCAATTAACTGGAGAAACCTTTAGACTTTACATTGTTTAATTTTTTTCCATCTCTCTTCATTTAATTGAAACTCTCCACCTCCACTAATTTTGAATTTTAATCAATTCTTCTGCATTAATTAAATGAGTTGTCTCATTTAATTAAACACAAAAATTGGTATGGTTGTGCCAACAAATAATAGAAATATTCTTCTATTATTTTTGGCATGGAATTTTTGTGGAGCTTTGGGAAGTAGAATAATGTTCCAACGAAGAAATATCACCAACGGACGAAAGACACTTCTTCTGCCAATGATGAACATTCGGTCAAGGGACGAAACCATCACCCCCGACGAATGCCGATGATGTTTTCTTTGACATCGTCTTCTTCGAACTCTCCTTCCACTGTCAACTAATAACAGAAGATGTAGGGGTTGGTTTATGATTGTGTTTTTCCCACTATTCTTCGTCGTTGGTTGTACTCTTTGAGGATGATTGTTACCACCCAAACACAGAGGGCGCTGACCGAACAAACTCGGCCCGACCCCCTATGTTTTTCATCACTTGATGACGATGGTAGTGGCACAACAATATCACTAGAGGAGTGGACTGCGGCCGATGGATCGTGCCGGAGCAATGATGGCAGGAAACATGCCAACCAAAAAGAAACTGACGGTGTAAGGTCGTCGGGTCACCGGAAGGGGGTGGCATCGTCGTGCTGCACAGAGGATAATCAGGCCATGGTGGAGGGGCGTGGCATCGTCACACCTCGGCAGAGGAGCAATGGCGGCTGGTGATGGGCCAGCCACCGGCAGTGCAGAGCGGCTGGCCGCTTGACCACCCAAGAGAAGTGGCACCCCGCTGGGTCCCACGTGAGCTGGACCGGCGCCACCTGGCATTGGTTTGGTTCAACCTGAACGGTTCAAATGTTCAGGATTATAGTGGGAGCGCGCCTCCCCCCCTAGGAACGGTTGTGTTGGGCCCCGTAAGGCACCATCGGCCGCTGGTCATCCATGCCATGTGGGCCACCAACTGGCGACGCGGGCCGCCAGTAGGCTACACGGGCTGTCAGCCAGACAACCCCAGGCCGCCCCCTCGGGTCGGGCCGCCCTCGGGTCGGGCCGATCTCGGGCCGGGCCACCCCCTCAGGATGGGTCGCCCTCAGGACGGGATCCCTCGGGCCCAGAAGGACCCACAAACCAGGTTGGACCTGCGGGCTAGGTCAGACTGCGGTCCGGACCCGGACCCGCTATCGCATGTTTTTACCATTTCGCCCATATCTTGGGCTACATGCATCCAATTTACGTACCGTCTGTGGTGATGAAAAGAGTAGAGAGAGATGGTTCTTTTGGAATACCCCACTTGAGCTTTGGACACAGTTTTTTTATGATCAGGTTGCTTTGAACCTAAAATCCAACCAAGAGCCTGGAATGGAAATGCCAACAACCGACAGACCGGGCGACCTATTGACGCACCGTCTGTTGTGTTGAGACCCCTATGACGAGGAATACCTTTGTGATACCTATACATGGTAATTATTGATTGTTGGTGAATCGAACTGTAGCTCATGGAGCGGATCCTCTCGAAGTTGATTGAGTGATGTACAGAGACCTAGTAGCTGGCTGAGACCTGACCACTACTGACCTATCGACTTTGAGTGTTTATACTAGCCAAGTGGGAAGCACCTCTATGTGACGGGGTTGACCCACAGTGGGGAGCACCTCTGTGTGATGCTGCAGAACCATAGTACTCGAACAGTGGAGTACCCCAGTAGGCTATGATGGTGATTGCCTTTGTGTGACATTGCAGACCCAAAGTGGGGAGAACCTCTATGTGAAGTATCAGACCCATGGTACTCAATAAGAAGAGTACCACAACAGTCCATGATAGTGGGAAGCACCTCTGCGTGAAGAGGAAAGCCCACAGTAATCTATAGATGAAGAGTACACCACCATCCGATGTTTTTATAGTTTGACTGGAAGTGTAACATTTTACCACCCCTAGAATAAAATCCTATTGTTGAGTCCAGTCAATGAATTTTGTGTTTTCCTCATGATAGATATGGGTTTCTAGATAGCATAGGTATATTTATGGGCATATACCTATGTAATAGTTATCTATTGATTTCATACTTTTTGGTTTATCTTTGTTAATTTTAGTGAGGCATTGAGGGTCTCGGGGTCCCTACTAAGTATTATTATACACACCCCTTCACGGGATATTCCCAGACCTCATTATATTGGTTGCAGACGACATGCATCGCTGACTGAGGTAGAATGTAGTACTGCACGGTACCTGGAGGTGGATCACTCAGGGTGACGGTGCATGGAGGAGACAGACAGACGTGGAGTGTTGAGGAGGCCATCTATACCTACCCTTCAGTTTGGAACCCCGGAGGACGACTGAGTAGCTGATTTACTTTTCTTTTGTTGTAGTTTGTTTCAGTTATACTTGTACTTTACTATTGGTATTGAATTTATAGCCCCTTTTACTTTCTAGCACTTCTTTTGTATACAGTTTTACATAGTTGTTTTCTTCCATTTGTGTACTCAGAAATGTTTGTTACAGTTATAAAGGCAATGCCTTCCCCGTTTAGGCACTTACGCTTTCGGTGCTAGTCAACAACCCCAGTTCAATGGAAAACAGGCTTGGGGTAGACACGATATGGGCCCTAGGGGACGGGTAGTGACATTATCTCCATTTTAAGGAGTCCAAAAAAGCTCCCAAATAATGTGGAATCTAACATGTGGGATACGAAATACCTGAATCTGGGTACCTTGATGTTTCAACCAACATACCATAAGACTTTCCATTCCTAGGATGATGTGTAGATGAATGATGTTTAGAAAATCAGTTATTCCACTACCCCCAAACAATTAATTGGGTTATCACTTATCATGAGGGTCTAATGTGTGTTTTCATAAAACATTAACCAATTGAATTGAATTCCCTAACATGAACTTCACCTGACAGTCAATGTTATCTACATGATTTTCTACAGTAGAGATATATATCTCTAAATCAATATCTTTCAATCTCAAAATGTTTTAGGGATTCAAAAGATATCTATCGAGATATGATATTTGTAAGTCATCAGGAATATCGATAAATTGAACCAGAAATGAATACCATTAAGCTACCATCCCATCTCACTAAGTGACATAAAATGGAAAAACATATCCTAGAGCAAAAATTCCCTACATTCCTAGCCTATAGTGACACAACCAAGGAGAATAATTCATGAAATACTATTCACCTTTATAAATTTCAAATGGAAACACCTCTCATCCACATTATATTTCAATTAAATATGAGCTCTAACAAAATGATGGATTCTAAACATAATCCATGGTGATGTCTCCTTAATGAAACATAGTAAAAACAAAGAGGCCTCATAGACCACAAAACAAAAAATATGTGATACCCATGGGAAAAAATACAAATACTTAAAATAATCATTATGATAGAATATTGATAACTGCTGTTATAAGAAAAGACAACATGTCCCAATGGATATCACATGATCCAAAAAAATCATAGATACTTTCATGGTGTATATTGTCTAGAATCTAAATAGAATGCACTTTCTCAACTTCCATTGATGGATAAAATGTTGTACTCAACCTAACGAACATCCCATCTACTCTTAGATACTCATCCAGAACCTCAATATAATCCTAGGATCCTTTTTTGATAAAACTGTTAAAGGAACACCAGAAGAAAAGATGATATCCTCACATAAATATTACCAAGAACATCAACTTTAGTGCGTCCCCAGATCATAAACAAATGAGGTAAAATTATTAACCAATAAATCTCCACCAATATTAAATTCCTCCCCATAAAAACCAGGTAAATATATAAAAATATTCAATGGACAAAAGAACCCATTTAAAAACTGACATTGAAATAGGATGAAGCAAACTATAAGGATTCATATTCCCTATATTTATCTATTGTCTAGTCTATAGGTGGGAAACATAATTTGCAAGGTCTCGATACATAACTGGATGCATGAATCATCATTTCTTTTCATAATACATATTCATAGTGATTGAATGAATTCAATATGAATATTTATTATATCCAAATAGGATTGACATACTTAGAGTTGATAGGATGAAACACCAATCTCTAAAATGGAGTATACCATTTGGATGAGAGAGAGACCAACTAGAAATGGCCTCCCCATCATAGATGGTTTCATAAATTATTCTAAACGCATCAACATGCATCTGACTCTTTTGAATATAGTAGGGGTTGAATTATGTTAAATAAACACCGGTCAAATATAAATTAGAATCATCATCCAGAGTATCTATCTGTGCCTGAGAAAAGAACTCTATAATAGTACACCCATCCTTAGATTTAAGAACATATTTCAATGGTATTGTCTGAAAATTAGAATCTATAACAAATATTCACTTCCCAACGGTTGAGTTCATAGTAAAAAAATTATTAGACTATTATGGTAAGAATGTACATTAAACTCTCCACAAAAAGATAGTTCCAGCAACATTTAATCTCATGCATAACTAATGTAAGAACTAAATCATGAGGGGTAATTATTATTATATAGTTGAATCTGATGAAATCTGTATGAAACTACATGACCATCCAATATAATAACACATCCCAAACCCACACTAGAAGAATCAAATGAATTAACATGTCCCTTAACATTATTTGGTAATATTGGAATTGGGTCCACTATCATAAATATTTTCACTCATCAAGAGATGAAAAACACTATTAATACCATACTAATTTATCCCCTTTTTGGTTAACATCAGTTGATTGTTACACTATCATTGAGAAATCCATAATGTACCATTAATAGTTTCCAGAAGGACCAAGGAATCTATTAATCTCAAATATGTTTCATGGTTCTCACTATGTAAAAATATCATTTACCTTATTAGGATCAATTGATAATCCAACCATTGAATTCACATTCCACAAGAACAACAAATCATAAATCAAAAATATTATTTCATTATATTTTCATAAAAATGTTATTCTTTATTATTAACTTATCAAAAATAATTAGTTTTTTATTTTTGTGATCAGATTATAAATTAAAAAATTCATCCATGAAAACTAACAAAAAAAACATTGAGATAATCATTCAATACATGTTTCCTCAATGACATAAAATCTGTAGGAGTTTTAGTCAGATGAAACAACATATAATATATTTATAATTGTCATACCAACTCATAAATGTTTACATTACTATATTATACTCTTAAAAATGAGATTATGATAAAACCAATGTTGATAAACTTTTTAAATTCACATTCCCCCTTTAACTGATCAAAAAAATTACCCACATGAGGAAAAAATGTGTGCTTGAATGTTACCTAGTTCAACTTTCGATAATCCAGACATGTTCAGAACGAATCATATTCCTTATTGGAAAAGAGAATTGGGGATAACCAAGGAAAAATAATTGGAAAAACAAATCCACAAACCATCGTATTATCCAACTATAACATCAAATCTTTCAGGTCTACTTACTCTTTAAGATTAGAAGATATCGGAATCAGGTGGGTACCTCGAACCATGAAAATTGTAAACATTACAATCTTTTCTTGAGGAAAACCGCCTACATAATGATGAAATAAAACATAAAATTACCAATTTATAGTGGAATGCTCAACTATAGATGAAAAATCATTAGTATCAACTACTAAAGTAGACAACAAACTCTTCTGGAATTGGAAATTTTATCATTTACAATCAGACCTCAAAAACTGCTCCCCTTAAAACACCATGTTGCTTCCATCAGCTGCATGAAAAATGACATATATGTGATAACAATAAATATCATAATTATGATAAACAATATAATCCATCCTAATGATTATTTCAAATAGATCCATATCAAGAATGAGGAAATCATAGAGTAACTTCACTTCATCTGTCAATAGTGAACTAGAAAAACAGATAAATCATAGAAATATCCTCTTCCCATGAGGATTTAATAACTCCATAATAGATGAAACGATCTCTAATGAAATTTTGTTAATATAAAAAAATTCCACAAATAATTGTGGGGGAGTAACTATTATAAAATAATACTTTATCTAGTGATGATTAAATTTATACGGCACCTCTCACTATCATTAGACATGCATCTCCCTCCAATCCAATTCTTGAAGGTACTTCACACCTACGGATTATGGATTGATCCCTATAGTGTATGAATAATATGAATATTCTTTGGTAGCCTTTGTAGTTGAAAATACTAGTTCATATCAAGGTATAGAAGATATCCCAACCCAAAAATATAAATTCCAATAATTACCACTAATATTACACATCATTTCTGGTGTAGGACAAGAGATCCAGTGGTTGCCGAAATTTCCACATAGATTGAATTTCAGAGGAAGTATACTAGCTATGAATAATAGTTTATAAGATGATTTCTATAGATAACCACTTGTACCACTCATTTGATAATCATCCAAATTTACATTTTTTCATTATTCACTACTAAAGCAACCACTAGATGTAAGAGAAATGGTATAATAACCTTCCATTCCTTCCATACCCATCCCTTCCATCATCTCAATATCAACTGTCTCTTCATAGTTCCAAAAATTCATCATAAATTAATGAAATCTGATATGCTATCAGAAACCCTATAGGTACATTTGAGATTTATCTCATCATTCATTAAAAATTATGAGGAAAAACGAATCATCTCAAAAAACTAATTCATATACACCAACAATTATTTCTCTTTCGACTAAAAATAATGGATGACAAGAGAAATTACCATCCTCAGCAACTTTGGAAAACACTATTGGTACATGAGAGTATTGAAACACATCTATTCCAATAGAACAAACATATCCATCAATACTATACAATCCAACTATCTCATAATGATTCCCTAAAGAATAAATGTTGTAAACGTGAACATGATACTCATTGGTGTATCCAGAAAGTCCATGATCAATTCAAAGATTCCAAGATATTCAAACCCGATGGAGGTTCATTCGTATAGATAATGGATTTTGGATTCTCATAGATGAACAATCTTGATTGATCCCATTCACCTCAATCTTCATGATGTACATAAATAACTATATTCTATACTTTTGGAACATTTTGGTTGATTAAACGAACAAACTTTATGATAACCTTAATAATATTCATGTATATGGGAGGTTTCATTAGTGGAAAATATATTTCACCCTTCTAAGAAAATTGTTGATCAACTCTTAAAGGAAAATTGATGCACACCGAAATAGAAAAAATTATTAGAGAAACAAATAATCCTAGAATAATCCATTAAACCAAAATATTAAACTAATATTACGATTATGAACTCTAAATGGGAGTTATATATCGCAACATCCCATGGAATTGTGAGTCTCTTCATGTTAATATATTTCTAGAAACTCACTGAAACCTACTTCTAAAGTCATTAATATCTATGCTACAGTAAACCTTTCATCAAGAGACAAAGATTCGTGAGAGCCGAACAACTCTAATACCAAACTATGTAAAAAAAGATATACACCTTCTCAAAATGGTAATCAACATAAATATTAATAATCCATATGGAAAATATCAATTCCCATTATCAAGAGACTAGCACTCAAGAATCAAAAAAAAGGGGGAATGATTTCTCCTAACCCGAAGCAACAACAAAATGAAATATATACATATAAAAAATTGAGGCAAAAATTTTAAGGGATAAATAAATTCCAAAAATGAATGATTAAATGAAAAATTATACAACTCAAAAATAGTCAAAACATCCATTGTAAAATTCCAACATCAAAGGGAACCCAACGCAAAAAATGACAACTCTGTGTGATAACACAACAAAAATACATCCATCTCACAACTAGCTACCCAATAATTGATAATAGAAATATCACAACCTCAATATGGTGTCATTTCATTTCCTCCATCCAATAGACTATAAAGGTCTACACTCCATTAATCAATTGCACAATATGTAAGCTAAACATTCTTAGTAGGATCCCACCAAAATGATCTATAATAAGTCATTTTAAAATAATATAATTAATGTTGAACATTAATGAATACCTGAAATGATAAATAGATAAACAATTTCTATATCAAAAGCACGTATAGAAATTTAATTTTCCCCATTTCACAGTTTCCCAAATAATATGGGGTGAATAGTTTCAAAAAATTTCATATATGTTAAGACTGTCAAATCATACCCATGTGTGTATCGAATATGATATCATATCCATGATAGTAAAATAAAAAATAGTACAAGAAAAAATCATAAGTAACATTATGATAAGGAACATAATAGGCCAGTAGAGAAGACTACTCATACTAGAGCCAATGACTTGGGCACATTAAATTCTTTAGAACACATGAACGAGTAGATAAATTCAATATGAGTGAATCCACAAACAATTACAATATCAATTCAATTAACCAATGATCCTATGAATTAGAGGAACACCTAATGAGGGAACCACCTATCAACACATGGATATAGGACCTAGGGTGTACCATCCACAGAATTAACCAATTCATCCCATATGAATCAATTTGTAAACGATTTCACTAAAACCATGACTTGAAAAACATTTCATAATGATTTAAAAATATATTCTCCTTATAAAATCATGGAAATCCCATTTTGT
Organism: Viscum album; assembly: GCA_963277665.1. Taxonomy (NCBI): domain Eukaryota; kingdom Viridiplantae; phylum Streptophyta; class Magnoliopsida; order Santalales; family Viscaceae; genus Viscum; species Viscum album. The sequence continues at coordinate 1,164,830,326 of OY728151.1, read as the reverse complement.
ACAAAAAAACCATTTCAAACACAAAAATCCTTCACTCATCCAGGCTATTCCATTTATAATTTTTTTTCAATTCCATAGAAATAATGGTTATCTAACAAAGGACTGATACAGAACAACCTACACCAAACATGGATCGCACAATCCCACATCGTGTTCTATTAATAAGGAAGAATAAAATGATAACATCAGAGCCGATATAAAAAATCCTTCAAACCTCATAATATATTCGACAATAAAAAAGGATTGTGTAGAATAAAAGGGACACAACATACCTTAATGAACCTGAAATCCTCACTCCAAACAAAAAATGTTCAGTATTCATATGAAAATCGCAAAATAGATCTAGAAATGATCAATAATATTATAATCATAGACGTATAGTTCCATAATCATAATGAAATTATGGTATCAAAGTCAATAAAAAAATAAAAAATTGTGTGAATACTCGCTCAGGTAAAAGCACCAAAAATTAATTTATGGCCAATTTCTGAATGAAATAATCTAGAAAAAGGCACAGTCTCTAAAATTTCATTAGATATATCCTAGGTCTAGGGGTAAGAAACCTACTGTAGAATTAAAAAAACAACTATATATAAACAGCCATGAAATAAAATCTCATTAGGTTTATAAGTTGTGTAATCCCATTTCACATCATTTAATCCATGCAATACAGTAATTCTTTAATCCACATTGCATCAGGTTATGAATTCTGATTATACCCTTACACAATATGTAATGTGTATTCACATCATGAAATTCTCACTCATTTTACTAGCTAATGGAAATATCCCAAAATTTAATAAATAATGTGTAAATATTTTTCTTGACCTATAAATTTATCATGACATTCCATATGTTCAATCTATGAACCAAACTCATGGAATATTCCTGATGACCCATACATAGTTTGTAAAAAAATACATGGTTAGTGTTTTCTTATAGAAAACAAAACGAAAATGTTTTTAGACCAACCCAAACAACCTATGACATTCCATGAACCAATGTAGAAATCAAAAACCCTTTTTGAAAATATGTACCCATAATTCATTAATTAAAACAAACATACTTTTGAAAAGTTTAAATGATTTTCCCTAGAAAATGATCTCCATTTTTCAGATTCCCAAAACAAATTAAAAAATTGGAATATAAATATAGGGATGAGAAATAACTAAATTTGTGTAATGGGATGTTAATGTGTTTCACCTATTAGTAGGTGGAGGATTAGGAAAGTTGGTCTACTAGGCTTCTACGGCCTCTAACTATTCTTATATAGAAATCAAAAGATGGAACGATGGATATTTTGAAGATATTACTGAGATCCCCTCAATGTAGTGACATGAAATGGATGATTATTGATGGGTTATCCAAGTTCCCATAGTTCTGACCTATTCTGTAGAATATCACAGTTGGTGATCATAGGATGGAATTATATTTAATATATTGTGTGCCTTCACTGATCTCTCTATTCTATTACATTAGATAGATATGGTCATTTTACATCATTTTTTTACAATGGTTTTCAAAAATAACTGTGTTCAAAGGTGACTCTTAGTAAAAAAAAATATCACCACAGATTGATGGTAAGTCTAATATTATGATACTTGTTTTAGGGGACCTGATCCGGTTTGGTGTCCTAGATTTTGAGTCACCATGGAAAATAACATACATCTAGATGATTATTCAGAAAATAATATCATTCATAAAAGTATTTATTGTGAAAATTAAGAGGTCATATATGGTAGTTCATTGAATTCACACATATGATGGTTAAAGTTAGGTATGGTTGTGAAAATAGGACCACATTTAGTTCATGAGACTTTAGAGCCAGTCTAGATGATTCACAAGTGTATGGATTCTACTCTATATTATAAGAAATCTTATACTGATCAATATAGAAAACCTCTTGTGTTAAAGGTGGGACATCTCGTATTTCCACGTGTTTGGCCAATATTTTTCCATTGATTATATCAGTTCTATGGAAAGCTATAACAACATTATATTAGTCATTTAGATATCTTAGAGGGGTTTGGATGGTAGAATTTTTTTTAGTATTACCATATAGGTACCAGGACATGAATGAAATATTCCTTGTATGAATGATTATCCATTATTAGTATAACCCATCATACATGTTTGATCCATAAGATATAGAGTTCGATATAGATTCATTTTTTAAGGAGAATCATATAGGTATTGTTCATAGGATCATGAAAGATATCTAAGGTGGGTTTATTCCTATGATATGGTTTCTATAGTAGTATAGCCATGTAAATGATGAGACCAAGAAGAGTGTGGCCAAAACACTTGCTTTTGTAAAGTAACATTTTTCATATGATGGTTTTCCTCCCTCAGAATGGATACTTGGGGATAATTACGTTTTTTTGAGAGGTGGTTGTAACATCATGGATTTTCATAGATGTGTGAATTATTTAATTTTCATAAAATGTTAACATCTTTATCATTTTTCATATTTTTTGTAAACATATATTGGGTTCTAATTTTTTTCCTTTTGGAAAGAAGGTAGAAGGTTGCTGGAGGCTGGCTACTGATAAGATTTAAGGTGTGAATTAAATCCATGAAATAGATACAATCAATAACATAAATTTCCCTAGCTGAAAACAATGTGCTTCTAAAAGGAATTAATTCAATATAGTATACTAATTAAATAAACATAATGAATAAAATTAATTATGTGTGTTGGTTTTTATAGACACAGTAAAGGATGTGAATAGTTTTCTAAATGAGGGTGAAAACTCAACCATTTCATTCAATGAAATATATTCACCTTGTGAATATGAATTTTAAGGGTAGAACCCCTTTTATTTTTCCAATACTCACTTTCTAGACAATAATATTCAGGCATGGTTTAGCTCAATTTTCTCCTCCTACCTAGGTTCTCTTAGTAATCCTCCATATGTATGAGAACTGAGGCAATATCTCTCACATTTAATAGCCACTTCCAAGATCTATATTACTCAATCCCCTTTAATCATTTCATCCAATGTCATTTTTGTTATTTTGGTGTAAGCTAACATTCCCTATTTTGATGGACTTTTTCAAATATTATTTTTTCATGCATTCATGATTGATTCAAGGGAAGAAAGAAACATTTGGTTATCTACTAATCTATGTACAATTTTATAGTTATTTTACCTCAAAGTTAGATTTTAATTTATCAGGTCACATTGTTACAGGATTCAGACACCTCTAATGATGCATCCCAAAGGATTTACATATTTAATTAAATGATACAACCATATTTAATGGTATACTATAAATATGTGAATTGACATCATAGGATGACCACCCTGATGCGAGCCACCCCGAACAATGTTCCTTCTTTATTTTCCTAAGAGCCTTAAGCACTGAGTTGATTAGAACCACTAATGGTGTTTTCTAAAATACCACACATTATTTGTAATCTTATTTCCTAAATAAAATGAGATTTATATAGCCAAATACCAAACCTTTCATTAGGATGATGTGATATAGGGGTAAAATCTAAATGATTCCTTGGATATGATCCCCAAACATATAATTTAAAATTTATAAATGAATCTCATTGATATTATATCTATACCTGGTTTCATTTATTGAATAACTTCTATCAGATCCCTGGTTGAATATATTATGAACTTTTCCCAAGATTGATACCATCATTCATAGTAGAATTAATTGGATTGGATAAGTGGGAAATGTTGTTATACCATTACATGAGTGATACATGGACCCCTAGTTGAAATACCATCGATTGGTTTAGAGGGTTATTCCAGTGGACTATACCAATATTTATTGTTGCTTTCCACATACGAACCACCATGGACAGACTCTTACAGTGATGCCTACATGTAGTTCTCTTGGGGTGATAATTTTTTTCATCTTTCATTAAATCCTTGGATGGGTATTGGATGCCTCTTTAAAAAAAATAAGTATTAAATTTTAATATGTTCAAGGATGTAGCCTCTAGGATAGAGAACATGCTTGGGTTTAGACTATGTTTATACAAGGCTCTTGATGGCCTAGTTATGTTTTACATACATGTATTCAGTAAAAAATATAAGGTATCCATACACATCCATATATATATATATATATATATAGTTTCTCATATATACTATATAATTACATGTTGAACTTGGTTGAGATTTATTTATCAGAGGTTGAACCATGTTGTATCGACCATGTATGCATTGAGGAATAGGGAATGATTTCATTTATTTTTTATTACTCAACCATTAGCTGTAACTGTACGTTGATGATTTAATATGCATAGACTATATTGTTCTAGACAACTTTGGTAGTGGCCTTATGATTGTATATAACTCCTAGTTTGTTCAACCTATGCTACTCAAACAATCTTCTAGATTGTATAGGTAGTCAAGGGAATGTGTCTAGCATCCAATGTTTGAATTTCTCCCGAAGGATATAGTATGGGAGAACTAGCCACCGGATATTATCATGATTATATTAGAGGTAGATTTTGGTCATTTTTATTTTTCTAAACATGTTGTATTTGCTTGTACCACTCTATCCTGTGTATTTATTTTCTGTATATAATTATTGCATGATAATAATAATTGTATATAATGATGAATTATCATAATCAATTTTGTTATATTTATTATATTTATAAATGGTTATTACTATTTCCACTACTTATCATTATTATTCAACATTGTACAAGACTTTTATCAAGAGGTAATAGTATCCCCAAAAACTTATTATAGGCCCTCAATACAATTTTAAATCCTACGATGTGTGGAAGGAATACATTAGGTCATTTACCTAATTATCTTTGGGAAACATTGAGTATATTTTGGTGTGGGAAGATACAGTTTGATCATCATTATTATATTTGAAATCAACTATTATTTCATTAAGACTTGATGGTTTTTAAGTCTAGAAGTTAATTATTAGAATTATTGTGGTCCCGTAAATCCCTATAATATGAATATATTCCTATATATGGTAGTTTATTAAATGTTTAGGGGCTAAATTTCTCATGAGGCTCTTAATTTATTGAATTTATTCAATTTCAAATTGAACATCATGTTTACTATAACATTTTTTATGAATTATTTATGATGATTTTGTTTTGTTATTGCTTTATATATAGGTGGAAATTTCTTAAATTTTTTATCATTATATACTAAATTGATGTAACATAATCATTTCTTATTTATTGGTATTATACACATGTGATTATTTTTAACACGTATCTATTTCATTATATGGCTTCATTTAAATAAAATAAATGTGTTTGATAGCATTCTCCAAAAAAACAGTAAACTACTATCAAACTTTGATATATATAAATTAAATTATAAATATTACATATGAAAAATAAAACATACCCACATAATTAATAGCATTGAATATGTGTTCCATAATTATTAAATATTTATAGAATGAATATAATGGCTAATTTTAATGTGAATGAAATTCAATTAATATAGTTAAAATAACTAACAAAATCATTCTAAAATTAGAAAATATTTTGAAGATTGTGTTTTTACTTCAAGAAAGTTTTTATATTTTTGTTATAATATAATATAATATATTGATGATATTAATAACTTTTAAGTATTAATTTAATTATTAAATAATAGTAAACCTAAATTAGAATGGAAAATATTTTAAAAAATATATTTTATTATAAAAATAGTTATAATTTATTTTTGATGTTTTTTCTTCAGTTATATCATTAAAAAAGAAAATATTAATTTGAAGAAATGAACATCATTTTTTTATTCATTATAGTTATATTTTCATGGATGAAACATTGGGAATTCCTCAAAAGTAATATATTATAAGGAATAATGTAAAATCCTATTTTTACAAATAAATAAACATTTATGATATTATTACATTTTAAGTATGACTCAAAAAATCATGAACAATTTATAACTAATAAAATTAATTTTTCAAGACACATTACAAATTGTAACCTTTTTTATCTTTACAGTTTCATATTAGATATTTTATATCATAAGTACAATTTTCACAGAAAAAATTATACATAAAATTTAAATTTTCATTTCAAAATTAATTATTATACCATTTATAAATTGAATAAAATGTAATTTATTTAATGATTTTAATAATTTTATCATAAATATCAAATAAAGACGACTATATTTTATAGAAAAAAGATAATTTTACCTTTAGTACTAACTCATGAGAATGGTGAATGCTAAAATGAAAGATATATAAATTTAAAAAAATATATGTCATGAAACATGGTTAACTATATGATTATAATTGAGTGGGTGGGTTGTTTCCCCAACTTATATCTTCTCCATTTCATTATTTATCAATTTTGGATCCATCATATATATTTCACTAGCACTCCATTTAAATATATTTGAAATATTACGAAAAATGACATTTTTACCACTTATAAATGGGGCCACTCACCACCCCTTGGAAGAAAACACAAAAAGTAATATTTATAATGAATTTATAACATTTTCACATTTTATAATACCATTTCACCATATTTATATTTTGATCAAAAATTATTATCTAAGGTTGTCCATTTAAAATGGATAATTCAAGGAAACAATTATGTCTACATTGTGATTAATTGTTTTTACATTATATTTTGATTTCATATTTCTATATCTGAATAAATATTTTGGAAATTAATATATAATTTAGTAAAATGTTTAGATAGTCAATTCAATAATGAAATGATAATAATAATTAAAAACTCATTTTACTTTTACATTAATAAAACCAAAACAATAATTTGTGTATTGTAAGAACTATCACCTCCACTACTCAAAATGATTCATTATAATTCTTCACCAGACAAGGATGGTATAAAAGTGGAATTTATTAAATAATAATTATATTTAAATCAGTTTTATTATTTTAATTCAATATACCTTATTACCCATTTTACTTCTTATATTTAAAATTATATCATCAACCATGCTTATTTATGGATTTCTACCAATAATGATGGCTAAATTTTAATTTATCATTTTATCAAAAATTTAAATTGATTATCATGAGGACTGGTTTAATGGATAACTATGATATATATGTTATCATAGTTTTTATGTTTTTTCTAATTTTCAAAAAACAATTATTGATATTATGAACTAATTATTATTGTTAATTCAATCATTTCAAATGATGGAACTAAGAGAAAAATGACCTCTCTATTTAATGTATTGACATTATAAAAATTACCATGTCTTTAAAAATCATTTCAACTAATAAAAATCATAGCAATATAAAATATAAAATATCATTATTCCTATTTTATAGTGATATTACATTGAAATCACCCTATAAGGGTTCACTAATCATGATATGATCATGTTATGATTCGTTTAACAACCAAATTGAATTGTACTATCAAATTTTTTCAATGATGACTATGATATCATATTTATATATACAATGTTAAAAAAACTTATATGAAATATTTTTTAGTTTTGTTAATGATATATACACCTAAAACACACTAATTAATAAAACAATTATCTTTAGTTTGGAATGAGTAAAACAATATTTTCATCGATTTCATCCCTTCTGTTTGTAACCAAATGATGGATAGAATGAAATTATATCTTTTTAAACTATATTAATTAATCTATTATTATATTATACATGGTCAAATAGTTATTTTTATTTAAAAAACAATTAATATCAATGTATATTTTTTAAAAATTGTTTAAGATGATAATGCTTACTTTTACCCTGTATTAAAAATAAGAGAAAAAGACTAACATATATATATATGTATGGGATGATTAAATATTGGGATTATAAATTATTATAATATAAAAATATATTATTTTTTGGTATTTAATTAGAAAAATTATCTATTCAATACTTTTAGTGAAATATAATAATTGATTAAGAACAATGTAATAATTTTTATTTTAAATTATATTTATTGTGAAATTATTTTTATTACAAACATATGATCATATTATTATTTATAAGCACCCAATTTGACATAACATACAAATAATTATATATTATTAATTTTATATTTGGATCAATTAAATTAATTCTCTTTCATAAGGAGTTGATTGATATATAATTCATCTTGCAATAATTGTTTTTTCACAAACATTAACTCCTCAAGACATTTTTATTTCTTGCAATAAATTTCCTACTAATAATTTATTATTGATACCAAAACTCACACACTTAGATACAGTTCCATAAAACATACATTACATATAATATTTGATACTGACATTATATTCATTGACATAACGATTCCATAATTACATGTAGTAAAGGTAATATTGGATTACAATCATTCACGAGACCATTTTGTTTTTGAAAATAGATACATATAAAAAATATATAATTAAAACACCATTTTTTATTTTATAAATTGATATAATTTTTAATAATGTATGAAACTACTGAATCCATCATATGTATTCAAAATTTCTTACAAAATTCTCCACACAAGCTATTATTTATTGAAATTTTTTGTAATACCATCATTCATATCAAAGGTTAATGGGAGAATTTCAACAGGTGTTCTCAAATTAGAATTAATAGAAAATATAAAAGTATTGTGATCACATGATATATCTTACACAAACATTATAATAAAAATATGTAAACAACTGGATCCAGTAATCAATAGAAACTAAGACCATCCTATATCAATGAAAATTCCTGAACACGTGGTTATTAAAATTACTAATCTCATACAGTTGGAATGTATAATATTGATAATGAATAGAATTTTTTAATTATATAATTGGAAAAAATATACTGATTGTTATGACCAAATCCAACACTACAATTTTATCTAGATTGGTATACACCAAATACGCAAACACATTTTTTCTTTTTTCGATCTTCAATACGTCAAGGGTCTATATAATTCATGGCCCATCTGTCATAGAATTATGTTAAATTCAATAATTTTATGAGTTAAAAAACAATTAATAGAATTTAAAATGGAAATTTTGAATGAATAAAAACAATTAAACATATATAATTTTGAATAAAAAAAATAAATACATGATTGACCTATGATTATAGTAAATAATCATCATTATTGTCAATACAATTTACCAAGTCAATAAAAAAGAAAACATCCTCATAACCTATCTTATGATATAATTATGATAGTAAAAAAATACCTAATAACATTTCAAATAATTGTGGGTAATTTTATAATAATATATGGTTTTCCAATACTATTCCTCCTATAAATAAGATAACAATATTTATATGTGTACATAATCCACTCCAAGTTATGTAATGTTTAAGTTCACATTATATAAAAAAATGGTTAAATAGGCATCTAAATTCTATAATAACATGATCATAATAATTACAAAATTTTATGATGCATTGATAATTGAGAACATAATAATAGTGAAAGATTTTAATGATTTCATCATGTTAAAATAAATGAAAAATAAACATGGAAAAAATAATACTTCAAACTGCATTACAACGGAATAGTAATGAGTTGAATTATTTGATACATTGTGTTAAATCAAGAAAAGTATAATATATATATGTGTTAGAAGATAAATAAGGAGATATAATCCCTATTTTTTTTAATAAATATGAAAATGATATGTAAAATTTATATGAAAACATAAAACATATTTAACATTTTTGAACATTTTTGTTAGATATAAAATACATGGTACAATGAAATGTACATATCAAAATATTTATATAAAATGAATTTAAAAAATATAAATATAAATATTATTACTAATCATGGATCATTGGAAAGGAATAATTTTTTTCATTGAGAAATTACTGGATGGAGATAAAACATGTGAAATTTAATTGAAAATCCATTATTATTTTTTAAATAACATCTCTTGAACTGAAATTCAAAGAAGAGTTAAAAAAATTATTTTAATTTTAACATAATTATTCATAAATGATTCTAAAATAAACAATACTAAAATATTATTTTGGAATAACACGTGCATGGTTGGATTAAGGTCATGAGGAAAAAAAATAGAAATCCGAAAAAAAATAAATGACTTATCATTAGTTCATATAGAAAAACATAATCTATGAAGAATATGACCCTTGAAATGAGTCTATAATGTAATAATGGGAACCATAAGAGAATACCACATAATAAATTATATTTTAACAAAATAAAAATCATTATAAAATTTGTTCATACTATTTATCATGACTAAAAGACTAGAAAATGATATGAAAAAAACACTAATAACTATAGACATTTAGGAGGAAAATAAATTTAAAGAAATAAACAATATTTCAAATTTTTGTTCTAATAATATAAAAGGAAAAACTATAAGTGACCATTCATTTTATTCAAAATAAATATTACACCATATAAAATAAACATGGATCATACAAAATATCATGTCTTACACAATAAAAATTGTTACCAAAATAACTCTTACAACTTTAATAACATATTAATCAAAAAAACATGATACATAGATCATATAATTGAACATAATATACCAAAAATTATAGATGTTTCGTGAAAATTTATTTCAAATTTTTTTATACAAAACATAAATTAATAAGGTGTATAATAACAAACATTACATAAATAGAGGAATTTGATATGAAAACCCTTACCACGGTCCTTATTTATTTTCTTATTTCACTAAGCATCATAACTAATTAAATTATTTTAATCGAAATTATTTCATAGTAACATATTTAAATCTATAAGCATATATAATCCACATATTCAATTAGTCGGAATAAATAAATATTTTTTTACCTATGTTCAACACCATTGAATATTCATTATCTGTTAGAAAAAATTCATAATGAATGTGTTTCAAAATATTGATCTCAAAATTTATATATAAAATATGTTCTAAGAGAGATATTTATAGATTCCACATGATAACTTATAATTCTATAGTATCATTCCATGAATGTTTTGATTATTATATTTAAGGATGAAATGATCGATGATCATGTTTTGGTGTTTCATAATGAATGATGGGTGACTCGATAATTAATTAGTTAAATATTCATATACCAATACCAAAATTAAAAAATTAATTATTTATATATATAATTCATATTATACTTTTAAAAAAAATCATGTCATTTTCCATGATATATATTCATTATTTGTTTCATGTATTTGGTTAAATCGACCTAAAAATGAACATACCATTACTAATGATTGATTATATGGTGGGTTTTTTTTGTAATATCATTATTCCCAAAGAAAATAAATTATTTTTCAGTTATTTGATTGAAATATCATTGTTTTAATTAACTAAATTTTAAATATGATTTATATAATTTCATTTTATATAATTATGAGATAATATTCTTCATGGATTTCCCATTCTAAACAATTTAATTAATGAGGAAATTGTTTTCACCATATAAGTAACGGTTTCTCTAAAATATATGCGGTAAATATAATTATTTTTTTATGATCAAAAGCGATATGAAAATAAATCATTCCATATAGGTAGTGGTTTATACAAATCCATGGTGGAAGATTTCATTTTTCATTAAACTAGAGGAAGAATAATATGGTTTATAGTTTTAGAATGATAAAAATGTTATAAATGTCATAATATTTTATTAAATTCTGTATTTTTACACGATTGTTTTTATGCTTAATGAAAGGAAATCTAGTTTCATCCTAGATGTCAAATTCAACACAATGAATGATTAATGATTTTGACTTTTTTTGGGAATGGGGAAGGATTTAAACACTTTTGTCATCATTATAATAAAATGAATTAACAATTAATATTATTTTTTCATTTTAGTTTTTCTAGAAAAACTTTTATAATGATAAATTGAATATAATGAAATATTAAAAATATTCATCATGTTATAAACACATACCTCACATCATGGAATATCTCAATTTAAATGGGGTGAATCTAATGGGGAATAGTCTTTTGAGAAAACCAAATCATCAATAATGTGAGTAGGAGCATGGAAGAGTGTATTATGTTGATCTTATTGTAAAAAACAGGGTTGTGGTCTGCAAGGAATTAGGTATAGGATTACCCTATTAATAAATGAAAAAGGATTACATTTTTATAAACACCCAAAATCTTTACACAATAATAAGAATATATAATGGAATGTTTCTATAAAAATAATGAACAAAAAATATGATATTTTATTATTTTAAAAAATTAATTAAAACATATATTCTAAAAAATGATTTAATATTTTTTTTGTAGTCATTTACTCAAATCTTAGTTACTTTTAGAATTTTAGATATATCTGTTTTAACTAGTTATTAACTAATTTAATCATATATTGGGCATAAAAATGAACTTTCTCATAGTATATAACTTTTACACATTAATTTTAAATTCAAAAACTATTTTGTTTAATTCAATATAAAAACTTTATAAAAGATAAATTTCAAATATGAATTTATTATGTACAAAAATATTTTTTTTAAAGACATACATATGTTTAAAATATAAAATATTTATTTTTAAACATTATAAATATTTATACAATTATTAACTAACTCATTATATAATTATTTTTAGTACATATTTTTATTAGTTTTTGATAGAATTTAATACATACAATGTCATATAGGACATCATATATATAAATGAAATTGTGTTATTCTTATAAAATTTATAACATTTTAAATAATAAAACTCACACTCCTTAAGAAAATATTTCTTTTATGATCTATTTTTCTGTATTATTAGTAATTATAATAATAAATTTAATATGATTAATACTGAAAGAATAATTTGAGATAATGTGAAAAATAGACTATATGTTAAAATATCATTTTATAAAATAGTAACCATTACCACATATATTTATTATTATTTATTAAATAAATTAATATTAAAATTATTAAAATTAATTATATTTTATCATAATTAGTAAATACATGTCATATAGAATGTTTATATTTTGATTAATATAGTTCTGATCATAAAATCATTATATTATTCATTATCCCTATAACAATTGGATTTCATATATAATAAATGTACCTATTAAATTCAGTTTATTATTATTTACTAACATAGTTACTCTTATTAATTAGAAAAATTCAATAACTAGGTGTTTATAGATCAATCATTTTCCTTTTTTTAGTTTGGTGTGTCACTTGTAGAATGTTATTCCACATAGTTTGATTATTTGAAGATAATAATATTTAAAAAAATATGGATGATAAGATTTCAACTAATTAAATAAATTATATCATCATAATTTTAATTATCACATTCTAGTGAATTTATTTGTTGGTATTTCTAACAAATTTTGCATTTTGGATATTATATCTAATATGACATCTACCATACTCTCGATTGCAATACTATGTTAATTATCCTTCCTTAGACAACAATTGTACAATTATACAATCATATACATCTGTATATATATTCTATAATGATATATTGATGACATCATATCATTCGAAACCCCATTTGAATGTCTTGTCCTATAAATGAAAAAAAGTTATATATCCCTCTAATGAATTAAGTCTATCTTTATTACTCAAATAGTATTTTCAATATGTTTATAATGTCACATTGTAATCAATATTAATATTAATGAAAAAATAGATAATCATTACAAATTAATTATGTTCAATACTATAAATATTAATAATATAAAATGAATGTTTTTTTAATCTTTTAACCCTTTATTACTTATATATCAATCCAAAAATAAAATAATAATATATCCATCCTTCAAAAAAGTTGTCCTCATTTGATTTCCACAAAAATAAGTATTCAATATAAATAAATTTCTAAATGATTCTAATTAGATTTAATATATTATTTCAGTTAATAAATTAAAACCCATAAACATATATTCATTTAATGTTTTACATATTCAATAATTATAAATAGAATTTACCAAAATTTCATCATTTAATATTAATTAAAAAATTAAAATATCAATTAGTTTCAAGAATTAATTTATAGTATTTAATCAAAAACACTACTATTATTAATACTATAAAACTAACCCTTTCAATCATAGTGGACATATAATTAATATTTTAACCATTTACATATGCTCCCTTATTCCATTATACGACTTAGTGGTTTCTATAAATATTTAATTCTATGAATTATTTTTGTGATCCTATTACTACTAAACTATAAAAACCCAATTGGTTATCTATAAAACTAGAGTAAATGATCATATTTATATGATAACTCAATATTAATATCCCTTTTATAGAAAAACCTTAATCTATGCCTTTAACACATCCAATTAATAATAAATTACATTATTTATCGATCACTTTTTCTTTTGAAAATATTCCCTTAATGTAATTAAGAAATATATCATTAATTATTTTTTGTAAAAATATTATTGTTAAACAAATAATATCAATTGGTTAAATCAAAATAGGTGTGATTTTATGCCTATTTTTTATGGAATATGTTATAATAATGTAAAAACACAATTTTTCCTTTTTGGTGTTATTACCTATTGGAATTTTTTTCAAGATTCTACATTGACCTATAGTGTCCATACATGGATGATATTTTTAGGAGAACAACATACTCAAGACATTAAAAAAACATTATATCTTAATATAAATATAATTATTAAATGGATATTAAATGATGATCTATTATCTTAAAAACTAACATATTTAATATTTTAAAAAATAAAATTAACATTTATCAATAGCATTGATATTATGGTAAACCGTAATTAATCAACCATAAAATTATAGTAAATAATCTGAAAATATCCATTTTCATCTAAATGGCTATCAGATACCAAATATGGTCCAAAGACCCACACTCATAAACCTGGTTCTGCAATCACATATGTTACATACAAGTATAAATACCAACTACAGATTCTTGGACATAATAATAGGATAATAATATCACATTGATAAAACATGTGAAATTTAATTGAAAATCCATTATTATTTTTTAAATAACATCTCTTGAACTGAAATTCAAAGAAGAGTTAAGAAAATTATTTTAATTTTAACATAATTATTCATAATTGATTCTAAAATAAACAATACTAAAATATTATTTTAGAAGAACACATGCATGGTTGGATGAAGGTCATGAGGAAAAAAATAGAACTCCGGGAAAAAATAAATGACTTATCATTAGTTCATATGGAAAAACATAATCTATGAAGAATTTGACACTTGAAATGAGTCTATAATGTAATAATGGGAACCATAAGAGAATACCACATAATAAATTGTATTTTAACAAAATAAAAATCATTATAAAATTTTTTCATACTATTTATTATGACTAAATGACTAGAAAATGATACAAAAAAAAACACTAATAACTATAGACATTCAGGAGAAATATAAATTTAAATAAATGAACAATATTTCAAATTTTTGTTCTAATAAAATAAAAGGAAAAACTATAAGTGACCCTTCATTTCATTCAAAATAAATATTACACCATATAAAATAAACATGGATCATACAAAATATCATGTCTTACACAATCAAAATTGTTACCAAAATAACTCTAACAACTTGAATAATATATTAATCAAAAAAACATGATACATAGATAATATAATTGAACATAATATACCACGAATTATAGATGTTTCATGAAAATTTATTTCAAATTTTTTTATACAAAACATAAATTAATAAGGTGTATAATAACAAACATTCCACAAATAGAGGAATTTGATATGAAAACCCTTACCACAGTCCTTATTTATTTTCTTATTTCACTAAGAATCATAACTAATTAAATTATTTTAATCGAAATTATTTCATAGTAACATATTTAAATCTATAACCATATATAATCCACATATTCAATTAGTCGGAACAAATAAATATTTTTTTACCTATGTTCAACACCATTGAATAATCATTATCTGTTGGAAAAAATTCATAATGAATGTGTTTCAAAATATTGATCTCAAAATTTATATTAAAAATATGTTCTAAGATAGATCTTTATAGATTCCACATGATAACTTATAATTCTATAGTATCATTCCATGAATGTTTTGATTATTATATTTATGGATGAAATGATCGATGATCATGTTTTGGTGTTTCATAATGAATGATGGGTGACTAGATAATTAATTAGTTAAATATTCATATACCAATACCAAAATTAAAAAATTAATTATTTATATATATATATTTCATATTATACTTTTTAAAAAAATCATGTCATTTTCCATGATATATATTCATTATTTTTTTCATGTATTTGGTTAAATCGACCTAAACATGAACATACCATTTATAATGATTGATTATATGGTGGGTTTTTTTTGTAATATCATTATTCCCAAAGAAAATAAATTATTTTTCAGTTATTTGATTGAAATATCATTGTTTTAATTAACTAAATTTTAAATATTATTTATATAATTTCATTTTATATAATGATGAGATAATATTCTTCATGGATTTCCCATTCTAAACTGTTGAATTAATGAGGAAATTTTTTTCACCATATAATTAATGGTTTCTCTAATATTTATGCGGGAAATATAATTATTTTTTGATGATCAAAAGTGATATGAAAAAAAATCATTCCATGTAGGTAGTGGTTTACACAAATCCATGGTGGAAGATTTCATTTTTCATTAAACTAGAGGAAGAATAATATGGTTTATAGCTTTAGAATGATAAAAATGTTATAAATGTCATAATATTTTATTAAATTCTGTATTTTTACATGATTGTTTTTATGCTTAAGGAAAGGAAATCTAGTTTCATCCTAGATGTCAAATTCAACACAATGAATTATTAATGATTTTGACTTTTTTTGGGAATGGGGAAGGATTTAAACACTTTTGTCATCATTATAATAAAATGAATTAACAATTAATATTATTTTTTCATTTTAGTTTTTCTAGATAAATTTTTATAATGATTAATTGTATATAATGAAATATTAAAAATATTCATCATGTTATAAACACATACCTCACATCATGGAATATCTCAATTTAAATGGGGTGAATCTAATGGGCAATAGTCTTTTGAGAAAACCAAATCATCAATAATGTGAGTAGGAGCATGGAAGAGTGTATTATGTTGATCTTATTGTAAAAAACAGGGTTGTGGTCTGCAAGGAATTAGGTATAGGATTACCCTATTAATAAATGAAAAAGGATTACATTTTTATAAATACCCAAAATCTTTACACAATAATAAGAATATATAATGGAATGTTTCTATAAAAATAATTAACAAAAAATATGATATTTGATTATTTTAAAAAATTAATTAAATCATATATTCTAAAAAATGTTTTAATATTACTTTTGTAGTCATTTACTCATATCTTAGTTACTTTTAGAATTTTAGATATATCTGTTTTAACTAGTTATTAACTAATTTAATCATATATTAGGCATAAAAATGAACTTTCTCATAGAATAAAACTTTTACACATTAATTTTAAATTCAAAAACTATTTTGTTTAATTCAATATAAAAACTTTATAAAATATAAATTTCAAATATGAATTTATTATGTAGTAAAATATTTTTCTAAAAGACATACATATGTTTAAAATATAAAATATTTATTTTTAAACACTATAAATATTTATATAATTATTAACTAACTCATTATATAATTATTTTTAGTACATATTTTTATTAGTTTTTGATAGAATTTAATACATACAATTTCATATAGGACATGATATATATAAATGAAATTGTGATATTCTTATAAAATTAATAACATTTTAAATAATAAAACTCACACTCCTTAGGAAAATATTTCTTTGATGATCTATTTTTCTGTATTATTAGTAATTATAATAATAAATTTAATATGATTAATACTGAAAGAATAATTTGAGATAATGGGAAAAATAGTTTATATGTTAAAATATCGTTTCATAAAATATTAACCATTACCACATATATTTATTATTATTTATTGACTAAATTAATAATAAAATTATTAAAATTAATTATATTTTATCATAATTAGTAAATACATGTCATATAGAATGTTTATATTTTGATTAATATTATTCTGATCATAAAATCATTATATTATTCATTATCCCTATAACAATTGGATTTCATATATAATAAATGTACCTATTAAATTCAGTTTATTATTATTTACTAACATAGTTACTCTTATTAATTAGAAAAATTCAATAACTAGGTGTTTATAGATCAATCATTTTCCTTTTTTTAGTTTGGTGTGTCATTTTTAGAATGTTATTCCACATAGTTTGAATAATTGAAGATAAAAATATTTAAAAAAATATGGATGATAATCTTTCAAATAATTAAATAAATTATATCATCATAATTTTAATTATTAAATTCTAGTGAATTTATTTGTTGGTATTTCTAACAAATTTTTCATTTTGGATATTATATCTAATATGACATCTACCATACTCTCGATTGCAATACTATGTTAATTATCCTTCCTTAGACAACAATTGTACAATTATACAATCATATACATCTGTATATATATTCTATAATGATATATTGATGACATCATATCATTCGAAACCCCATTTGAATGTCTTGTCCTATAAATGAAAAAAAAGTTATATATCCCTCTAATGAATTATGTCTATCTTTATTACTCAAATAGTATTTTCAATATGTTTATAATGTCACATTGTAATCAATATTAATATTAATGAAAAAAATAGATAATCATTACAAATTAATTATGTTCAATAATATAAATATTAATAATATAAAATGAATATTTTTTTAATCTTTTAACCCTTTATTACTTATATATCAATCCAAAAATAAAATAATAATATATCCATCCTTCAAAAAAGTTGTCCTCATTTGATTTCCACAAAAATAAGTATTCAATATAAATAAATTTCTAAATGATTCTAATTAGATTTAATATATTATTTCAGTTAATAAATTAAAACCCATAAACATATATTCATTTAATGTTCTACATATTCAATAATTACAAATAGAATTTACCAAAATTTCATCATTTAATATTAATTAAAAAATTAAAATATCAATTAGTTTCAAGAATTAATTTATAGTATTTAATCAAAAACACTACTATTATTAATACTATAAAACTAACCCTTTCAATCATAGTGGACATATAATGAATATTTTAACCATTTACATATGCTCCCTTATTCCATTATACGACTTAGTGGTTTCTATAAATATTTAATTCTATGAATTATTTTTGTGATCCTATTACTACTAAACTATAAAAACCCAATTGGTTATCTATAAAACTAGAGTAAATGATCATATTTATATGATAACTCAATATTAATATCCCTTCTATAGAAAAACCTTAATCTATGCCTCTAACACATCCAATTAATAATAAATTACATTATTTATCGATCACTTTTTCTTTTGAAAATATTCCCTTAATGTAATTGAGAAATATATCATTAATTATTTTTTGTAAAAATATTATTGTTAAACAAATAATATCCATTGGTTATATCAAAATAGGTGTGATTTTATGCCTATTTTTTATGGAATATGTTATAATAATGTAAATACACAATTTTCCCTTTTTGGTGTTATTACCCATGGGAATTTTTTTCAAGATCCTACATTGACCTATAGTGTCCATACATGGACGATATTTTTAGGAGAACAACATACTCAAGACATTAAAAAAACATTATATCATAATATACATACAATTATTAAATGGATATTAAATGATGATCTATTATCTTAAAAACTAACATATTTAATATTTTAAAAAATAAAATTAACATTTATCAATAGCATTGATATTATGGTAAACCGTAATTAATCAACCCTAAAATTATAGTAAATAATCTGAAAATATCCATTTTTATCTAAACGGCTATCAGATACCAAATATGGTCCAAATACCCACACTCATAATCCTGGTTCTGCAATCACATATGTTACATACTAGTATAAATACCAACTATAGATTCTTGGACATAATAATAGGATAATAATTTCACATTTATATTATAATACATTTTATATGATATCAATATATTAGATGATAATATAATTGTATAATTAAGAAGATGAAAAATATATCCCATGTTATTTATATTGAAAAGACATTTTTCCATAGTGTTAAAAGAAACATAATGCATTTTATATTTTCAAATTGGCACATGAAAATTCAATCCAAAGGATATCAAATTTGGTATATCATCTCTAATAAATTTATTTGTAACATGGGTAAATGAATGTATAATAAATTCTGAGATCAGATGCTTAGTGAAGTAAACCATTCAACCTAGGTAATCATATGATTAAAATAGAATATACATTATGAAAGGAAAATGTAAAATACAAGAATCCTAAATCAATATGAAGTACGATAATTCTATATAAATGTTAATTAATAAAAATAGGGCCGTTAATATTAATGATCTCATACTAATAGAATTCATGAATTCAAAGTGATTTTTTTTCATTAACTTATACTACTAATCTTACTTTTTGAGACAAGAATAAGAAAACATGTATAATTGTCTAGGAATACCTCAAATAACAAAACATGTTTTTTTGTGAGAGCTATCGTTTCATAGAGGGGTGATATAATTATGGGTCTCACTCATCCCAAAATTTATTCCAATGAATTCAATGTAAATGTGAACAACAAAATTCATACCATTCAATGAGGATCATTGTATAAAAATACATCTATTCATATAATCAGTAATACATAATATAAGTACATGAACAACATGGGTTAGTTTTCATTAATACTTAAGAATTTTAATTCTTTTCATTATATCAATAAAATATATTACATGATTATAAACTATCTTGTGAAACATGGTGGATTCTCAACTAATAAATAATCAATATTCCAATATTATTCTATTTTGAAATATTAATAAATTTTATTCCAATAATTTTCACCATAACATTAGAATATTAATCTTTTTAGGTGAACATCCTCTAATTTTAATTATATAAATAAAGATGTTCACAATATATTGATTAATGGGAATATAACACATAAAAACATGAATAAAAAATCATAAACCCTCTATAAATTCAAGGTTGATGGAAGTAAATTAAAACAACCCATATACAATAATTGAAATACATTTTTGTGTAAACATAATTGAGGAACAACGTTACAAAAACAATTCATTCAACTGTTTCAAAAGAAATTGTTTTAATAGTCGAATTCCATATTCCCTAAATGTTATTCCCCAAATTCGATATATATATATTGGAAGATAAATAATGGATATTAAACCCAATAGGGGTAAAAACGTTTGAATATTATTAGATATATGGAATCCAAAACATATAATGTCATTTGAAAAACATATTTTACAATATAATAATATAAAATCATATATTTTATTTTTAATGGTTATTTTTTAAATTATGAAATAAAATAAATTACAAATTATGTCTTTTATTTGAATATCATGTAATGTTTCTTTGAAATGTCATATAATTTCCCTTGGATAAATTATAAGAGGAATAAAAATCATGTGGACGATAAAAGATAATACATTTTGAATATTTTAAAATAGGATTATTTAATATTCTCACTATAAAAAAGGTATGAAATCCTTAATTTTAATTGATATTTGCTATTAATAAATTTATTTATAATGAAAAATAAAATGATATATTTTTCGGTGAATTGAAGCATGCAATAAAAATATTCATGGTGTTACAATATAACTTAATGATAGTGGACTTATGTTATGAATATATATTTTGTGAAAAATAATCCATAAAGAAAAAAAACATTTAAACATATTTTTATTGGGTAAAATGATATCCCAATGTGATTAAAAAATAAAATAACTAAATGTCATAATATGAATCATTTACTTATAATTATATTAAATTAATGATCATAATGTAATGAATGAAAATGTAGCTTCACAAAAATTCACCAATAGTAAATCAATATTGCTCTATTGAAAATAAACATGGTGGAAAACATGTAAAATGTCTCAAATAATCCTAATTGAGATAGAGAAAACAATTGAAACTTGAGGGAAACAATATTGGAATACAAATGAATGTGAGGGATTAAAAT
Source organism: Viscum album (assembly GCA_963277665.1). Lineage (NCBI taxonomy): Eukaryota > Viridiplantae > Streptophyta > Magnoliopsida > Santalales > Viscaceae > Viscum > Viscum album. The sequence goes on along the minus strand of OY728151.1, from coordinate 1,164,808,353 downwards.
TTAAATTAAAATAAAATTATTATCATGTAATTCATCATATGAGTTCACAAATTGCAAATATACATAGCTTAGAAATTTAATTATGTGAATAATACAATCCATGTCTCAAAGAGAGGTATTTTGGACAAAACCCATCTACTAATTCATGGATTGGTAAAAAAATTCAACATGTATCCAAAATATCAAATTTTAATAATTAAATATTTTCTATATAACCTTACAGATAACTATAACAATCTACATGCCTTAACTTTAGCCATTCTATACATCTAAATGTGTGTAACTATTTACTTATTTTCAATATAGGTTGTATGTATTCATAATAATTTTGATATAATTTTGAAATATAGGTGTTGGTATATATTATTTTTAATACTATATTAAAATTATGTAATCTATTATAATAGGATAGAAGTTAAAATATATTTTATATTTTAATAATTTCATTGAATGGTATTTATGGATGTGATCTGTGAGAAATATGTTATATTTCAATATTTCTTAATGAATGAAAGGTAATTTCATATACAACGTGTTAAATAATCATATTAACATAAAAAACTAAAAACATTTTAGTTATATATATATACGAATGTATTAATATTAAAATTTTCTCATAATTATCCGTAAAATATAATCATATTATTGGTAAAAGAGGTGGTCAGACCGACCCAACACAAACCTATTAGGATTAATGGATTATTATGAGGTTGTTAATTATTAATATTTATATACTAGAACAAGAAATTTATTTTATAGTTTCTAAAATTTTGATATGTCATGACCCCCTCCCAAAAACATGTACCCCTCCTGGGTCGATAATGTGAAAAGGGAGATAATGACCCCCGAGTCTTGCCTCCAGTAGGCCCCGGGTAGGTGACTAGCACCGAGGGTATAAAAAACACACAAATGGAAGGCATTACCCTCTAATATAACACATGTAGAAGAGAGAGATAATATAGACACCCACCAACTCCAATTCATAACTGAAATATAAAAGAAACCCAATTGCACGTATGTAATGCCATGCAAAAGTACTACAACTGAAAGGAGAGAAATTGCAAGTACCCAAATGATTGTTAAAACACTAGCAACCACATGCCCGATCAACTCCTATAACCCCAAGCTAGTAGAAACCAGCGCCCTCTCCGACCAGCTCCAAGTGGCCTGAAAAATATTTTATATATACATAGGGTGAGTATAACAGTATTCTTAGTATGATCCTCCCTGAAGGCTCTCATACAAAGTAAATAATGCATGCTAAAGCATAGTGAACGACAAGTGAAACTAACTCGTCACCTGACCAGGTATACATAGTTCCTAAACTCACCATGGCTACTCACACCATGTAATGCATAAAATAATTTATCATATAAAAAAGAATATCAAAGGTACTCAGCTACTACTTCCCCATTGGTTTTCCACATTTCCAAAACATCGCACGTCCTGAGCACCTCTCTGAAAAAAGGCATACCCATAGACACCTGGGTGAAGCACCAAAATATGCACCTCATGCAAAAAAACCACCTCATCCACACACACTAAAGTAACAAGGTAGTTTCTGCGAGCCACCACAGCTTTCATAACGTGTATCATACGTCGAGTATTATACCTCAAGCCAATACAGCCCACACACCGAGTAAGGATCCTCAAGCTGTCACAACCTATACACATTACATCTATAGTAGTACATAGAAAACTATATCCAAAATATATGTGTGTGAATAACCACAAGCCTTTACAGCCATCTACACACATATATGGGGAAAACTAACCAATGTGCATGCCAACACCAGTAACTACCAAGAGTAGAGAGTGGGGCCAAAGGGTGTAGTCATCCATCCATCCTCCCGCTGAAATGTTGTGTAAAACACCCCCCAAGGCTCAGAATCCCCAGGTTGTCAGTTTCCCTTACTGGCATGGTGGAGTAGCGTATAGAATCAAAAAAAGTACATGATATATTATATCTCACAACCACACTATGTGCGTTACCTAGTCTTAGACTCAACTGCAGCTAACGTCTCTTAGACCTCAGGATGCTATTTCTATGACTATTGATCCTATAAGCGCACAGCCATTTAAAGATCTTTATAATATTACTTCATTCCCTTTTTATCAGTTCTACTGTATGTTAATTAATTCATTAAATATTAATTAACCATGAACAATTCCACATTAAATTTCATTAGCATCACACCCAAAGTCAACTATTCCTTCAAAAATTACAACCTCATCATTATGTTCCAGCATCTCCATCCACATGGTTTAACAACATTTATTCAATTACTAATTATATAAATACTTTACCACATTACCAGGAATTCTTGAAAACAATATATGCTACTAAACACAAGGGGGATCAACACGGTGAATAGATGTACAACCTATTGAGTCAATGCTACTTATAGAAAGAGCATATACCCATCCTTCATTAAAAATATAAACATGGAAATCATGTGGCATTCTCCTCTTGTCTTTTCCTCTTTTGGAAAAAGGGTAAGTAAGATGAGCTTCCTTGAGTAGTGGGGAAAAGTAAAGCAGATAAACAAACAATAAAAATTACCAAGAATCCAACAATCACATCCACTCCATTCTATTATCCCTGGTGTCCTCCCTGACACCCACATGCATAAACTAATGCATCCCTCCACTCTAGGATTCATCTACTACCACAACCAAAAGGGCCTCCATGCCTCCACATATAACCACAACCATAAAGGCCCACATTAAAAAAACAAGTAGCAGAAAAACAAACATCTCCACAATTGGGATCTTATCCCTTAAACTAACAGGAGGGTAACTCATAACCCTACAAGCAATTATCTTTTAACAACCACCAATTCTTTAATTCATATTGGGTTAACCAAATTATTATTTTTTTATTCCAAATTTGCGAAACCTAACCATTATTTTATCACTAATAAATAAACATGATTACTACAATAATTTTATTAACATCAAATTACAACTAGATCCAGAGTCGTTTACATGCCTCTTTATCTCTAGATAAACCATTATCAATTAATCACAATATACATTCATTATCGATTTCCATCAAGAAAAAATAGCTAATCAAAGTAGGAATAAGTATAACATTATCCACAAAACATGAGGCAATAACATAAGATCGATATCAATTTATTTTTCTGGTTCAAATATTTATTATTGTAATACCATTTTCATCTTGTGGTATTAAACATGCTAACAATACAGTTTCACGTAAAAGAAAACAGAAGCAATGAATCCCCTACCTCGAAGAGTTCTTGATGTTCTTTATCCACACAACGAGTCATGATCCTCCTCTCGCTCCAACTGCATCCACCCGAGGATGCCATGAAACGACCGTACCAACCAAACCCAATGAAAACCCCCATTAGAAGCATGGAGATTACATTCTATAACATGGGAAGGAGAAACAGGAGAAGATGTTCCCCAATGGAACGACGATAAAACATACCTTATATCGAAGATTGACTGATATAGTTTGATTGCATCAAAATAGAGTGGAACCAATCCATTGAGTGAAGTTTTATTTTGAAACTCCTATGGGATGTATTGAAAGGTTCTAGCGTCTCATAGTCGAGAAGAAAGAGGATGAACAAGGGAGGAAGATATCTTGTCCCTTTTGAAGATTTTATGGGGCGACGGTTTATGATATGCATAATTCCTCATTAATATAAGATCACATTAACCCATGTTGTTTGACCAATTAAAAACATACCAAGCCATAGGAATAATTAAAATAGAATTTATGGTCTTTGAATCGTCCTTAACAGTCCTTAAAATTAGGATTTAAATGTATTTTATGTCAAAGGAAACATCAAAGGGGGAAAAATGTAGAAAGAAGGAAACACTATTCATGAACCTCACTGTTAGAACAATGTTCTTGAACCTCATCATTCGAACCTCACCGATAGAACACTATTCATGAACCTCGCTATTAGAACCTCACCGATAGAACACTCTTCACAAATCCTCACCAATAGAACACTGTTCAGTGAACCTCACCGATAAAAACACTATTCACTAAACCTCACTGATAGAAATAGTGTTCACTGAACCTCACTGATTGAAACACTTTTCACTGAACCTCAATGATAGAAACACTATTCACTAAACCTCACCGATAGAAACATAGTTCACAGAACCTCACTGATAGAAACACTATTCAATGAATTGGAAATTTGACAAAGGAAAGAGATGATACTGTTAGACCTCACCATTAGAGGTTACTGATGGACCTCACCATTAGAGGTTACCAATAGACCTCACCGTTAGAGGTTACTGAAATACCTCAGTGTTAGAGGTTACCGATATAATTGTTCACCGAAGAAACTGTTCACAGAATTGGAAAGCGGGAAAAGTGTTGGGGATAAGTGACTTTGACTTCCCTGAACACCTTAAACACTATAGTTTCACAATGGAATGGACCAGAGAGGTCCGAACCGTTACATCAGATACCAATCAAAACATTCTCATCCCCATGAATTGAAAACCCACCTAAAGATAAAGAAACAGGGTTCGAACAAACAACCATCGAGATACCTCTCAAAATAGTGAAACCACAAAAACAGCAAATTATATTCATAAATAAACCATGAGAGGTATAACCACAAAGGGAACATCATTAGATGAAAAGAGTTAAATATCAAACAACTCTGGGTACTGATCACACATCTGTGACTCAAATTCCCAGGTACTCTCCTCCATGCCACCGTGTCGCCACAAGACACAAGATAAGGGAATATAATTCCCGTGAAACACCATCTCCTTGTAGTGTTGGATCTCCATAGGTCACTCCTCAAAGGTTTCATCATCATCAACATCGATCTCTCCCCAATCGATGATTTTATAATCATCATGATGATAACATCGGAGCTGTGAAACATGGAAAACATCATGAATCCGACTCATATGTGGGGGAAGTGCTACTCGATACACCATAGCTCCAACATGGGATAACACATTGAATGGCCCAACTAACCGGGGAGAAAGATTACTTCCACGAACAAAACATCACTGGCCACGACAGAGAGTCACCTTCAGAAACACACGATCCCCAACATTAAACTCTAAGGGTCTCCTCCTTTTGATCAACATATGATTTCAGATGATCTTGCGCAGTCTCCATCATCTCAAAAATCACATGAACCATCTCTATTGTATTCTACAATAGTTCAAGTCTGATAATTGTAGACTCTCTGTCCCCAGTCCATCACAAGGGAGAATGGAAAGGCCGACCATCCAAGGCTTCAAACGGCACCATGCCGATGGTGGAGTGAAAAATATTATTGTATGCGAACTCCACTAATGATAAGCTCCTCATCCATGAACCTCCAAAATCAAGAACACAAGAGTGTATCATGTCTTCAAGAGTCTGGATGGTTCGCTCTGTCTGACCATCTGTTTGAGGATAAAAAGTAGTGCTATGGCATATTTGAGATCCAAAATCATGTTGGAGACCTCTCTACACCCTAGAGGTAAAATGAGGATCCCGATCATAAATGATCATCCTAGGGACTCCATGAAGTCTCACCACCTCCTCTAGATACTAACTCGAAAAAACATTCACTAAGCTTGACTCCTTCATTGTCATAAAGTGGGAATATTTTGTTAAATGATCCCCCATAACCCAAATAGAAACATGTCCTCCTAGAGCTCATGGTAATCTAGTAACAATGTCCATTGAGATGTCCTCCCACATCCACTGAGGGATCTCTAATGGCTAGAGAAGACCACCTAGAACCCAGTGTTCGGCCTTCACCTTCAGGAAGACTAATCATTGAGACACAAACTATGCAACCGCATGCTTCAGCCCAGGCCACCAAAACTGACTCTTCATGGCACGGTACATCTTTGTCACGCCGGGATGCACTGTAGAAGGCAAACTATGATACTCTATGACAACCATCTTGTGCATTGTCAAAGGAACAAAAATTCTTCTGTGATACAACACTCGGTGTTGTTCATCCTCCGACAAACTATCAGGGGCCTCACCACAAACTACTCGATCTATCCAGACCCCCACTTCTAGATCTCCCAACTGAGACTCTTCCACCTTCTGCATCAGGGATGACTATACCATCATCTGAAAAAGAAAAACTCTACCCCTACTTCTACCATATCAAGATGTAATGCTGACAATTCTTCCATTACTCTCTTGGAATCATCGGGTTCACGCACAGCATCACTACGTGAATTTCAAAACAGCGTATCAGCTAAAACATTCTCCTTTATAGGTGTATATGATATTTTGAAGTCGTATTCCTGCAAGAACCCCATCCCCTAATGATTTTTTATGTTCCAATCACACTTGGAGAAAACATACCTCAATCTATTATGATCAGAGAAAACCAAATAGTGCTCACCAATTATATAATGTATCCACAACTTTGGAGAATACACCACTACATCCAACTCATGATAATGGGTGGCATAGTTGCATTAATGTGGACGAAACTACCAAGAACCATAAGAAACAACTGACCTCTCCTACATGAGAACACAGCCTAGCCCCAGATGTGAAGCAACGGAGAAAACATCAAACTGAACTCCCTCAGCTGAAACACAGAGGACTGGAGCACTTACTAACATCACTTTTAGATACTCGAAAACTGCCTCACACTGATATGTCCAAATGAATGCATGATCCATCATAGTCAAAGTTGTCAGCTGAGTCGCAACTCAGAAGAAATCAGCTACGAACCTCTTGTAGTAGCATATGAGACCAAGAAAACTTCTCACATCTGACACTGTCCTGGGGGCTGCCCAAGACACAACTGCTTCTATCTTCGACGATTCCACAGATAATCCATATTGGGACACAACATGCCCCAAGAAACAAGCTTCTCGAACAAAAAACTCACACTTCGACAACTTCCCAAATATCATATGTTGGCAAAGAACTCGCAAAACGGCTTGTAGATGCTCTGCATGCTCCCCTTCAGATGTGGATTACACAAGGATTTCGTCGATGAAAACAACCATGAACTATTCCAGGAACTCACGGAACATATACTTCATCAATACCATGAATACAGCTGGAGAATTCATCATAAAAAATGGCATTACAATGAATTCATAATGCCCATGACGACAACAGATAGTAGTCTTTTAAATATCATCATCCTTCACATGCATCTAATGATATCTTGACTGCAAGTCGGTCTTTGAGGACCAACATGCACCATTCAGTTGATCGAATAAATCATAAATCCGTGGAATAGGATAGCGATTCTTTATTGTCACTTTGTTTAAGTGACGATAATCGACACACAACCGCAAACTGTTGTCAGCCTTCTTCACGAACAAAACATGTGCACCCCATGGTGACACACTTGGCCTAACAAAACCACACAGTAACAGACCATCAAGCTGTATACGTAGCTCTCGTAACTCATAAGGGTCCATCCTACATGGAGACATAGAGATAGGAGATGCTCCTAGCTATATCTCGATCTCAAATTCAATCTCTCGTCGAGGGGGTAATGCTACAACCTCTTCTCAAAAGACATCATGGTACTCCTCTACGACCCTAGGAAACGCCAACTGCTAAACCTCTGAGGAACTCATCATCATCTTATCCATCAAATATGATAAGGATGGAACACGCCCATGACCAATCTGAGGGTCTCACTCACCAAAAAACACCACTTTCCCTCCATCTGCACCAATGTAGATGACCTCTTTCTTGAAGAAATACACGATAACCTACATCAAAAAAACCAATCCATGATGAGGATGACATCATATGGTAGTATTTGTTAACATAGGAATTCTCCCCAAGAGCGGTGTTTCCCCATCACTAACTCACAATCTCTACATACATCAAACAAGTCAGCTCGACCTCCAACTAGCGTAGTCAACGCCAAGGGCACTGGAAGCCTCTCTACCTCAAGTCCCAATGCATGGACAAGGGTAAGTGATATGAAGGAGTGTGTGGCTTCTGAATCACAGAAGGTGTACACCAATGTAGAAAACAAGAAAAGGGTACCTCGAACGATGTCTGTCTTGCTCGAAGCTGGCAACGCTAGAGCATGAAGCTGACCACGACCTCCTGCACAGCCTCTCTGACCCTGATGAAGACCTCCACCATGTTCGTGCTCTGCTCTCTGAGGACGGGGAGCGTCATGGGGGTTTCATCTCTCTTCCCCATCTACCCTCTTCTGATCTAATGTTGGTGAAACCAGCTGCTGCAGTCGCAGATGGAACTACCTCAATGAAGAAAACATGGAGTGCAGCGCTTGGTGCATGATGACAGTTCTGAAAGGTTGGGCACTCCTGATGCTAATGATCACAACCACCTTAAGAAAAACAAGTTCCTAATCACTTGGAAAAGGCGTGAGAGTTGATGCCTCTAGGGAAACGAGATGTGAAGGGCTAGAACCTACCCCCTGCTGAACGGAACCTCTTCTACCATGAATATCGTGATCCCTGGACCACATCTCTTCTTCGTGAGAAATCATGCCGATTCCCCTCTTGTGATGATTCAGTCCCGTCTAAAGTCATTTCGACAACATATTCCCTTTCTCGCACCTCAAGATTTGTTTTTAGTATAAAAGGGGTGACCTGGCACTGGATCTCTGGACACAAAGCCTCCTCGAAATGCCTCACCCCAGCTTCCTCATCTGGATGTAGGTCTGAAGCATATCATAAAAGTTTCTTGAAGTGGATTCCAAACTCTCGAAAACTGGAGCTCCCCTGTAGAAGGGTAAGAAGATCCTGGCAACTGGATGCCTTCACAGTCGAAGAAAGAAACTCGACTCTAACCTATCTCGGAACTCCTCCCATGAGATAGCCAACTCATAACGATCCATGAGGAACACAAACTACCACTGCCTTGCTACTCCACACAGCATCGTCACAAACATGGACACACAGTGCTCTTTCTGAGCATGAATCGAACTGAAGCCGATTTCGACCTCTGCTAACTAGTCTTCCATAACTGCATCTGAAACGGATCCCTCGTACTTCTACAGACTCTGTCACTAAAACTCTCAGATTGTCTCCTCCATGTGTCATCATCCTCAACCTCTACCCTACGGCGATCTGCTGGAATAGCCTGCTGGACATTTTAAAAGAAAACCCAATGACGATGTCGACCTGATGCCATACTTGTAAAATAATGACTGTTAGAGTTCCTAACCCTTGAATATGGATGACTCAAGTTTAATTAATTAATTTTTTTCTTTTATTCATTTTAGGTTATCCTATCCCAAGGTCTACCCATTCAAACACATGAACAAAGAATAATGATGAATGATCCTTTCCTAAGTCTCTACCCTATAACTAGTATCACCTTGTTTAGTAGACATTGTAAACATAAAGATTCGTACATCAGATCATAGGGGTCCCTAAATGCCAATGTCTCAAATGGTCTCTAGGGTTTACCCCACATGCTAAGCATGAATGAAACTGTTTCCAAAACTGAATGCGAGAAAACTGCAAGTACCCAAAAGAAAGTAAAAAACAACAGTAACCACAAGCCCAAACAGCTCCTTCAACCCCAAGCTAGTAGATACCATTTTGATCTCCAACCTACTCCAACTGACCTAAAAAACAGTTTATATACACATAGGGTGAGTATAACAGTATACTCAGAAGGATCCTCTCCAAATCCTCTCATGCAAAGTAAAGAAATCATGCTAACGCACAGTGAACAATAAGTGAAAATAACTCGTCTCCAAAACAGGTATACTTAGTTACCAACCTCACCATGGCTACTCTCACCAAGTAACACATACAAGAATATATCATATAATGAAGAATATCAAGGGTACCCCACTACCACTTCCCCATTGGTTTTCCTCTTTTCCCCAATGTCTCATGTCTTGAGCATCTCTCTCCAAAAAGTCTTTCCCACAGACACCTGGGAAAAGCACCACAATATGCACCTCATGTAACAAAACCACCACGTCTAAAACACACCAAAGTAACCAGATAGTTTTTGTGAGCCACCACAGCTTGCAAAAAATTTATCATACGTCAGGAATTATACCTCAAGCCATTACATCGCATACACCGAGTAAGGATCCTCAAGCCATCACAACGTATACACGTTACACCTATAGTAGTACATAGAAAACTATATCCAGAATATATGTGTGTGAATAACCACAAGACATTACAGCCCTCTACACACATATATGTGGATAACTAACCAATGTGCCTACTAGAACTAAAAACTACCAAGAGAAGAGAGCAGGGCCAAAGGGGGTAGTCATTCATCCTTCCTCCCACCAGAATGTTAGGGAAAACAACCCCTAGGGATCAGAATCCCTAGGGTGTTAGTTTCCCTTACTGACAGGGTGGAGTAGCATATAGAAACATAAAAATTACAGGATATATTATATCTCACGACCACAATATAGGAATTACATAGTCTTAGACACAACTGTAGATAACGTCTCTCAGACTCTGAGATGCTACATCTAAGACTAGGTATCCTATAAACACACAACCATTTAAAGAGCTTTATTAGATTACTTCATTCCCATTTTATCGGTTCAACTGTATGTTAATTAATTATTTAAACATTAATTATACATGAATAATTCCACATTAAATTTCATTAGAATCATACCCAAAGTCAACTATTCCTTCAAAAATTACATACTCATCATTATGTTCCAGCATATCCATCCCCATGGGTTAACACCATTTATTTAATTATTCATTATAGAAATACTTTCCCACTTTCCCAGGAATTCTAGAAAAACATTATATGGTACTAAACACAAGGGGTCTCAACATGGTGACTTCATGTACTACCTGTCGAGTCTTTGCCACTTATAGCAAGAGCATATACCCATCCTTACTTGAGAAGCTAAACACAGAAAACATGTGGCATACCCTGCGTGTCTTCGCCTCGTTTGGAAGAAGGGTATGTTAGACTAGATGCCTTGATAAATGGGGAAAAGTAAAGTAGATAAACAACCAATCAATATTACCAAGAATCCAAGAATCACATCCACTCCATTCCATCATCCCCGGTGTCCTCCCTGACACCCACATGCACAAACTGATGCATGTCGCCACCTTAGGTGTCATTTTCTACCACAACCAAAAGGGCCTTCATGCCTCCACATATTACCACAGCCATCCAGGATCACATTAAAATACAAGAAGCAATAAAAAACATATTCACAATTGGGATCTTGGCCATTAAACAAACAAGTGCGTAACTCAGAACCCTATAAGAAATTATCTTTTAACAACCACCAGTTCTTTAATCCATCTTGGGTTAACTGATTTATTATTATTTGTTTCCAAATTCAGGAAACCTAATCAGTAAGTTATCACAAATAAATGAACTTCATCACTATACTAATTTGATTAAAATAAAATTAAAAATAGAACTGGAGTCGTTTACATTCCCCTTTATCTTTATCCAAACCACTATCAATTAATACCAATTTACGTTTTTACTCTTTTCCATCAAGAATGAACAACTAATCAAATAAAGCATAGGTATCACACTATCTACAAAACATGAGGCAATAAAATATGCTCGATGTCAATTTATTTATCCAGTTAAAATATTTATTATGTTAATTCCATTGTCATCCAATGGGATTAAACATGCTAACAATACAATGACATGTAAAAGAAAATAGAAGAAATGAATCCCCTACCTCGAAGAGTTCTTGACGTTATTTATCCACACAACGGGTCACGATCCTCCTCTTGCACCAACTGCATCCACCCGAGGATGCCACAATATGATTGTACCAACCAAACCACAAGAAAAACCCCAGCAGATGCATGCAGATTACATGCTATAACATGGGATGGAGAAACAGGAGAAGAAGATCCCCAAAGGAATAATGATAAAACATACCTCTTATCGAATATTGACCGATATAGCTGGGTTGCATAAAAATAGAGCAGAACCAATCTAAGGAGTGAAGTTTGATTGTGCAACTCCTATTGGAAGGATTGAAAGTTTCTAGCGTCTCATAGCCGAGAACAAAGAGGAAGAACAAGGGAGGAAGATATCTTGTCCCTTTTAATGATTTAATGGGGCGACAGTTTAGGATACGCTTAATTCCCCATTAAAAGAGGATCGCATTAACCCACTCGGTTTGACCAAGTAATAGCTTCCCGATCTATAGGAATTTTTAATATATGACTTATGGTGATTTAATTATCCTTAAGAGTCCTCAGAATTAGGCTTTAAATGTATTTTACGTCAAAGGAAATGTCAAAGGGGTAAAACAGTAGGAAGCGGGAACACTGTTCATGAACCTCACTGTTAGAACACTGTTCATGAACCTCACCAATAGAACCCTGTTCATGAACCTCAATGTTAGAACCTCATCAATAGAACACTGTTCACAAAACCTCTCTAATAGAACAATGTTCACTGAACCTCACAGATAGAAACACTGTTCACTGAACCTCACCGATAGAAATACTGTTCACTGAACCTCACCTATAGAAACTCTATTCACTAAACCTCACCAATAGAAACATTGTTCACTAAACCACACCTATAGAAACACTATTCACTGAACCTCATTGATAGAAACCCTGTTCACTGAACCATACTGATAGAAACATTGTTCATTGAATTGCAAATTAGGAAAAGGAAAGAGAGGTTACCGTTAGACATCATCGTTAGAGGTTACCGATAGACCTCACCATTATAGGTTACTGATAGACCTCACCGTTACATGTTCCCGATAGACCTCACCATTAGAGGATACTGATAGAACTATTCACCAATGGAACTATTCAGAGAATTGGAAAATTGGCAAAGTGTTGGGGATAAGTAACTTTTACCTCCCTGAACACCTTAAACACCATATTTTCACAAAGGAATGGATCGGAGAGGTCCGGGCCATTACATGATATATAAAATTTTAATTTTAATAAAATATAAGATAATTATGTAATGTAATTTATAAAAATAAAGAGACCATATTCCACTGGGTATAATAATATTAAAAGTCTTAATTAATGATACTATTTTTTTGATCATATCATTAATTGGTTCTCCAATTTTTCATTAAATAAACATAATTATATTTTGAATATATTATTTATGATCTAATATTATCCTCTTGACCATCTACATATGTTTTTATGAAATGAAGTAAATGAAATCTTTTGTTCAACGGTTGTGGTATCCCACCCATACGCATTGTTAACAACATTATTTTCAATAGAATGGGAGTTTGTCAACTATAAATTAATAATTTATAACAATAAAAATCATATCGATATCATAATTATTTATTAAATTACACTTTCAGAATAGGGTATAGTGCCGGTGAAGGAGAATTAATCACTTTTCATTTTGAAGGTCGTAGTCCAAAGAACAAATGGTTATCAATTTTAGTTTTCACAATGACAAATGAGAGGATAATTAATGTTTGTATCACATTTATAAAAACATAGTACTACGATTATTATAATAATGATATCATTATAATATGGTTTTGTTACAATTGTGTAGAAATAATAGTAGATAATGAAATAGAAAAAGAAATGAGATGATTGAGATTTAAACATATGTTATCAGATTATCTCATTTACAATGGGGGTGAAGAATTTCAGGGATGGACTCTTGAGAATATAAAATATATAGTAAGGTGTTTTAGAATATTTAGTAGAGTATATTTATTGTTTTTTTATTTAAATGGGTGGTACTGTGATTTGAAGTGAGGAGAGGGTAACCCGTTTTATAATAAAATTGCTTTGTCATTTTAGTTATCAACCCACAGTTTTCAGAAATTATAATCAATTCTATGGGATTGTGGAATCAACATACATCATAATGGAGTGGAGAATTTATATGGTTGAATATTCATAAAAAATACTCTTAAACACGTTCAAACATATTTATTTTCTTTTAATCATAGATTATTTTTAATTTTTAATTTTCCTTTTACCAGGGTAACTTGGTTTAGCATAAGTAACATATCCTTTATGAAAAAATTGACATTTTATATATTTAGGTCCAATTGATTAAAATTTATTAATCTAATATATAATATTTAATTAATAAATTTGGTAGAAAATAAATTTAAAATAAAAATCATAAAATGTATGTAAAATAGATTTTGTGAAGACACTACTTCTATTCTAAAATATCAAATATGGGGTTTTTAATTAAATATTCTAATAAACTATAAAACAAATTCTAAAATAAATATTTTTTAATATATAATTGTTTTTGGAATTTAATATTAATCTTAAATTAAAATAATTCTATATAATCCATGTTATTTGAATATTGATATTTTCACTATTCACCTAAAACAATATTTATTTGAAAACAGCATAATTTAAGAATTTTATATTACTAATTTGATGAATTAAGAAAATCATGTGTTTTTTAAATAAAAATATATATATATATATATATATATATTAAAAAGTTATATTTTATTGAAATGTGAGGCAAATTTGAAAATAATCTTTTTGGAAAATATCCTTTCATAGAATTTTACCCAATTTTAATTAAATTTCATATTATTTAAAAAATAATTTAGAATCATTTATTCACATAAAATATTACATTACATCGTCAATCATATGATTCCTGAAATTTAAATACAATATTCTTAGAATGGAAATATTTTAAAAATTAAATTTCTAAGATCAAATTCACTGAATTTTTAATTTTAGCTTTACGAATTGAATTCGCATATACTAAATGTGTCATTAATTTTCATTCAAATGATATTCCATAGAATTGTTTCACTTATTAATTCCCAGTAATTTTATTGAATTTTTTTTAAAAAAATTAACATTTTATGTTTTTTAGTTCATTAATGTGTGTGAGGAAAGTAATCGTACACATTTGACTTATTTAAAGGAAATAAAATATTAAATATAGATACAATACAATATAAAAACCACAGTGAAATATATTTATGAAATATTTCTTTTATTAATATGGAATAATAATCTAAATCAATTCCTTTTAATCATATATATTATTCAATTTTTGTTACAATAGTTTTTAGTCTTTTTAATAACTCAATTTTCCTTCATTGATGTCTATTTATTCATCAATAATTTAAAATGTGTTATATTCAACAAATTGAATGAATTATGTGGTATTAAATTTTTACTTATTAGTTCACAGTTTTACCATATAATGGATGGTTTTTTAAATCTTTCTAAAAATAATGAATATGTTTCTCATAAGGGATATTCTAAATAAAAAACTAATTTTTATAAGGTATATTGTTTCATCATGAAGTTCATTCATCCATAACAATGATCCCATAACCAAATATTTTATTATATTTTAATTTATCTTCCTATATGTTAAAATATAATTTTCTAAAAAGAGTGTTTTGTTACTCATATTACACAGTGTGTTTTAAACAATTGTAATTTAAAATAATTGAATTGTTTTTCTCTCAATGTCATTGTTTCTTTATTTCATATTTTATTTTATTAAAAAATATTTACTTTAAATGAACAATTATTTTATATTATTCCTAAATTTTATGGTTTTAAAAGGATTTCAAAACACCTTTTCAAATGTTACCGTTGAATGATAAATGATTAAATGTTTCCCGCATTTTACATGATTTTTTCTTTTTTTAAAATGTTTTTTCTCCCATGTACATTAAAATTTAGAAATTAATTTAACCTAATGATGTTTAATTTTCATAAATTATACACTTATATATATATATAATTTTTAGGATTCAACAAGTGGTATCAAAAAATAAGTATATTGATTCCATATTTTAAGATAACAATCAAAGAATTCAGTTCCATATAGGGTTTTAATTTATGTTATCACACTTTTAGGTTTTCTTTTCCTTGAAATGGGTAGGTTATTTTTAAACAATCCAATATTTTCTCTATATGTCTTCTCATAATTATATACCTTTTATTAACATGGGTGTAAGTATTTATAATTCAAATGTTATTATTCTAATGTGGATGATTATTGACACATTGAACATGTGTTATTTAACTATAAAACATTTTTTTATGGATCAGTTTGGAAAATTTTATACCTTTTATTGAAATGAAAAAAAATTATTGACATAATTGAACGATATTGGAAAATAATTCAATTTTATAATTTACATAAATATCATAGATATAATTATATGGACAAGTATGACTTTGTTCTTTCATAGATAACTAAGACAACACAATGAAATGTATTATTTTATATAATAGTGAATGCATTGGATCGAATCACTGGATAAATTGGGACAAAAATTATATCACCCATATATGAAAGGTTAAGTCTCATGATATAAAAAACAGTGTTTTTACTCTATACCTCCAACCATATACATATATTATCTAGGCATATGTTCATGAAAAACTGTTATTTGGGTCCGGAATTATGTATTCTTTTAGTATGAGATTATTAATTATATCTATCCACATTTTCATTTTTTTCAGTGATATATAAATATATATTTTTATGATGATTATTGATGTTATTAGTTTATCTATTCCTTCCATATTAGGTATACCATACTCCTAATCTTGAGAGCTTCAATTTTTGGGTTCACATACTATCTATTTTATATCACTCATTTGTTATGATTTCATTCCCAATTTTATAAATAAAATTAGTATTTATTATATGATCATAATTATATCAAATTTGGAATAATTAATTGTAGATTTTGAATATTACTTGTTGATTATTTAGTTTACTATATAAGGAAAAAATTCCCATTAGTTGAAAATGACATATGAGTTATAAATTTATTAATTTTCAAATTATCTATACTTATAAAACAAAATATGGTAGGGATTATATGTATATATATATTAATTATTTCATCTAAATATAGATAGGTGTTTCCCAAAAGGTATTATTTTTATAAAATAATTTATAAAATAGTAATGCGTTTGCACCACATATTGTAGTGTGGGTATGGAATGTAACAATATGTATCATTTCTCCATTTATATATACTTATAGAATAAGATATATTTTTTATGAAATTTAAATAAATATGTGTTACAGATTATTGTAATTTAAAATGTATGCATACTGTATTCCATTCTATATGATTTAATAATTACGTAAGAATGCACATTGCATGTGGTGGTTTCAATTGGAGAACATTTGGGAAAACATTTTGGACATTAATAATAATTGATGATTTAAATTAAAAGATAATATTTTAATGTTTTGTTAAAAAAATATATGTCGTGGCTCTAGTGTATATTTAATCCAATTTTAAATACTACAAGTATATTTATGAACTAGAAAATATGTACCAAATGTTAATAATAATAAAAGGAAAATTCAAAAATTAACTATATCATTACATCATTAACAAAAAAAGGGCTAACATCATGCCAGGTTTGTTGCTCTTGGTGGAAATGATTTTTTAATTAAAATTAACAATAGAAAACATTATGTTTTATTGGATTATGATTATTTTAGAAATTTTAATTGTAATGAAAAAATAGATATCATAGATTTAAATTTTGACATTCATATTCTAATGTAGTTATTAACTGATCTGTGGTTTCTTGGATAAAGGATAAGATAAATTTTAATGGAATTGATTCAAATTATTTCTGGGGATTTTCTAGGTTATTTGGGATATCAATTTTACGTATTCTCTTACGAGTTATGAAAAAAAATAATTGTATCCTAGGTTGAACAAATAATGATATATGTGAAACTATGAGTGATATTGTTTGAATGGGTTCTGATAAAAGTATAGTTATAAAAAATACAGGCTAGCATGATAGTTTTATAATGTTATTCATATTGAGGTAAAAATTTAATTTAATTTAATTAAAAATATAATTAAATGATAATATATAATGAAAAAAATATTGGTTAATGTATTGGATTAAACCTTAATGAATGAAAGTAATAATGACTGGAATGGAGATTACAAAAATTTTACTAATGAATAACCTTATTGGATAAGGTAAAAATGAAAAATATTATGATAAAAAAATACCTACTATCAATAATTACAATTATCAATGTGATCATAATTTTAATTCAATACATAACAATAATGATAAGGAATACATCGCATTGAAATTATGGTGACCCAGATGATGAAGGAATGATCATTGAATTACCCACACGTCAAAATTGGGAAATAATCCCAAGTTAAGTAGTCATAAACATTCAAAAAATATGAAATCTCTTATAAAATTTTTACAATTATTGGGGACTATGAGTTTTCATTCCTGAGTACCTAGTTTCATATGTCATATAAGATTTCACTAACTACTGTAAATTGATTTATATATAAAAATCCCTAGTTGAGTAATTATAATATGGATCATTTTAATGGTTTATGTGGAGTTATTCATTATTTTTCTAGATATTCTTCCAATTGATTTTTTAATTTAGAAATTCTATGGTTTACCTTGAAAAGTACATATAATAATTTTTTATATTGGTAAATCTAATTCAATAGCCTAAAAATTTTAACACCATAATAATTTATGATATATTTATTTTTAGATAAATTCTATATAATAAATAATGTGTGTTGCATGAAGCAACATGTTTAAATGAAACACGATACATTATTAATATATTATTAAAAATTTATATTGTACCATTTCCATTAATATTAAATGTTTTAATATAAAAACTATGTTTGGAAAATTTTATTTTACGCATGTATAAGAAAATTATGTTAATATAAATATTATAAAAAACCATTTTTGCATAAAAATATTTTTATAAAAACCTTATATGTATTATAAATCGAGGTTTACTGTCACATTGAAAACACTGTTTTCAATTATTTTTTGTAGTTTTAGAAAACTTACTTGAAAAAAACCTTTTTTTTAAATCACAACATCGTAATTCTATTAGGGTACGTTTTATGGATTTTGTCTAAAGTATTTTATTTTTTGGGATGAATTGTGAGAAAAAGTTTTTTTATTGAAAACTACATTTTCATTTACATTATTTAAATATATATATATATATATATTAATTTAAAATTGTAATTATTTTTTAGTTTGAAACACTATATGAAATTGTTTCCAACATAGATCATGATAATTAATACCATATTTATTATTTATATAAAAACATTCTCATCTTTAGAATTATTTTATCTTGGAAAATCAGTTTTCGAAACATATGCATGTTTAATTTTAAATTAAATTCTTCGAATTATGATTGTATAATTTAATAAAATGGATTTAATATTTTGAATTAGATTCATATATATTACATAAATATTTGAAATTAGTTTTTTTTTTAAAAAATTATTACTTAAAACATTAAATATTATTTACCATTGATAAGTTAAAATTGCTTTACCAATGGATTAAACTAAAATGCTATCACTTAAAAATGATAAAGGGTTTTATTATTAATATTTTATTACAATATTAATTCGTTTTACATTCCAGGGTTATTAAATGGTCCATTTTGGAGCCATTGGAATGATAAAAATGTGGATGGAATACATTCTTCTCAATAAATAAAACTATGACATCTCCTACTATTGTAAAATTGCACCAAATAAACAATGCTTTACCAAAACAAAAACACATTTTTTCATCCAATAAATACATAAATTACCTTCATAATTCCCACTAATAAACATATATTCCATGATTTTAAAAAAATGACATTTTAATGGTTTTCATGAAAACCAAAAGTAGTTGTACAAAAAGAAGGTAGCATATTTAAAAAAGTAATTTATTTTATTTATTCCGCAAACTAGTCCAAATATGATTAAACCATAAAGATAATAAACAATTTATATTTTATATAATAATATTTCATTATGTTATATTCATGACCTACAACCATATCATGTACCCTGAAATAGAAAATGAGACTTCTGTTTGTGTGTACACCGGACTACCACCACACGAAAAAATGTAATTCATTTCCTTGACTGCTTCCATCATATAGAAAAGATAAATTATCAAATTTTTATTCATTATATACATTATAAATTTATACTTTATGAATTATAATTTAATATATAACTTCTTACATTACATTTATTATATAATATTATTTTTTCCATATCTGTTTGGAGGACTATAGCACCCTGAAGTGATGTGATTTGTTGGTCACATACTATTAAAATGGATGGTAATAAGGATTAATTTTATGTTTAAATACTATATTAATTTAAAATTTTGT
Source organism: Viscum album (assembly GCA_963277665.1). NCBI lineage: Eukaryota > Viridiplantae > Streptophyta > Magnoliopsida > Santalales > Viscaceae > Viscum > Viscum album. The sequence continues at coordinate 1,164,788,255 of OY728151.1, read as the reverse complement.
ATTCGGGAAAATAAATTTGTAATATTATTTTGTACCATTTCATTTATTTAATAAATTATAATGTTGACCTGTGTGTGACAATGTATTGCCTCACAAATCATTTCTATTTTTTGTTATTAATGAATCACATTGATGATATTTTAAATTTTTTATAATGAAATAATATCATAATTTTTATAAAATTATAATATTAGAAAGTTAAAATTACCCTTACCTTCAATCAACATTCTTGAAAGATTGAATTGTTACGCATGTGTACATACAATGTATATTCTCAATGAATGAATCGTAGTTCATTTTCCAAACTATATTTCATTTGTGGTTTAAAAATAATACATTATTTTTAAAAATGATTGATATTTCGTGGTTAACATTATACATATTCTTAATTTATAATCTCATTGAGCTAATTCAATATTAAAAGGTGCTTTTGGACATATGAGCCATATGTCGTTAAGACATCTGATTGGAATTAAGGTGTTATCTAATAGAATATGAAATAGAAAAAAAATAATAAAATTGAAATCATTTATTAATGAAGTATATAATTGTCTTATGTTAACTTATTAGACATATAAAAAACATACATAAAAAATTGGCCAAAGTGTATGGGATCCCTCTAAACAAACATTTCAATCAGGTTATGAAATTTCACAATCTAACTAAATTTATTACACTATTAAAGATATTTAATGCATATAAAATTTTTATATATGCAATCAACATATATACCCAGCTTATCATATCATCCACTGATGTGGTAATTACTACCTTATGATCATTTCCCAAATTCCTTCCAATAAAAATATCAATTTTTTACAATATGAATAATAATTATGAAATCCATTTTATTGTCATCAGTGATTTTTATTGTATGCCTAATTATTTTTTCCTTCATGGGGAATATATATATATATATATTATTTTTAAAATTTTATGATGTGTGTTACTAGATAGTGACTTAATGCAATGGGTTATGTTATTTTCTAGTGATACTTCATGTATAAGATTAGTGTGTAATCCGACACCATTATATGAATTTGTCCACCAAGAGATATTATATTGGAATCTAGAACTGACTTATGTTTATTTCATATTATCTATTATTTTAATATTTCATATAATTTAATGTTATTATGATACCATGCTATTTATGATATGATTCAATGCAATTTTTCATGAGGCTTCTCTTTTTTGATAGCATGTTATAACATTGATAAGAATGTTTTATTTCTTTATCGTGATACTACATTACATTCTTTTTTCTCACCCATTTCTTATGTATTCTCTAGGTTATCCATTTTAGATTTATGATCTAAAATGGATTTCAGGATCTAACGGTTTAGAATAGAAATATTATTCAATGATCAAGATTCCTTTAATTTAATACGAACCTAGTCACCAAAAAACACTTTGAAATTATGATCATTGTTTTGTATAAATGGATATTTACTTTTATAAATAATTTATTAATATTTTTTTAAGTAATGTGTGATGGCCCATTCCAGGACATGATCATGATATTGTATGCTTTGGGCCTAGCCAGCACTGTTTTTATTTCCTTGGGCTATGGCCCTCAGGAATCCCCTAGGAAAGGACATCATGATGTTAGAGTAATCCATAACACCTAATAAATGGGTACTTTATAATCCTCCTCCTTTTTTGTGGGATTGAAATAATCCACCCCCAGATGCGACTAACATATTTAATGGGAAATCACATGGACAATGGATTTGATTAAAGTTGTAACAACCTAGTCCAACCCACAACGATGATATTGTCCGTTTTGGCATAGCATGCACGGTTTTTCATTCCCTATTCTTTGGTCCTTAGGCATCCCCCTGGAAAAGATCTCATGATTGGATAGGTATACACAACATTATTAAAAATCGTTCTTCATGCTACTCCTCAAACCAGGAATCCGACCAGATCAGTGACATACTCGAAGAGTGTTTTTGATCCCCACATAGCTACGACATGCACCTGAGCATTTAAAAACACAATAAAGGAAATTATTTTTCCCCAAATGACCAAACACATGGCATATATATACTAAAAAAATAATAAAAGGTGACGACTTGATATATGTTCCATAACTTCTCGAAAAAAGTGGAAACATAAAACAAAAGATGTAGCTAAAAACTCCAATGGACATGTCCAACTGTAAAGGGATAAAACCAAAAACAAATCTAATTGATGGAGTGGATTAATTCCTACCATATGACCACTGGCTACCCAACTCAGCTGACATGAAACCACTCCACCTCAATATGGTGCCTTTTCTTTTTCTACACTGGAATGGAATATTTTTTTTACACACTATAGAAGAGGCGTGCAGGGTGTGATTTAACAATCACAGTAGGATCCCATCTAGGTGTTCCATAACGAGACTCTGTGTACCAATTCATGTATAATTATTTTATGTGAAAACATTGAATGATAATAAATAAGTAGTTTTATAGAAAACAATGTAAGCCTTTACTTTTTTCCACAGTTCTTTACAGAAGTAGGTATATCAATTTGAAATCACATTTTCAATAACAATTTTCACAAGAATAAACATTAATATCAATGATAAAGTATGAAATCTAGAAATACATAAAAGAAGTAAATACATCACAACACCCCGGAAAAGTACTGCTCTAGTAAGTAGAATACTCTGACCACAATCCATCAAGTGAAAAATTGCAATCACAAAACATAGGTCACGGAAGCAGAAGAATAACCCATGTGTAAACCCCCAAAAATGACAATATTGGTTTCTAAGAACAATAGTATTTTAAATAGAGGAATGACCCAAGACAATCCACCTTGATTATCACCAAATAATGAACAATGGCCCCAAGATAAATCTTTCACCTATGCACCCAAGGTAACCCATTTGTTTTTTATTCACAATTCAATCTGATTATTTAAAAATCCTTTCAAAACCATTTCACAAATTCCATTTCAATGATTTAAAAATACCCACTTTTCTTGATTTATTAATAACCCTAGAAATCCCATTTTTATTAAAACCCCCTATCAAATCACACAAAAAACGCATTTCAATTTCAATATGAACCATTTTATAAAGAAAAACAATAAGATACATTATCCTAGGCTAAAGATGGAACCATCTTCCTCAAAACTCAGGTCGCACACACCCACAACAGAAATCCATATTCAGAGAAATATAAAAATGTCAAATAAGTCCCTAGAATCAAATAAATATTAAGATTGATTAAATTTAGAATACAAGCGGTCAGTACTAGATAGGAAGATTACATAACACAAAGATAAACAACCTCTGCACTATGAACAATGGAATAAAATGCCTCCAGAATGAGATCACAAAATAGATCTAGGATGAAACTAAGAAGAATTACCAACCTTATACCAATATATCAAAGGATATTTCGCAATGGTGAAAACATGATCAAAGTCAATGAAGAATCTAAATGGTCTCTTACTCGGAGAGATGCACTACAATCGTAAAGGAGATCGAGTGTCGATCAAATCAATCTATAAGAGGTTCAGTCTCTCAAAAACACCCTGGAGATACCATAGCTCATGATCCACGATGAACCAGAAATGGAACTGAAACATAATAGTTGTACATAATTTTTTAAAAACTATATGTGAAAAAATAAATGTTATTTTTCACAATTACAGGACATGGACTCCCATGATCCACATACTCTGAAAAACATGACATCTTAGATTAAAAACTGACCTTTTAATAACTCATATCATCTATGTCATGGTTATGATGTGTAAGATTTCATCTAGTGATGTTGTATTTATTATCATTCATCCAGCAACCATTACATAGCATGTAACCTAGTTACATAATGTGTAACTGCTCTACAACCCATATAAATGAACACTTATTAGTGAATGTCCCCCAAATATCTGATATTATCATTATATGTATGCTTGCAATACCAAAGTAGTGGATATACATGATTAGTTTAATGAAGTACTTGAGAAAATGGTAACGGGGTGTTAAATGCTCCCCACCATAGAGACTTTCCATCCTTGAGAAGTCATGTGGAAGATGTAATCCCTAAAAAGAGATAAGGACACTACTCCTTTGTCAATTATTTTCATTGCAATGTATCATGATAATTTGATCCTTGTTTACATAGAACAAGGACCAAACCGAATCAACTTACCAGGAAATACATTCACTTTAGAATCCACGATCACATCTGGTTTCTCCATAACTAAAACATCTAGTTCTAGATCAATGTGTTCCCTACTCAGAACATGAGTTATACCTGGATGATTTTTAATGTATAGAGTTATTTTGAAAACATCATGAATAATTTTCAAAAGAATAATTATTTCTAACATATATGGATCTTGTCCAAGACACTTAGTGACCTCAAACGGTATAACATAACTCAGACCCAGCTTTCCCAATTTTCCAAGATGATACTAACCCAACCAAGGCGAAATAGTCAATAAAACCCAGTCACCTATGGAAAACTCCCAAGGTAGACTCCCCTAATCCAATGATGTTTTTTATAAACTCCTTAATATAATGAGATATTTATGTGCATCATGAATCATTGTGGACATTTTCGGAACCAATCATTGTATAACTAGAGGTACTTCACCATCCTCATCCCAACAAAAAGGTTATCTAAATAGATGACCATATAATTCCATGAAGAGTAATATTATTATCGAAGGATATGAATTGATTCCATAAACAAATTCAAACAGTCCCAGATGGATTTCCCATGATCATCTAAAATCCAAGACAAATGTGTATAACATATATATTATAGAATCTGAATGACATGATCCATCTGACCGTTTTTCTGTGGATGGTAGGTTGTTCGCAACATGAACTAAGATCTAGCTTCCACATGGATACTCCTCTAGGGCCTCATGATAAAATTAGTATACCCATCTGAAACAATTAAATAATGACTCCCATGTAACCTCATAATCTTCTTTACATACAACATACCCAAATCTTCAACCTTAGTGGTATCATTCTTCAGAATGAAATGAAAAGACATGGTTAACTGATAAAAAACAACCCAGATAGAGTAAAAGCATTCAGTACTACATGCCAATAAAACAAAAAATCCATGGATACCTCATCCCATTTCTATATCGACACTAAAATAGGTTGATTCAACATAGAAGGTTTCAAGTGCTCTACCTTTATTTGTTGGCAGTTGTAATAGTGAGACTCAAACTCCATGATGTCATGATTTATACCTGATCACTAGAATGGAATCCTTGTTTCATAATACATATTAGTAATTACCATATTAATAACCCATGAATACCAGTTACAATTGAACATGACTAAAATCATCACAGATAAGGGGATGGAAATCATTTTCTCGAAGTGAAGCGTACTATCTGAAGAGAGGAACCAAACTAAAATGATCTCCCCACTATAAAGGCTTCTAGAGTATTCTAAATATCATAATAATTTTACTAAATCTTCAAAATAGACACTAGGTGAGATGATAATAACTAATAACTAGTCATAACCATTCCCAAAACATCTTTCTAAACATGAAGATGCAACTGAGTGAAAAAACCCATTTGGTTCCACTCTTCCTTCAATTTCAGAACATCCTTTTATGTTATGTAACAACCCATTACTGTTCTATCAGATACTCCCTCAACATTTTTGTGGTTCGACCCTCTATTGAGATAGGGTGGATACCAATAATGGTGAAGTCATATATTTGTTGTACATTCACTAATAACTATTCATTTTTGTAGGCTGAAGAGTAGTTACATGCCAAGTAACTATATTACACATAGTTTAATGGTTGTTGGATGTATTTACTGAAGGAAATCATGACGCTATGAATTTTTACACATCGGAACCATGATTTACACAACGTGATTTGTTTAAAGGTTAGTTTTTATTTTGAGTCGATTGGTTATTCGTCATATGTAGACCATGTAGTGTACACATCGTGTACCAGGATTAGACATTGTTCTATTGAGAGTGTACAATTTTTAAAAATATCATTTGACAAGTATGTATCAGTTCCATCACCAGTTCTTCAGAGATATCGAACTAAGGCAGTTACATAGTGTTTTCTAGATGCTCAACGCCTTCTAGATTGTTATGTTCGATACTCAATTTTTATTTTGGATGAGGTTCATATATATATGTATGAAACCATCCCGCTTTTTTGTTTCCATTGATCTTGGAATCATCATTGGGTGTTTAATTTCAATCTATTGGTCTATGGTTGGAGATTATTCATTCTTTCTTCCTATATCTGATTGTTGATCACATTCTGGAGGCCTTTTCATCTGTTGGTCGTAGTGTAGCAGGTGTTCTCCTTGGAGGTATATCTGTTACCCCTCTTCTGATATCCCCTTGTTTTCTAAATTTATTCCATCTTGATGTGTATTTTCTTCCAGGTTTTTGTTGTTGTTTTTGGGTTTTATTAATTTTGGATTCTATTGCAGGAATGTACAATATGAATTTTGAGGTAAGTGGTTTCATTTCTAGATTATTATGAAGGATATTATTTATTTGTTTTACAATCATATTCATAATGAAATACTGGAATTATTATTATTTTTTGTTAAAAATGGTTTTAATGAAAAATTTGTTTTCAATGGTTGTTGATTAATGGAGAGAAAATTTGTATTTTGAATTTGTTTAAATGGAATTTATAAATTGGTTGTCAAAGCATTATAATGAATTATGAAATATAAAACATGGGTAACATTGTTTTCATAAGAGGAATTTTTTATCTTGGTGTCATCTTCCATTATTTTGTGATTATCAAGAGGTTTGTCTTTGTATTTCCTTTGTTTACTAGGCACATTCTTCTAGGGGTATGATATTGACATTTGGGGGGGTACTCATGGGGTATTCCACTACTTGATATGCATGCGTTCAAGGATCGGACTTGGGCACATGATTGATTGTGGTATGAGTAGTCTATGGCCAGGACCTGTAGTATTACTTGGTGTGGTGTTACCTTTATTTCTATTTTGTATTTCTTGGATTTCTGAGTTTTTCTTGATATACATGATTATGTATGTGAAAAATGACTTGTAAATTTTCTTTTAAATGGAAATATATATTCATCTCTTTATTACTTTGGATAAAGGGAATTATTTAACATGTATTTTAAAAAGTTTCTTTAATTATTATCATTCCATGTTTTTATTTACAATGGGAATACATGAATTATTATAGAGATGCTTGTTATGGAACACCATGATGGGATCCTACTATGCCTTTTTTCTAACACCATGTACACCGCATTGATAGTGCATAGACCATTGTTTATCATCTATTGAAGGTAAATGCAAGGCTCCAAAATGAGGTGGTGTTGTTTCATGTTCAATGAGTTAGGTAGCAAGTGTTGAGACAATTGTAGTTCATCCACATAATCACAGGGTGTAGCTGTTGGATTTAATCCTATGAATTTGGACATGTATTTTTGGAGTTCTTGATACTTTTGATTATGCATGTTTCCACTAATTTAATATAGTTACAGTGTATATATCTCAATAATATTCCACTGTTCCTTTTTTGTATATAATATCCACGTGGTTGTTTAGGTAGGGTGAAATTATTCCCTCTGTTGTATTTTTCAATGATAGGGTGATTATCGCCAGCCTCTGGGGATCATATATGCCCTTCAGGAATATAAAAGATATGGTCAGGTGCCAAGTTGTTTGGTAACCTGGGATTAATTGTTACAATTTTGTGTATGATGAGGTTTTTCATCAGGAGTACATGTTGTGGGACATATGTTAGACTAGAGATATGATTGTCAGGAATTTGAAGGATGGTTTCGATAAGTTCATTGCCATCTACTGTCATAACAAGACTCAAGATTCCATGGGACATTGGGATGTATGTCTCTAGTATTTTTTTTAATAAATGTCTATTTTATCTAATGGTTTTTCTTTTTTGATATTATATTTGTTTATTAGTCTAATCATTCTTATGTTTCAGTGTTCAGTTGTTTTTCTCTGAGATATCTTTCATGAATTCTTCAAGACGGTGCAACTGGTGCTTCTCAAGGGAACCCACCTATAGTTGAAAATATCATCAAAAATATTGTACGGGTTATATGTGATGTAGATAAATATTAACCATGGGTAAATAATTCTACTGTTGAGGAATAACTTGGAGAACAAGGAGAGAGAGATCTTTCAAGGTTGTTCCAACTTGGGAAACCACTATACATTAAAGGGAGGAGTTAACCCCAACAGGTAGTGGACTAGCTAGATTGGATTTATAAAATCATCTAATTTATAGAGACACCAAAGAAAATCAGTGTAAAGTGAACAATGATTTTAATCGAGGGTCCCGACAAGGGATGGTGGGATTCTATGGCCCTGGAAGATAGGCACATAGACCTAGATTGGAAGGGTTACAATACCCATTTCATTCTACACTTTTTTCCAGAGTCATTGTTGTTAGAGAAGTCTATAGAGATTTTGTCTTTACAATTGGTAGAGTGTTTGGTTGAATAATACACCAATAATTTTGATGATATTTTCCATTTTTTCTGGATGTGGTGAAGAATTACCTGTTGAAGGATCAAATGTACCTATAGGGTTTACAATCAGATATCAAATAACATGTGTTAATACTGAATCATTATACTTATGTGGAGATGGTATACATATCTATGATATGTGAAATGAATATGGAATTCAAGGTTGGATTTTCCATATATTTTCATCCACTAGGTTGAAGCTTCAGGAGTTCACATGGGAAGAAGAGGAAGTGGAATGATCATTTTAGAAATATTGGAGGTGGGCCTCACTAGCAGGCCTCCTCTACACTGTTTGTTACAACGGGCAGTGTGCATATGACATGATAACATTTTGGAAAGGTAGGAAAATCCAGATGTTAATTTCATTTTCTGATGAATGTGTTCAAAAACTATGAACATGTTATTCACTTAAAACTATAATTCCAAGCCCTAACTACAACCTTGTTATAGTCAAGTTTAGTCAGCTCCAAATTCTACTATGGTGATTTCAGAACATTTTATGTCTATAGGGATCTTTCCAAAGGCCTTCGGAGTGATGAATTTTTACAGTAGATGTGTGTCTAGAGGATGTTGATGAATGTCAATATAGTGATAGGTACTATACTTTTTCATCTTAAGTTGCAATTGTTTTGTTTGATTCTTGTGGATCTCACTCGTTTATATATTCAAATTTTGATGATGTTCTTAAAATTCCCACATAACATATGTCCCTTAAAATCGATATAGAAACACCTATTGGTACAAGGAAATATCATGGGTGTTTTTGACTCTTTTTACAGGATGCGTGTGTATCCGTCATGCAGAGGACGTGCGGCTGTTTCCGAGTATTCCCGCTTTCCAAAGGTGGGCGGCACCCACGCCTTATTTAGGGATGGCTGCTCCTTGATTGAAACAAGATGATGGGATGTCTGTTCTTCCTTTTATAGATCCCTCCTCAGGGCTTGTCACCTAGTCCGAGTCTCCATCATAGATTTAATACTTTGTTCGTGAAACTCATCCTGGAGCCATATCTTCGTGGACACCAGTTAATTACGCTGCTTCTGTTAGGACATTCCAAGGGGTCTAGCCAGGGCCGCAAGCTTCAGTAATGTGAGTAGTCACATTGGGGCATCACTAGCATGTCTGGACACTGCGGTATTGGTGTGTCTATCTTCTATCCTTTATTATAGGTCTTCTCGAGGGCGCAGAAGCCTGAAGCAACCCACATCGAACGTGGGGAATCATATTCCATAGGCATGTATCTGAGATTTTTCTTAGATTCCCATGTTTAACACATGGTATGATGCAAGTTTAACATCTTGAGGGGATGGATCAAGCTGATCAGAACACTGACTAGAGTGGATCAGATGGAGGAACCCCCCTTGGAGGGAACATCAATATTGGGGCCAACATGTTGGTGGCTTTCCGAATGCTGTCAAATGGAATGGGGAATAGGGTGGCATGATTCCACCGGGATGTGGTAGAACAGGTAATAATTAGGATGGATGATGGAGCGATTGAATGAAGTGGGTGGCAGATGGGATGGAACCTTCATGGGGTGATAGTATTTTTAGGCTTGAGCTTCGAAGAGACTTCCTATGTATCCTCGTGGCAGGGAATCAATGTCCACGTAGTTAATCTGACGACATCTTGTCGCTGATTGGGGGCTTCAACGGATTACTGATGGATTGAGTCACAACAGATTACCGGTGGATTGAATCACAATGGCTTACCGCTGGATGGTATGAAAGTGGATTACCGATGAATGGGATCACAACAGCTTACAGCTCGATTGAGTCACAACAGATTACCCCTGGAAGGGGTCCCAACGGCTTACCATTATAAGGGGTCACAACGGATTACCGCTGCAAGGGGTCGCAACGGCTGACTGCTGGATGGAGTCACAATGGATTACCACTGGATGGAGTTGCAACTGCCTACCACGGGATGGAGTGCCTACAGATTACCTCTAAAGGGAGTGAAAACAACTTACTGCTGAAGGTGGACCACAACGGCTTATCGCTAGAGGTGGACCTGGGGACCAATGGTTGTTGGGCATGAACCTCATGGAGGATTCCAATTTACCATGAATTGACATGGATTAAATTATTTGTAGTTTGGGTAAGAATAGGCTTGGAACATCGACAAAGAGATGTTTGGGGCCAATGATTAGTGGGTTTGAACCTCAGGGATGCTTCCAACGTACCATGCCTTGACATTTATCAAAGTCCTCATAGTTCGGGATGGATTGAAGCTTACACTCTAAAATTCCCAAGGTGATTGGTGAACCGACATGAATGGGGTCAAAACGACTGGGTGGTGGGATTGAACCTCGTGGAGGCTTCCTACGTACCGTGCCTTGACAGGGATCAATGTTCTCGTAGTTCGGGTGGGGTTGGGGCTTACTCTCTAGGCTTCCCAAGGTTTTGGTGAACTGGCATGAAGGGGGTCAGAGCGACCAACGAGTGGTGGGCTTGAACCACATGGAGGCTTCCTACATTTCATACTATAAAATGGATCAACATTCCCATAGTTTAGCTGGAGAATACAATTTAACATCAAGCGAGATGGGGGTGATTTCATAGTTGATGAATAATATATGCCCACGTGAGTCATGAGCAGTGTGAGAAACAAGAGGTAGAAAAGGCATGATGACCACATTGCGAAAGGTGCATCTGTGGGAAGTGAAGAGGGGCTTACACGTGGAGTGGCCCAAGAAGTCGGGACTTACTCCAGGGTGGAGGCCTGAGGGTGACAAAGCATAGTAGAGAAGGATTTGGGACTGAAGAAAGGAGGATCCATGTTCCCTATCATGCCCTCCGCTGGCCATGAGTACCGAAGATGAATGGAGGAGTAGGGATGGTTCCTCATAGAAGGAATAATAGGGGCTTACACCAATATGGATTCCCTTCCTCCGTGTACAAAAACCTCTCCCATAACGAGGATATCAAACCCTATAGAGGCCAGAGGGTCTGGAGAATGTCCCAGGTGGGGGCACCCTGCGTGCGAGGCATGGGGAGTGGTCACAGTTTAACGTCATGTGCTGAGGATGATGGTGCTTGGAATATTAATATCCTACTTCTCGGACGAGGTTGGTTTATTTTTCACCCCTAGGACATACATAATCAGTGCCCTCTGCTCCTTTATGGAGGGAAGGCATTGGAAACTCTATAGCAAGGGGTGTTGAGGAGCGAACCATAGAGGGGTCCACATTAGTGTGGCTATGTGAAGAAGCAGAAGCCATTAGCATGCCTATGAGAAGAATCATGATGCAATGCAATGCAATGGGCAGTATTGTCCAGGGGACTTTTAAGTCGCTTCGTGAAAACCTATAGGGTCGCACAAATGAAGGATTTGCAAAGCTGAGGGTTTCATAGGCAAGGGCATTGTGAATCTATGTTTCTACGCTTGTAGGAGGGAACATGCAAAGGGGTGTGCTTCATGATGTGGGGTTCCTTAGCCTAGGTATATGGAAAAGGTGCATATAGGGGGTGATTCCCAAAGTGGAAGGGAATTCGTAGAGCACAACCTGGGAGAGCAAAGGTTCCTCGCGAAACAAGGTTTCAGGAAGAAATGTGCTTCGCGAAGTACAATGACACTACCTTAGCATGAGGATCACATGTACATGAATGGTGTTTCTCGAATCATATACTCACTGTGATAACCCCGGTCCCCTTAGGGATCCCTTTAATTCACGAAGTCCCTTATGCTTGGTGAAAGGCATCCCTCTCGGAAGAGGGGATCAAAATAGGAAGGAGGGGAGGCACTTCACCTAGAAGAAGTACCACACATAGCTCATGGTTCACAGAGTAGAAGGATTATTCATGATTCGGGAGCTGGGAAGATGAATGGTGGCATTTTCCGTCATTAGGATCAGTGGGAGCCCGTTATTTATAACCAAGAGGTGCCGCATACTAGAGATCACGCGGTGCGAAGTGGGACGTGGTTGCTTCGCGGTGGGCCGGGAATGTCAAATGGGGTCACAGAGCATCCTTCCCTCTTGCTTCGTGGTGGGTTCGCGAATGTCAAATGCATTCGCAGAGCCTCCCTCCTCATTTATTCATGGTGGTCTCACGAACGAAAAATGTTTTCACAGAGCATCCCGCCTCCTTGCTTCGTAGCGGCCACGATGCTGAGGGGGATTCCATAGAATAGCTTCACGTGGCAGTAAATGTTTCCTTCTTTTTGTCTTCTTCTCTGTCCCAAATGTTTTCAACAAAAAAGGCCCCCCCTCAGACATGGATCCGTGGAGAGATCAAGGGTCGAAGTCTGAGGGTAATCCCCAAAAATCCCCAGTCATTTGCGATGCGTCCAAAAATCATTCCATAAGTTCACGTGGGTCGGGCCCGATGTTAGAAACAAGGGATGACCACCTTATCACCCCATCCAAATATAGGAGTGCAAACCAAGAATTTGGTATCTGGGGTTTGAACAAGTGGTCAAGATCTCTATGAGGAAATAGGAGAGACCTGACTGGATAATGAAGCTCTCAAAACAGCTGAATTACTATTTTTTCAGTGTGCTCTTGTGCACGAATGGGGTAATGCAAGGGGCACTAGAATCACTCCGAACAGATGGGAATGGGAGGTGTCAATCACGATACCCAGGATTCGGAACATTGTGGGCATGGCATGATAATAATGAATAACTATTGACCGCATTCAAAACATTGTATTCTTTTTGTATTAGCCTCGAGTGGGGATATCAAATGAGGTCCGACCGCTGAAAATTTTTGAAACACAGGGCCTGACTCAAAATGTCATCCATTACTCTTTCGGAATGTTGGCCCAGGACAATAGGTGGTCCATAGGCAGAGCATCCATACTTTCAGGGGGTTCCGCCAAACCTGAAATAGGACGATGGTCTGAATAAGGGGAACACAATGCATGGAATGTGGATTGATGGTTTGTTCGAACATAATCCAACAATCACGAAATTACACCACCGTGGTGGGAGTACACTATATTGGCGCATCATTCTGATCATGGATCATTTGTTCTTTTTGGAAGAACCTATCTGGCGAGGGAGCCGCTGCTTCCCAATGTCATTTTGGGGCATCCTGAACTTGTTCAAGGAAAATTTTTATTTACATGGTTCCCCACAAGGGGTCAGGCCAATGGTCGGGAATGAGGAGGAACATGAATTATGATTCCTAGTACTATACCCTAGAAGAAATACCAGGGTGTCTCTACATATTCCATGAGGATGGGAATCAAGCCATACATAGTTCTAGAAGCACAGTTTAACATCATGCGGGACGATGAGAAACCTGGCTATACCGGTGCACATCCCACCAAAACTACCAAGACCACGTGATTCAAGCTCAATGATGGAAACACGAAGTAATAGAGAACTTTCCCAAAATAGGAAGGGACATGTTAGGGTGAAGGGACGCTTGGTGAATGCCGACCCAATGATGCTAACCCATCCATGTAGCACACTTATCTGAAAGAAGAGGTAAAGCCGAGTATGTCGAGATTCCTCTTGAACACGTGGAAGTGGAAATTTGGGAATCATTATGCTAGAAATCTGGATCTCAATGATGGTAGTGTGACGATGGTGGATAGCTGTTGATCGTGGCTGAAACGCAGCATCCACATCGCGTTACCATCGAATAGGGACAGAGAAATGAGGGTTAACCATTGACCATGTTTGAAACATGGGACCTATTGAAAATGTCGTCTGAGATCCTTAGGGACGTTGGCCCGAAATGATAGGTGAGCCCTTATGCCTAGCATCCAGGCCATCGAGGGGTACTTTTGGATGTGGAATAGGATGAGGATCCAAATAGCTATCTCACGAAGCTTGGGCATATAACGAGGGGGATTTCCCCATGAAAATTCCACACTTTTGGATCTAATTCAAAATGCATCTAAATACAACAACAAGACGTATTAGATAGAGAGATTTGAGTCCCTTCCCATAGGGAGATCATAATTTAGGGTTGTAGAATTCAGACCATGGATGGGAGGAAACGCGAGAGACTCATATTGAGTTAATTACAAAACCTGAAGTTGATGGGAACTGGGGTTCCAAACACTATGTGTTCCCTGGGGAGATTTTAGGTCAAGTGACCAAAAAACGAGAGTTATGTTGGGCCTGAGGAAAAGTGCACAGGCGTTCCTACGTACCCCATGAGGATGGGGATCAAGCTGCACATAGTTCATCAGGTGGCATGGTAATGTACCAGTTACAGGGATAAAAGGTGCATGCGGGCGTGGACCTCACACCAAAATAAGATTAATTTGATGTATCTTGTTTGTCCTTCAAGGTGAGTGGTATTTTTTTGTTAAGAGACATGCCTAGGGTAGCAGGCCCTGGAATCTCCACAAGAATCAAGTCGTATCAGGTGTTGATAGATGGTATGGCATTTGACCAATACTAATCATGGTGTCCCCTTGAGTGAGGACATCACGATACTGTGCCTTTTTTCGTCGTGCGGCCAAGACGATAATGTCACAGTTTAGGGTCATGTGATAGGACCAAGCATGAATTTTAATGTCATGAAGCTCAGGTGTAGTAGAGGCGATGCTAGGTGGGGAATGTGTACGGTTCAATAAAACATACCCAATGTGAATGAGTATATAATCCTATATCACACCATACATAATTCTGAGAGGGGAACCTCGATCCAAGGGAACCAAATAGTGGTAAGAGGGAAAGGGGTAGGAGAAAATAGCTCCCAACTGAGCTGGACCCGAAAACGAGACATCTGAGAGGTCCTACATATCCCATAAGGATGGTTATCAATCTATACGTAGTTTTCCAAAAGGGGAAATATGAAAGGATCTTAGTTTAGGGTCTTAGAACTCAGACCATAGAGAAGTAGGACTATCCCATGTAAAGGCGGACCTTAACCCAATCCCGATTCCTACATGAGTTGAACTCATTGTAGGAAACAAGGGAATATACAATATTCCTGATACATGAGATGCTTGCAATGGGGAAATCGTTAAATCCCCAAATGATCTCCCTATCCCAGCTTTTTTTTCCTCCTAAAGTGTGGTTTCACACTAAAAAATAGTACCAAGAGATTCAAAGTTCTACATGGAGGTGATGAGGTGGAGAAGGATGTGAGTCATGTAACTGTCATTTTGGGCTTAATGGGGTTGGCATGGTGATGGAGGATAATTGTTGAACTTGTTAGAAACACTGTATCCATATCACTTTAGCCTGAAATAGGAACAACAAATGAGCATTGACCCATGACGATATTCGCAATGTGGGAATTGTATCGGCTTGTTGAATGTGACCCTCAAGGACGTTGTCCCGTAATGGTAGGAGATCCCTTATGCCTAGAATCCATGGAACATGGGGGTCCCTTCGGGTGTGAAATATTATTAATGCCCTAATGAATGGGAACAAAAAGCCTAAAAAGTGGGCGGAATCATGTCCGATCAGAGTCCGACATTCCAGGTACTAAACAAGAGTACCCTTAGCAACATTGATGAACTTACAATAAGGGTCGATGAGGGTGATCAAATTGAGAGTAACTGATTTTAAGGGATGAGTATAGAGTAAGAGGATAGATAACTCCCAGGAGGGAGAGGTACATGACATGGTCTTTACACGCCTGATGTTAACGAGGACATTATCCCATTCCACGCTATATACTCCCCTCCCCGGGGAAGGGTAGGCCAAGGGGCCAAGGTGAAATGGAGATTTCTGGAAGATGGGGATGGAACCGAAGTCTAGACATTCAGGTGGTACTACGTATCCCATAAGGATGTGAATCAAGCCACACATAGTTCTTGAAGACACCCTAGGGTAAGATACCCTAACGAGGGGGGTGTACAGCCTGATGAACAACACTACTTTAATGAGTACATAATCCTACACCACACCATACAATCCCATAAGAGAGAACCTGGGTTGCAGCCCCGAAAAGGCCAAGGGGCATGAGGCTGGACCTCAGACAGGAATGCCTGTCCAATTTGCAGTTTAACATCTTGTAGTGAGGAAGAAAAGGGGAGTAAGATCCCCCAAATAAGGGATGTGTATGGCATGGAGAATAACACGATGTGAATGAGGACATAATCCTACACCACACTGTACAATCCCATAAGAGAGAACCTAGTCTGGGGGTTCGAAAAGGCCAAGGGTCCTGAGGCTGAGCCTCGGATGGAAGGCCATATGCCCTCTTGTATAGTTATTTACTCATCATAGCTCCTAATCCCACGTGAGTAGTTCTCGGTGTGAATGACAAGGAGCGGGTCTCGACTATCCTTATCAAACGAGGCATGATAGCTGGCATCACCTGAAGGGAGCTCGTCTCTTGGAGATACAATGGGGAAAAATGAACCACCATACTCGATGTTTGGTACATCTTGGGGTGGTCCAAACGATCCATGACACCTATTGACCATGTTCGAAACACGGTGTCCCTATAGTGACATGAAATGTGAGCAACAAATGAGCATCGGCCGCTGACCATATTTGAAATGTGGGACTTGTATCAGCTTGTTTATCAACATCCACGAGGTTGATGGCCCAAAATGGTAAGAGAGTCCTTAGGCCTAGAATCCATACCATTCAGGGGCCCTTCCAGATGGGGAAGATGATGGAGTCCCCATCAAGTAGGTGGGTTAAGCATATATGTACCCATCTATGAATGACGCAATCATATAAAGGGATTGGGATGTACGACTTGATCGAGGTTAGCTCGATGTGAATTGGGGAAAATGTTTGCACCCCTACCATACATCCTGAACTGAGGGGAAGATTTTGGCGTTTGGGTTGGGCCAATAGAAAAAATTTATGTGCATTCCTACATATCTCATAAGGACGGGAATCAAGCCATATGCAGTTCTTGAAGGAAATATAGTTTAATGTTGTGCGGTGAAGATGTGGGAGGATATAAAAACGAGAGTGGGCACATGTTGCGACCATTATGATCCTTTAATGAGTGTGAATAAGGAAGCTTCCACCATATCGTGCAGGGATCCTTCAAGAAAGCTATGCCTAATGGGGATAGTAAAAGAGAAGAGTTCAGGGATGGGTTCAATTCCAGGCATCTGAGCATTCCTACATATCCCATGCAAATGGAATCAAGCCATACATAGTTCTCAAAATGCAGTTTAAAATCATGCCAGATGATTCAGAGTTTAAAGACTTGCAAGACTGGATAGTTTATGGTCATGAGAGACCATCTAGTTTATGGTCATGTGGGACAATCCTGTTTAAGGTCGTGCAGGACCATTAGGCTCAGGAAAGGTATTTCTTGAGGAACATGGAATTGGTGGGAGGAGTTATACGCTGACCATCCACTTTCACAAAGGAGTATGCCCCATTGGTGTAAAACCTGTGGACTATGTAAGGTATTTCCCATTTGGGCTCCATCATGGGTGGTTTCCAACTAGGGATCATTGACGCTAGGAGGGCCAATACCAGGTCGCATTGCAGAAAAGAGCGGAGGTGAAACTTCTTGTGGAAGGATCTTGCTATATTATTTTGATGCCTTTCCAGATTGGGTAGGGCACAGAGCCTATTCTCATCAAGTGATTCCATTTCATCCAGATGAATTTCAGCAACCTTATCTAGCATATACCGGTCATAGACCGTGATGCATAATGAAGGAAGCTGGATCTTGATGGGTAGGACTGTGTCAGCTCCATTCAATAGAGACTATGGGGTCACCTGGGTGGAATTGGGATTCGTCTTCTGATTGTCCCAGAGGGCATTGGGGAGATTTTCCAGCCAACCCTTCTTGTTTTGGCCAACCATTTTCTACATAATGTTAGAGAGGGTTTTATTGAATGCCTCAATATGTCCATTTTCCTGTGCATGATATTAATAGGTATGGTTCGAACGGAAATTTTACATGGAATACGATTTCTTCAGCTCTACTGATCGGATGTTGGTGATGTTATTAGTGAGGATAGCGTTAGGGACCCCAACCTGGTGAATGATTTTGGAGATCATGAATTCAATGATAGAGAAGGTCGTGACCTCCCTTAGAGGAACATCCTCTTCCCACTTGGAAAAGAAATCTGTGGCGGTCATGATGAACCTGCACTGGTGAGCTGTCACCATTTGGTATAGTCCCACGACATCAAGTACCCACACCAAAAATGGCCAAGAGTACTTGGGGGAGTGGAGAGGTTCTGGTGGCTGATGTAGGAAGTTAGCATGAACTTTTCATGCATGACATCTCTTGGAGAACTCGATACATTCATGGATCTTAGAGTGCCAGAAGTACCCTAGTCATCAGATCTGATGGGACATCTTTGGCCCAGCCTGATGGGCCCCACAAGAACCGGCATGAACCTCTGGCATGACCTAAGAAATCTTGATTCCCTACATGCAACGGAGGAGAACACCAAAAAACCTGCATTTGTAGAGGATCTACTCAAGACATGGTCCACTCTAGAGGGTAAACTGCTGCGCGCGAAGTCGTATTCTCTCATGCTCAGATCGATCAGTCGGGAGGCAGCCATATTGTAGATACTTGAAAAAGGGGGCTATATATTTGGGAGTTGGCTCAACCACTGCATCTGAATAACCTGGGGTTCCTGACGTGGTGGATCCATAAGTAAGATGGCTTACCCGTAGGCCGTCATCATCCTCTGGGGTGACGTGTGCAATGACTCTCTGTTGTGCCATGTGTATAATCAAATAATCCATCTCGGGAACTACAAGTAATGCAGCTAAGATGGGCAAAGTGTTCGCTCGATCATTCTGTGACCGAGGGACATGGGTAACCTCCGGTCGAGAAGGGAACTGGGCCATTAGCTGGAGGGAGCATTCCAACAATGGTACGACCTCGGTCTTCCTTACAATATACTCACCATTGATCTTCTTGATGACTAGTTCAGAATCCCCTTTCACATGATAATGGGGTACATCGATCTCGAGGGCTAGCTCAAGGATAGTGATAAGAGACTCACACTCTGCCTCGTTGTTGGTGCAGTCATTCGACAACAGGAATGATTATGGCATAACAGCTTTCGCCATGGTAATGAAGATGATACTCAGGCCTACTCTATTGAGTCGAGGATCATTAAGCCTCCTACTGGTGGGGCTTCGGGAGGCACCGTCGATGTGTATCTCCCAACATGGGATGGAATGATCTACCGAGAGGATTGCCTTTTCTGGAAAATCCAAGTCCAGGGACTGGTCTGCGGAGGTTGGATTATCGGCTAGGAAGTCTTCCAATTTTTGTCCCTTGATTACCTTATGGGGGACAAACCTGATGTCGAACTGCTGGAGGATTACCACCCACCGTGCTAGACGGCTGGTCAACATGGGGCAGTTCCGAATGTACGTCAATGGTTCTACCCGAGAGACCTACTGTACCTCGTGGTGTTGTAGGTAATTTCAGAACTTCTGCACTAAAAATATGAGTGGAAGGTAGCTCTTCTCAATGGGGGAGTATCTGGTCTCCATATCGAGGAGAATGCGGATGAGGTAGTAAGACTGGTTTCTACCCACTTAGTTTTCTTTTATGTGAGAAGGGTGCAGAGAGATCATTCCAGGGAAGTCACGTACATGATTAGCAGCTTTTTGGAGATTGGTGGCATCAAGACCAGAGGCTGGAGTAGATACTTATTGATTTCATCGAACGCGGTCTTGCACTCTTCATCCAATTCGTAGGCAGAGCCTTTTTTCATTAGCTGAGAGAAGGGCTTACACTTTCCATCCAGATTCACAATGAATCACAGTATGTATGCTAAGTGGACTTGGAAACCTCGAAGATCCTGAATATTTCTTGGGGGAGTCATCTGGAGGATGTCCCTACTCTTCTCTGGGTCTATCTCGATGCCTTGGTACCTGACAACAATGCCAAGAAACATCCCGGAAGTTACCCTGAAGGCGCAATTCAATGGGATCATATTCAAGTGGTGAGAACAGAGGAAGCTGGACACTTTATCAGGGTCCATGAGATGGTCCTAGCACTGGAGATATTTGACCACCAGATCGTCCACATATAATTCCAAAAATGTCCCAAGGATTGGATTGAATATGTTGTGCATGACCCGCTGATAGGTAGAACATGCATTCTTCAAGCCGAAGGGAATAACATGGTAGCATAAAGTACATTGGGGTGCCCTTAAAGGTTTGGACTCTTCAACATTTGGGGCCATCCAGATCTGATTATAACCAGAGTAACCATCCATGAAGGAGAGGGCTTGGAACCCAGTTGTAGCATCGATAAACAATTCTGTCACTGGAAGGGGAAAATCATCCTTCGGACAGTGATGATTGAGATCTTGGACTCTGATCTGTCATTTATTCTTCCTGACTGGCATGATTTTGGCTAACCACATAGGGTAATGGATGTCCTTGAAGTTGATGTATTTGATGAGCTTGTCAATCTCGGCCACGACCATGGCACCGTGATAAGGGTGCATCTTCCCGGGAGGCTTCTTGAACCCACGAGGGTTTTTTAGGAGACCGAGGTGGTGGATGGCTACCTAAGGATCTAGTCCTGTAATCTTGTCATAACTCCACTAAAACACATCACGATGCTATTTAAATAAGTTCACGTACCGCTGCTGCTCCTCATGGGATATGGTGGCACTGATCAATGTGGGTCTCAGATCTGCCTCACTACCAAGGTTCTCAGATCTGCGCGTGCTGAGCTCTACGCTGGGAATTTTGTTTGGTCTTAGTGGAATTCATGGCCTGGCTGGAGGTGTAAACTGACAGGCCCCGATGAACTACATGGTCGCGGATCCACCAACGTTGGCATCAGATGGGGACATTTGGGAGGTTCTTCTGGTGCTCCCCCTCTTCGAGAGTCATATATGGGTTTAACAACTTGACGATGTTAACCGAATCGTAACCTTGACTGTCACATGAAGATTAATCCACCACTGGGAAGATCCTAGGAGAGATCCCCATCTCAAGGGGCATGAATTAGTCAATAGTGCGAGACGACGACAACATTGGCGTAGCACGTTGCTTCTTCTTTCACCGTCGATGCTTGATCTTCTAGGAAGAGACCAGCTGAGATGATGATGCAGATGTCACGACCATAACTTCTGAATGATATGGCTGATTCAGGCGTGCCTGAATGCTGACATGGCCATGAGTAACCACCATGCGATCAATCCAATCGTCATACTTCTGGGATCCGGGACTAGAAAACTGCTTCAACTCACCTTCGCTGTCGCTACCACTGTCTGACCCTACACAAACATCCGCCACTTGTGCTGGGGTCGGGCCCAACCTGACTATGTTGTTGTCGACCTCGACTTGGAGCCAGTCTTTAAACACATAGCACTTCTTGAGGGTGTTCCCTAAAATCCCATGATAGGGGAAGTATTTGAGGTGTTAAATGAGATTCACCTCTTCCGTCCTTCAACACTCAGGCAAGCATATAATCCCCTGCTCTAAGGTGCTACGGATGTAACTGGTGACCCGATTCTCATTGAACGAGTATGTCCAGTGTCTTCTTTTCAAATAGGTGGCCCTTGGAGCTTGGCCCTGACGAGGAGCCAGTGGGGCCTGTCAAGGACACGGACCCTGATTATCCCTCCTGGGCGGTGGCGGTGCATTACCCGGAGGCGCCTACCGATTCTAAGGACACTACAGAGACAAAATTTGTGCCTGAGGTGGAGGGCCTCTACGAGGCTTCTGGGCTGGTGATATTGGTAGCAATTCTAGTTTCTTGGGGGCCTCTATTTGGGCCATCGTGGCTGGATTGGCTTAGGCACCTCTACTTTCTGGGATTATAGGGGGTAACTGACGTGCATAGTTAGCCTGTTTAGGGCTTCCATGAGGCGCTAGGACTTTTTGGAGAAGTCTCGAAATCCACCAGGATATTTTTTGAGTGATTAGGGAGGGAACCAGTTCATTCATGACATTCTCCATGCACATCATCAGTAATTTCTCATGAGTCAGTGGCATGTCAAAGGAGTATGTGAGCCCCTTCCAAAGGGCGATAATGTCCGCATCTCGCTCATCAGAAATTTGGTTGTACCTGATGCGGTCTGCGATTCTGGTCTTCTGGGTGGTATAGCTGAACATGTAGAGGAATTTCCTTAGTAGTTCCTCCCAGCTGACCATGGATCTTATGGGGAGCTGGTTGTACCAGACGAATGTTGTCCCCTCTAGTGTCGCAAAAAAACAATGGAGCTTGGCAGCCTCTTACTATGTTGGAGTCTGCAACATGGACCCTCACCATGAGATGAAGTGGGGCACATGTTGTGGCAGGTCCCCCATCCCATTAAAGGGGTAGATGGTGGGATTACCAGAACCTGGAGGTCCTGGAATGTCATCCTCCCATGCCAGGTATGGCTTACCA